>OZ030020.1:1262500-1862500 GCA_964023405.1 Apodemus agrarius
TGCTGAAGGATCACTCAGGGAAGATCCAGCCTTGCCAGGCACATGAAGGAACTCTGGAAAGTCCAGGGCCCTGCCTCAGAGGTGATCCTGTGCCTGCTGGTGCTCAGACCCACGCTGGATGACTACCCCTTTCTCTTCTGCTGGCTACACAGTGGGTGTTGATGGAGCTCAGGTGACTACCTTCTCACCTTCTCATTGGTCAAATGTGAAGGAAGCCAACAGCAGCCAAGTGTAGACCCCGCCTTCCCACAAATGCCTCAATCAGAATACACCAAGCTGCAGAGATTGGAAATGTCACTATTAGGTGACAAATGAGCTCTCAAACACAAAAGTAAAGGATAGACCACTGTAATCTACGACACTAACTTAACATGCAGTTCAATAACAGTTATGCCTGTGGGGAGCCAACACATGCTCTGTACATTGTCAACAGGTAAATATTTAGGGTATGAAACCTTTAAAAACCAAAACTCATCTCCAAGGATTCCTTGAACAGCTAGGCTCTCAGCTGAGCACCCTGAGCTACTGCAGCCTGCAAGGCTCATCCAAACTCACAATGAAAACCCACAGGATTCATCTTCTCCTTGTCTACCCCGTACTCCACCAGAGGCACTCTGCAAAGCAGGCCTGGCTTTTCAGATAGGACAGCTAGTAGGCTTGGGGTTTTTCTTATTCAGCAAACCAGCCCTGCCGTGGGAGCTGCGGTGTCTGGGGATTTTCCAGGGCTTTCTCTGGAGGCTGTCTTTGCATGCCCTGCCTTCATGCCTCACCAACACCTGGGTGCTGCCTGAGGCAGGGCAGTGATCATAGGCCTGTGCACCCCTGCCTCTGTCTGTCATCACTACCTCTAACGGCTTGTGCTTCCCCACACTGTGCCCACACTCACTGGTTTATGATTCAAATAGACCAGACGTGCCCAACTCACCACCCACCTTCCCCTCCTCCTCCCGCCTTTTGCCACTGTAGCCAGTGCCAGAGGCTGATCCAGGTGGCTCCTTGGCTACACTTAATTGTCCAAACAGAAAGTAAAGAAAGGAATAGACTTCTTCGGCAGCTCCTCCCTTCTCCCCTGTGAGGCCTGGGCCCTAGCTTTGAGACAATGGGAGACAATGGACCATCATATAGGGAACACCTGTAATTTTTTTCAGCATTGGGAAATTGTCAACATCACAGGATATGGTAGAGTTTAGTTGCTCAGTTGGTTGCTGTGCAAGCATGTGGACCTCAGCCTATGTAAAAAGCCAAGCATAGTGGTGAACGCTAATAATCTCATGGAGATGGAGATGGACAAATCCCTGGGGCTCACTAGCCAGACAGCACTCTTTAATTGGTAAATTCCTAGTCCCACTGAGAGGCTCTGTCTCAAGACAGTGTAGAGGATGCCTGTCCTGAGGAACACTACCTAAAGTTGACCTCTGGCCTCCACATGCATGTGCACACATGTACACATACAATGACACATGCACATGTGAACTCACAAAAACAGGCCCCCACCCCACTGCTTACAGAACAAGCAGATCCATCTCTGATCCCTTGGAGGGATCCTCTGTCTTTCCTAAATGGTTTTTTAGTGACTATTTTTCTCTGTCCACATGCAGAGGACATTCTCACTACAGCTTTTGGAAAGAGCAGTCACAATGACGAATCTCTTGTTTGCAGGTTTGACAATAGTCAGAAACATCTATGCTCACAGATCAAAGTTACTCTCACAGAATCATTTGTTTTGTGCTGGGAACTCTGAGGCTTAGGACCGTCCTCAATTGAGGCCATAATGCTTCCTCTGTTCCCTTTTTAAACGAAGATGCCCTCTGGGAAAACCTCCCATCATGCCATACTTCAGGGCAGGCTTGGAATGGGTAGCTCTGATGGATCTGTGATGTGTCATGTTGTTAAGTGGTGGGAATACTCCTGCAAAATGATCTTTTCCAGCCGGCAAGCAGACCGTCCTGGATCTGCTTGCAGGGTGCCCTGCTTTGATTGGAAATAGGCATTCTGGGACATGGAGGTGTCCCCAGGTCCCTACGTCCCCCTTTCCTTGACAATTCACCAGTGTTTCAGTCTCTTAAGGCCAGAGCAGCAGATAGCTGTTAGATTCATTACACCATGTCCATTAAGAGTTTCATTAATTCAACATGACGAGCCTAGAGTGTTTTTTTTTTTTTTTTTTTGAGACAGGGTTTCTCTGTGTAGCCCTGGCTATCCTGGAGCTCACTCTATAGACCAGGCTGGCCTCGAACTCAGAAATCCGCCTGCCTCTGCCTCCCAAGTGCTGGGATAACAGGCGTGCGCCACCAACATCCAGCCTGAGCTTAGGTTTTTTTTTATTATTATTATTTTTAATCTAGTGTGAGGAGCAAAGAGCACACCTCAGCAAAGTCCAGTCCTACTTGTTAATTTCTCAGTTGGACTTTGACTACAGACTCAGCTTGTGAGCCAGGTCGTATTAGCACAAAACCTTTACCATCCATTCAGGAATATTACTGCAGTGCCTGGAGGCAACAATCAAATGGGTTACAGACAATTCTCTGTCAGGGAAAAATGTTGCCATGCTAATTGGCTCAAAATAAAATTGGGTGTATGTCCCTTGAACAAGCCAAATGGTTTGCTGCTGAAGAAGCGTGCTGAAAACATAGCTTCCAGTGTAAGGTAAAGAAATCCTTGGGACACTCTTGTAAATCTAACACTCTTGTAAATCTAACACTGGACACAGGTCTCGGCATATAGCTGTCATTCAGTGAGTCTTGTCCATGACAGAATGTATGCTCCATCCCCAGCTATGCAGGCAGCAGGACTGGACTGGCTCTTGTAGCTTGACTATATAGCAGTTTGATAATGTACCTGAATATCTGCACACCCTCTGCCTTGCACTGCATAGGCCTATAGAGACCACTACTAGATTTCAGCCTTTTAGGAAATAGGTACCTGTTCCAAGGTTCTACCAGACAGGGAAAAAGAGGGAACAGTGTGAGCTGCTCCTGTCTGGCTTGGCTCCAGCCGCTGCCCTCCCGCTGGATAATTCTGTCCTTCTTGCTTTTTGTCCCACCTGCCTTTCTGACTCAGTAACATCCCTGAGGCTGTGAGGTAAGCCAAGCTTGATTCTGTAGATGTTGACAAAGATTGCAGTGAATCTGGGTGTAAGTGGGGTTCAGCAGAGTGTTGTGGAATAGTTAGCTGCCTATGACATCTCCTATAAGTTAAGGACCTACTAATGTCCTCAGCGTGGTGGCTCTGAGTGTTTGAAGGCACATGCAATGGAATGATGCTTAGCCACAAGTGGGTGGACATCTCAGTGAGTTCCTAGATGCCTATACTAGGGCATCCGTTCCACCTCCAGCTAGTTGAGGATCTAAGGCTCAGCCACTATGCCTAGGAAGTGGCAGAACATCTTGGGATGGTGCAGGGATGTTGTCTGTGGCAAGATTGCCTGGTCCTAGGATGGAGACTCAAGAAGGTTTCCCCTTGGACCAAGGCCTCTGGGTCAGCCTCATGTTAGCCTCTACAACAAACAACACAGAAAATGTTATTTAAACCAAACTGTTGTCCTATTTAGCTTAATTTCCATAGTGCAATAATTATTTAATTGATCAGCTTTTATTGATTTTTGTATATTTCACTATTGTAAAAGTTGAGATAATTAGAGTTAAAATTTTCAGGATTGTGGGCTCATTCCCACTTCCTGTGGAAGAAAAACACTTGTTTCTCTACTTTAGCAAATGAGGAACGCCTATGTCTTTCAGTCATGTAATAAGAACTACTGAATTAGCACACTATATAGACCTGTGCCTGTCTGTCTTTTCAGGATGTAATCCAGGCTCACTACACACTGAAGACTTCACCGTCATCAAAGGGCTGGGTGTCAAGAGGGATTTGGGACATGAGACGATACATTTCTACCACCCATTTAACTACAACTACAGCATTTCCTGGGAACTGCTAATGGATAAATCTTTGTCAGAAGATTATGTGCATGATTCTGGAGGTCCTCAAGAATGGGGGTAGATGCCTAGTGGCCTGACAACCTCAGGCAAAGGATGGGGTCAAGCCCAGAAAGCTCCCAGAGTGTAGAGAGGAGCAACAGAGTCCCAGAGCTCTAAAAGCCTTGGGCACAGGGCGATAGCTGCCAGTCTGATATCAGTGGCTTGTAGAGAGTGGAGCTTCCACCCTTACCCACATGTGGGGTCTCCAGAACTTGAAAGGAGTCTAACACTCCTTTGGGTTCTACCTCTCAATCTGCAACCGATTTTAGTGGCCCCAGGGAAACACTACATCCATTCTGTTACAAAAGTCACAGGATCTTCTTATTTATCTAAAATGTCTCTAGCAGGACATCATGGCCTTGTTTGTGGGCCATGTGATTTTCAGAACCACGGTTGCTGATTTCAAAAGCAGGTGCCTTTTCTGATTGCTGTTCCTCCCAGTGGCCTTGACTGTGAAGAGTTCCCACATGATCTGGGATATCCTTCTCCCTGGATGTGCCTCCTGAGATAGAAACCCTTGTCTCTCTGTCTCTGTCTCTGTCTCTGTCTCTGTCTCTGTCTCTGTCTCTGTCTCTCTCTTTTGGTTTTTCGAGACAGGGTTTCTCTGTATAGCTCTGGCTGTCCTGGAACTCACTCTGTAGACCAGGCTGGCCTTGAACTCAGAAATCCACCTGCCTCTGCCTCCCAAGTGCTGGGATTAAAGGTGTGCGCCATCACTGCCCGGCTAGAAACCCTTCTCTTAACAGCAGCAAACATTGTGTTTTACAGTAACACATAGCCTCACTAGTTAGACACATGGGTTAGACAGGCTGTGTAGTGCTGTAGCCATGACAGGAAGTTTCTATACATCAGATTCTTCCTTCCAAGGATTCTGAAATCTTCTACCACCCATTTCCTTTGTCTCTGCTCCCCTTGCTGATCTGTACCCTATGACCTGGTGCAGCTTCCATATATACTCTGGGTAGTGTGGGAGCAATCTTACCACACACAGCCCACCTGCTGTTGCAACATACCTCCAGTGGCATGGCACAGTTGTTATTTATTTATTTTTAAAAGTGAATAGGGTGAACATTCACTGTACTTTCATGACTTTCTGATACCCCAGGAGATGGTAGGAACAAGTTGGGTGTTCAGAGGCTTGGTGAGAGTGGGGTACATCCTCTCCTTGCTGAATAGAGGCTCTTGAAAAGGAAGGGGTAAGAGTGGTCACAGTGACTGAATTAAATCTGATTCCTCCAAGTGTCTTCAGGGTGGAACTCTCTAGGAACTTGGGAAATAACAGGAAAGCAGCCCCTTTAAGAGTGTTCTTCTGTTTTTATTGTTGTTAGTATCATTTGCATATCTGCCTCAGCCAGCAAGCTGGAGGAGCATCAGGAATAGAGATGAGCCAGAGCTCCCTCCTTCCACCTGCTTTGCATGTCCTGATGGCTCTGGCAGGCCTGGCTGGGTGGCTGATCAGGATGGAATGAGGAGCATCACGGATGACCGCTTTATGATGTTTACGTATGGGCAGCCCATGCAGATTTAGAGAATATGCTAAGGAAGCTGAACTGTGTGTCTGGTAGTGTTCACAGTGAGTGACAACCCGACAGCTTCTCGGAGATCTCCCTGCATCCCAGGGAGACCCGGAACACACTGCTTGTCCACGTGCTCCCTTGAAGCAACAGAGAACAGATCTGAAATTACTTAGCCAATTAAGATATTTTGCCATTAAGTGTCTTTCCTCCATAGATCAACCTGGGATTTATGAGACTTTGCAAGACAACTGTGCAGGTATGGATGATGGTGCTAGGCAGGAGAACAGAGGGTGAAACTCTAAGGAATAAACTCCCAGAATTCTTGTATATGCTGTTGGTGGTAAGCAATCCAGCAGCTGTATTGGGGTTGTAGGGGAGGGAAATGCACACCTGGGGTGTGCGTGTTCAGTCTGCTCTCTAAGACGGCATCATTTGTCTTTGTCTCACAGGTCCTGGGACAAAGCCTACTTGACTTACCTCTTCCTCATGCTTGGCCACTTGAACTTTCTTTTGCTGCTGTACCTATGTGAGTCCAGTGTTGGTGTGTCACTGCTGTTGATCTTATTTATTGTGTCCAAAGTGACTGGTGACATTGTGCATTTAAAAATCTTAGGGTTTACACCTCTCTGGATTAACAATTTGTATTCAGTGACTATTCAGTCATAGACTAATGAGACGATTTGGATATTATCTATTTGTCTCATTGATTCAGAAAGCAATCAACTAAAATATAATCCACCACATGGAACAGGTACACATATACAAGAACATGCATGCACATGTGCACAGATACACACACACACACACACACACACACACACACACACACACTCCCCTTTTCTATAATCTAATATTCTTTATCCATGCTGTAGAAACTTCCTATTCTCAGAGACTGTTGTCATGGAAGGTTGAGCTAAGGTTTGAGAAGGCTTTGGAGGACAGGCTATATGTGGAAGCGTCATATTCCCTGCAAGGGGTATCTGAGGGGTTGTCACATGAAGCCATGACATTGACACCTATTTCAGTGGTGATCCTAAGATGTTAGAGATGCCAGGACTGTGGACCTCCACATAAGAAAGCTCTATATATGAAATGGAATTGGCCCAGGAAAAAGGTTATATTCTGTAGCCTCTAATGCTAAACACCAGGGCTATCAAATCCTTTGGAATCCAGATAAATTCATCGTAAGCTCACAGTGCTGGACATGAAGCCACAAACTTTGCTCTTTGCTCTGATAATTTTTCAGTTTTGCTTTGGTCTAGTATCTCCTGCTGTATTTTACTCCCCCTTTTGGAATGACAATAGCATGGTTTATTCCATGATATTGTATGTTGGAAATATGTAACTTGGATGTTTTTGATGTTGCAGGGTTTGCAGTTAAGAGATTGCCTGGATCTCAGAAAAGACTCCACATTTACATTTTTGGACAGTGTTGGAGCTGTTAAAGACTCTAGGGACTTTTGAAGTTGGGCTGAATGCCTCTGGCAGTATGAGATGGCCATGGAGACATGGGATAGGAGGTTATAGTTTGAAACTGAGGGAAAAAGAGTGGTCATACAGTGGTTAATATTAACTTAACAGGATGTAGAATCACCTGTTCTGTGGTGTGTTTGTGAGGAAGTGTTTGATTTGGTTAACGGGGGCGCACAGACCCACTGTACCCCTGTGTGTAGGCTGTACTCCTGGATGAGCTGAGAAGCAACCTTCTGCGCCCTGACTGTGGAGAATGTGGCGAGCAGCCTTGAGGTCTCACCACTATGCTTTACTCACCATCAGGGAACCAAAATAACCCCTTCCTTCTAAGTTATCTTAGTTAGGTATTCCACTGCAGCAGCGAGCAAAGTAACTGACAGAGAAGCAGAAAGCAGCTGCCCAGACGAACTCCCTGTCACAGGCACAAAAGCAACCATTGTCTGCATCTTTATTTTATAGGGTTGCAGCTTGTAACCACTCTTGCCTTCAGTGATGCGATTTGCAACCATATCATTAAGTTTCCTTTAAAATGTTGTTGGCAGGATGTGGACCCATTTCCCCCCCCCAACCCCCCGCCAGAATGGACATGTCTGTTGGTTGTTGTTTGCTTAGAACAACTTGGAACCTCACAGTCTATAGAAACCTCTTACATATAGGTGGGTAAATTCCTGACTGTTCACCCTGTTGTCTACCTTACGGAGTGATTCCTGCCGGTGTCTGGTTAATGCCTGTATCTCAGGGACTCAGAGGCCATACCTCTAAATGATGGCCAAGACCCATGTGGACACCTGCTGATTAGGCTTGCTTTTCCATTGTCCTTCTTGTGAGTGTTAGGGCTTGGCCTATTATGAGTCTGTACTGTAAAGGAAGGCCATCTGGGTTTCCTTCCCATGGAATCATGTTTGGGATTTTATCTGTGTTGTTGTGTCCAGTCAGCTAGTTGGTAGTCTTTTGTGATCACACATCAGTGGAGGTGGAGTATGGCATGTATGCTCTAGGTTCTTTCAAGGAGGTACCATTGCTACCAGGAACACCCTGACCTCTGTACTAATTCACTGTCCCCCTCCAAAGACAATTATAAGTTCTGGGGCACCAATTGGAGCCTTGCTGCCTGAGAGGCCACATACATAGTCACTGATCACTTCCTGCAGTGCTCAGAGGTGACTCTGACCCTAGTTGTCTCAGACTACAGCAGCAGGGTCCTTAGGGTGAGGTGCCAGTGTTCCTGAAACTCTGGAGTAAAAACCCTCCAGCCTGTTAGATCAGGGATAGCAAGATGCCAGGAGTTTGTGTGATTCTACTCAGACTCTCACTGTCTCCAGGCTCTCAAGGCTCTCCTGAAATCATCTTAGCCCAGCCTTGTCTTCTGTCTCATCGGTAGTTCTTATTCTCCTCAGAAGTGCCACTTACCCTGTCACTCTCTCAGGGTCCTTGCCCCAAGTGTGCCTCTTGGACTGTGCTACCTGCTGCAGGCACCTCGAAGTCATCTTAGAAGCTTTCCTGCTTTTTCCCCCGTCCCTCCTTAGACACATATCTTAGTCCCTTGATATGTACCGTGCATGCAATGGCAAGGCAAGGGCACTCATGCTTGGGGCATTGCATGGTCTGCAATGAGATGTTTACTTTTCCATGTAAACCCAAGGACCAGGCTAGGCTTTGTGCCTTGTGTCATCCTTTAAATACCCAACAGAGTCAGTGGGATAAAATAATGAAATAAATGCATGATTTGGGATTTTGTTTTATTTGGGATTCTGATACTAGGGAATTGACTTTAAGGCTTTGGGCAGACTAGACAATTACACTACCATCCAACTACTTCTTCAGCTCTCATTTTTGCTTCTTAGAATTTCAGGATATGGGGTCAGAGAGACGTTTCAGGTCAAGGTGCCTGTGGCCAAGCTTGACAGCCTGAGTTCAATCCCTGGAACTCATGTGATGGAAGGTGATGGGAGGAGAGAACTGACTCTCACAGGTTATTTCTTGACCTCTACACATGTGTTCTGGCATGTGCATGTATGAGCACAAGACACACAGACAGAATAAATTATGTGAGACTTTACGATATGGTCTCACTAAAATCACTCAGGAGAGCCTTGAACTTGGAATCTTCTTGCTTTAGCTTCCCCAGGTGAGGTTATAGACAGCCATCACTAGTCCTAGATTTATGATGGCATTGATATTGATTTTATATTTAGAATTGTACAGGGCATTTTTGACATTTCTTGGAGTTTTGTTTTTCAGCACAGCAGTCCCAGGACTCACATGGTCACTGAGAAATGGTCAGCTAATGCTCTGGGTGGGGGATGTACCCACTGGTCTTCTGAAGGGAGCAAGAGAGTCTTTGAGGAAAAAGGAAGTGTATCAGTGGCAGTTCAGCACTGATTCAGTGGGGGTGGTAAGCTCTTGACTGTATTGGGTTAAATAAAATGTTATTAAAATTACTTTCACCTGTTTTCCATTTCTCAGTGTAGCCATGGAAATTGCAATAATGCGTAGGAGGCTTGTGTCTGTTTCTTTTGGACATTCTGGCCTACAGGATACCAAGAAGAGAGCAACTCATCTGGGTAGGATGCCAAGCAAATGGAGATGAGAAACTTACCCCACCCCAAGGGGCTGGGCTCAGCCTGGCATGAGGCCTAGGCCATGGAGAAAGCTCAAGGCCTGAACCAACCATCACTGGCCTGAATGATGCTGGGTCAGGGTGTGGCAGTCTGCTCCCTCACAGAGTTCTCCCTGCATTCAGGGTGATCTCTGCAGGGGATGCTCTACCTCCTGTGGGCCCTCTCCACTGGCAGGAAGTGCAACTCTACCGACATGCTCCCTCCTGGCTTTTCTAGAGCACAGAGAACAGCTGTGGTAGACACAGTGGAGACGAAAGAAAATTTTATTCTGTACATTTCTGTTTCATGAGCTTGATGACTGGGTTCTTTGAATAAAGACAAGTGAGTTTTTTTCCTATAAAAATAAGACAACTGGCAATTGTATACTTGAAGAATTATGTCAAACCACATGATTTAGATAATAAAAGGGACATGAAACCATGACATAAGATTTGTTGTTTGCGAGTCTGAGAGTCAGTGGAACCATGTATTGCCTATGAAGTTTTATCTTTACCCATAAATGATATACATGTCAATGTAAGTCTGACAGTAGTTCAGGTGGTTGTGGGATGCTCAGGGTCCTTTAGTGGCAGTGGAATTCTTGGGTTGGTGAGACTCTGTGGATCTCTGGCAGTACAATGGTTAGGTTTATACTGGCCTTACTGGCTAAACTTCCAGGTGTGTGTAGCTCCTAGCAGAGGTGTTGTGACAAATGAGTGATGATTGCTTGATATTGAAGATTAAGAGCCAACCAGTCCTTACAGGCCAACCATGGAGTTGATGGGGCCCAGTGAAAACTAGCATTGGAGCACTTTTCCCTGAAGTTGGGAGCACTGACTCTCAACAGCAACACTGAGTGAAGCATGAGGACTTATATGTACGGGGCCTGAGTGAGCATATAGCATGCAGCTGCAGTGCAAGCCCTGCTTGGACAGCACCACTGAGCACTCTTTGGGCTCTCTTGGTTGGGTGTAACACTGGCCTGTGGGGCTGGAACAAATGGTGATGTTGGCCATATGATGACTTGGGAAAGATTTAAGGAGGCCTATGTGCAAGACCCTGAGTGGCCTTCATGACTGAGTTTGTCATTCCCCTCTTGGGTTTCTGACAAAGCAGGGGAGTTCTGTTTTCTGGAAGGATAAAATACATCCAGGGAACTAGCCTACCTGCTTGCCTGCCTTTCTTCCTTTCCTTCTTCCTTCCTTTCTTCCTTCCTTCCTTCCTTCCTTCCTTCCTTCCTTCCTTCCTTTTTTCTTTCCTCTATCCCTCCCTTCTTTCATTCATTCTCTTCCTCCCTCACTCCTTTCCTCCATTCTCTTTCCTTCTATTCTCTTCCTTTCTGCTTTGCTCCTTTCCTCTCTTTCTCTCCCTCCTTCTGCTCCTTTCTTCCTTCCTACTTCTTCTCTCCCTCCTTTCTTCCTTCCTCCTTCCCTTCCTCCTTCCTTCCTTCCTTCCTTCCTTCCTTCCTCCTTCCTTCCTTCTTTCCTTCCTTCCTTTCCCCCTTTTGTTATTAGTTTTTTTGTTTTTGTTTGGCATAGAGGGTTTGCTGATCTAAGAGCAGCATCCTTCTAGTAATCCCACAATTACCCCCTTTGTCTTACTGAACTGACATGGTGATGCTCTCTTCTTATGTTAAGCAATTTCAATAGAGCAAATCTTAGAAGCACATTTCCCCATGCAGGTTGGTGGGTTCAAGGTTTTGCACTAAGCATATCTGTTCCCCTCCAGGGCCATTCTTACACCATAAACCATCTCAGAACTCTATTTTTTATAGCAGGCTGTGTTTCAGTCAGGCCTGGCACAGTCCTTGAAGAGCCATGGGCTGGCTCTTTATAGTGGTCCCATCTTCCTGGGCTGGCCTGCTCTTTAGCAACATTCATGTGGATAGGTAATATCAGATTGTGTATCTGGATCCTGGAGGATGTACTTTGCCAGCTGTACTGGGGCTCCTCTACCTCAGCTCATCTGACTCAATCTATTTTGGATCTGGAGTTGTGTTAATGGTGTCTTTCTTGAATATCTATCTGTACATCATCCCTGGGATCCAGGTGTTGGGTGACTCATTGAGTCTCCCTCAAGCCACTTCATTAAGTGTGCTTTCAATGCTGTTGCTAGAGGAGTGTTGCAGAAGCTGCTTGGCAGGGGCAAGGCAGCTAAAAAGCAGGACAGGAATGAGAAGTGGCCTGGACAAAGCCACAACTTAATTGATACTTGTTACCCTTCTTTTCCAGCCAAGGGAGGTTGGTCCTGATTGGCACTGGAAAAGGGGAGTGTGTGGTGCCCAAATCCTGTGATTTTTCAAATTATGTTTACAATATACTTCACTAGATCTCTAGGGAATTCTGTAAAGAAAGAAAAACATTATGATACCTGGTCTCTTATAGACAACAAAGCATGAAGAGACTGTGTTTTATCATTTAAAACAGCCCCACCCAGAGAAAGCTAGAGTCAAGATGCCAGATTGTCCTTATGCTGGTTGCAATGTGGCTTTTCCCACTCTATCTCTGTTTTCCAGGTGAGGGTCTGTCTATGTTCTCACAGGTGAGGGTGTCTCTGTTCTCACAAGTCAGGGTCTGACTCTGTTCTCACAGCTGAGGGTCTATCTCTGTTCTCATAGGTGAGGGTCTATCTCTGTTCTCACAGGTGAGGGTGTCTCTGTTCTCACAAGTTAGGGACTGTCTCTCTTCTCATAGGTGAGGATCTGTCTATTCTCATGGATGAGGATCTGTCTGTTCTCACAGGTTAGGGTCTGTCTCTGTTCTCAAGGTGAGGGTGTCTCTGTTCTCCAGGTGAGGATCTGTCTGTTCTTATAGGTGAAGGTCTGACTCTGTTCTGTAACCTTCTTTCTTACAGTTGAGTTTCTCTTAGAATTAGGCCCCCGGTTTTCTACCATATAATGATGAAGAATAGCTTGGAAAACTGAGTCCCAAGTCAACGCCCCCGGACAGGATTTTGGATCTCAGGTCTGAGTCTAACTTCCTCCATCTTGGCTGTAATAATGGGGCACACGGTGAGGGAGTGCACAATGGAAGCTTCACGAGTGACTGCTTTCTCAGCCTTAGACACGGAACAACATAAGAGCAGATGGATGAGTCTTGACATCTCCATGGAGGAGAGAGAAACAGGGCAGCTTAATGGACCCCAGGGGTGCCCTGGGAGCAGCCACCAGCTCTGCCCATTAAATATTAACCCACTCTGTGGTGTGTGCACTGCAGCAGGCACTGTGCTCCCACAGAGGCAGGGGCAAGGTGCCATGCCTGCTCTCCAAACGCTTATACTCAGGTGGCTCTCTGCTAAACAGAGCTATGTAGTCATCCTTGAAGACACAGAACCAGAGTAGAGTCCACCAGAAGCATCCTCATCAAAGAGTAGCAGGCACCTCAGCTTCTGGCAGTTGGTGCTTCCTAAGCTTCTACAATGACAGGCTGCCTCATCAGGTCTAATTCCAGCTAGCCCCAAGGAAGGCCATAGGAAACACAGGCTTGCATTCTGGAAGGAATGTATGAGGGAAGGAGCCAAGATCTACTGGCAGAAGCCTCTTCTGGGATCAGTCACCCTAGGACTCACTCTGGATGTCTCCACCTTCAGACTAGTGTCTGGCTTCTCAGTAGAGGAAGGCAGGGGGTGGCTGGGCTTACTGGGCTGGGTAGTTTTATGCAGTCAGGCCAGTCCAGATTTGCATAGATTGCCCAAAAGAAGGTGTGGAAGTCCATATTACCTCCTTTTGCATTTCACAACAGGATTCCTCCAAAGCTCACTTGTATTTCTGCTGCTTAGGTGACTACAGCCAAGCTAAGGTTCCTCCTGTATGGATAAAAGTCCTAGCTAGCAGCTTGTAATAGGAGACATGGCTGCTGCCCTAGGCTTGGAACATAGAAGGGTCTACTCTGAACTCTCACACTTGGGGGTAGGACATGTTTAGTGGCCACTGTGTTGCAGAATATGAGCCCCATTAAAAACAGAATTTCATTTGAATTCAGAACTAATTCTGAGAACACTGCCCCACATCTGTACCTTATGGAAAATGGGACTATATTTATGGACTTTTTTTTTCCGCCTCAGCTTGAGCAGACTTTAGTCAAAATTCTGCTTTCTCTGCTTCCTGGCAGATTGTAGCTCAGATGTGGGTATATAAGTGTGGGGCATGATGGGAATACACTGAAACAGTGGTTTATCTGGATCTGCGCTAAAATGAGTTAAGTCCTTACTGACATATTAGGCTGACTGCAAGCAGCCAACCACTGGGAGACTTTACTTCAGCAGTGGCAGGACAGTGTCTTGCACCATAGCACTCGCCTGCATGAGGACCATTACATGGGTGCTGAGCTTCCGAGAGGAGACAACTCTTCCACCTCTTTTGTATAATTCCTATTCAAGCTCTATATATCTTGGCTTCAGTTTTAGTAAAAAGTATACAGATATGAAGGTGACTTCTGGCTAAACTATTTCCCAGGAAAGGACCATGAAGACAGGGAGGTCTCATCCACCAAACCTCAAAGATGCCATCCAAGGTTGAGGAGTCCTCAGTCATTGTTAGGATGACAGCAGGTGCACTGTAGAGATTATTGCAGCAGAGCAATGTCTGTGCTGTCAGTAGGAAAAGACATTAGGCTGGAGTGACAGATCAGTTAAAAGCATTTTCTGCTCTTACAAAGGCCCAGCTTTGATTCTCAGCACCCACATAGGGCAGCTCACAACTCCAGTTCTAGGGGATCTGATACCCTCTTCTGTCTTGCACAGACATTGCATGCAAGTAATGCACATACAAACAAAAGGGCATGTGCACACGCACACACACTATTTGTAAACATCAAATTTAAAAAATTAAAAAGAAGAGATAAAGGGACTAAAATATTTTGAGGAAATCTCAAACTCTACACCTTTAAATTACCAGGCCCCTTCAAGACCTCAGACCCTCTGCTGGGTCAGTAAGCATGATAGTTCCTATTCCACATGGTACATTTATTTTGCTTCTATTTTTATTAATTACATTTGCCCTTTAATAATTTCATGCATATAATCCATTCTGGTTGCTCTCAGCCTCATCCTTTCTCATCTCCCCACCTCATACACCCTCTTCCATACTGACTGTTTTATACATTTATGTCTTTTTGTTTTGTTTGTGTTTCTCTGGGTTCCACTGAGCTGTCTGTGTGAACTAGTTATCAGGACTACTCATTTGATCATGGTCTAGCCCAGTCAGTGAGTTCACACCTGAAGACAATGATCCCCTTTCTCCATGAGTCCATCACTAGCCTATATCTCAACAATAAGGGTGACTATTTTAGGGCTTTTAGGGCTGACTGTTGAGAGGCCTGTCTTGTGCATGCCCAGTGTAAGTAACTGTAGCCACTGTGAGTTCTTGGTTAAATCTCAGCTGCTGAGAATTCATGGTTACTTCACTTGTGTTGCGTTTAGAGGATGGAATTTCACTGCTTTCCTTCTATATTCTGGTTCCTATATTTTGTCTCTAGGAATTTACCTGAATTGGGGAGTGTGTAGTATAAATGGCCTTTTAAAGGACTGATCCATCATCAGTCACTGATTCTCAGCATTTTGAGAAGCTGTGAATCTGTCATTCACAGCACAAAACAACTTCTCTGACTCAGGTTAAGAGCCTTTGTATAAGGGTGGAAAGGCAGACACTTAGAAGGTAGTTTGATGTTATGTCTATTTAGCTGTCATTGATAATTTCTCTATAAAGCCTACAACTTCCTGAGGCATGAATTTGTGATCAATCTTACAGCACCAGACATGAGACCCCCTTCTGCTGAATGAGCCTCAAATCCAATCAGGGAGTGTTTGTTTAATTCCCTAAACACTAATACCACTTTTACATGCGTTTGCACATGTCTGTTGTACTGATGGTGTAGTTCATAGAATTCTCTCCAGTGTAAAACTGTTGATACTTTTTCTCTCTGAGCTGCCTGTAGGTCATCTTTGCAGTACTTCGAGCTGTGACCTGAGGGCAGGGGGCAAGGCTACACCTCAAGCTGGCAGATAAACTTGGAAAAGTGTTAAGAGTCTTGAATGCATGAAGATATCATGCAAAGTAGAGGAAGCTTGCCACTGAGTGGCAGGATTGAGGTCTTCATGAAGTGAGACTAAGAGAAGCCATTGGTAAACACCTTCCTCATTGGCAGTGGAGACTCCAGGATTGAAGGGGTCATGGAGAACTGAGACTTGGTGATATGTGGCAGGGTGTGAGACCCTGATGAGGCCAGGAGAGACCACTGATGAAGGTATAGCCTCAGCTGCACCAGAGACCCTGCATAGGAGACACCAGGAGCATGAGACTTGTGCAAAGACAAGCAGTAATATGAAATGGAGCCAGCCCAAGTCTTCTGAACAAGCTATGTGTTGCAAATGGTATAACTGCACCAGTGGGAGGGACTGTTCAAGTCCTTAGGAGCTCAGGAGATCATTAGTAAGTCCCAGACACTGGACATTGAACTTTGGATACTATAAAATGTTGGTTTTAGTTGGATCCACTTATAACTTGCCTGGCTTTCTTAGAAAAAGCACGTATTTTTAAATTTTACTTTATGGGAACACATAATTAAGAGATTTTAGGTATCTTAAAAAGATTTTAAAATTTTAAATCACTTAAAAATTTAAAAATCTCCTGGGCATATACCCAGAGGATTCCCCTGCATGCAATAAGGACACATGCTCCACTATGTTTATAGCAGCCTTGTTTATAATAGCCAGAAATTGGAAGCAGCCCAAATATCCCTCAAAGGAGGAATGGATACAGAAAATGTGGTATATTTATACAATGGAATAATACACAGCAATTAAAAATAATGAATTCATGCAATTTGTAGGTAAATGGTTAGACCTGGAAAATATCATCCTGAGTGAACTAACCCAATCACAAAAGAATGCACATGAAATGCAATCATTGATAAGTGGATATTAATGAGCCCAGAAGCCCTAAATACTCAAGACACAAATAGCAAGTCAAATGATTCCCAAGAAGAAGAAAGGAGAGGACCCTGGGCCTGTAAAGATTGCTTCCAGTTTAGTAAAGAAACCGAGGGGGGAGGGGGAATTATTGGGGAACAGATGGAGGGGGAGAGGAACTATGGGAACTATGGTGGGTGGGAACTGGGAAAGGGGAAAGCCTTTGGAATGTAAACATAGAATATAGAAAATAAAATTTAAAAAAAAAATTTAAAAATCATGGACCTTTACAATTATATGAGGTCTTAGAGATAAAAAAATAAAGGAAAGGTTATAGTTTGATAGTGATGTGTATGTGTTTCAAATTGATAAGGGGTCAATTGTGCTGGTCATACATTTTGTCAACTTGACACAAACTGAGCCATCTGGGAAGAAGGAACTTCAGTTGAGAAATTGTTTCCATCAGATTGGCCTTAGGACACACCTAGGGGGGGTCATTTTCTTGATTAATAATTGATAGAAGGGTTCAGTCTACTGTGGGTGGTTCCAACCCTGGGCAGGTTGTATACATCACAAGTTGAACAAGCTATGGGCAAGCAAGCCAGTAAGCAGCACCTCTCTGATTCTTTTTTCCCAGTATGCATATTTTTTATTGAATATATTCTATATTTACATTTCATTTCCCCTTTTCTGGTTCCCCATCCCCCAAAGGTCTCACATGCCCTTTTCCCTCCCCCATTCCCCCATCCACCCCTTTTCACTTCCCTGTTCTGGTACTCCCCTACACTGATGTTTTGATCCTTTCCAGCACCAGTGTCCACTCCCTTTTTATTGTTGGATATCATTTGATATGTGGATTGTGTCTTTGGTGTCCCAAGAATCTAGGTTAATATCCACTTATCAGTGAGTGCATACCATGGGTATTCTTTTGAGACTGGGCTACCTCACCCTCATTCGTAAAAGAAACTTTACCTCTCTGATTCTTGACTCTGGTGCTTCTTGAGTTTCTGCTTGGCTTCCCTCAGTGATAGACAGTGATCTAGATGT
This sequence comes from Apodemus agrarius, assembly GCA_964023405.1. NCBI lineage: Eukaryota > Metazoa > Chordata > Mammalia > Rodentia > Muridae > Apodemus > Apodemus agrarius. The sequence continues at coordinate 1,280,021 of OZ030020.1, forward strand.
GTAAGCCCAATAAATCCTTTCCTCCCTAAGCTGCTTTTGGTCATGGTGTTTTTTCATAGGAATTGGAAGCAAGCTAGGACACTGGATAAGAATTTGTTGATATTGTTTATCTTTTAAAAATTATTTATTTTTAGGTTTTATGTGTATATATGTGTGCTTACACAAGTTTGTGTGCACCACGTGGGTGTAAGAGCCTGTGGAGACCAGAAGAGGGCACTGGAACTTGAGCTACAGGTAGTCATGAGCCATTGTGTAGACACTAGGACCTGAATTTAGATCTGTATGAGTCAAAAGTGCTCTTAACTGCAGCTCCAACTTTCTAGTGCCTTGTTTTATTTATGTTTTCAAAGACTCAAGTATGTGTTTTAATGATTCTTTGTATCAGATTTGCTTCTATTTCATTTGCTTCTGCCCTTATCTAAATTGTTTCTTTTCATCTATTGCTTTGGGGTTTGATTTGTTCTTGTTTTTCCAAGACCTTAAGCTGTATAATTAAGCTATTTATTTGCAATATTTCATTTTTAATGTAATTACTCAGGGCTATAAACTTTCTTATGAGGACTGCCATCATTGTATTCCAAAGGTTTTGATCATTTGGTTCTAGGATTTTAAATTTCATTTCTTAACTTCTTTAGGGACCTATTTATCACTTAATAGTATGTTGTTTAATCTTCATGAGCTTGTGGTCTTCTTGAATTTTCTCTCATGGTTGATACCTAGCTTTATTCCAGGGATAATTTCAACTATCTAATATGTTCTAAGGCTTGATTGTGTTCTAATATGTAAACTCTTTTGAAGTAAATCCCATGTACTGCTAAGAAAAATATGGGTGAAAAACACTCTTTGAAAAGATAGATAAACAAGGTACCAGAGCTATGGAGCACAAGGTTCCCAATGGAGGAGCTAGAGAAAGGACCCAAGATGCTGAAGGAACTTGCAGCCCCATAGGAGGAACAACAATATGAACCAACCAGTACCCCCAAAGCTCCCAGGGACTAAACCACCAACCAAAGAGTACACATGGAGGGTCCCATGACCCCAGCTGCATATGTAGCAGAGAATGGCCTTGTTGGACATCAATGGAAGGAGAGGCTCTTGGTCCTGTGTAGGCTCACTGCCCCAATGTAGGGGAATGTTAGGACAGGGAAACGGGAGTGGGTGGGTTGGTGACCAGAGAGGTGGGGGATGGGATAGGAGGTTTCAGAGGGGAAACCAGGAAAGGGGATACCATTTGAAATGTAAATAAAGAAAATATCTAAAAAAAAAAAAAGAATGAAAGAACAAAAAAGAGCAGTGATGGCTCTTGAAGTAGGCCCAGGTGTGGCCCAGCATCTACAGGCTGACTCTCAGCCATCTGTAACTCCAGTTCAAAGGATGAGGGAAATACTTTGTGATGTGCATTGGAGTTTTGGTGTCATTTAAGTCCAGTTTTTCTGTTTTTATTTACTTTCAGGATTGTTGTGGGAAATATTAAAAGAGAAGCAGTACATTCCCGAGCTTGTGCAGACAACTCTCTGCCCCTGCGGCCTGGCCAGCCGTGCACTGGGGGGCAATGGCCGACCTGTTTTTATCTCGTGGAGACTCTCTGCCTTGGAGCTCCTGAAACATTTCCACCAAGCTTGCTAAGTTCCCTTGCTACCACCCCATCACCAAATCCCCCATGACCACTGGGTTGTACATCTGGTAAACCCATGCTTTGTCACCTTACCTTTTTCTCTTGAACCTAGTCAAACCACTGCATGAAATAAAAACAGCACACAAACTTACTTCAGAAGCAATGGTAACTTAATTGTTGGGTGCTACAACGAAAATCCTAATCCTTTATTTTCAAGACAGGGTTTCTCTATACAGCCCTGGCTGTCTTGGAACTCACTCTGTAGACCAGGCTGGTCTCGAACTCAGAAATCTGCCTGCCTCTGCCTCCCAAGTGCTGGGATTAAAGGCATGAGCTAAGCCTTATAAAGTCTAAATCCTCCAGAGGTGAATCTGCCATTGAAACCAGAAAACACTAGTAGTTAAATCTTGTCCTCGTGCTATCCCTGTCCAAAAAGGCCTAACTCTCTCCTGCTTCCTCTCTTTCTCTATTCAACCCGGAAGTCCCTCCTACTCGTCCAGTGATTGGCTTCTTTATTCATTAGGGTATTGGTTCACAAGACCAGCAGCAGATCCATCCACAGCACAGGATGACGTGTCTATTGGTCAGAGCAGGGTATCAAAGTCTTCTAACTCTGTTGGAATTCATCTGTGGTTTAGATCAATTAGTGATTGTTTTATAAAATTGCACACCTATGTGTGGTATGTGTATGTTTAAGACTATAATTTTCTCTTGATGAATTATTATCTTTTTATTTCTTTTATTACTTTTAGGTTGAAGTGCATTTTCCCCTCTATATTAGAATACCCATGATGCCTTGTTTTATAGTTCCATTTTTGTTTAGAATACCCTTGATGTCTTGTTTTGTAGTTCTGTTTGTTTGGAATATCCTTTTCTACCTTTTTGCGGTAAGGTATTGTCTAATCTTGGTGTGTTTCTTGGAAGCTGTACAATGATGGATCCTGTTTTTTAATCCAATCTGCTAGTCTATCTTTTTATTGAGTATAGAGATCATTAATATTTAGAGTTGTAATTCACATATGTTGTTTAATTCTGCTATTTTGTTAATTTATTTTATTTTCTTAGACCTCTTTTCAGGAACTGTCCTGGGATTGTTAATTTTCCCCCTGTGACCTCTTGAGTATGTTTATTCTTCTCTTTATTCTCAAGTATTCCTTCCAGTACTGTTTTAAAATCTAACTCAGTGATCATAAATTCTTTTTGTCTGGTTTTATTGTGGAAAGTTTTTATTTCTCCATTATTTCTAGAAGACAGTTTTGCTGGGTCAAATAATTTGGATTGGACATTGTGACCTTTCAGAACTTGAACTCTTGTTTACGTCTCAAATATTATCTAAAGCTTTCTCCTTAGAGTCTATTTCTTTAGGATTTTTTACTTTGGGGCTTGGAACATATTGTATTTGTTGTTCATATTGCTTATTGTTATTATGGTAACCTGGAGTGAAGTCCTTGGTAGCAGAAGATGATCATTTCAGATATCAATGGGAGGAGAGGCCATTGGTCCGGTGAAGGCTTGATTCCCCAGAATAGGGGAATGCAAGTCAGAAAATTGGGAGGAGGTGAGTAGGGGGAGGAGGAATGGGATAGGGGATAATGTGGAAAGAGGGTATCAGTTGAAATATAAATAAAGTAAATATCTAATAAGAAAAAAATAAACAAAAACAAAACAATACAAAACTTCTGATTTTTTTTTTTTGCCCACCTACCTTGAGTCCCAATGAAAGATGGTGGATGTCTTAGTCAGGGTTTCTGTTCCTGCACAAAACATCATGACCAAGAAACAAGTTGGGGAGGAAAGGATTTATTGTTTAAACTTCCACGTTGTGTTGTTGTTCATCACCAAAGGAAGTCAGGACTGGAACTCAAGCAGGCCAGGAAGCAGGAGCTGATGCAGAGGCCATGGAGGGATATTTCTTACTGGCTTGCTTCCTCTGCCTTGCTCAGCTTGCTTTCTTATAGAACCAAAGACTACTAGCCTGGAGATGGTACCACCCACAAGGGGCCCTCCTCCCTTGATCACTAATTGAGAAAATACCCCATAGCTGGATCTCATGGAGGCATTTCCTCACCTGAAGCTCCTTTCTTTGTGATAACTCCATCTTGTGTCAGGTTGATACAAATCCAGCCAGTACAGTGGGTCATATGGAGGAGAGAGGAATGGCCTGGAAAGCTCCTGAATCTTGTGTTTCTAAACCTGTCAGCCATTTGGAACAGAGGACAAGATCTGATATGCTTCAGGTTTCTTACCCTGGTTGTACTGTGTAGCAGAGACATGGTTGGTGTGATGGTGGCTGAGGTAGCAGGAAAGGGGTGTTGGTATGTTTGGGTCTCTAGCCCTGTCAGCCATGTGGAGTGGAGAAGCAAGACATTTGCTGAGGCAATGGGACCTGGGTTTAGGGTCTTGGTATTTTGAGTGTATTACATTGATGGCAATTTGTAGTAGAACAGCAAGAGGTTGTGGAAAGGGCAGATGACTAGGCCAGAACTGTGATTCTCAACCTTCCTAATGCTGTGACCAACCCTTTAATACATCTCCTCATGTAGTGGTGATCCATAAAATTATTTTTGTTACTACTTCATAACTGTAATTTTGCTACTGTTATGACTACTAAAGTAAATATCTGTGTTTTCCAATGGTCTTAGGTGACCCATGAGAAAGGGTCACTTGACTTTCTGAAAGGGGTCATGACTTGTAAGTTGAACTGCTAGGCCAGAGTGTTTCAGGTTTCTAACAGGCTAGTCAAGTGAGCAGAGCAGCAGGAGAAGTTCAGCTGGTGGTACATTCTGGGTGTTTAGGATTATTTGTCTTGCCCATAGCATGGTATCAAGCATTAACAATATAATTTTGTTTGGTGGCTTAAATAAGATATATGTTCTATATTCTCTTAATTTTCCAATTAGTTATAAGCTAAAAAGCATTTAGCTTTTTGTCAGTATTTTAGAATAGAAGAGATGTTTAATATATAACAAATATTATAGAGGTATTATAAAATCAGGAGGTTCTGGGTTTCTGTAATATTTTAAATATGGCAGAAGAATCAGAGCTCTATCAGATCCACTTAGCCCAAGAGCTGCCACTGGGAACATTTCCTAAGGAATTGTGATTTCTGCTATCTGTGATTTCTTTTGAGAGCTTGTTTTAATGCTTCTGATATCCTGGCTATGCATGGGCTTCCATGCAGAACCCTTCATGGTCTCATGAAGTGAGGAAGTCAATGGATGATTCGGATCATTCTCCACACAGATCAGAGGACTTGTCCTCATAGCCCACAAGTGACCCTTGAGACCCAGCGATCTTACCCATCAAAACCTGCAGAGCCTCTGTTTTCTGCCATGATTAATCTTCACTGTCAACTTGACTGGATTATAAAGCACCCAGGGCACTAGTAAGGCACACCTTGGGGTGTGTCTATGAAAGCATTTCCCAAAAGAGTAACAAAGAGGTAAATTTATCTCTGAACATGGGCAGCATCTTCTCATGGGCTGGGGTCCAGGACTGCATAAAAAGGGAATGTGTGAAATCAAGCTGAGTCTTGGCATCTCCCTTTCTTGCTTCCTGATATGTTTGAATGTGAGCAATTAGTCTCATATATCTACAGGCAAGGACTCAGCCACATTACTGTGAGCCTTCCCTGCCATGATGGATTGCACTCTCCAAACATGAGCCAGGAAGCTCCTGCTTCCCTTTCTTTCCCTTTCCTCCCTTTTTTCTTTTTCCTTTTTCTTTTGGATTTGGTTTTTTTGAGACAGGGTTTCTCTGTATAGTCGTGGCTGTCCTGGAACTCACTCTGTAGACCAGGCTGGCCTCGAACTCAGAAATCCTCCTGCCTCTGCCTCCCAGAGTGCTGGTATTACAGGCATGCGCCATCACCGCCCGGCCCTTTTCTCCCTTTCTTTCCAGGCATTTGGTTATAACAAGAGAAGCAGCTAACACGTATAATTGGTACTGTGAAGAGAGTGTTGCTGCAATAAACCTGATTATGTGATTCGGATCATCTGAACTGGTTTGTAGAAGGAGCAAGAACAGACTAGAGAACTCCTATTGTCTGGGAGAAGAGCTTAATGAGGTGTTTTTAGGGTGAATTTGGACAGTGAAGACTACCTAGGATACTTTAGAGAGGAGTAAAGGACTCTATTAGGAATTGCTAGAGGCTGTTCATGTTATTGTCTGGAAAAAGATCTGTCCACTTGGTACCAGGATCTGAAAGTTGATTTAAAGAGTAATGTTGCTTGGTGGAGAAAACATAAAGATAGATAGCCACCTGGGTTGGGACATAATTATTGCTTTCTGCATATATAGGATTTTTAGCAAACGAGAATATAAATGTGTGAAAAACATGGAATTGGCGAGGGGGAGTGAACTTGGTTAAAACTGCAAACAGCGTAGACAAAGCAGCTGTAATTGCTATTAATGCTATTGTTGAGAAACTAGACTTTCCGATGGGACAACAGGAAAGGGACATTTGTGTGCCTAGACAACCAGAGTATAACAAGGCAAACTCATTTGAATTTCCATTTGAAAAGAGAGGATTCAAACAAAGCCTCTAGAGCAGACCCACAGGTCAGGAACTCTCTGTGGGGCAGAGAACCCTTTCACAGGAGTCACATATCAGGTATGCTGCATGTCATATATTTATATTACCATTCATTAGAGTAGCAAAATTACAGATATGAAGTAGGCTGTCTTGTTTTAGTAGGATGTTCTAGAGCAGTGGTTTTCAATGCTCCTAATGCTGTATTAACCTTTTAATACAGTTCCTCATTTAGTGGTGACTCCCCAACCATAAAATTATTTTTGTTGCCACTTCATAACTATAATTTTGTTACTTTTATGAATCATAAATAGTTTTGGGGAGAGAGAGGTTTGCCAAAAGGGTTTTGATCCACAGGTTGAGAACTGCTAATATAGAAGACCAGACCATACCTAGAGCTTAAAGGTAAAATGGAGGGTATAGCTGACTGTAGTGGAAAGACACAGGAAGTGGGAGGAACAGGCACTTAGAAGCACAACTAAGAATTTATAGGATCTGTGATAGCTATAAATCCACAGACCCAAGAACAAATGTGGAAGAATCTATGAAACCATATATTAAAATAAAATTGTAGAAGACATTGATGAAGAGAAAAAAACTTTAAAACAATTGTACAAAGCACTACTGCTACCTGTCCATCCACCCTCCCACCCTCCCATCTGTCTATCTATCTATCTATCTATCTATCTATCTATCTATCTATCTATCTATTATCTATCTATCTATCTATCTATCTATCTATCTTCTATCTATCTACTTATTTAAACCCATTGTTCCGTTATGTACATTGGTGTGGGGTCATCGGCTGGAGCATGTGTAGCCTACCAATGATGATATTTCTGAAGAACAATAACTCTCCCTATCTCTGCAGCCACCAAATTCTCATTGCTTCTCAGTTAGGGGTGAGGTCTTGGAAACCCCTCCCTGGTTCATGCTGGAATTTCTAGCTGGTTTCATCCTGTGCAGGTAATCACTTTGTGAGTTTATGTATGCAACTTCCATGTCATGTCTGGAGGACAGCATTTCATAACACTCTGTGCCATTCTCTGGTTCTTAGACTCTTTCTGTCCCTCTTTGATGTTCCCGGAGCTTTAGAGTTGTATGTGACCTGGACATCTATGGCAGAGCACTCATGGTTGCTTATTTTCTGTCATTTTAACAGTAAAGTATTCCTGCATTAACCACTACAAGAAGCTTCTCTGGATAAGCTTGAGAGCAGTGCCAATCTATGACTATAAATATTTAGAAGACAATTTGTTATCAACATCAATAAGGTTTCCCCTTGGGCCTGAGACTTCCCTAGCCACAAATTTTGAACATGTTTACCAGGCATGGATTCCCTCCTGTAGAGAAGGCCTCAGATCAATCAAGAGAGTGTTTTGCTCTTCCCACGTACAGTGATGCCACTATTGCACCTAGATACATCTTGCCTAGTGGGGTGGGGGGGATTGTAGCAAGCAGAATCTAATACTAGATAGGATGATCTCTCTCTCTCTCTCTCTCTCTCTCTCTCTCTCTCTCTCTCTCTCCTCTCTCTCTCTCTCTTACCAAGCAGCTAAGCAGCACCTCCTAGCATGAAAAAGTTGAAGGAATGTATCCCTGCAGACCCTTAGAGTAGTGAATACCAGTCAAGTATTTTTAGTTAGAGGGAAAATGTAATTAAGCAGATACTCAGAACTCTGCAAAGGAAAGTTCACAAATGGCAGCCACAGAAGATCACAGGTTATTTTTTTTTCTTTTGGATAAAATTCTTTGCAAGATAGTTTACTGTTTTAATCTATATGTGAAGAGAAATACTGTGTTTGGGGGCTGTAACATAAGTGCTATTGAACATCACAAACAATAGCAGCTCACAGGCAACGTGCAACAGTCACAATTGCACCTCTTTACTGTCCATGCAAACAGTGTCCCAGTCTTCACAGAATGTTCCTGTGAGGGTCAAGATCTTTCTGTTTTGCCAGTATCCAGTAGGTAGTTGGCAAGTTGGCATAGGAGAGGACATGGCCTCATTCCTGCTTGGACTGGGCTATAGATTCAGTTTGATTATTTGCTTAGTCACTTTTGATTGGATAAGACACCTGTTTTCTGAAGCTGTTGCCCTAACAACTTGGAAGGATTTATTACTCTGGCTACATTTAGCAGGCCTAGGGTGGGATCAGTGAGGGAGTTCCATCAGTGAGCTGTGTACACATTCAAGCTCAGGGTGTCCGACAGGTAATCCATGTATATGTGCACTCATGCACAGGGTCCTCCATGGCCCTGCTGTTGCACTGGAAACAAGGCAGGAGAGTGCTCCCTTGGGAAAATAACAGCTGTTAATATTTGCCTGAGTGGGGACCAAGACAGCCAAATGAACACACCTGTAGCTCCCTTCGTGGTAAAGGACATTTTGTGACTCCCCTATGACCCATCAGCAAGTCAACTGGATATGGTGAGGTGGTGACTCTTGAGAGAGATGGGATTTTTTTGGGTGGTGGTGGGGGGTTGGAGTGGGGGTGTGTGCTTTCTCTCTATGAGAACAGAGGATCCTAGGGAAATCTTTTTAGACTTGATAGGTTGTTCATCATTTAAAAGATAGTGTTACTGATCTCCTGTGACTTTTTCCATTCTGTAAATCAGATTGAGGACATGGCAACTCATTCTGTGGCTCCGCTGTGGTGACTTTGTTCTGTTGTTGGGGACTACCTTTTCACCTCCAGGAAAGGGAAACAGAGTGCTGGGTAGCTGCTCCAGTGAGTCGAGTCATTCACCACGGACATTTCACTGTGACCTCTCACCTGACAATCTGTCTTTTGGAATCCTTGCCAGCCAAACTGTCCAGCCTCTTTGAAAAGGCTTTTGTGAAGGTCACTGGTTAGGAAGATACTACACAGGGAAAGCAAGTGTCTTCATGAGACAGTTGCAGAAGCATACACAAGACTACAGCCAGAATATAAACTGCCTTCCATCTCGGGCAGCAAAGGGAAGTCTGCTTGATAAAAATTTCCACTGAAGAAAAAAATAGGGACTTATGTAGTCAACAATATCGGTTCTAAAAAAAATGCAATTTCCGGATTAATAACGAAGACACCGTTCCGGGGCGCACACTCCTTTAGGATGTGTGCTTTTGACCCACGGAACATATTGTGCCCTGTGGCTCTCAGCTGAATCGCAACTTAACAGTCCTCCCCCTTTTAATGCCTGATGTCTATTAAAACGAGTCACTGCTTGTACCAGGGCCCCTTCTGGAAATGAGAATCACACCTCTATGGATTGGCCACTGGTTAAATATTAAGCTGGCAACTTTCATATTTGTGTGTCTATATATTGCATCAAAGTTCAGAAAATTTCACAGAATGACTTTCTTATATGAAAGCTTCAATATCCAAGCAATTTTGATCTCTTCTGTCCTTCAATAGATAAAAGTTTTACACCAAGAACACATCTAGACACAAAATATGATCTGTCTCACACATTCATTTCCACACAATATAAACCTTAACATGCACATATGTAAATGTATTTATGTGCACATGCCAGGGAATTGATTTATTAATATGCTAAAATCTTTCATGATTTTAAAGTCTACTTCAATACCTGTGTCTTACCAGGCTGGGGTAGGGAAGGCATATGCTTGCATTGAAACAATCATCCAGGCATTTCTGTGATATGTTGATTTAGAGTCTTTCAGGTATTTATTTGAAAGTGATATGGTCAGGTCATATTGATTTCTGTGCTGGCTGGGTCAACTTATATCTCCACCAGCAGTGTATAACGGCTCTCTTTCTCTAAATCCTTGCCAACATTTGTTCTTGCTTTTGTTATTTCTTAATAATCGCCATTCTGACTGGGATGAGACAGAATCTTTATATAGTTTTAGTTTGCATTTTCTGATAGTTAAGGGTTTTGGAATACACATACACACAGACCACATACACACACACCACATACATGTACAGCACACACAGTCATACCACACACATAGACATATACACTCACATATACACACCATATACACCTCATGCATACCTCTGATATATCACACAGACACATACTTTCACACACCACACACACAAATACACCACACACACACACACACACACACACACACACACACCATGCCCCTGGGAAGATACTAGTGCAAGGGGGAAGAGGAGATATCCAAAGAAGGTTGTGGGAGGGGAGCATATATGGTAACTACATAACATGCTTGAAGGAAATTCTCTTTGAAATTCAACACTGTGCACAATGAATATATACAAATAATAAAAACAAGTCTCAGAGCAAAGAACATGACATGACACAATTACTATAAACACAGAAAACTCCTCAAACTACAGAACAGAGTACCATCAATTCTCTTCTCCAGAGAGATCCAATAAGTAGGAACCCATGTATAGAGAACCAAGAAGTAGAAACACATGCACAGTAGGTCAGTGCAGGTGAAGAACATGTACAGTAGGTAGGCACAGGTGAGGAACCTCACATCATGCTCCACATCAGCTGGGTGTATAGATGGAAGGCCAGGGAAATCCTGCTGAGGGTGCTGAAGGTTCACTGCCAGCCACTCCATGCAAAGAGAGAAGGCCAGAGGGAAAAGGGATCTGGTCATTCACAGGGCAATGGCTTCAGTGTGCAGTTTAAGCAAGAGGTAAGAATATGAAGCCTGGGCTAGAGAGACGACTCTGTAGTTAAAACTACTGACTACTCTTCCAGAAGACCCAGATTTGATTCTCAGCACTCACACGTGGGTTCACAAACACGTGTGACCCCAGTTTGGGGGAATCTAATGACCTCTTCTGGCCCCTACAGGCACTGCACTGGTGCATGCATGTGTGCATAGGCATACATTCAGGCAAAACACTCACACATATAAAGTAAATTAAAATTAAAAGAATAAATCTAAAGCCCAAGATTAATGTTTTCAAAGCACTGAAAATTGCTCTACTATTGAGCTACTAGAAAAATAAATCTCTATTAAAAAGGCAAAATACATAATATCCATCCTGATCATTGTCAATTATTTTAATGAATAAGGTAGATATTTGAATATATGGCCTCATTTCTTTCTAGTTCTTGGCCAGATATAGCTCACAAATTAATAAGTGGCATTTCTTTGAAAGTTCATATATTGTGAATTAAATATAGTTTGTAATAAATGTTCATATAGTTGACTTTTATGATAAACTGAAGTAAATCTTCCTGAACAATGTACCCTGGCTCTTTTTACTATTAGCTTGATGTTCTGGGTAGGAGATTAATGTACATCTAGGTGGTGACAACTACCCTGTAGTTGCCATATTCTTTGCATAGGCATGCATGGGGTGACTAGAAGCTGCCATGTACAGAGATGAGGCAGTACTAGATACATTTTTTCCCCACTGCATGTTTGGGGTCTGTCACCCTCTCTTAGGAGAAATAATGTCATCCATTATTTAAAGTGGATGCTATTCTGGCTCCTATTCTCTTTTGTCACAGATCATGTGTTCTCTGAACTTCAATAACCACACAGGTATATATCTGTAGTCACTGGATATATTCATGGTGATGGCCATGGAGAAGACTATGACAAATATCTTACAGATGGAACTGGGGCTGATCATGGGGAGATTGTCATGACAGTGGTCATGGGTAGAAGTCATAGATGATGATGGTTAAGGGCAGCCATCACACACAATGGGTTACGTGAACGTCATAGGCAGTTTTCTTGGGTGATGTTTATGAAGAAGGTAACAGTGGAAGCCACAGGTAGTATCCCTAGGAAGTAGCTAAAGTGAAGGATATAGGCTATTGACAATGGCAATGATTATGAATGACCATCATTGAGAAAGTCATGTGATTATTGATGGCAATGATCATGGATGTCTTGGGGAAAGTACACTACTTTAGGAAACAAGGAACACAGATGCATCTTTGACTCATCTGTAACCTGAATAAGTTCCCAAGTAGCAGAAGACCTACAGCACCCATAAGTGATTGGAAATGGGTAGTAGAGTTGAGCATGCACCATGTTTGGTGTGACATGAGTATGGGAAGGAGTTTGCATTGTATTGTCCCCCATGAAGACTGTCAGAGTGTTACAACCCACTGTCTGTCCTGTAGCATCAGTACAGTGAGAGTCACATCCCAATTTTAATTAGCTTGACATACTTCCATAAAGATTTTCATTGGAGGGTAAAATAGAGTCATTCCCTATTGTTTCCAGAGCTGCCTTTGAGCTTCCTTTCCTGCCTGGATTCTGGACCCCTCTCTTGTTTGGCATAACACAACACTCTTCTTGGCTAAACAGGGGCAAACGTTTTTTCTTTCATGGCTGGCCAGTCCTTTCTCAGTCTTGCAAAGCAAAACAGATGAGTAGGTTTTAATGAAAATTCCAACTGAACTCATCTTTGTGTGGAAGTTATTTCTGGAGAAATAACCTTAATCTCGAGTGTGAGCTTTGGAGAGAGGGCAAGAACAAGAGGATCTGAGGTCTGGGTAGGGAGTCCACCCTGTTCATCAAGTGGTGTGCAACGGTGTTCAGTGTGCAGTCTAATTTCACAGCTGGTGTGTTTTCTGTTGACCTGAAACTTAGAGGAAAGAACAAACAAGGGTGGGGGTAGGGTGAACCTCAGAGGGATTTGACATAATGAGGTGTGGGAATTGATGGGTAAAATCTGCTGGACTGAAGTGAGACATGTCTATAAGGTCCTGAGTTTTCGAAAGTTAAACTTGGAGGTGCAGAAATGAGACAAAGGATGTTAATAGCAGAGCTGACACTTCCTCAGAAATTGGTTTTGAAGATGAACTCATTCTGCTGATCGTCTCAGTTCTTTGCTTGTGTTCTGAGATGTGTGTGGTCCAGCCTTCAGTGTGGATGGATCAGGATGTGGATGTGTTACACCTATACTTGTTAAGCATATGAGTCTTGCTCTCATACCACATGGGTGGGGACAACTTAGTGATACCACCACTTATATTATTTCAAGTGAAAAAGCAGGCCTGAGTGATATCTGCTGTATGGGGTAACAGAGATGGGGAACGAGGATTGTAGGGTCAGGATCCAGATCATATCTGAGTTGTCCTAGCCTCTCAGTTCAATTTTCTCTCACTTTAGTATCCTGGTGGGACTCTATTAGTCAAGCTCACACAAGATTTCAAAGCTTTCTCCAGCAGGTGTGAAGAAAGACTTCACCCATCCATAATATACTCCCAAGGGCTTCTGCCACAAAAGTGCATGATCACTGTCATCAGCCACAATTGTTTTCAATAGCTCTGTCTGGAGAGGAATGTGTAGTAGGTCAGCTCTTCTTTGCCCTGAGAATATGCTGCATTCACCTGAAAAATCTATCAGGTGAACTTCACTTGGGCAAATGACACAACACAATGAGAAGGCAAATGGGATTGAACCAGAAATAGACTTGGGCTCATCATAACCTACAATGAATGGGTGGCTGCTGAGGTTGTGGCAGAACACCAGTTTGACTCTTTTGAGGCTACTTTATGGTGGAGTAGGACATCATGGACCTAGTAAGTGACCTTGTTGAAAATTGGTATTTATAATGACATGGTGTGATGGTTTGTATATGATTGGCCCAGGAAGTGACCCTATTAGGAGGTGTAGCCTTGTTGGAGTAGGTGTGCCACTGTGGGTGTGGGCTTAAGACCCTCACCCTGGCTGCCTAGAAGTCAGTCTTCCACTAGCAGCCTTCAGATGAAGATGTAGAATTCTCAGCTCCTCCTGCGCCATATCTGCCTGGATGCTGCCATGTTTCTGCCTTGATGACAATGGACTGAACCTCTGAGCCTGTAAGCCAGCCCCAATTAAATGTTGTCTTTTATAAAACTTGCATTGGTCATGGTGTCTATTCACAGCAGAGAAAGCCTAAGACACATGGGATGGTTTCTTTGGAGAGAAGAGGAGAAAGGGAAGATGGATGAAACTCAGTGAAAAGCAAATTATCAGGTTCTAAAAAAGGACCTGTGGCAGAGTCAGGACTCATGGCTTTAGTTGGTTGGCATCACAGTGGAAAGAGGAGTGTCCTGGGGATGGTTCCATGCTGCAAACTACAGGCAAGCTTCATCATCTGAAGTGGGATAGGACAACAACGGAGAAGACATAGGGACTTGGAAATGGTCAACAATCACACCAGCTCAGGGCCTCAGCTACAAACCAAAGTAGAAGAGGCTGGGTAGGTGAGTGGTACAGCATAGAATACAGGGATATTCTAGTTCTTCAGCCCAGGCTGCCCCAAGAGCCTGCCACAGGATGGCATATACCTCATGGTCCTGGTCAGAGGCTGGATTTTGGAGAATGAAGTATAAGGCCTCTGCTCTTGGTTCAAAGATATCATCTTCTTTCTGTGTCTTCTTGTGGTTCATTCTTTGTGTGCCCTGGTATTTGTTTATATGGAAACCATAATAAATGACTCAGGCAAGTACTTCAAACCTTCTCTTTAAAAAAAGTCTTCAAATGAGCTGCATTCTGAGGCCTGAAGATTGAAACTCCTGTGTGTGGATCCAGGGATCACAACTCAACTCTGAATAAAGTCAGTGCAGATAAAAGATATGTAGGAAGATTCCAGGAAGCAAATGGGAAAGGTGGACAATGGTATAGGGAAGGTTCATAAGTCCAGATAGATGTGCTGCTAGTCCTGACTGCAGGCCAGAGTCTTGATATGGGGCCCTGGAGACACCTCAGGCTTGCTGCTTTTGGTGATATCTGCCTTGGACCTTCTGCCTCAGAAGCTCCTGATTCAAGTCCAAAAGTAGGGAAGCCAGTGTCCTTGACAGAACACCACACCATTTGTCCTCATAGAAGCAGATTCCTTTGTATCCTGGAGCCTCATAAGATTTCTAAGTGTAGTGAAAATCCACAAAGAGGCCTGAGGAAAATGAGAAAAGACTGTTTTAGTTAGGTTTCCATTGCTGTGAAAAGATACCATAACCAAGGCAACTCTTATAAGGGACAGCATTTAATTGGTGCTGGATTATAGGTTTAGAGGTTCAGTCCATTATCATCATAGTAGGAAGCATGGTACCATCCAGGCAAGCTTGGTTCTAGAGATGGAGATGAGAGTTCTACATCTTGTTTCAAAGGCAAACAGAAGACAGACTACTGACTCCTATGTGGCTAGGAGGAGGGTCTCAAAATCTGCTCCCACAGTAATACACTTCCTTCAACAAGGCCACACCTACTCCAACAAGGTCACATCTACTCCAAAAAGGCCACACCTACTCCAACAAGGCCACACCTAATTGTGCCACTCCCTGGGCCAAGCATTTCCAAACCACTACAAAATCCTTTAACAAAATAATAGAATAAATAGAATAAAATAACAGAAGTAGGCCAGAAGGTTGCCACCCACTTTTCAGGATAGAGTGAAGGAAAGCCATGAGACCCTCAAGCTGGTCAATTCTATGAAAAAAGCAAAATGCCAGGTTGACTTTAAAGAGATATGCACACCCCGCATTTACATTACAGTGCGGCAGAGCACTCAGGTCAATTCAAGTAGTGAGTAAGTGGCTTGAACTAGGCCAGTGGATGTGGCAGTGGCATGGGAGCCACGAGGTGGCCAGAGCAGGGAGCTTTCATCCATCAGCTCTGTGCTGGAAAGGCCCCTTACAGAGTCTACTATTGTTCCCTCTGTCCCTGAGATCTGCTGAGGCCAGCTCCAGGCAGATATTTTTCTGTCTACTGGTGTCCATACCACATAGAGAAACCCAAGTCCTTCTCAGACAATGTAGGATGAGTATGTGGAGCCCAGGGCAAGGCACTATTGGTGCTCCCCAAGATACCATCATAAACTAAGTGTCTCGTGGTCATAGTTTAGTGCATATAGACTTACTAGAGCCATCATACAGATTGGGAAATAACTTAGTAATAGGATTTTATGAATAGTGATGAAGTACTACTGCAGGAGAAGCATGTAGTGAAAACTGAATAGGACACAATAATTGAAGGAGGCAAGATGGAAGGGTCACCCCAGGGCTGGAAGAGGGAGTCAAGAGCTCATTGGGGGGCAAGCTTCACCCACCATCTCTTTTACATATTCAAAGTTGCTGTATGCTGATCACCCCAACACAACTTCAGGGCAAGGATTAAATGAGGGGGGAGATGGGAGGAGAAGTTAGAAGATGGGTTATGGGAAGGAATAAACTTAGACAAGTGTCTTTTGAAAATGTTATATGGAAACCCATTACAGTGAAAGTTTTCAATACATACATACATACATACATACATACATACATACATAAAGAGTTTAAATGGGATTACTCATTCAATCAATACTCATTCATATCAATACTAATACCAGGAATGGGTTACGTTGTTTTGGAATTATTGACCAAGAGGTCCCATGGACCCTAAATATTATAGGCAATTGCCTATGCTCTTGGTTACTCCCAGAACTTCATGGTAAGACCTTACTACTGTATCAAGACCTTATATCTGATTCATAAAATATGGATAAATCAAGATAATACTCACCTAGAAGCTTCATCCTTACTGACTCATTTTCAAAATGCTGGTGTTGTGCATGCTATGCTACTAGAGGTGATATGTAAATCAATCTTTCACAGCTTTGAACCCTGCAAGCTACAATAAATATTGGCTTGGCAAGATGTGCCCAATGGTACAGTTGTGGCAGGAATGTTATGGGAGTAACTGGCCACTTTCTCATTGGATTTAAGTCCAGATCCATAAGATAGAACTCATGCCTGCTACTGTTAACAGGGCCAAGAAGCAGAGACTAGGTGGGTCATAGTTCCTAAGAAAGAGCTGAGAACCCATGCTATAACTCTGTTAATGGCTATAGTATAGTAAAATCAGCTAACTCATAATGACTTATTGTTATAGTGTGTGTGTGTGTGTGTGTGTGTGTGTGTGTGTACATCTATTAACCTTCGTCAGAGAAGCTTCTTTCTGAAGCAGATGGTGATTAACACAGAGACCCAGAACTGAGCTATATACAACAAGAGATTTCAGAATGCTCAGCCAGACATCTATATCACAGGCCCTCTTCCTAAGGTTCAGGGATAGTCATAGAAGGATGGTAGAAATATTGTAAGAGCCAGAGGCAGAGAATGACCACAAGGAAATAGTGTTTCTTGGATACAGAAGTTTAGTTACACACATGAATTCACAGTGAGGGTGACAGCATGTACAAACTCAAATCAGACAGAATCCTAGGATGGATAGCAGAGGTAGACATAAAATCCCACCTCCATAGAATATTGGTGATTGGTAGCACCTGGGAAAGGGTACTGACCCTGGTATTTAGCTCAATGGATGACAAAACACCTAAGAGTCTATGGGCAGCACAAATTGAACTTCATGGGTTAAAAGAGAGGAAAAAGTTGAGTGGGTTAAAGAAGGACTTGGATCTGGGAGGAGTTGGGAAGGGAATTAGTATCATCAAAATACAAATATAAAAAATCCTCAGGTTAAAAACAAAGCAAAACAAAACAAAAGAATGTCAGGGATTTACTTTGTACTCTGCTGGACAGACCTTCTGTTCACATAGATTTATTCATTGCTCATGAGGTCAGGAATTTCAGGTTGGCTGTACACTGGCTGGTCTTGGGGTGCTCAGATAAGAACATTTTGCCACATGCTTGCTTCTCATGGTCCAGTGTCTTTCCAGCCCTTCTTTCTAGGCAGTCAAGCACAGAAACTCTTCCTTTGTTGTCTTCTGTTGGCCAGGCAGGCTGCAGGGTCACTTAGATGGGAGAGTGGAGAGACAGAGCTTGTCTGTTGATGGGACATATTTCGTGACACAGAATGAAGTGAGGATTAAGGACCTTTAAAGTTCCCCATGAAGATTTCTCCTTTCCAAAGATGGCAAAGGCAGATCATTAAACCTTCGTGTGTGTGCTGAATCAGTAAAATGCTTGCTGGGCAAGTATGGAGACCTGAGTTTAATTTTTAATGCCTATGTAAAAAGCCAAGCATGGTAGTGAATGCTTGTAATCTTAGTACTAGGGAAATGGAGATTGGTGGATACGTGGTTTACTGGACAGTCAGCTATGGAAATGTCCAGGTCCCAGTGAGAAACCTGTTCTTAAAATCAAGGTGGGAAGATCTAGAGGGACAATATCTGAGGGTTCCTACCAGTTTTCACACCCATATGGCTACACAAACACACCCACATTCACAAGAACCCATCCACTCTAACCTAAGTGATATCTTGGATTTTGATTTTAAAGTGGACAGAAAGCGTAAGTAGGGCCGAATTCCACATCCAGGGCCTCTGTGGTATAGATTAGTATGAAGATTGGCAGTCCATCTTCCCAATGCTTGCCTACAAGAGCCTGGTGCCAGCCTATCACAGCCTTGAACCAATGCCCTGGGAACCACTGCAATGAAGGAATTGTACTGTGGAGAGATTGTCATGGGGTTTCTGAACTTCAACTCTAGAAAAGTTTATATCCTTTGAGTGTCTAGATCTTTTCCAGCCCCTTTGCCTTTGGGGACACCTTGCTTTGTCAGGACTGAGCTGCCAGGAGGTCAGGACATGGCCAATAAAGCTTATTCTTTCAAAAAACCTAAGATGGTGCTTTGTTTCAGACATGAAGAAGCCTCCCCAAGCCCACCCCCTGATTGTGTGTACTTCATGAGCCCACATACTTAGGACCGTTAGGAAAACACTCTGTGACTGGGCTTGAAGGCCCTGGAGGAGGATGTGAGAGAGGTATTGTGTTTAAAATGCAAGCCACTTAGAGATATAATTCATGGGCAATAAAATGTACCCATTCTGGGCCACAGGTTATGAGTTTGACAAGCTTGTGTACCTGTGTAATCACCACGACCCTAAGGACAGCAAACACACGCCTACCCCACAGTGCCTTGGGCTGCTTCTCCCTAGCTCCCACTTCAACCTTGCCCCAGGCAGCCACCATCTGCCTCTCTCACTGCAGATTGTAGTTGTGGAAAGTTTCACTTGAGAAATATGATTAACTGTTCTTTTCCTGTTTTTATGATCTTTTCTTAATGTAATCCAAGACATCCATTAGTTTTCAAAGATCTTTCAGGTAACATACTGACTGTTAGCTTTTTATTTCTATAACAATAATCAAAATGCAATAACAGATCTGTGCCTACAGCACAATAACACCTCAGAAAAACAGCACCCCCACCCCCAGTAACCTCAATGGATACCATGTTAATAGAGTGTTTCCTAAATACCAAGTGCTGTTCTTTATACAGCAGGAACGCAGCTGAGCCTTGGTCTTGGGTTTAACTGAAGTCATGAGGTGGAAAAGGAATGAATGTCTCTGTCACATCATCTCTAATCTCTTGTAATTCCCCAATGCCAGTGTGCTTGTGTGTGTGCATGAGCATGAGTGTGTGAGTGTGCTTGTGTGTGTGCCTGTGTATATCTGTGGTATGTCTGTGTGCTTGTGTGTGTGTACTTGTGTGTGATCTTGTGTATGTGTGTGTGTTGTGTGAGTGTATGTGAGTGTGTACCTGTGTGTTCCTGTGTGCTTGTGTGTGTACTTGTGTGTGTGTGTGTTGGGGAAATCAGCTTTGATCAGGAAGTCCTGGAAAGAGACTGGACTTGGTCTGGCAGAGAAAAGTTACTTGCAGGAAGGACTGTATTGAAGGAAGTCAACCTTTTATGTGGTTGAGTTCACTGGACAGGAAGCCAAGAAGGTTGGGTAGCAAGGTCTAATCTGAGTGGTGGGGCAAACCCATCATATTGCCATGGATGAGTGTAGGGTACTCTGGCTTGGAGCTCTCATTGTGATCTTGTGCTACAGCCAAAGTGTATCCAGACTGTTGTGTGGATAGAACTGGTCACAGCTTTGTACTACCTCCTGTGCAGAGGCCAGGAAGAAAGACATCAGTGGGAGAGACATGAAGGAGGTTCAGTTTGGACTGTGAAAGAGTTAAAGGTCTACCCTGAAAAGCTGAACTGACCCAAGCATGATAGAGGCTTTGTGAGATTACACTATGGGCTCATTCTTTGAGACAGAGTTAGGGTTGGGGTTCGAAACACTGTTTCCAGGGGCTATGGGTGTATCTGCCTGGTAGTTCTGTCTGTTCCAGCCCTGACACTTGAACATATGTAGTAGGTAACTCAATCACAGTTGAGGGGTACCCAGTAGACATGAGATCTCCTTTTATTCACCTGCTGGGGGTCATAAGCAGGAGACTGACCAGGACAAGAACATATCCATAAATACTGCCAGATCCTGGCTATGGACCTTGGTAGACTGTCTCATTGATCTGATTTTGAACATGGGTGTCTGACCTGAGCTAGTCACAGAAATTCCAGGCTGCCCACCATGCAGATGGGTACCCTGAAGACTAGTTGTCTCAGGATGTTCTGAGCCTGGCAGACTACTTCTGAGGTTGACAGTCACTTGGCCCCTCCAGCTGTGTTTCCTGGGCAGGGCATATTTAAGGTGGTATGTGTTTAGACCATTCCCTTCTTTGTCACCCCAGCCAAATACTATCTGGGCCTTTGAAATGGCCCTGGCGATTTGTGGGTAACAGAGCCAACAAGCAGAAGGTGCTAGCTCCCAGCTTCTCCTCTGCTCCCTGACTATTCCTCATGGACTTCACTCTGTAGGCTCCAGCCACACCCTCTGCACACACTGCAGAGAAGTCTTATCACACAAACAAGCTCTTTTGAGTTTTCCTCCCCGCCTCCAATGTCATGGACCTCAAGGTCACTGAGAGAATATTTTGGTGATGAGAGGATTAAAATCTTTGGCCTGAGCCTGGCTTTAAAACAAATTGAAACTGGATCATAGAAGCAAGAGGCTGAGCCACAATCACTGCTAGCTAAAGCTGGGGATGTGGCTCTTTTATGCACCTAACCAGTGTGGTCAAACGGCAACAATAAATCGAGTTTCCTCAAAATAGGACTTAGGGGAGGGGAAGAATATGATCAAAATATATTTAGACTTAAAAATTAATTAAACATAACAAATTATAATAATAATTAATAAAATATAATAAAAACAAGTATAGAATGAGAATGACAATAATTTTGAAGTAAAAGGGACTATGCTGAGTTATATAAACACACACACAAACACACACACACACACACACATACACACTCATGGAATATTCCATTGTCTCTGGATTTGGAGAACTGGAGGAGTGAGGGCTGAGTTGAGGCTGAGGGAGGAAGGCTCTGGGCCCTGCCAGCAGAATTTGGTGCCTGCGACAGGTCTGGCACTGGGACCCAGTCTCATAGCACTCTATTTGCCTCTATTTACCTTACAGGCAGATTTTTGGAGCTTGGGACATGTCACAGGAGATCATGGTCACAGTGGTTCTTCTGTGAAGCATAAGAGGCAATGTTCTAAGGAGGCAGTGTCACCTTTCTCTGATGAAGAATGGGATCTCAATGATGGGCAAACCAGAAATAGCAGACCTGGAGTAGCTCATGAAACCAAAAGAGAAAAATGGTTAGGTGTCCTGCATTGCCCACTGCCCACAGGTGCCCTGTATTGCCAATGCCTTCCAAGCTCCCTATACGGCCCACTACCCACTAGTGCCCTACACTGCCCAGTGTCCACAGGTGCCCTGCACTGCCTACTGCCTCCAGTTGCTCTGCACTGCCCCATGCCCTACACTTCACGCTAATGCCAAGTTTCTTCTCTCCATATTATTCTGACCAGGATTTCCTTCTCAGGTAGTAGTCCTATCCACATTTAAAATGGGCCTTCCCAAATCAATTAACTTAATCAAGAATCCCTAACAGGTAGTCTCAGAAACTAACATTAATTTAGAGAATCACCCTGAAGACTTGCTTTTAGTTATCAATGAGACAATTAATTCTGACCATCACACCCTGCACTGATCTACACTACCAGGTGCCCCACTGCCTACTGTCCCAGGCCTGTTTTTCCTGGGGGGTGGGGGAGCGGCTTGGAAAAGAGATGATATATGTTGAACTCTCATTCTTTTAATTCTTATTTTTTATTAGATACATTATTTACATTTCAAATGATTCCCCCTTTCCTGGTCCCCCCCTCCTGGAAAATCCCATAAGCCATCTCCCTTCCCCCTGTTCCCTCAATCAACCCTCTCCCGCTTCCCTGTCCTGGTATTCTTCTACACTGCTGCATCGAGCCTTTCCAGGACCAAGGGCCTCTCCTCCTTTTGATGTCCAACAAGGCCATCCTCTGCTGCCTATGCATCTGGAGCCATGAGTAACACCATGTGTACTATCTGGTTGATGTTTTTGTCCCTGAGAGCTCTGGGAGTACTGGGTGACTCATATTGTTCCTCCTATGGTGCTGCAAACCCCTTCAGCTCCTTGGATCCTTTCTCTAGCTCTTCCACTGGGGACCCTGTGCTCAGTTCAATGGCTAGCTGAGAGTGTCCCCCTCTGTATTTGTCATGCACTCACAGAGCCTTCCACTAACCAGCAGATGTGACTGCAGCTACTGCATTGGAAGAATATGTGCCTCTGAGACCCACATGGGTGCAGCTCACCTGCAGGACCTTGAGCCCTCATAGGTGTATTTCCTGTAACTGGAGGACCTTGCCAGGACATTCTGATGACCAATTGTTACAGTATAAGCCAGACCACACTATAACTGAATGTGTCTGTGAGCTGCTGCCCAAAGGTGGTGGAGAACAGACATAAAGGCAGTGGTGGCTTGCAGCAGCTGCAGCATCACAGTAGACACCATTTGTTCTGGGAGGAATCATCTTGCCCACAGCCTCAGCAACACTCACAAACAGAACTTTGCTCAACATCACAATGTCCAAGAAGATGAAGACTGTCTGAGTCCAGGGTTCTGCCAGTCTTGTTAGATCAACAGGAAGGGGGAGACCTGTGGGGGAACTGGGGCGACCCGGAGTCATGCCAGGCTGGAGGAGGCTTGACTCCAGCTGGGGAGCGGAAATGAAGTAAGGCAGTTTTCCCAGATGCAGGAGAGAAGGAGATGTCTAAACTTGGAGCGTAGCAGTGATTTGGAATTCTTTCCAGAGGCACCCAGCCATCCAGCGAGTTCCAGCGTGAGCAGACCTCTCCCAAGCTGAGTTCTGGAATGTTTCCTGGCTAGGATGGAGACTACAAAGGGGGCCTCCATGTTGCCCCCATTTTCAGACCAGTGTTTCTCCGCACTTTCTCTGGAGTGTGCCTCTTCACCTGGCTATCTAGTCTGGGTAAGCCTGTTTGTGGAACCTTTTAAGCAACCCCAGTGCTTTTGGAGAAGCACTGCTGTAAGCATCTTCGTCTCTGTTCTGCCTCTGTAGGCCCATCAGAAATCCTTTTTCCACATGTATTGCTGATTGCAAAGACCTCAGACACACATTCTGTGTGCCTTTATGTCTCTTGGGCAGGTATATACAGCCTATTACTCCCTCCGTGTCTCTTCTCGACTGGACACAGAATGGAGTGGACTTTTAAGAAAGCAGAACAAAGACTCCTCTTCTGCATGGGTGGACTCGGATCTTGAAGTCTCAGCAGGGAGAACCACATCAAATACTGATGGCAGAAGGACAGAGTGAAGAGAGGGGAGGTATCCTGTGGGTTCGTCACAATTGGACAAGGATGCTTTCCGCCTCTGAGTCCTCTGACTCTCAGCCACATCTAGATAGAATTAGCAAGCCCCGTGAAGACATACCACTGCGGGTGGGGAACAGTGAAACCTGATGCAGATCTGTCCCGGCAGCTCTGGGAATTGACAGCCCGCAGTGACCCTGAGTCACACAAGAGCTCTGCCAGCCATTCCAAGAACCAATTCCACGTTGACACTCATCTAATTCATTATTTATGTAGCAAATTATCTTCCTCCACAGCAAGCAGAGGTCTTGCCAAATAGGCCTCCTCTGGGTCTTCCTTCTTTTCTTTTTTTTTTTTTTTTGGGGGGGGAGCTTTGTTGCAGCTGACTGTGCAGAGAGGACCTGTAGTGCTGGCTGTGTTAGGTCCAGTCTCCACTCATCTCCGCTGTCTTTATCCTGCCTTGTCTGCAGAGCTGTCCCCCTATAGCTCACATACCGTGTGAGGTCTGTGATGGTGGATCTCCAGGAAACTCTATTGTCCTAGTCACAGGGAGATGCTAAACATTTTTTAATCCTCATTGTGGCCATGGACAGTCACAGGCTTATAGAGATCATAGATACCTCAAGGGAGCTTTTAGTGACCAGTATGTTGCTTCAAGTGTGCACGGTTAAGTGGGGCGTGATAGGGAATACACAACACTGCTCAAGTGGCCTGGTCAGGGGAGATGTTGCAAGGCCTGCTTCTGGGTGTTTCTTCTGTGTGTAAGAGCACACCACCACCCACATTAGATAACAGAAGTGATGTAGGAGAGATGCACTTGTGTTTCTGAGGTTGAGAATATAGACCCCCCACCTCTCAGTCCACTTATAGGATGGCTCCTTTTGTCTAGCTTCTGTTAGTCTCCAACCTTTCAGTCCCTGCCATCTGCCATCTCCTGCTGTCTTCCAACCAGAGGTTTCTCTCTAGAGGGCATCCCTCTAGATAATGAAATGGAGGACTTCTGGATTCTCCACAGGAGAGGAACAAAAAAGATCCTGTTGCATCTGGCTTGAATTTTGCATCATTGAAGGAGATAGGACAGGAGGTATAAGTCCTATGTGCTGTTGTTTGTGCTAGATGCTCAGAGGGTTTAAGGAAGGACTTCATCCAGAATAAGCCAATATCTACCGCAGGAATTAGAGGAACACATAGTGCCCAAGACATGGGATAACATGGATACTCTGTGGACCCTCTGTGAGTGTTGATTTTCACTGGTTTCCCGTGGCTTGTGTGATGAACACCATAGCTTGGAGAACTTCATCTGCAGAATCTTGTTGTCACAGTTCTGGGCTGTAGGGTCAGCTTCTCATTGGGCTGTGAGGGACACTCTTTCCAGTCTCTCTCATACCTTCTGGCAGCTTCAAGTATCTTAGTTTGTGGGTGGCACTTGCCTGTGATTTCCACATAACCTTTTTCTTGAACATACTTTTTGGCTTAAATTTTGTTTTTCTGTAAGGGTGTGGTTGATGCTGCTTCAGGACGCTCATCTTTCCTAATTGCATCCACAGAGACCCTACACCCAAAAGAAGTGGGCATCAGGTACTAAAAACCAGCACCTTCCACGGGAGAAAACCATTTGTGATCTCTCTCTAGGAGAGACAGAGGCCTTGCCTGACTGTGCCCTCCACCCTTACCTGGGTTGCATCCAGATGTGTCTATATCTGTCCAGATTCTGAACCCACCCTCAAGGCCTTCCAAAACCTCAGATATTGTATTTCTGCTGCAGAACAGATCCCACAGTGCTGCAGAGAATCTTGGCCAAACATTACAGTCCACGCACCACTGATTTAAAACTCTAAAATGCTCCAAAATCAAAAGCTTTTGGCCAGATATTACAAGTAGAAAAATCCATACTGTACACAGGCACAATATTTGGAAAAACAATGTACAAAATTACCTCTAGGGGAAGTGACCAGGATACACATGAAATATACATGAAACAAACATGAAACAAACAGCGGCCTGTGTTCCATTCCATTCCTGCTCCAGGATTCATTCCATGTCTTAAAGAGAAACCTTAGTAGTTTCTTTATTGTCCTCTTGGAGCTGGGCACCTAGACTGAAGGGTCCTCCTGGCCAGGGCTCAAGGCAGGCAGGGAACTCCAGAAATTGCTGTTTCTCACATATGATCATTTTGGGGTTCTATTGAGGCCTAATGTACTTCCCTCTGGCAGTAGCTAGCTTTTGGGATCCTCCTCTAAATGACTATGATTAGTCAGAGTCATTCACCCTAGGTTCTGGATGAGATGCTGCAGAGAAAGTTACCCTTGCTCTTACAGATGCTTCATCTGGAGTGCCTGAGATATAAGCTCTCCTGAGCTCTACAGAGAGGGTTACCCCTGGCTCCACACATATGTTTTAGTTTGGATGCCTGGATTGTAGATTCTCAGTATCCCTATGAGATTCAGCAGCCTGAATTCAGCTAGGGACTTCACAAGAATTGTAAGTTATATTTTCTCTACAATACCTAGGGACCTAATAGGAGGTCCAAGTGATGGATTAGGGATGTAAGCATGGACGGGTATGATGATGTCCTGGTGAGCATGGAGACCGCTCAGGGCCATTGTCAGCCACATATATAATAGAGGATTCCATCCATCTGTACTGGTTGGTTTTGTGGAGCCTCCCTTGAGGAAATGCCTCCATGAGATCCAGCTGTAAGGTATTTCCTCAACTAGTGATCAAGGGTGGGAGGGCCCATTGTGGGTGGTGTCATCCTTGGGCTGGTAGTCCTGGGTTCTATAAGAAAGCAAAGATTGAACTACATCTCCCAGAAGGTCACATGGCAGGCAGTCCTGCCCAGAACTGCAGAGCATGGCCTTATTTAGAAGCATGGTCTTTGCACATGCAATTACAAGAAGTGGTCAACATGGAGAAGGTTGTGTATCAACTGTGACTGGTGTATCTCTGGATGAGTAGGAGGGTGTATTGAGGGTGTGCTATCTTCCAGGTAGCATTGGTGTGATGGTTTATATATGATCAGCCTAGGGAGTGGCCCTGTTTGAGTAGGTGTGTCCTTTTAGGAGCAGGCATGGCACTGTGGGTGTGGACTTTAAAACCTTCATCCTAGCTGCTTAGAAGCTAGTATTCTGCTAGCAGCCTTCAGATAAAAATGTAGACCCCTTGGCTTCTCCTGCACCATGCCTGCCTTGATGCTGCCATGTTTCCTGCCTTGATGATAATGGACTGAACCTCTGAACCTGTAAGCCAGCCCCAATTAAATGTTATCCTTATGAGTTGCCTTGGTCATGGTGAGTGTTCATAGTAGTGAAACCCTAAGACAACTGGTGATGGAGAAAATGCCACAGTTGGTGCTTAGGTTAAGTAAGATAAATCAAATTATAAATAGTACAAACTGTATGATTCCAGTCTTAAAAAAATAAAATGATTAATTAAAATAATTAGAAAGAATAATTAGAAATCATTCTGGAATGATTGATACACTCTCCCTTAATGTTAAGATTATAGGGGCTTTTATTTTTCCAGTTTATTTCAGTTTTGGGGGCCTGCCCTCATTGTATGTAAAACACTTTGATGGGAGCAAGAAGTGCCAGAAAGCCAGTCTCTCCATCTCATTCTGTCTTTCCATCTGTCTGTCTGTATCCTCTTCCCCCTCCTCCTCTTCATCTTCTTTTTTTTCTCTTTTAACGACAAATGAGATGTATTAAAAAAGTTCGCTGGATAACATCTAGGGAGGTGGTTCAGTAAGCAAAAGGCTTTGCTAGCACAAGGAGCTAGATTTGATCCCCATAACTCACATACAAAATATCAAACAAGTGTGGTGGTGTGTACATGTAATCCTGGTACTGGGGTAGTAGAGAAAGGTGGATCCCCGGAGTTGCTGGCCAGCCAGCCATTCTAGTCTAACCGGCAGACTTCAGGTCCTAGTGAGAGATGCTTTCTGGAAATCAAGGCCATGGTCCTTGGGGAACTGCAGCCAAGGTAGATCTGGTTTCCACCCACACACGTGCACACACCACATGCATGTGCACCCCTTTCTCCACTCACACACTATTAGGCTAATAGATTTGGAGGATGTAGTTCACATATATATTGATAAAAGAAGAGTTCATGAAAATAGTAGTTGGGCAAGAGAGATGGCTCAGTGGTTAAGAGCACTGACAGATCTTCTGAGGTCCTGAGTTCAAATCCCAGCAACCACATGGTGGCTCACAACCATCCGTAATGAGATCTGACGCCCTCATTTGGTGTGTCTGAAGACAGCTACAGTGTACTTACATGTAATAATAAATAAATCTTTAAAAAGAAGAAAATAGTAATTATGGTTGTTACAGATTCACTTTGGTGTTATGTGTATTATTGAAAGCATGATTAAAGGTGTGGCCTGACATTATCAAACAGCCAGAGTCTTTGTTCATACCAAAGGAACCAGATTTGATTGTAGACGTGGTACAATGACACTGGACTATAAACCTTATGTTCAGTGGGACATGTGCAGCCAGAAACAGGAAGCAAGGGGAAGAGAAATGTAAGAAACAAAATGTCTTTAAATGTTGTTGGGAGTGATCTTAGGAGCTAGTTTGGAATTCATTTTCAAAATCTATGAGATGAGCTGTACCTCACCATGGTAGTCCTCAACTGTGGTGGTGGTGGTGGTGGTGGTGTGTGTGTGTGTGTGTGTGTGTGTGTGTGTGTGTGTGTGTGACTGGCAGAGAGTTTCTCTCACACACTTGTCTTTTGGGGCATCTATACATTTGCCAGAATGACCCCTTCTTGGCAATGTCACTTGCTGGGACTCTTGTGGAGACCCTGCCCATTCTGCTCAGTGGAAGCTAAGTAAGGTAGGCAGAGGATTGTGAGCTCTGCTAGTGTGGCCTTGGATTTGGAAAGTGGGAAAGCCATTACATTCAGGGGCAAAGACAGTCACGAGAGGATAGATTTCAATTGTGTTGTCTACTTGCTCATGTGTTCATTTGAGTCTATTGTGGCATTAGCCATCTCTCACAGAGAGCTTCCTTGGCTCTCATGGAACAGTGAGTGTTTGTTCTGATGATTTCCTATGGCTTCCTGTTGATTAGGACTGACCTCACCTCCCCAGATGGATTCTGAGTAGTGTTAAAGAGATGTGAAATTATTATTATTATTTTTTAACAGATCTAGCCTCAAGTTTATTTGTAAAAACAGCATAGGACACTGGTCATCTGCAAATAGTGTGTAGGAAGGTGTGTCACAGCGGTCCATCTGTCTTCACACTGGCAAGAGCCTTTTCTATGGGGCCTTCACAGGGGCCTGGGCACCTTTGGTAGCCTGAGCTGGAGCTGAAGCCTGGGCCTTAGCTGGAGCTTTGGCCTCTGCCTTGATTTGAACTTTGGGCTTTGGCTGGCAGAGCCTACTCCCCTTGGCCATGTAGCTTTGAATCTACTTCCCAAGCTTGGGGTGAGCGATGAAAGCCAGATTACTGTTTGCGGCTGCGGTCCTTTGGCATCTTGGGCTTGATGGCCTGAGGCTTCACAAGGGCCTTGATGACCTCTGAATGCACTGCACTCACTACCTTTGCATTGTTGGCCTGCATCTTCTTCAGGCCTTTTTTGTTGTGCTTCTTGGCAAAGCACATGTTCCTCAGGAAGTTGGGGTCAATCCCTTAAGAGATTCATATCTTTGTAACTGGGGTTTCTTTATGCCATTTCTGCACCATTTGCGGGACTGGTTGTGTGTGGTGTGGTTCTTGGACTTGGCCATGTCTGCACGGTAAGAGTCTCCTGCAGCTCCTGGAGCCAGAAGAGAAAGAGTGAGATGTGAGATTCTTAAATCTTAGAAACATACTGTCTAAAAATCACAGGATATCTACAAAACTAAAGGGACTTATGGAAAAAGACAACTTAATTCATGAATTTGTCTTTCAAACTCAGTTAGTTATGTTGTCTCAATTTATGGCTGAATTATTAGGAACATTAGGACCAGAGTTTTAATTAGTTATTTTTTGTTTTAGACTTATTTATTTTGTTTATGTGTATAAGTCATTTACCTGCTTGTTTATCTATATTCCATAAATATTCCTGGTATCCACAGAGGTCAGAAGAGGGTATTGGATTGCCAAGAACTGGAGTTATGGATGGTTGTGAGCCACCATGTAGGTGCTGGGAACTGAACCAGGGTTCTCTGCAAGAGCCACACGTGTTTTCAATTGCTAAGCCATTTTTCCAGGCTCCTTTTTAGCTTTTATTACTGTAATTATATATCTTTTTATCTCTAGAAATTTGGGGATTAAACTGTACTTTTGTGAAACATAAACAGGACGATAGCTACACTGATATTTGCTTGATGTAATTTTCCTGTTTTTCCTCTTTCTGTGTTTTATGTTAGCACTGTTTGTGGTGAATATAATAGTTTCTTCACCTGCTGAATAGGATTCCTTTGCATTTATTTTGATTACAGAATCAAAATAGACTGGAATTTCAAAACACAATAATATATTTTCTGCAATGAGAAAACCTCATTGAGGGGCCTGGGGAAACAGCTCAGTGTCTCTTCAGTTCCCAGTAGCTGTGTAACAGGCAGGGACAGCGGCAATCAGAATGCAGAGGGAGATCCGCGAGGCCTTTGGGGTTATTGACTAGCTAGCCTAGCTGAAGCAGCAGCTCCAAGTTCAAGGAGACACTCCGAATATAAGAAGGAAGTGTTAGAGGCAGACACCCAGTGTCAACTTCAGGCCGCCACATGCACACATACATGCAAGTGCACCTATGCACGTATGCACACATGAACATATAATATGCATATGCACACACACAACAGAAGTGAAAGGAAGGGAGGAAGAAGACAAGAAAGAGAGAGAGAGAAAGAATGAAAGGAAGAGAGAAAGAATGAAAGGGAGGGAAAGATGGAGTGAGAGAGAACTAACAGCGAGGGAAGCCAACTAACTATATTTGTTTTAAAACAAGGAGACATGGCTTCTAGTTAAGTCCCCATGCATAACACTTAGTAAATACTCACCAATAAAACCTCACTCTGAACAGATTGGTCTAGTAACTTCCATAGCAACTCCTGTGGGCACATAAAATTTACAAATGGGATTAGATCAACAGTTGTAAGTATTATGCTCTCAGACTCAAGCTCTGATTCCTTTCTTGTGTGTATTTATGCTGGGACATGAAATTAAAATATATTAACATTGGTTGCTCGCATCTGCCTTGAGTAAAGCAAAAAAAAATGACTTTCTGAGTGTAATTGTTCATTTTTCAAAATGACTTTCACTAATGGAACTCACAGCCCACGCCTTTACCTAGGCAGTTAGCACTCCTGGTCTTGGGAGTTTTCTGAGATGTAATATCACACAGGCAGTCATAGGGACTCCCCCATATACATCTTTAAAATATGGATGTACATTTGTTAGTTCTGCACTCAGAAAGCATCATGGGCACTTGCCATGGAAACAATTAAGACTTGCAAAGCCTGACAGGCAAAACTTCACAGAGTCAACTTTAAGCCTCCTGTAAGGATGTAGAAAAGTGGAAGCTCATAGGCCATGCCTTGGCAATGAGGACCAATGCTATGTCTACAGGTAAAGCTGGAAACATGCAACTGCTGAGTGCAGCTGGGCCTCTGATCACCCTGGAGCCTGGCCTGGTAAGTGTGGTGTCTGGAAACACTGACTGCATGTAAGGATGTAGGCTTGGGTCTTCACCCAGTCAGGTGACTCAGGTAAGAGGAGCACACAGGAAGGCACAGTCTGAAAGGAACTGCTAACTAGGGTACTTGTTTATTGCCACCTTGCTGTTTTTTCTATTATCTATCTATCTATCTATCTATCTATCTATCTATCTACTAACTACCTATCTATCCACCCATCTGTACTGGCTGGTTTTGTGGAGCCTTCCTTGAGGAAATACTTCCATGAGATCCAGCTGTAAGGCATTTCCTCAGTTAGTGATCAAGGGTGGGAGGGTCCATTATGGATGGTGCCATCCTTGGTCCTATGGTACTCCTAGGTTCTATAAGAAAGCAAGCCGAGTAAGCCAGGGGAAGCAATCCAGTAAGCAGCATTCCTCTATGGCTTCTGTATCAGCTCCTGCTTCCAGGTTCCTACCCTGTGTGAGTTCTAGTCCTGATTTCCTTTGGTGATGAACAACAATGTGGATGTGTAAGCTGAATATACCCTTTCCTCCCCAACTTGCTCATGATGTTTTGTGCAGGAATAGAAACCCTGAAACCCTATCTGCCTATCTATCTATCTATCTATCTATCTATCTATCTATCTATCTATCTATCTATCTTTCTATCATCCATCCATCCACCAATCAATCTGTCTATTCATCCATCATCTATCTATCCATCCATCTATCATTTATCAATCTATCTATCATCCATTTTCATCTCTCTATCTATCTATCTATCTATCTATCTATCATCCATCCATCCACCAATCAATCTGTCTATTCATCCATCATCTATCTATCCATCCATCTATCATTTATCAATCTATCTGTCTTAGTCAGGGTTTCTATTCCTGCACAAACATCATGACCAAGAAGCAAGCTGGGGAGGAAAGGGTTTATTGAGCTTACACTTCCACACAGCTGTTCATTACCAAAGGAAGTCAGGACTGGAACTCAAGCAGGTCAGAAGCAGGAGCTGATGCAGAGGCCATGGAGGGATGTTACTTACTGGCTTGCTTCCCCTGGCTTGCTCAGCCTGCTCTCTTATAGAACCCAAGAATACCAGCCCAGATATGGTACCACCCACAAGGGGCTCTCCCCCACTTGATCACTAATTGAGAAAATGCCCCAAAGCTGGATCTCATGGAGGCACTTCCCCAACTGAAGCTCCTTTTCCTATGATAACTCCAGCCTGTGTCAAGTTGACACACAAAACTAGCCAGTACACTATCATCCATTTTCATCTATCTATCTATCTATCTATCTATCTATCTATCTATCATCCATCCATCCACCAATCAATCTGTCTATTCATCCATCATCTATCTACACATCCATCTATCATTTATCAATCAATCTATCTATCCATCCATCCTCCTGTCTGTCCATCCATCTGTCTGTCTAATCTGTCAGAGTTCCACTCTATAGTCCAGACTGTCTTAAAACTCATGTGTAGTCCAAGTTAGCCTTGAATTCATGGTCCTTATGTGTCAACCTTTCCAGAGCCAGCATTACAAGCATGTGCTAATGCTACTTTCACTAGTTACTACTAGTTAGCTACTTTCACTAGTGGGTTTGACTATACTCATTCTGTGTTGGGTATTTAATACTAGGGAATGAATCTGGGGTTTTCTGCCTGCATGGTCATGGATTTCCATGGGGCCCTTGGGAGTTCATCTGTACTCAAAGGAAAGATAGAGCCACTGGCCAGGGACACTGCCTCTCTAGCCACGAGGAGACACACTTTTTATAGTAATGCTAGCTCCTTAGGAGGCTTATCAAGTGTGACAAAAATAACTGGGCACCAGTCTGGGCAGTGCTTCTGCCTGTTGTGGTGTTAACATGTTATTTGAAAACTGATAATCTTTAGAGATGAGGAAGAGCTACACTACACCATTGGGTATGATTACAGTACCATCTGGCTACCTGGCCCTTGTAGGAAGAACACCACTGTCTCTTTAGCCCCACACGGCTGTTGCCGTCTCTGGTCTCTTTTTCTTTCTCTTTCCATCTTTCTATTTTACCCTCTCTTTCTCTTTATTCATACAGAATAAGCCTTGTTGGTGTGGTTGAAAAAAGGTGACCATAATCTCAGCTTTAATTAATCTTGTTTTATAGGATAATCTACATTTTAATGTAAAATCAACACATCAGAAACCACAGAAGAAATAGAAAGTCAGTTCTTCTTTTAAAGGTATTTATTTATTTATTTATTTATTTATTTATTTATTTAGTGTGTGTGTGTGTGTGTGTGTGTGTGTGTGTGTGTGTTCACTTGTGGAAGTCAGAAGAGGGCATCGGCCCTCTTGGAGCTGGAGTCTCAAGCTGTTGTGTGCTGCCTCATGTGGATGTTAGGAACTGAAAGATCAGCAAGTGCTCTTAACTTCTAGGGTATCTTTTCAGCCCTAGAAAAATCAATTCTCCTCACTCATTCATTCTCTCCTTTTAAAAACAGTCCATAAACCACACCGCTGAGTCCCTACATTTATGAAACTCGAAGGGGTCAGCACATCCCAAGTCCAGTGGATGAGCATCCTGCCAGGACCCCCTTCAAGATCGGGGGTTCAGGGTGTCTCCCCTCTGTGAGGAGAGTGTGGGAAGTCAATTATCAATGCTTTGTAGTGGGAAAAGATTAAAATATAGTACCGCCCTGCCAGGCCTCTACTCCAAGTCCAGTCAGGTCTCTCTCTCTCCTGCCCAGCATCCACTCCTTCTAAGTATCTGGCAAAGCATGGCTCTTACACTTGAGTAGTTAGCCAAATATATTTACGTATATGAAACTCCCAATTACATAATGCCAAATTACAATGATAAAGTTTTGTTCCAATATTTCTAACCGCTCAGCACACCAGAAACACCTGATGCCATCAGGATCTGCGTGTCTCCACTTCTGCTCCCTCCTGCAGCTCCCAGGCTCCCTCTCTCTTAGCTCCTCCTCCCTCCCCTCCAATCACTGGCCTCTCACTGCCTCAGTGTGAATGGATAGGAAATATCTTGCAACAATGCTTTTGTTTTTTAGAATTTCAAAAACTGTTTGGAATTTCTACACTTTAAATAGTAGAGCAGAGCAGGGGACTTCAGTGGCTTTGCTTTTAACTTCCTTCTTGTAGTTCTGGTTCATTTCAGCTTTTAAATGTTTAGATCTGGAAGATTCTGTCTGATACTTTAAACTCAGGCTAACTGGTACACGGAAAGAGGAATCACACTTTTAAACATTCTTTGACTGTACTAAAAGGATTACAAATATCTAATGTTGCTGGAGATCAATAAGACAATTTGGGAGTCAATTTTTCTCCCTTATCTGAACAATGGGTTTGCTTACAAAGTCCAACCTAGTAGAAATGCTTGACTATGTCTTATTTTGTGTTCAGGTCTCTATTTTATTTAGTTTGTTGAATTTTTTTTTTAAATCATGGTGGTACAGTTTGCCAAGTGTGTTTCTTGCATCAATTAAACATTACATCCTTATCCCTGTCCCCTAAAGATGGTAGTTGCATTAACAGGGTTGTGTATGAGGCTAACCTCGTATTCTCAGATAAATTCAACACTTCATGCTGATGAGCCACATTTGCTCATATTTTCAGGGATTTTGGTTTTTCGGTGGGGATAGTAAGGGATAGTGGTTGTGCTGGCTACTCATATCAACTTGACACAAGCTAGAGTTATCTAAAGGAAAGGAATCTCAATTGAGAAAATGCCATCATAAGACAGCTTAAACTTTTCTTTTTTAAAAATTAATTTACATAAAAATATCCCAATCAAAACTTCCCCTCCCTTCTCTCCCCATTTCTCTCTCATCTCCCCTCTCCTATTGACATAAATACATTAAAGCTTCCTCTCCCTTCTCTCCTCCAAGTCTCTTTCCCATCCTCCTGCCCATATGCCACTCCCTGTCCCCCTTTTCCTCAGAGAAGGGGAGGCCTACCACGGATATCAACCTGCCTTGGCACATCAAGTTTCAGTAGGACTATGTGCATATTCTCCAACTGAGCCGAGACAACGCAGCCCAGTTAGGAAAAAGAGATCCAAAGGCACACAACAGGGTCAGAGACAGCCCCTGCTTCAGTTGTTAGGGGTCCTACATGAAGACCAAGTTGTACATCTGCTACATATATGTAGGGGACTTACATCCATCCCATGCATGCTCTTTGGTTGGTGGTTCCATCTTTGTGAGCTCCCATGGGCTGGGTTAGTTGCTTCTGTTATGTTTTCTTGTCATGTCTGTGACCCCTCTGGCTCCTTCAATACTTCCTTCCCCTCTTTAACAAGGTTCCCTGAGCTCTGCCTAATGTTTGGCTGTGGGTCTCTGCAACTGTTTCCATCAGAGGACAGTTATTCTAGATTCCTCTCTGCAAGTATAGGCAGATATCATTAGCAGTGTCAGAGGTGTGCTCTCTCCCATGGGATGTGTCTCAACTTGGGTTAGTCATTGGTTGACAGTCCCTCAATTTCTGCTCCATCTTTTCCCTGTACATTTTGTAGGCCAGACAATTCGTGTCCTCATCCCTTCATTGAAAGTCCTACCTGGCTACAGAAGATTGCCTTTTAAGGTTCCATATTCCCCATTGCTTGGAGTCTTAGCTAGAGTCACTCTTATAGGTTATTGGGAGTTTCCATTGTTCTAGGTTTCTAGATTTTCCCAGACATACCTCTCCATCAATTCCATTTCTTCCTCCCAGTCCTCTCTCCTTCTGTCCTTCCCACTCTTGACCCTCTTTTTCCTTTCCCCACCCCCTATCTCACCTAGTTCCCTCCATCCATCTATTCTTGATGCCTATTTTATTTACTCTTCTAAGTTCGATCCAAGTATCCCCCCCTTAGGTCTTTTTTGTTATTTAGCTTTTATGGGTCTGTGGAGTGAGTGTAGCATGGGTATACTGTATCTTATGCCTAATATACATTTATAAGTGAGTGCATACCTTACGTGTTTTTCTGTGTCTGTGTTACCTCACTGCCTTAGTAAGTGTTTCTATTCCTATACGAACATCATGACCAAGAAACAAGTTGAACAAGGATTTATTCATCTTACAATTCCACATTGCTGTTCATTACCAAAGGAAGTCAGGATAGGAACTCACACAAGGCAGGAACTTGGAGGCAGGAGCTGATGCGGAGGCCAGGGAGATATGCCACTTACCGGCTTGCTTCTCCTGCCTTGTTCAGCCTGCTTTCTTATAGAACCTAGGACTACCGGACCAGGGATGGCACCACCCACAATAGGTCCTCCCACCCTTGGTCACTAATTGAGGAAATGCCTTACAGCTGAATCTCATGGAGGCATTTCCTTAAGGGAGGTTCCTTTCTCTGTGATAACTCTAGCTTGTATCAAGTTGACACACAAAACCAGCTAGTACACTGGCTCAGGATGATATTTTTTAGTTTCTTCCATTTGCCTGCAGAATTGATGATGTCCTTATTTTTAATAGCTGAATAGTATTCTGTGGAGTAAACATATCACTTTTTTTTACCCATTTTCCAGTTGAGAGACATCTAGCTTATTGCCAGTTTCTGGCTACTATGAATGAAGCTGCTATAAACATAGCTGCGTAAGTGTCCTTGAGGTATGGTGGAGCAACTTTTGGATATATGTCCCGGATTGGTATAGCTTGGTCTTCAGGTAAGAATGATCCCTAATTTTCTGAGAAATCGCCAAATTTATTTCCAAAGTGGTTATACAAGTTTCCAACAGCAATGGAGGAGTGCTCCCCTTGTTCCACATCCTTGCCAGCATGAGCTATTGCCTGAGGTTTTGATTTTAGCCATTTGATGAAATATCAGAGTCATTTTGATTTACATTTCCCTCATGATTAAGGATGTTGAACATTTCTTTAAGTGCTTCTTGGCCATTAGAGATTTTGCTGTTGAGAATTCTCTGTTTAGCTCTGTAGCCAATTATTTAATTGGGTTATTTGGTTGATATCTAATTTCTTGAGTTCTTTATATATTTTGGGTATCAGCCCTCAGTTGGATGTAGGGTTGGTGAAGATCTTTTCCCAATTTGTAGGCTGCCATTTTGCTCTATTGATGGTGTCCTATGCCTTACAGAAGATTTTCACTTTCATGAGGTCCCATCTTGAACTGTTATGTTCTGCTAAGGAACTTGTCTCTTGTACCTATTAGTTCAATGCAATTTCCCATTTTCTCTTCTATCAGATTTAGTGTATTCAGTTTTATGCTGAGGTCTTTGATCTACTTGGACTTGAGTTTTGTGCAGGGTGATAAATGTGTATCTATTTTCATTCTTCTACATAAAGACTTCCATTTAGAGCAGCACTATTTGTTGAAGATGCTTTCTTTTTCCATTGTATAGTTTTGGCTTCTTTGTTGAAAATTAGGTGTCCTTACATAGGTGTGTGGTTTATTTCTGGGTCTTGGATGTGATTTCATTGCTAGCCTGTCTGTCTGTTTCATGGTATACTGATACCATGCAGTTTTTATTACTATTGCTTTGTACTATGGCTTGAGATCAGGGATGGTGATAGCTCTAGAAGTTCTTTTATTGTATAGTCTTGATTTAGCTATCTTGAGGGTTTTTTTTTGTTTTTTCCATATGAAGTTGAAAATTGTTCCTTCAAGGTCTGTAAAGAGTTGTATTGGAATTTTGATGAGAATTGCACTGAGTCGTTAGGTTGCTTTTGGCAAGATGGCATAGGGCATTTTCTTAATTATTGATTGACAGAGGAGAGCCCAGCTCATAGTGAATGGTGGGCTAGTGGTCCTGGGTTCTATAGGAAAGGAGTCTAAACAAAATCATAGGAGCAAGCCAGTAAGCGGCACCCTTCCGTGGCTTCTGAATCAGCTCTTGCCTCCAGGATTCTGTCCTGTTTTGGTTCCTGTTCTGACTTCCTTCAATGATGAACAGTGCTGTGGAACTGTAAGCTACACAAACCTTCCCTCACCACCTTGCTTTTGTCATGGTGCTTTTCTCATCAACAGAAACATACACTCTCCCTAAGACAGTGGCTAAAGCTCTTTTGAGATGTCATTGGGTGACTTTGGTGTTTGGTGGCATTGATTCTTTGATGGAGTTGGGAACTATGTGAAAGTGTGAGCTTGTCTTCTCCCTTATCTTTCTATCCACATCCTCATTCTTTCCTCTTTCCTTTTCAGCTTCTGTTGCTTGGGAAAGCATTGGTGTCACTTCCTTCCTGGAGGGGTGACCCAGTTCATCAAGGAAATCATCTGGATGGGAGCTTTCCTCAATGGAGAATTCTTTTTTCTTTCTTTTTTTTTCCCCCAAGACAGAGTTTCTCTGTGTTGCATTAGCTGTCCTGGAACTCACTCTGTAGACCAGGCTGGCCTCGAACTCAGAAATCTACCTGCCTCTGCCTTCCAAGTGCTGGGATTAAAGGCTTGTGCCACCACTACCCACCCAGCAATGGAGAATTCTTAATTGCTAGTTTACAGTCTTATTGCAGATCTATTTTCTCTGTGGGATTTTGATAACAGTTCTTATTTGCCTCTTTCCTTTTCATTGGCATCTCTCTCTTTGTTCACTTCCTCCTTCCCAATACCTTCCTTTATTTTTTATTTGATATATTCTTTATTTACATTTCATTTCCTTTTTCCTGGTTCCCCACCCCCAAAGGTCCCATATGCCCTTTTCCCTCCCCCTGTTCCCCCATCCATCCCTTCCTACTTCCCTGTTCTGGTATTCCCCTACACTGATGCATTGAGCCTTTCCAGAACCAGGGTCCACTCCTTCCTTCTTCTCAGACATCATTTGGTATGTGGATTGTGTCTTTGCTGTCCCAAGATTCTAGGTTAATATCCACTTATCAGTGAATGCATACCATGGGTATTCTTTTGAGACTGGGTTACATCACTTAGTATGATATTCTCCAGCTCCATCCATTTGTCTAAGAATTTCATGAATTTGTTGTTTCTAATGGCTGAATAGTACTCCATTGTGTATATATACCACATTTTTTTTGTATCCATTCCTCCGTTGAGGGACATCTGGGTTCTTTCCAGCTTCTGGCTATTATAAATAAGGCTGCTATGAACATGGTGGAGCATGTATCCTTATTGCACGTTGGGGAATCTTCTGGGTATATGCCCAGGAGTGGTATGGCTGGGTCCTCCAGAAGTATCATGTCCAGTTTTCTGAGGAATTGCCAGACTGATTTCCAGAGTGGTTGTACCAGCTTGCAATCCCACCAGCAGTGGAGGAGTGTTCCTCTTTCTCCACATCCTCGCCAACACCTGCTGTTTCTTCAGTTTTTAATCTTAGCCATTCTGACTGGTGTGAGGTGAAATCTCAGGGTTTTTTTGATTTGCATTTCCCTAATGACTAATGATGTTGAACATTTCTTAAGGTGCTTCTCAGCCATCCCTTCTTCTATTTTTATATCATGTGTATTTCACTAGCCTCTCCCCGTCTCCACTTTAATATCTTATATTGTCTGTCTTGTGATCCTTTTTCTAGTTCTATGACCTATACCCATCCCTGTTTGTGTATGGTGGAGTGACATGAGCCCACTGTTCTTCAAGGTACTATGTCAGGTTGATGTAAGAAGTAGGCAGAGCAAGCTCATGGTTCATCTATATCCACCAGAACTATTTGATATACTGTCCTCAACAAGGGGAAGAGTCCCATATTGAAGCAGCAAGAAGAGATACTGCTTCTGATTTTAGCTAAAGATCTGGCTGTGTTGCAAGGCATCAACCTGTGTCCTCATTGAGTGCATCTGATTTTTATGTTTCCTGTTTGATTGAGTTTCCACTTTCATGCTTATTATTTTTCTCCCATCTTCATGCTTTGCCTTAATTTTCTTTTTCTTTTCTCTCTCTTTTAAAATATTTTTTATTTTTATTTATTTTATGAGTATATGTGTTTTGCCTGCACATATGTCTGTGTGACACATGCAGGCAGTGTCTGTGAAGGCCAGAAGAGGGCACTGGATCCCCTGGAGTTGATGTTACAGATGGTTGTGATCTGCCATATGGATACAGGGAATCAAACCTGGGTCCTCTGTAAAAAGCAGCTGGTGCTGTTAGCCATTAAATCATCTCTCCAGATCCTGGTTTATATAATGAAACCTAGAATACTAATTCAAGTGATATTTTCATGTTTTAACACAGGCATTTGAAGCAAAACAACTGTCTTCTAAGCATCATATTAATTGCATCCCCATAAGTCTTGATATGATATGCTTCTGATTTTACTCAGTGAACACACACACACACACACACACACACACACAACTTATTAGAGTGGCATGTCACAACCTGACATTACAGGTTGTGATCTTGCTTGTCCAACAAAGGCTGTCTCATGATGGAAAGACCAAGAATTTGGTAGTTGTTCAGATAATGAGGTTGGACATTGTAGTAGTCCCAGTCTGGTACTGGAGTCTTGGATACTTTGGAATCCTGAAGAGTTGGATTTAACATGGGCTGCAGCAACAGCACAGATGAGTTTGGCTGCAAGGGTGAGGACAAGTATGTAAAAAGCAACGTTTCCTCTCCAGTGCCTTTCATTTACACTGTCACAAGATGGTACCACCCATAGGGCGTGCCTTCCTACTTCACACAATTTGATAGAGAAAAACCCTCACCAGAATGCTTACTACCTTGGGTTTTAGTTGATTCCAGATGCAACCAGGATGACAGGCAAATAAGTCATCACAGAAAGTGTTTTCTAATTTCCTCTGTGACTTCAAAGTCTTTGATCGGTGAGTTTGTTTTTTTTTTTTTTTTGAAAATGTGATTCTTCCCTTCAGAACATTCTCAGATTTCCCTTCCCTCCCTTGTTTCTTTCTGTTGATTTCCAACTTTATTATAGTTGGAGAAGAGCTCTAGTATCATGAATTTTGAAATTAGTAAGAGGTGCTTCAGGTTTAGTGTATGATGTATGTTGAAGACCACACTTTGCCCTGTGGAGGCGTGTTTGAAGGAGAGTGTCTCCATGTATGTTATTAAGGCTGGCGTCTAGCTCAGAACCTCTCCTAGAGGGTGTTATGTTTAGTATGGTGTTTACCATCCCATTTGGGCTTGTAAAACATTTAGTTGCCCCTGTAGGATTGCCTATTTCTCCCTTTAGTTTGATTAGATTTTTCTTTCATAATTTTGAGGTTTTGCTATATGTGTGTGTTTATATTTGCCATGAAATTTGGCAAATTGATATCACCACCACCACCACTACCACTATTTCCACCACCACCATCATCAAATCCTCTCTGTCTCAGTTGCATTGAAAAGGCATCTGAAAACCATGTTCTGGATTCCGCAAGGCTCCATTCGACTTGTGGAGCTTTCTGTGTGATCATTATGATGGCCAACTCTGATCTTAAGATGCCTTGCTCCCTGGAGTGGATCTCCTGGACTCTACCTACAATCCACACAAATTGACTGGGTTCACATCTCACTTCCTGTATATTATCACAGACAAGAATGAGCTTTAGTCTCTTTGAGAGGACCGTGCTTCTGGAAGTACCCTCATGTCCTATGACATAAAAAGGTGCCTTTTTCCTACTGGTGCAAGCCCTTGGTCCTTCCCTCCAGCTTTCCCAGCATTCTCTTGCTCTCCCTCATGTCTTCAGCAGCTTCAGTGAAGTGTCATTGCATCTACCCAGCATCATCTCTATGTAGATCCCATGTGTTTTAGGGCTCATTTTGGCAGCATCCTATCTAAGGGCCAAACAGTTGTTATTCTTTTCCTCTTTTCACACCATGCAGCCACAGTCAGAGGTCTCAGTTAAGTGCTTATCACTTCCCAATTATGAGCTTATGATAGATAGGTGGCTGAATATCTGTGATTCTCACTCTCAGTTTGGTGTGAATACATAGGCTGATGTTCCAGAACAAGAGCATATGTAGACCAAAGTGTTTGAATGGGGTGCTTTCTGAAACACTATTCCAAAAGGTGATGTACCTAACAGCAATAGAATGTCACACTGATGTGGAGTCTGTAGCCTTTCACCTAGACCTGAGAGTTATGCTATGTGACTTCTGCTGTATGGCTTTGGCCACAGTGAGAAGCAAAGGCCATGACTGAGTTAGGGGAAGAGGGATGAGAGACATTTCCTGATTTAGCTTTTGACCATTATATGCATCACCATGGAGATACAGCTGTCCTGGCTCTGTACCATTAGCCTTTCCTCAGGGATCTCCTGTCTTTCTGACACAGTAAAACCTACTATGGGGTTCAGCACTGCCCTTGGCTGCCTAACAAACAAAGAGCAGCAGTGAGACTTTCCAGTGCCTCGAGAGTCTTGATCTCCAGTGTCCCCTCAGCAGGAGTGATCTGAGCAACTAACATCCTTGTCTTAGAGTACCAAGTATTTGATAAGCACTTGATGAAGAACTGGTGACATGTCTTTCTTCTTCCAGTGTATAGTGTGTGCCCGAAACCTTCAATGCACACCAGTTAAATACAAACGCCACCCTAATGTTTTATACTTGTGTCATTTGATTGGTCGAGGACATTTGCACTAAAAGTCTATTCTTTGTGTTTTCTCTGAGCTGTGGCAGAGGAGGAAGCTATGCCCTGGAGCAGGAGGAAGTCTTGGGAGGTAGGTATTATCATCCACACTGCTCTGTAACCTGAGTCTTTGTGTGCTGAATGGCCCAGTCTGCACTCATCAGTTCTCTCCTTGGCAGATGGACACGCATGCTCTTATCCTTAGGACCAAGGGGCCTAATAGGCTGAATGTCTGCCTGTATAGCTGCATCTACAGGATGCTAGCAGGGATGTTACACAAGAGTCCTGAGATGGAAAGAGACCCCTCTGAATTCCTATGATGCCATTTTAATTGACAATCTATCAAAAATATTTTTATCATGCCTACCTCTCCCACCGTAAAGGTTTTTTCTCACATGTAGATGTCCCTTATATGTTCATTTTTTACTACATTTCCTTTATTATTTCATCATTTCTGTTCCTAATGTAAAAAAACTTCAGGCCACATTTTCTCCTCACTGTATTCCAGGAATCCTTCCCACTCACTAATAGCAGCATCTCCTCTGGCTTCAGTTATGGTGTAAGGGTGCTTTGGGATGGCTGAGGCTCTTTGTTGGTGTATGGGACTGGAGACGTCATTAAAATGATATGGTGCTCACATGCTAGTTTTAACACATGAACTGTGAACTACCTATTGTCTTTAGAATCCACATTTAGCCGTTGTTCACGAACCCCATGTGGAAGTCCTGTTAACTGGAATGTGGTGTTCACCTTTTACCAAGTCCCGCCACACCTGTTCCACACACTAATTCCAGCCCTGCATACCTGTTGGTCTTCTCCAACCTTTACTGTAAATAAATGTCATTCTGATGTAAGATACTCATTATAATACACATATATTCAACTCCTACAGCTGTAACTGTTATATGTGCATTCCGTGTTTTATTCTATACACACATGCATTGTGTAGTTAATATACATATGCCTATGAGTAACAAATACATACACCTCCTTACTTCTCTATCCTTCACATACACACAGTTAAAATGTTTCTGGCTAGATTTTTGTGAGTTGTGAGGCAAATACATTTTCACATGGAAGGGATAAATATATTTTTCTGTGCATAAAAAGTAATAAAATGAAAATGCACACAGTATCACAAACTCCATTCTATGACCATAATAAGTTACAGCTTG
Source organism: Apodemus agrarius (assembly GCA_964023405.1). NCBI lineage: Eukaryota > Metazoa > Chordata > Mammalia > Rodentia > Muridae > Apodemus > Apodemus agrarius. Next base: position 1,323,857 of record OZ030020.1, read on the forward strand.
CTCTCTTGTGTTTGTTAATAGAGAGGTAGGTCTGGGGGGGGGGCGAGAGGAAGATTCTGCACACAGCCAGAGAGGTGACAGGGATGTTGAATTCTGCCACCTTCTCTGGATGCTGTTTCCATTAACAGGACACTTGCAGCTATAATCATATTTTTTGTATGTGTTTCATGATAAAGCTTACCCTAAAGAAAAATCTAGAATGTCACAAGTCCCCATAGATCACAGAGGATGGCTGCGGTCCCCAAGACAGCAAAAACTCATCTTGTTCTAATGGCTCTCCCATCTCTTCCTTCCTTATGAGGTGGTAATGCAGATTTGAGTGGCACTGTGGGTTCCAGGTCATCTATCTAGGCGTTTCTGAAGCCCAGGTTGCACAGCGCGGAAAGGACCAATTCCTGAGACACCAGCTCAGACACTGCAGAGGGGCTGATGTTTAACACTGTTCACAAATTTTATTGCCAGTAACTCTGAATTCCACACCGTTCTTTGTGTTCATTTCTAGGGTGATCAACTAAATTCTATAATCTTATAGCTTATAGAATTTTAAAAGATGCATTCATTTAAAAGAACCCAAATGCATGTGGGTAGATAAGAGGACCCCAATTGTCTACCATGGGCCATTTTTACTTTGGTGGAAGCCAAGTGGGCTTGAACTTGAAAAACCACCAGCAAATTAATCTACAATGCTTTCATGACATTAATCTAAAGTCATATGAAGCTAGATTAAATACTGGATTAAGAAACAAATTTAGAAATGTTGCAATTTTAAAAGAAATATGCCTTCAGGCTGTCACTAAGGCAGACCAAGCCCCCATGGTAAGTGGGTGACGAGGGGACTCCAGAGGCTGCAGGGAGCAACCACCTCCCGGTATGTGCAGTGCAAGCCGGAAGCCAACAGGTGGCACAAATGCATTTGACTTGCACATGGGACATCGCCCGGGATGCCGCTGCGCCCCCTGCTTTCTACAGCTCAGGCAAGCAGAAGCAGGCAGGCGCTTTGGCTCCCGTTGCGAGCCTGGTCTGCTAGGTCCGCACGGTCCAGCAGGGTCCAGCTGGGACCTGAGCAGCGCGCCGCTGAGGACCGGGAGAGTTCTATGCAGCGCGCCCTCTGCTGGCCGTCCGCGGACTCGCCGATGCTCCCAGTCTGCTCAGAGAGCACCCAAATTGAGACAGAAAGAGGTGGTAAGGATTATAACCAGGCAGGGGCCTAGTAGGCAGAGCAGAACTGGGTAAGGCCAGGAAGGACGTTAGCATTCTTGCTGATGTGGGGCTGGCTCCACGCGCTCCCTGGAGAAATTTCCAGGGCCCACGGATTCACAAGTCGAAGTGTCTTGAGACTATAAAGGTCTTCTGCAGGCCTTCTGTCAGCTCCTCCGTGCTCTCGTCCACACTGGAGAGCACTGCAAAACTGGTACTGTACAGCTCCACACCAGCATTCTGAACCATTCCTTTTGTAAGGCTCTAGTCTGAGCTAGCAAGCACGGAGGCAGGAGTGGCTCAGCTGGGGAAGAAAGCCTGTCATTCCCAGGTTCCATCTCGCTGGAGAGGAGCCCCGCCTGAACTTGTTTTTAATGTGTCAAATCACAGAGGCAGCTTCGTGGCAGTAAAGTGTGAAGGGGTTACAGCCTCCTGGGCCTCTGGGAAGCCAGACACAGGTCTCAGCAGAGTGACAGGCCTGTTTCCATACCAGGCGGCCCGGCAGTGGCCCTGGGCTCTTGATCTTCATCCCACAATTTGTCACTTGGACGCCTCTTCACGCCCATCTTTATCACTGTCAGGGACACCTCTGGCTCCTGTGTCAGCTTCCCTGTAGGCCTGAGCTTCTGTGAGGTTCCTGCTAAAGGCCTCTGTTTTTCCATATCAGCCTAGGAAGGTGGGGTCCTCACCTAGCTCTGCAGTGTCTGCAAAGCTGAACATAAATTCGGCTGTGTTAGTTTCCATCTATGACCACCAGAAGAACCTTAGCTTTGTCTCCCAGTGGGACTCTGGCAAGTCCCTCCCTGCTGTGGGCAACAGGCCTTGCCACTATGCATGGATGGATGGGATGCACAGGGGTTCGTTCCTAGCCTTCCCAGGGCTGTCTTGGTCCTGAGCTTCATGCAAACACATCGCTCTCAACCCTTTACGTCTAGTGATCTACTTCTGCTCTTGTTCTCTTTGGTTTTTTGTTTGTTTGTTTGTTTTGTTTTTTGTAAAGGAGGAAAGTGAGTTAGAACTTTATATGCTTGCAGAGGGTGAAGCAGTGCTGTCGGTCAGTCTGTGGGACAGACAGGCAGGTAAGTGGGCAGACCTGGGTAGGCAGGTAAGTGCTCATTCATTGGAGGGAGTATGTGTTCCGAGGGCTCTGCCCAGCAGAAGGGAGGACTCAGGCATCCTGCAGGGACACACAGGGCTTAAGACAACCAAATCCTGTCTTGTTGCCACCAGTGGGGCCTCCAAGTCTTCGATGGACTCCCCAAGCCACTCCTAGATTCCTCTTGCCCATACTGAGGGTCAGGGAGAGCGCAGGACAGGATGGAGCTCACAGGAGTTGAGAATTCCTTTATCTCAGGCAGGGTGGCGATGCAGTTATTTTAGGATGTCAGGCCCGTTCTAGGCATCCATTAAACAAACTGTCAGAAACTGAAAGAAAGTTCTGGATTTCATATATACCAACACTGCAGCTGCTTTTTAATGTTTTGATCCCAATTGCTAGATTTGCAAGGAATTGAGTCAGTGGACTTTAGAGTGGGCCAAACGTAAAGGATTTGAAATTCATCCTTGTATCTAGACCTTGGGCCGTGGAAGGGTCAGGGTCTAGAGCGCCGCCCCATCGTGGCTAAGTGGATGTCTGCTGGGTGACGAGCGCATTTGGCAGTGTTTGGGGGTAAATGTTCGAGGCTGACATTTTAAGAAGTCACAACTTTTAGCTCATTCCAAACAGTGGAGCAAACCTAAAGCCTCGTGGCTTCTGGTGGCAGCTGGTCCAGATTGAGGTCTGAGTTTGAGGCAGCACTGACCTTTTAAAAGTCCCTGCAAAGTGCAAGGTGTGAAGCTTTGGAAAAGCAGTCAAACCTGTTTTCTTTTTCATTGATACCGTTTAAAAATGTGGGTGCGGGCCAGAGTGTTAATTGCCAATTACTTTCATGGGAAAATCCAAGAACTCGTGAAAACCAAACAGAAGGGATAAGAATGGTTGGAGAGAAAGACAGCAACTTGGAAGTCCTGGTGCACATGAGAGGCATGGTCAGGCCATGAGAATTAATCAAGCACAATTAGGCATCACCCTTCACCCATCAGATGAACACTCTTCTATCTCCTGTCAGGCTCGCGCTGGGAACAGCACAGACTGGTGTGTGGGTGCCGTGCACCGTGGGTCAGGATAGCTCTAGTGCTAAATCTTTGAGTGATGCTTCTCAAGGTTTCGTTTAGTTTTATTGATTCAATATCTCTCATGCTAGGAAAGGAAATCACCATAGTGTAACTAGTTATGGGGAAGGTGGAAAAACCCCTTTGTGCAAGAGCTGTGCTGACAGCAGACACCAGTGCTCCAGTTACTCTGCCAGGTTGCTGAGAGCACTGGCTGGGGCTGGGGAAGGGGCACAGCTCATAAGGTGCCTGCTGTGTGAGTGGGAGAACCGGTGTCTGATCTTCAGAACTTATGTGAGCAAAAGGCCAGTGTGGTGGAGTTACTGCAATCTCAGTGTGGTGGTGAGGGACACACAGGCTCATCCTGGGGCTCATTTGCCAGTGAGCCTAGCCTAATAGATGAGTTAGTAAGAGACCCTGTCACAAAAAAGGTGAGTGGCACTGAGAAATAACACCTGACACTGACCTCCGGCCTTCATGTGTATACATATGCATGCATGTTCTCATAATTGCACCTGCCCACTTGCACACATACATTCATAGAACACACACACACACACACACACACACACACACACACACAAACGAACCTCAGCACTGCATACAGAGAAATAATTACAGCAACCAAAAAAATTTGAAGACAGAGAGACTCACATGCTGTAATATTTTATGAGAAAAAAAACAAGGAAGAAAAAAAAATCACACGAGTAGAACACATGCAAATTTATAAAAATCATATATATATACATACACTTGTATATAAAATATGTTGTGCATATAATATATTTAAGGGTATATTATATATATATATATATATATATATATATATATATATATATAAAAGCTACACAGGAAAATAAGACAGTATATTAAAGTTACCCTTTCACGTTTCAGTTTTTCTAAAGGTATGTTTCATTCCCATATTCTCAAAATGTGGTAAGGATATCCCACCCGAAGGGAGTCAGTTCACCTGCCATGCCTGCACCCTGACAGTGTTACCATGGCATGGTGCCATTTAATGCTGTTGTTTATTAAGAGTCTTTGTCTTTCCCCAGGCAGGCAGCTCCCATGGCTACTCCGTACCACCCAGATGCTGAAGGTTCCTGAGAAAGTAGTCTCATGACATAAAGGTCCCAGCTAATTGACAGAGTTCAGAGTACAGCTCTGGAAGGTCTAGGTGGTTGAATCACAAAGCCATCATTCCAGAAAACATTTTGGCAAGCAGATGGCAGATGGAAGAGACAGACACCTTGGTTGACCATCATGTGGCTACTTTCGCTGGAATGTTGAGCACAGGTGGCTTCAGAGTGAGGGCACAAGAGAGTCACCAAGCTGACTTCTCTTCAGCTATGCTAAGGGTCTAGTCCTTCAAAGTGTTCTACATGGATATGCAAATGTGTGGCTGTTGTCCATTCATCTGAGCTGCAGATTTGTCTGTTCTTTGAGCAAAGGGTTACTGACTGAGTCTGAGCAATTAAAAAAAAAGTACATGGGTTTAGCTTTTTTTCCCCAAAGATTCAGAACACAGAAAATTTGAGACAACCCATAAGAAAAGTCCCTGCGGAGGTCTAAGAGAGTGTCAAAGTATTTCATGTTTATTTTATTTTAAGTTTAATCTTAGTTTCATAGTATTTTTAAAAATTAGTTTTTATTTTCGGTGTATGAGTGTTTTGCTGCATGTATGTATGTGCACCACACATGTGTCAGAAGAGGGCATCAGATTCCTTGGAACTGGAGTTACAGATGGTTATGAGCCACCATATGGGGGCTGAGAACTGAACCCAGGGCCCCTGGAGAGCATCTGGTGCTCTTAACTCTCTCCTCAGTCGCCATAGTAATTATTTTAAATTATGTTTCTTGCTAACAAGTTTTCTTCCACCCTTAACTTTGTGTTCATAAAAAAGACCTTTCTTTCTATTAATTATACTATATAATCTTATTTGACTTATTTGCCATAGAAATGTCTTGGAATAAGCAAGTTTTTGAAAATTATTTCATTTACTTATTTTTTTCTATGTATTTGTGCTCATGTGTGCACACATGTGCATGTTTTTACATGTTATGGCATGCGTATGGAGGTCAGAGGTCAACTTGAGGGTTCAGTTCAGTTGTTTTCTTGCACCATATGGGTCTAAGGAATTGAACTCAGGTCGTAAGGTGCCTTTACCCTCTGAGCCATCTTGTCATCCTCAACTGAAAAAGGCCATCTTTGAAAAGTATAGTGGTGTGGTGGCCAGTGCCACAGTTTCACAAGCAAGTAAAGGTGTGTAGGTGAAGTGAGTCTTGAGACTGGAGATATGAAAATGAGTCACTGTGATGCTGTGGGTTTGATTATGTCTCCCTAAAAGATACCCAAATCCTAACCTGCAGTTTTCCAGACCGTGACGTCACTGTAAATAAGGCTTTTATATGGGTGATTCAATTAAAGTAAGGTTTATAGGGTGGACTGGATCCAGTGTGATTCAGTCCTTATGTGAAAGGGATCCTCAGACACAAAAACATACACACATAAAGGGAAGATGACTTGGAGAGAGAACCATGGACCATTGTTGAACATTACAGAGAAAGAGTTTCAACAAAATAATGGGGAAACCGGGAAAACCACCCAGAGATGCAGACCTGGCTCAGGAGTGGGCATACTCAGGATGTGAAGCGTTTATGTTCTAAGGTCTCCATTTTAGCTGAAGGGAGCAATAAGCCCAGGTACTAGAGAAGTATCCCCAAGGAGAAAAATCATGCTGGTGTCTGATTTCCTCGATTCAATAGTATCTCTAAAACATCAGATGTTATCTGCACAAGGTGGAATGCTTTAATCCTGGCATTCCGAGGACGTTGGTAAGAGGGTCTCAGTTTTGAGGTTAGCTTGGGCTGCAGTGAAAACTCAAAGCCAGTGTGGGCTATATAATGAGACTTTGTTTCAAAAAATCAAACTAGCCATCCTACCAAATATAAAATTCCAGGTCTCAAGGACAAGCTAACAGTGGGTATCATAAAACAATGCAATTAGAAACTCCAGGAAAATCAAACATTCTTGATAGGAAAAGTATACTTGTTTGTAACTGCTTTTCCTAGGTTTTATAATCAGCCAACCCTGTTTGGGAGGTGGAAAAGAGCGACGAGGAATGAAGGAAAACCCAGGGCTAGAGGAAGAGCATCACAAAGTAGAAAAGTGTGTGTATGCACACTCTACTATGTACAGAATGAAGAATACAGTTGTGCCATAAAATAACACAGGATCAAATGGTGCAGTAAGTGCATAGGTCAGATGTGTAGAAGGAGAAACTACAGGCAGTGGTGGTGCACACCTTTAATCCCAGCACTTGGGAGGCAAAGGCAAGCAGATTTCTGAGTTCGAGGCCAGCCTGGTCTACAGAGTGAGTTCCAGGACAGCCAGGGCTACACAGAGAAACTCTGTCTCGGAAAAAGCCCCCCCCCCAAAAAAAAAAGGAGGAACCAAAAAGCAAGTCAGTAATAATACCTCAAACCAACAAGTCGGTAAGCATCAACACAATGACTCAGAGATCAACAATACGCACGCAGAACAGCGAGTAACATGTCCAATGACAAGACAGAGTGGGTGGGTGGGTGCCGGTGAGAGCTCTTTTTCTATTTTACTGTCTGATTAAAATCCAAAATCCAAATATATTGTTTTGCCAGCTAAAGACAATTTAAAGTTTTGAGAAATTTAGTAATTCAGAAAACCAACCTCTCCCCCCTCCCCATTCCCTCCTTCTCTCCGTTTCAGGTCATTTTAAATCTAAATGGTGTTTATGGTATATGGTATATGGTATATGATATATGGCATATGGTATATGGTGTTTTTGCCACCCTGCTCCCTTCCTTTTGCAAGAGGTAGCTGCTGTGAAGGAGCAAGAGCTTAAATCAGCTGCCTAGCCAAGCCAGCAGTTGCTGCCACGTTGGTATAACCAATTCCCAATACAGTGTCTTCATGGTGTCATTTCCAGTGATTTCTGCTCTTAGTGGTGAGGAGCCCTCTAAGAGGACTGCTGGCAGGGCTGCTGGCATGTCCACTGAGAGCCTCCCTCACTGCAACCTGCCTCTCAATGCTACACCTATGCACAATGAGACCTGACCAGAGTTACTTTCAGGCCACCACATCTCTTGCCAACCAGACTTCATGCTTGCCTGGAGCTGTGCCTGTGAGGAGGTCCCATTTCTTTGGTTTCTGACAAAAAACGTGTTCCTCAAGCTGCAGAAACCAATGCCTGGGTGAGAGACAGGGAGGGATTGTCTCAGTTAGGGTTTTATCGCCCTGAAGAACCACCATGGACCAAGACAACTCTTCTAAAGGAAAACATTTAATTGCGTCTGGTTTATAGTTTCAGAGGTTTAGTCCACTATCATTATGGCAGGAAGCATGGCAGCTTGCGGGTAGACATGGTGCTGGAGGAGCCAAGAGTTCTACATCTTGATCCAAAAGCAATGAGGAGAAGACTGTATTCCACTCTGGGCAGAGCTTGAACATACATGTGTCCTCAAAGTCCTGCCTCCACAGTGACACACTTCCCCCTATAGAACCACACTTCCTTTTAGTGCCACTCCCCATGGGCCAAGCATTCAAACATGAGTCAGAGTTGTTGGGGGCCAAACCTATTCAAACCATCATAGGGGTAAAGGCTGAGGTGGCAGGTGGGCCAGGCACATTGGTGTGAAATGCCTTAGCCATTGTTGCTGTCACACAATACCATGTCCAAGGTAACTTATGAAAGAAAGCATTTAATTTGGGGCTCACAGTTCCACCTGCAGCAGGCAGGCAGGCAGGCAGGCAGGCAGGCAGGCATGGAGCTATAGAAGTAGCTGAGAGCATGCATCTGATTCACAAGCACGAGGGGAGGGCGAAGAGAAAGAGACAGAGACAGAGACAGACAGAAACAGAGACAGAGACAGAGACAGAGACAGGGTTATCTAGGAATGGTATGCATGTTTGAAATCTCAAGGCCCTAAAGTGGGACACCTCCTCTAATAAGACCACGCCACGTCTAAACAGTTCTACCAACAGGAGGCCAAGCATTCAGATATAGCCTACATTGTCATTCTCACTCAAATCTCCACAGTAGTGATTTGGTTTAGCTTGGCAGTGTGCCTGGGCTATCTCAAGGTGAAACAACCCCCAACACCAGTCAGGCTACACTCCTGGAGTCCTAGAGTCAGGCTTGAAGTGACCCTGTTTCCATCTCTCATTTCTGAACCTCCCCCCTAAGGGGTGAAGTGGCCAACTGACCTGTTTTCAACCACCTGGTGACTGCAAGATGAATGTACACTCACTAGGGCCCCTTAAATCTTCATGACTCGTTTAACATTCCTGACATTATGGGGCTGGACCAGACCTGGGATGAGGGTTATGTACTTAAATGATTCACTTTCAGGGATATTTAATAACCATATAGAATGTTGCAGGTAAGCATTATTATTTTTTTCTACAACTGTGGTGTGAAGGATAATCAACATATGGATTAAGCATACAGCCTGAGGCTTCTTTTCTAAAGAGCTGGTACAACAACCAGGAAATGCCAAGTCCAGAAACAGACACACCCAACTCAAGGTCAGTCAGGGAAGGTAGTCCACCCCTGTGTCTCCTTTATAAGGGTGTCACCTGCAGCCTTAGTGAGGGTAAAGAGGACCATAGCAGGAGCTGTTCCTCCAGTGTCCTGTCTGTCAATGGGAAACCACAGAATATCTCAGAACTCAATGTTATTGATTTGGGGAGACAGGAACACCCAGCCTCAAAAGGGAAATCTGAATTACCAACATCTAATGTTGACATACACAGTTAGACTCCAGGTTACTGCTGGCTAAGAAACGTCCCAACAACCCCCCTCCCCACCACCCAGGGACATGGATGAACAGATATGGCACTGGCATCAGCACTGGAAACACAGAGGCTTAAAATAAGATGCGCTCTCAGTGGATAGTGTGCTGTCCAACCCTGTTCACAGTAGGTAGGAATCTCAGGGCTCCATAGCCCCTTAAAAATGATCAGGAAACATTGAATGATGGGGAGAAGGGAGTGCTACATCAAGCATGGTAATGGGCTCTTCCCAGCAGGGTGCCAGGGAAAGCTGGGTTCTCTGGCTCCAGGTTGGGTCTTTACCCTGGAATTAATGAGGAAAGATTGGAGACATGTCAGAACATGGAAGTGCATGTAAGTTTCCTGCTGTGCACATTGAGCACAAGTTCTGTGAGCTCTAGAATGTTCCAAAAGAGGCCTGCACCACTTTATTTTCTAAAGAATGGTTTCTTGAAAATTACTGGAAATCAGTCTGGTGGTTCCTCAGAAAACTGGAGATGATACTTCTGGAGGACCCAGCCATACCACTCCTGGGCATATACCCAGAAGATTCCCCAGCATGCAATAAGGATACATGCTCCACTATGTTCATAGCAGCCTTATTTATAATAGCCAGAAGCTGGAAAGAACCCAGATGTCCCTCAACGGAGGAATGGATACAAAAAATGTGGTATATACACACAATGGAGTACTATTTAGCCATTAGAAACAATGAATTCATAAAATTCTTAGAGAAATGGATGGAGCTGGAGAATATCATACTAAGTGAGGTAAACCAGTCTCAAAAGAATACCCATGGTATGCACTCACTGATAAGTGGATATTAGCCTAGAATCTTGGGACAGCAAAGACACAATCCACATACCAAATGATGTCTGAGAAGAAGGAAGGAGTGGACCCTGGTGCTGGAAAGGATCAAAGCATCAGTGTAGGAGACTACCAGAAGAGGGAAGTGGGAAGGGGTGGATGGGGGAACAGGGGGAGGGAAAAGGGCATGTGGGACCTTTGGGGGGCAGGGAACCAGAAAAAGGGAAATGAAATGTAAATATTGAATATATTCAATAAAAAATAAAAAAAAAGAAAATTAATGCAGGGACACATCACCTCTAAGACACTGGAAACACTCAGGGGTTACACGTGCTGACTTCTGGAGAGGTGACTAACCTGGGCTTCTTTGCCCCATTGTCCATTGTCTTGCGATCTCACCAACAAGGGGGTCATGGCTGAGGAGATACCACTGTGCTTGCCGCCACGACAGAGCCTTCTGACTGCACAAAGGGAAACCCAAACCACTTATTTTTTCCATTAAAATAAACAGCTCCATGCTGACATTTTCTCTGGGCGCTGTTTCCCATACCCTCCTCTTCATGTCTCAGGTTCTCATTTTACTTTAAAAATTTACCTTTAATCGGGATTTTTGTTTTCTCTTTGAATAGCAATTTAAGATTTCATTCTTCAGATGGTATAATTGGTTTTCATTTTAAATTTGTTATTTGCTTCTAATTTGCCATTGTTGTCCCTTAACTGTGGTATAAAGGCTGCTTTCACTATGTTCGTTAATGGTTTCTTTGGATAACTGGGATATGGTTATTTTTGTAGTGTTTGCTTGCTATTCTAAGAGACAGTATTCTCTGTCCTTGGGAAAGCAGTTTGGTAGATAGCCATTACCCAATCATTTATTTAGCTTGATTTACAAAGCCTGCTGGTTTCCCCCACTTAATCTGTCAAGTGCTGGGGAAGTATTTATTTCTGAGGAGTCTTGATGTAAACCGAGACTCCTCCCGTATTTCCAGCAGTCCTCTCACTGTTGAAACTAAGTAGGGCTTGTGACGGCAGTTTCCTCTCTGTGTGGCAGGTAGGTCCTGTGAGTTGACATAGCCATCTTAACATCCTACATTTTTCTCTGGCTGCCGTCGTTACAGATACCTGGCTTTGTCAACCGGGTGACCACCCTGATTTCCACACCTCCTCTATGCCATGGAGTTTTTCTCCGACTCCTTGGCAGTGTCTCCTCGGTGGCTCTCAGGAAGGCCAGAGGATATCCTCCCTGTTGGTTCAAGCATGTCTGTTGTCTCTAATACCCGTGTCCAGCCTTTATCCTGTAGCTCTGTCTGTCATGTGGTGCTGAGTCAGGCTCTAGTCCCATGTCCCATGGAGAAGATTCCATCTCTACCCAGGATGAACTGAGACCTCAAAAGCTGAGACCTGGAATGACAGACTCATGACTCCCATTTTAACAATTACTGGTGATGTTTTCAGATTCTTTGAACTGGTGAAGACACCATGCTTCCTATTATTTCTTGGATCTTTTCCTCAGATTCCTGAAGTGCTGAGTAGGGGTTTTTCTATGTAAAACCAGTTCTCAGATATGCATTGTACGTACTAGAGATTCCTAGATCTCTGCACTGCTTCATACCTTAAGAAAACCTCATTAAGCAGGCTGTAAGTAGATCTGGTATTTTAAGCATTTGGTTGATTTTAGTAAATTACATTAACGGGGAGAAGCAACTTTCAGGAGAGATGGCTCATCAGCTAAGAGTACTGGCTGCTCTTCTAGAGGAGGTGAGTTCGATCCCCAACCCTCATATGACATCTAACTACCGTCTATAAATCAGTTTTTCAGGGAACATCCTCTCTTGGCCTCTGAGAGGCACCAGGCACGCATGTGATACACAGATATACATGCAGGCAAAACATCCACACATGTTACAAAAATAATAAAAATATAATAGTATGGAAGTAGTAGCAGAAGACTTGGAGAGAAGAATCACTGTGTTGTGACTGTTGCTATGAGGAGTTTTATATAAAGAAGAGATCTCTTTGATAAAATCCTTAAAACAAAAACCATTGACAAAGCCAAGCTTTGATCTCATCATATAGAAGGACTTGCATGCATATCTATGAAATTTCTCTGCAGGCCTCTTATCTTGGATTAACTCTAAGGAGTTTAGTTAAGTAGACAATTTTGCTTTAAATAAGCAGTTCGTTAACATTAATAGTAATAGTTATAGCAAAATATATGTAATGATAAACATTAGCCAAGCCCCTGGGAAGCAAGAAGCCAGCCATTTCTCTTTGTTGCAAGCATACATCTGTGGATTTCATTTTGACAGGATGTAGCAAGCAAGGATGTTTGTAGAAGAAATGTGACCTAGAGGATATGACTTAATGCCAGAGGTGCAAGCTAGAGAGATGGCCTGAAAGGCAGAGGTGAGTATTTGGGGATAGCTCTTTGCAGCAACTGCACCATTTCATGTTGTCATCTGAGTGTTCTTAGCCTTCTCTTCAAAGCAAGCAGACTAAACTCCCAGTCGAAAAGTAGTAATTCTGAGGTGGATGAGGGTGGTAGGCATAGGGGTGGCCCCCAGTAAGATCTAAAGCTCAAACCTCGAACACAATGCCGAGGACAAAGCATGACTACCTCCCATGTACCCCAGATGGAAGGAACTGGTGAGTAAAACTTTGGGTACATTCAGAGCTGGCCATTGGTAAAGCATTGCTATGATCTGATAGAATCACTGTTAACATTAATGATAATTCTCTTTTTATTTTGAGAGAGTGTCTCGCTATGCAATTATGGCTCATCTAGAACTTATTGTGTAGACCAGTCTGAACTCAAACTCAAAGAGCTCTGCCTGCCTCTGCTACCAGAGGGCTGGGATTAAGAGTGTACACCCCCACATCCAGCTAATAAGTTAAGTTTATAGAGTAAATACTCTGGATGTTCATTTTCATTTAAGAAAAGACCTTGGGATGGGAGAATTTGACTCCATAAATATCAGTTTTTAGATTCTCTCTTTTTCTCTTAGGTACCTTGAGCAAAAAAACTGTTAAACAAGCCAGGTGAATCACTCTTATGCCCAGGACTGGCCATCATGAATATTCCACAGATGCCTCGAGTAGACTTACACAACAACTAACAGCTGCTTGCCACAGGCCTAAAAGGGCAGTTGCAAACAGTTTGCACAGGAGCCTTGCTTAGGGGATAGTGCTTCCCACAGTGGGCTGGATATTCCTATATCAATAACTAAGACAATAGTGCATCAATGTGCTCCCAGGATAACCCTGGGTGGACAATTCCCCATTAATCTCTCTTCCCGGTGATTCTAAGTTGTGTCAAGGTGATGATTAAAGATAACTAATATATTTCTTCTTAGCAAATGGGATGAGCTGGTAAGGAATGAAGCAGCACAGACAGAGGAGTGGCAGGGACAGAGCCAGCAGCAGAGTGGTGGTACAGCATGCACAGAAGTCACAAAGAGGCAGGCTGTTCAGCAGCCAAGGGCTCAGCAGGACAAGCTACAAAGATGGGAGAACAGCATGTAGTATGGCAAGTGTTGGAGCAAGAACCACAGGATGAGCAGTCAACAGCTCGAGGTAAGGTCCAGGGCAGAATGAGAGAGAGAGAGAGAGAGAGAGAGAGAGAGAGAGAGAGAGAGAGAGAGAGAGAGAGAGAGAGAGAGAGAGAGAGAGAGAGAGACCGTGGCCACTGGAAGATCTCCAGATCTATCAAATCTTTAGAGTTTAGAGACAGGGTACCAGACACTCCAGTCCCCAGGGTGATGGCAGCATTGGCGATTGTCAAGACCTGAGAAGTCATTGACATAGACCTGCCTGGAAGGAGCCACTGGGGTCTAAGGAATCCACATTTCCTGACCTGCAGGACCACAACACTTGGGGTCACCACATAATCAGCTTCTGCCTGCTACTACTCTTGCCCACTGCTCCCATTTACCGTCAAATGCTGAGGGATATGTAAACCATTAGAGACCTTTTCAGGGGTTTCCATGATAACTGTCATGTGTGGTTTTTGTCTTCTCTTTGATCCTACTAGGAGAGGCACAATCCCTTATTCCATGAAGACTCACACACAGTCTTTTTGGGCTCCAGTGGTCCTGAAGCTATGGTGACTGGCAGTTAATTCTGAGAGGATTCCTTGGCTACTGCTGTCCTCTGGACACATGGCTCTGTGTAGCCTTGGGTGTGTCACAACCCTCTGCTTGCCACTGTACTCAGCAGTGCTTGAGATGCCCAGCTGTCTATCTTCTCACTGCCTGTCATCTAACCCAGTAGGTTGATGCCCAGACAGTGCGATGGAACCGCAGCTTAAGCAACATGTATGGTTTTTAATCACAGTGTAAAAAGCCTCTAGATTTTATGAAAGAGATTGTTTGTTGGTAGATGTTCCAGGTGTGTGTTTGCATGTGTGTGTGTGTGTGTGTGTGTGTGTGTGTGTGTGTGTTGGTATCTGCACTTCTGTCCAAGATATACTTGGGTGGTGGTGGCTACTACGAAGGGCCAGCCTGCCTGGGAGAAAGCTTTTGAGGAAGGGTGGCTCTAAGATATACTTGACTAGTATGAGTTCCTTCTGCCTGAAAGGGGGCCAGCCCAACCCTCAGCTGTGTGAACACACCATTCTCTTCTTAACCAGCCAGAGTTCACACTCATTAGCATCACCCTAGTGTCCTGTGACTGTGGATATAAACCCTGGATTTTATCCACCCACCTTAATATCTGCTACAATATCAGTGAGTGCAGGGGCAGCTTCAGGATTTGGGCATATCTGCAGAGCACAGACATGTACCCCTACTCTCAAATTCCAGTGTGGGGGGAAAGTGTTTGTTTCTAGTGTGTACACAGATGGTTATATTCTTGTTCCTCCTACTGGCCGTCCCAACTCACAGGGACTGCACATAGATCTGACAAAAAGCAAGGGACACTGACAGAAGACAAGGCAATTGAGGAGCTGCCAGGCAAACCATCCTCCGGGGAGCAAAGACAAGCCCAGAGAGAATAATACTTTCAAGCCCCAAGTATGTGGAGGTGACAGAGAAGCAGAAGAAGAAGAGTCACGTTTCCTCTTCCCCTTGAAGCAGCTGCACAGTGTGGTTTTGTAGGCCTTGGCTTTTTGCCTATTCTGCACAAAGCAGGGCTGCCATGGACTCAGGCTGAGAGGCAGGTGTAGTCTTAGATTCTTCTCTAAACCCACTTTATTTAGGGTTCTTAAATGCTTCAACCTCCCTTCTAGCACATCCCCCAGAGGCAGGAGAAAGAGGTTAATAGAAAAAGGGGATTGTGGATCTGCTTAGTAGTAGTTCTTTGGGGAGCAATTCCACTTTTCATTGTCAGGAAAGCAGCAGTCCAGATCAATAGCAAACACCAAACATGAATGGGTAACAGAAGCTCAATACAGAGGAAACCAAGAGCTCAGCCAAATCTGCAGGAGTCCAGAGAAGCAGCGCGAAGCAGCCAGAATGCCATGAGAAGTTCTTTGGTGCTTTTCTCTCTATGAAATCATGAAAAGAAAGTGTTGCAAGCTGAACTAGTGCAAGAGTGTCTTCTCACTCTCTGAGTGGCTATATTTACATTCTTTCTAAACAGTCACTCTCTAAAGCATCCACTCCAGCAAAACATCACATGCCATTTCACAATACAGCTTCCAGGAAAACACCACGTGTATGTTCTTAGCAAAACATCCTCTCCCATGCCTGCTTCAGCAAAACATCATCTCATAAGACAGTTTCCAGAAAAACATCACAGGACACACTACAGAGTCTTTTTTTTATTTTCTATTTTCTTTGTTTACATTCCAAAGGCTTTCCCCTTTCCTAGTTCCCTCCTCACCATATGTCCCATAAGTCCTCTAATTATACAGAGTCTTGAAACCAGAAATTTCTACTGCAGTTAGGGCTCAGAGGACAATGTTTAAGGACATTAATAGTAAGACGACGAGAGAGGAGGAAATTCCCCAGAGGAGAAGACACAGGGATGGAGCTTCAAGTATGCATTTCATCTGTGTAGAGTCTGTGACTCAGCCTCAGAGTGACACGTGTGGGGAGATGCCCAAGTTACCAGCAACAAAACAACTCATTTCAACAACCATAAGGCCAGTGAATAGAGTAACTTATTTACTTATTTAGTAGCTTCACTCCACTGAGGGGCAGATGAGGTTTGAGATGGGAACTGGAAAAGGTGAGTTGCCACTAGGAAAAGCCACTAGTCATGGTGCTAGGTCAGAATCTGGGGCCTTTGCCACATGTCATTCACAGGGTCTGGGGAATTTTTTTAAATATACCAATGTAGCAAAATATGTGGGTGTACTCGCTGGTTTTGTGTCAACTTGACACAAGCTGGAGTTATCACAGAGAAAGGAACCTCCCTTGAGAAAATGCCTCCATGAGATCCTACCAACTGTAAGGCATTTTCTCAATTAGTGATCAAGGGGGGAGGGCCCCTTGTGGGTGGTACCATCCCTGGGCAGGAGGTCTTGGGTTTTATAGAAAAGCAATCTGAGCAAGTCAAGGGAAGCAAGCCAGTAAGAAACATCCCTCCATGGCCTCTGCATCAGCTCCTGCTTCCTGACCTGCTTGAGTTCCAGTCCTGACTTCCTTTGGTGATGAACAGCAATGTGGAAATGTAAGCTGAATAAACCCTTTCCTCCACAACCTGCTTCTTGGTCATGACATTTGTGCAGGAATACAAACTAAGATAGTGGGAAACAGAAAATGTGTTAATATTTAGGGAAAAAAGGTAAAAGAAGGCAGGGAAATATGCTCAGAGACAGAATGGGAAACAACCTTCAGAGAAGGCAGGTAAGCATGCTAACAGACAGGACAGACAGCAACCTTCAGAGAAGGCAGGTGAGCATGCTGACAGACAGGACAGACAGCAACCTTCAGAGAAGGCAGGTAAGCATGCTAATAGACAGGACAGACAGCAACCTTCAGAGAAGGCAGGTAAGCATGCTAACAGACAGGACAGACAGCAACCTTCAGGCCAGCTGTGGGGTCAGGACTACCAAGAAACCTACACGTTCATGGATGCAGATGGGTGGGACCCATTCAGAAAAGAAGCAGTACAGGAAGAATGCATTTTAGTGCTGGAAAAGAAGCTTACAGCACTTGAATTCTAGCAAGGTGTAACAGCCAGGATATTGTGGAAGACATGGACTTGGGACAGAACAGTGGAAAACTGAGGGAAAGATGATATACATATATTCAAAAAGACCCACAAACGCTTCTGTCTTTAAGTTCTCAAGTGTTTTGGTTTTTATATTTCTGCTTCTTAGATTAGACTATTTAGTGTGCTTTTATGATCCCTCACCTATTTAGTGTGTTTTTATAATTGTTCTTGGAATCACTTCTGTGACAGCGATTGCTTCAAATCTGTGAGATAATTCTGTCATTTCTGTCATCTCAGAGTTAGCATCTGTTGCTGGTCCTTCCTCCCTTAGTTTGGAATATCCTTGTCAAAATAGAGCAAATGAGCCAGGAACGTATGCCAAAAGTACGACATATGGTGTAAAAAACCCCAGTGTTTAACCTAATCAGAGGAACTTGGTTTTCATTCAGACACCAGCTAATATAATGAATTCATAGTCTTAATAGAATAAAGGGGAAGGAATATAATTTACTCAGTCAGTATAAAAAGAACATTTTATAGAGTGAGCACCTGGTCCTGGTGAAGTAAGCTAGAAGACACAGTGACTTCTGCATTGGGTAAAAGGTGTTCTTTTGCATCTCTCTCTCTCTCTCTCTCTCTCTCTCTCTCTCTCTCTCTCTCACACACACACACACACACACATCTATCTATCTATCTATCTATCTATCCATCCATCCTATCTATATCTATCAATCCATCCTTCTATCCATCCATTATTATGTATGCATATAAGTGCACATGTGTATGTATGTATATACTTGTGCACACCATGAGAGCATACACACAAACCCAGAGAACATCTTGTAGGAATCTGCTTTCTCCTTCCACCATTAAAGTCCCAAGTATCTAACTCAGATAGCCAGGCATGACAGCAAGCATCTTTGTATTGTGAGTAATTTTTCTGGCCTAGTAAAATGTATTCATAAATTGAAAGACATCACTGTTAATGGTGAAATAGTAGTGTTTTTCCCCAAGGGTGGGGACACAAATCATCAGCAGCAGCTCTATCCACTCACAAACATAATTCGTGAATCAGCAATGGTAGTTAGACCTAGAAGAAATCACAAGGCTCAGCCTATCAGCCCAAGTTTGTGAAGTGGCAAGAAGACACTGGTTCTGGAACATCACCAGAAGTTCTTTGGTGCATTTCTCTCTATGAAGTCATGACAAATGATGACCAGCAAAGAATGGCAAGGCAAATCAATACCACAGTGTTGTCAACCCAGGTCAATGATGACCAGCAAAGAATGGTAAGACATACCAATATCACACAGCATTGTCCACTGTCTGTAGGGTTATATTTATATACTTTTCAATTACCCCATGTTCTCTCAAGCATCTGCTTTAGTAAAACATCACATATCCTTTTCCCAGGCAGCTTCCAGAAAAATGTTATGTGTCTGTTCTCAGAAAAACTTCCTTCCACATGTCTGCTTCAGCAAAACCATCCTCTTATAAGACAGTTTCCAAAAAAACATCACAAGATGCAACTGAATCTCTAAAGAAACTAGAAATTTCCACTTCAGCCCACAGTGTATCCATGTATTAGTTTGAGACTGACCACAGATCACAACTTAAAGACTAGGGACAATAAAGTTATATTAAATCTTTATTCACTAAAATAAAAATCTCAGTGCTTCAAAAGGTATCATAAAGAAAATTGACAGATAAGACAGGAAAAAGTATCCACACAGGCTGCATCTTACAATGCGTCTGTGATACGTGGAGGTGGGTAACAGGGAACCAGGGCAGGCTATTCAAATGACAGTTCATGGTAGCCATCTGTTAGATCGTTCTATGCAAAAGTACTCAACAAACCCTTTTCCTCCCTCCCTTCCTCCCTCCCTCCTATACTCCCTCCCTCTTCCCCTCCCTTCTTGCCCTCCCTCTCCTCTCCCTCCCCCTCCTTCCTTTTTTCCCTTCTTTCTCCCTCCTCCTTCCCCTCAAGGACATCCTCAGCTGCATAGTGAGCTAGAAACTGGCTTGGGGTAGATAAAACCTTGTCTTAAATGAAACAAAACAAAATAAAAGAAATAACAACCACCCCAGCGTTCATCTACCTGTAACTCAGCCTAAAGGCTGCTAGAGGCTGACCTGTAAGAAGAGGTTGACCTTGTCTTCCTAACAAGAGATTTTGCAAATCATCTGTGTAATTGCTTTTCTGTTGATGTGATTAAAAAAAAAGAGCAAGGTGGCTTATAGAAGAGAGTTTACTTGAGGTTATGTATCCCGAGGGCTACAATTCCACCATGATGGGGAGGTATGGCAGCAAGAAGCAGGATTGGCTGCAGGAGGAGGGAGCTAAGTGCTAACAGCCTCAACATCACATACATAGCAGAGGGAGTGAACTGGATGTGGGATGAGTCTGTAAACCTCTGAAGACCATCCCCAATGATACATGTTCTGAACCTCCCCAAAGAGTGTCAACAAGTGCAGTCCAAGGGCTCAAATGCTAAGCCTACAGGGGACAGTCTCATCTGAACCACTACATACTCTGAGCAGTTTGATTCAATACTGGTCCTCATATTGGAATTCTCTAAAAGTTCATATGACACAGAGGGTTAAAGAAATTTGTGTCTTCATCGGGTAGAGTGTGCTGGCTGGTTTTGTGTGTCAACTTGACACAGGCTGAAGTTATCAGAGAGAAAGGAGCTTCAGTTGGGTAAGTGCCTCCATGAGATCTAGCTGTGGGGCATTTTCTCAGTTGGTGATCAAGTCTGGGAGAACCCATTGTGTGTGGTGCCATCCCTGAGCTGGTAGTCTTGGGTTCTATAAGAGAGCAAGCTGAGCAAGCCAGGGGAAGCAAGCCAGTAAGTAACACTCCTCCGTGGTCTCTGGGTCAGCTCCTGCTTCCTAACCTGTTGAAGTTCCAGTTCTGACTTGCTTTAGTGATGAATGTGGAAGTGTAAGCTGAATAAACCCTTTCCTCCCCAGTTTGCTTCTTGGTCATGATGTTTTGTGTAGGAATAGAAACCCTGACTAAGACATGGAGCAAAGATTATAAAAGCAAAAGAAGTGGCAGACATTCAAAGAGACAGACAGAGCCTGGGTGAGGCCGATAGACACTCTGAGCAAAACAAGCCAGGACAGTGTCAACTTCTGAACTTCAAAGAGGCCCAGAGCAGCTTAGACTAATCCACAATGGCAAAACAGTGGCTCTATGGAGGGGAGTGAGTAAGTGTTGGAGCCCTAGACCCTGTCACTTGGGGAGCTAATGCTAAAGGAGGGGTTATCATGCTTTCTCAGGATTCAAATGTAAATTAAACCTGTGGAGGAGGAAATGAAAGAAAGTCCTGTGAAGTCCTTGCCTAGATGGATCCCAAGGAAGACTGACACAGTTGGAGTACAATGTAAGGGTCACCATGGTAACACTTGAACTCAAGATTTGGCAACAAGAGGTTCATCCTAGCTCTACTCTAAACTCTTGATAATTCCTTTATCTCTCTACCAAGCTTATCCTTGGTTGTGATGCTAGGAAAACTGTAAAATCTTGGGCTCAATAAGGAAAGTACTTACCTTACAAACATGAGGACTTTAATCTAATCTTGTCTTAGTTAGGGCTTTACTGCTGTGAACAGACACCATGACCAAGGCAATTCTTACAAGAACAATATCTAAATGGGCTGTCTTACAGGTTCAAAAGTTTTTTTTTTTTAGTTGTACATTTTATTTTATTTTATTTTATTTTATTTTATTTTATTTTATTTTATTTTATTTTATTTTATTTTATTTTATTATTTTCTATATTCTATGTTTACATTCCAAAGGCTTTCCCCTTTCCCAGTTCCCCCCCTCCCTATGTCCCATAGTTCCTCTCCCCCCAACTATTTCCCAATCATTCCCCCTCCCCCCACAGTTTCTCTACAAAACTGGATCCAATCTTTCCAGGCCCAGGGTCCTCTCCTTTCTTCTTAGGAATCATTTGACTTGCTAATTGTGCCTTGAGTATTTAGGGCTTCTGGGCTCATTAATATCCACTTATCAGAGATTGCATTTCATGTGTATTCTTTTGTGATTGGGTTAGCTCACTCAGGATTATATTTTCCAGGTCTAACCATTTACCTACAAATTGCATGAATTCATTATTTTTAATTGCTGAGTAGTATTCCATTGTATACATATACCACATTTTCTGTATCCATTCCTCCTTTGAGGGATATTTGGGCTCCTTCCAATTTCTGGCTATTATAAACAAGGCTGCTATAAACATAGTGGAGCATGTGTCTTTATTGTATGCAGGGGAATCCTCTGGGTATATGCCCAGGAGTGGTATGCCAGGGTCCTCTGGAAGTGACATGCCCAATTTTCTGAGGAACCGCCAAACTGATTTCCAGAGCGGTTTTACCATTTTGCAATCCCACCAACAGTGGAGGAGTGTTCCTCTTTCTCCACATCCTCGCCAGCATTTGTCGTCTCTTGAGTTTTTAATCTTAGCCATTCTGACTGGTGTGAGGTGGAATCTCAGGGTTGTTTTGATTTGCATTTCCCTGATGACTAACGATGTTGAACATCTCTTAAGGTGTTTCTCAGCCATCCGAATTTCTTCTGGTGAAAATTCTTTGTTTAGCTCTGTGCCCCATTTTTTGATAGGGTTATTTGGTTCTTTGGGGTCTAACTTCTTGAGTTCTTTGTATATATTGGATATTAGCCCTCTGTCGGATGTGGGGTTGGTGAAGATCTTTTCCCACTTTGTTGGTTGTCGTTTTGTCCTTCTGACAGTGTCCTTTGCCTTGCAGAAACTTTGTAATTTTATGAGGTCCCATTTGTCAATTCTTGATCTTAGTGCATAAGCTATTGGTGTTCTGTTCAGGAACTTTCCCCCTGTGCCTATGTCCTCCAGGGTCTTCCCAAGTTTCTTTCCTAATAGTTTCAGTGTGTCTGGTTTTATGTGGAGGTCCTTGATCCACTTGGAGTTGATCTTAGTGCAAGGAGATAAGAGTGGGTCAATTTGCATTCTTCTGCATGTTGACCTCCAGTTGAACCAGCACCATTTGTTGAAAAGACTATCTTTTTTCCACTGGATGGTTGTGGCTCCTTTATCAAAGATCAAGTGACCATAAGTCTGTGGGTTAATTTCTGGGTCTTCAATCCTATTCCATTGATCCACTTGCCTGTTGCTGTACCAATACCATGCAGTTTTTAACACAATTGCTCTGTAGTACTGTTTAAGGTCAGGGATAATTCTTGCCAACCGAATCCAAGAGCACATCAAAACGATCATTCACCATGATCAAGTAGGCTTCATCCCAGGGATGCAGGGATGGTTCAACATATGGAAATCCATCAATGTAATCCACTACATAAACAAACTAAAAGAAAAAAACCACATGGTCATCTCATTAGATGCTGAAAAAGCATTCGACAAAATACAGCATCCTTTCATGCTAAAAGTCATGGAAAGAGCAGGAATTCAAGGCCCATACCTAAACATAGTAAAAGCAATCTACAGCAAACCAGTAGCCAACATCAAAATAAATGGAGAGAAACTTGAAGCAATCCCACTAAAATCAGGGACTAGACAAGGCTGCCCTCTCTCTCCATACCTTTTCAATATAGTACTTGAAGTTCTAGCGAGAGCAATTAGACAACATAAGGAAGTCAAAGGGATACAAATTGGAAAGGAAGAAGTCAAACTATCATTATTTGCAGAGCCACCTATAGGTGACTTACCAAATGGCCAGTGGTCCAGATGCTGCAGAGCATTTCTTTACAGAGAAGAACAGCAGAAGGAAAGGGGTGGGTCTTAGCAGGTGACAGATTGCTCTGACTATATCTGGCATACTATGAGACAAGGCCAGAGTGGAATTGGGGCACCAAGCCCACTCTAGTGAAAACTTTGAAATAGGATATTGGTGGGACTGTACCAGGCAATGACTAACAAAGCTCTGTGGCTATACAGAGAGGTATGGTACGTCTTTGTTGACATACCATAGATCATTAACTAATGGTTCAGCTGAAGAGAGCATTTGGTACTGATGCTGGCTCAGGTTGTGAGGAAAACTGGATGTGTCTAAGAAAAGTACTGATTTCGCACATGTCATCCACAGCAGTGACAGATTCTGTAAGCAACACCTAGTCCTGGAGAGGTGGGGTGTTGTTGCCATGAGCCTTTCTTTAGCTCAATCAACAGGCTTTATTTTTATAATTGTGGTACAAATCATGCAAAACAAAATTAATCATTTGACTTGTTAAATATACAGTTCAGTAATATTAAGTATATTCATGCTGACATGCAGACAATATTTTAAAATAGACATATACCTACCACCTAATTCAGACTTTATTTTTCCAAGGACTTACCCACCACAAATGAAAAAATATGCTCTTACAGAGTTAAACACAAATGCTCATAAGCAGCTTAGATTATATTTCTTAAAAAACAAAAAACAAAACAACAAAACAACCTACCCATCCCTGAGCCAATGAACAGACTTAAAAGTATCAAAAAACTGGAATGAAATTTATTGTTCTGAAGGGAAAAGGAAACGTACTTGAGTGGGGGTGCACCAAAACACCCTACCTTGTAAGCCTCCTGCAATAGCCTGCTGTCCTGGCAGAAGACTGCTGCCCAGAGCTGCAGCACCTGCAGCCGTAACTATTAAAGTTTCTTACCTGTTAGTAACAGTTTTTCCATACTTGTAATTTCTTATTTGAGTTTAGCTTGTTTCTTATTGTGTTCCTGGCTATAACATATTTATATGTTTATATATTTATATGTTTGAATGAGAATGGTCCCTATGGGCTCATATGTTTGAATACTTGGTTCCCAGTTGGTGGAATTGAGGAGGAGGTGTGGTCTTGTTGGGGGATGTGTATCACTGGAATTGGGTTTTGAGTCATCAAACCCCATCTCCAGCATCTCTTATCTCTCTCTGCCTGGTGGTTGTCTCTCAAGATATAAGCTCTCAGCTCCTATGCTCCCTGCATGATGGTCATGGACTCTCTCTCTGAAGCTGTAAACCCCAAATAAATGTTTTTTTTTCTTATAAGTTGCTTTGGTCATGGTGACTCATTGAAGACATAAAAATATAACTGCGACACTGTCTGACCCTCCCCTCCCCCCCCCACAAATTAATTTCTTTATCAGCTCAAAACATATCTCTGTCGGGGGAGTGTTCCTAGGCCAGGAGATACAGAAGAAGGGGTATGTCCAGAAGAACCTGATTTCAGGGTGTACTGATGGGAGAGAGGGAGAGATCTGTGCATGATGTGTTCAGTGGTATCAGGCAAAATTAAACCCGTTCATTTGTCACAGCATGTTGATAGTCACCAGATGGCAGGAAGGACACAGGGTGAGACCCACACCATAACCACACAAGTACCTGTATAGGACACAGATACCCGGGCCTCATGACCAGAGGCAGGTAGGGCCCGTATATGTCCCAGACTTACATATTCCAGGTCCAACAGTTTCAAGGAACCCCATGTCCTCAGCTCACACGGCTCTTCACTATGTATCGACACAGTCACCTGTTCGCTTGGACTATGATACCTGTCCCTGGATCCTGAAATCACTGTATCTGGGATGTATTCTCTGTCTTTCAGTGGGAGGTTCTCAGAGAGTTGGAGAGTGAAAGCAGGGGGGCCGGGTATCACTTAATACTAAAGTCAAAGGCCCTGTAAATCCAGCTCAGGCAACTGCGCTTCATCCTCCATGAACTTCCTCGAGGGAGAAACACTTCATATCAGAAACATCCCAAGGCCCTTTGAGGAATTTATATAAAGGAACTAGCTTGAGTGAGTGCAAATTATGAATACCAGCTCTCAGTTAGATGCATCTATACTGGCCTCGCAGTTGGAAATCCTTATCGCAAAGATGGATATAGTGACCCCTCATATCTTCACGGTGCTGGTGCTCAGCTTCGCCGTCGATGTAACTCTTAATGAACTGGACTCGGCTAACTAACAGGAACTCTAAGTGAGCTGAGGGTCTAGGGTCTCAGGCAGTGCGAAGGCAGCTGGGCTCCTGATGGGATTCTCCTAGGGCTCTTCATTGTCCTGTGACTTCCACTTAAGAGCTTAGTGAAGACTGCTGAGCTATTGTCCTAGGAAAACTGATCAATTTTCTTTAGAATTTCATATAACTAGTGGGGTCTACAGATTCTGGGGTCTGGAGAGGCTGTTACTTTTAGCACAATGAATTAATACAACTCTTTCTGGATATGTGGATCTCTCATTTCTGCAGCATCCGTGGGGGTGCACAGGTTGGATGTATTTCTTTGAGGGACTTCAGACACTGGAGGCTCAAGGGTTCTGACTCTCTCATTACCTAAGGAAGAGTAAACAACTAAGGCCTAATGCATAGTCAGGCTCACCTGGGCCCATCATTTGGAGTCTTAAAGGCAAACAGTCCATATTAACTATCATCCAGGGACCTATGGGAGCTGAAAGCAGGAAAAGACAATATCAACAAAGGTGGGAGTTAATGCCACACCCATTTCCCATGAGTCCAGCTCTCTCTGGAATAAAACCAGTTATCCATTCTGAATTCAGTGTGTGAAGTGTTCTGGGCTTCTGTGAGTCAGGCCTCAGGCTGCACACAGCAATGGCTGCCAACAGATTCTGGGGTTGACATCTCTATTCTTTTGTCTGACAAATCTGTGCACTGGCCTGTAAGAAAATCAATACTGCTTTTCCTGGTCCCCTGCACAGGTGCAGTGATGGATTATTGTGCCCCCCTCCCCAGCCCCCTCCAATTTTGTTATCATTTTGCTCTCTGCTTTAGGGCTGAGCATCGATACCATCTCAGAGCTCCCATGACCTTATCCCCTGGCGATCATGTCCCCAGTGACTGAGTGTCGGCGTGACCATAAAGCCAGCCCCGTATCTCCTGGGATCTCAGGGCCAATTTATGAGGCTCATGTTGCTGACGACACCCTGGAGCCTGTCAGGGATGGTCTTTGAGGTTTTACTGCCGAGCTGACCCGTGTGCTGTTCTATTACCCGTGTTTGAAGCTGCACCTCTATTAGATCAAATCGTCCCCAGAGTCTGATTCCCTCTGCAGTGGCAGTGTGGGTGGCAGGTGCTATAGAAACTTCTAGGCTGCAGTCATCAGTCAAGACACAGTCCTGCTTATCTGGCCAGAGTGAGAGGAATCAGGGCCTGACTGCACCGAGTGATGTGTGGCTGTCCTGGTTCCAGCCTCCAGGACATGGGATGGGAGCAGGGCTTTAGAAAACCTCAACAGTGTTCTCAAGTAGAGGGAATGGGGCCTGACTTGAGGGGTGAGAGTATGAGAGAGTGAGAGGTGCTGGGCTGTGAGAGGTACTCTCCTTGTCTCCTTGTGAAATATGGAATTCGTTATCATCTCCGAGGAGATCTAGGATGGAGGCACGTAGGGGCTGGCATGGGTAGTAGAGGAACCTTGTCCCATGTGTGCAGAGTCCCAAGGCACTCCTGAAGAGCCTGGAGGGACCAGCAGAACCCATGGCCAGCTCTGCCTCCCCGTTCCCTCTCTCCTCTCTCCTTTAATTGTCTCTTTCTTGGACTCTCTCCAACTCTCTGTTCCCATTTTTCTGTTTCTCACTTCATCTCTATTTTACTATTCTATGTTTCTGTCTGTCTGACTCTGTCTGTGTCAGTTCTTCATCTGTTTGTCCGTCCATTTTGTCAGTTTTGACTCTGTTTATGTGCCTGTTTCTTTATCTCTGTCTACTCCTGTCTCTGTGTCTCTGCATTCTTTCTTCCTCTATCTCTCTTTCTGAATTTTGGAAAGTCTTTTTGTCTATCTCTGACTCTCTTTTTATATGTCTCTCTGCCTCCCTTTTTCCCCTTTCTGTTTCTCTAGTTCTCTGTCTCTGACTCTCTCTAACTCTGTCTCTTTAACTCTCTGATTCTGTCTCTCTGACTCTTAACTCTTTCTGTCTGTCCAACTCATTAACTCTGTCTCTCTCTTTTTCTCTCTAACTCTGTTCCTCTTACTTTCTCTAACTCTGTCTCTCTCTAACTCTGTCCCCTGACTTTGCTGGTCTTCATTAGAGGCTCAGCTTGTGAACATTGCATCTCACTGGCATTTCCCTAGGAGATGGTTGTTCTTTGCAGTGGATACTGAGCACTCCATGGAAGTGGGGTTGGTGGCTAGTGGCCCAGGTTTCAGCTGAAGTGTACCTTCCCCTGAAGGAGGTCACAAGGTTCATGTTTGTGTACACAGTTTTTTGTTTGTTTGTTTTTACTGTTTTTCTTTAAATTTTAGTATTGGGGATTGAAACCAAAGCCAGTTGATTGCTGTGCACCCCTTCTACTGCTGAGTCATAGCTCAGACATTTATTCATTTTACAGAGATTACCTCTGTAGCCCAGGCTGGCCCCAAACTCACATCTTCCCTGGCTTACCCTCCCAAGTGCTGAAGCTATAGCTCTTATCCACCAGGTTTAGTGGATTTCCTTTTCTTAGGGCTGAGATTGAAGCAAAAGAAATCCAGGTAAATACAGGTTAAACACATACTTTTAAAACTATCTCTTCTTACACACATAGTAGTCAGGCAGGACATACACCTTCCATTTCTTCTCTGCTAGCAGATTCTTTGGTGGCTATATTTTGGTGTGGGGAAGCTATCTGATGTCATTAAAAACATGGGGGCTCTTTTAATTTTATTATCCCAGTTTTGAGAGATGAAAACAGGTCTATATTCCTCTCTCAGAGACTGCTCCACCAACCAAAGATTGGGCTGGATCTAGTCCCCCTGCACATATGTAGCAGATGTGCAGCTTGGTCTTCATGTAGGTCTCAAACAACTGGGGCAGGGGACTATCCCAAAAGCTGTTGCCTGTCCATGGGATATGTTCTGCTAGCTTGGCTGCCTTGTCTGGCTTCAGTGGGAGAGGAAGTGCCTAGCCCTGCAGAAGCTTGATGTGCTAGAGTGAGGAGGATACCCAGGGAGGGCCTCCACCCTCTCAGAGGAGGAGGGGGGTGTCGTGGGAGGATGGAAAGTGAATTAAAAAAAAACCCTGGGTTTTTTCACGTTGAGACCCTGGAATATTAGTCTTAAGCTGCAGCATCAGCAGCATTGAAAAGATAGCAGCCGACACCAGCTGTCCAGCCAGAACCAGCTTCTGCTATCCTGAGTACCATGTGTTAGCATAGATAGAACTGTGAGATCCAGTGAGGTAGCATGGTGGAGAGCAATAGACTATTCCACCGGCTGGTGAGCCTACCACTGGGCATCACAGCCATCTTTGTGAAGTGTATATCCTTGGTAGTGTAGTGTGAGTGGGCACTGAAAAGAAGCTCTACCTCCCAGGGGTGTCCAGCCTTCTAACTTTGTTGTCTTACTGCTCCTTGTGATAACTGAATGAGCAGATGGGAAGTCTTCTTATACATCAGAAAACCAAGATACTGAAAGGCTAGTGTCCCCAGGCTGCAACTCAGGGTCAGAACCCAGGCTTACCTGAACCTGGATGTAGGCAAAGTCAAAGTTACTCCTGCAGATGAGGCTCATACTTGTGGTCCATACAAGTGAGCCCCACCATGAGAAACACTGGACAGGCCCAGGTCCATTTGTGTTACAAAGATGAATTTCTTGCATAGCTTTTCACTCACAGTTAAAACTTGTTCAGTTCAGTAAGTCAATGAATAGTTGTTTCAATGGTAGATGCATGTGTCTCAGACTCAGTTCACACTGAACGGAGATAAATGCCTGGAGTACTGGCCTCAGGCCCTGGGAGTTGGACACTAATACTGTGTCTGTGTGAGTAGAATTGATGTATTTGAGTCATCAGTTTGGAGTGGGGATGTGATTTTCCAAATGCTAGTTAACTATTCAGTTTGAAAGGCTTGTATGTTTTAGGCGTCTCCCAGCGAGAGAGGGAAAGGGCATACATTCTTGACTCTTAACAATTCAACTGCAATATGTCAGCTTCCAGCAGGAAACCTGATCTGAGTGTTTGCTCCCCGCGACTCCGAGAGTCAATAATTCACCATTTTAGGCTTTGGGCCATTAACACAGAGCAGCTTGAGACTGTATTCTCCATTGATCAGATAAACAAGTCCTCGGTATTTTATTACAAAGTGATAGACCAATTTATCCATCTTTTTTTTTTCCCCAACAATGGACTTACAGTGGATATGAAATGGCAAGAAGTCTGATTCCTCAGGGACATAGAAGAAAGGAGCATGAAGCAGAGACACCTACTATGGAAATCCATCCAGACAAGGGACATATTAAATTCCACCCAGACATTGGGTCAAGATTTGCAGATCAATGATCAGCTTTTTTCTTTGTTAATAATTACATTCAGTGCTTTATTTTATACTTATAGCATAAGTTCAACTTTATCTGTCTCATGGAAATAGATTGGTTATATTTATGAATCCTTGATACATGGTTTAAATATGGTATGGGTAAGCAGGTTGTGATCGTCCTTCACGGAGACAATCAGATGTAGAGTGAGAAGTGTCTGTGTAGAGGAATCGACAAGAGATTGTGTGCTTAACTTTCCCATCATTACTTCTAAGTGGGATATTTGTCCTCCATGGAGTCCCTAACAATACTGGGGTGGTGGCATATGGGAACACACCTGTAAAATGAGTTCACAATGGCCACAGTGAACTCCCCTGCTATCCTACATGTGGCCATCATACCCATACTTGGAGGATAAGCTCATTGCATCCACAGCCAACCTTTCCATGGTTCCCTCTTGGCATGTACTGTGAGTAACCCTTTCAACAGCCCAGGAGTCCCTGCTTTTAGAGGCTGAGTATACCTGCCACTGGCTTCATCTGAGGCCATTAATTCTTGGAAGCTTATAGGTGGGGGTGGAGTAAATGTGGCTCAGGAGGAAGAATGCTCTGGCAGAGGAGGGTTTCTGAAGAGCAGCATTGTCAACAAATGTCTTAAGAGTAAACTGACAGTATTGATTTTGAGACTGAATCAAGAGAATAAATGGAGAAAACAATCACTTTTGTAGCCACAAGCATTACCAAAGCCAGGAAGAGGTGTCTGCTGCAGGAATAGACTTTATTAGCACAGATCTTTGAGATATCCATAAATGAAGAACTCACATGGGCAGTGAAACCCTGAGGACTCTCACAGACACAGGGACCTTAAGGGATCATATGGAGGAAATCCCATGGAACATGTACCCAGAATAAACCATCATTAAACAAGTGAAGAAACGAGCCACAACCAAGTGAGATAAGAATCAGGACACCACACTACAGGCCTGAGAGTCACCAGAAATGGATCTGAAATCAACCTGATAGGAGTCTAAGAAAACAGGAAGTTACTCATGAAATAAATTCGGTTACCACACGGAAAAACCAGATGACCAAACAGATGTGTGAAATGAAAGGGTAATAACAAAGACAATAAAGAATGGTTAAATCAGTTGGTGGAAGTTCAGAATCTGAATCTAAGCAGGTGTTCCTGTGCATAGAGGCAGAGAGACAGATCTTAAGGGATGACTTAGAATGCCACCAGAAAACAAGCTACACAAGTGTTGGAAATGGTAAGGAGAGGCTGGCACGTCAGGAAGTGGTTTACACCAAGGTAAGCAGAGATTCCCAGGACTCAATACAGTTGCACAGATATAAAATCCCAGGCCACAAAGTCCAGGGACTCTCAGACAGGACAGTGAGAAATGTCTCACCAAGACAGTGTAACAGAATTAGAAGAATCCACAGACAAGGATGCAACTCATGGAAAAAAAAGAAGACATTGCTGAGGGGGAGAGGGTACACAGGGCAGTGGGTTGAGGGTTCTCAGCATTCACATAGATGATAAATCTTCTGTTGAAGAAATTTCAATTCTAGTTAACCGATATGGGGAAACATTTTAATACCAAGGTATGGGCTGAACTTATAACACTATATGACCCCAGGACTGTCACCACAGAACTCTGTGACCCATCATCCCAGTACTGTCACACATTCTGGGTCATCCCGATAGGATGTCACCCTGGTGCTTGTCATCCCAGAGGAAGACAATTTACCTGACAAGTTTCAAATCTTCAAAACACCAAACCACTTTGGAAAAACTCAATTGAAAAGGAGAAAAACACAACATTCAGTAAGCGAATATAACAAAATCTACCCTCCACCAAGGACAAAACAATTCCCCAAACTTAAAACTTTAGCAGAAATGGAGTTCAGAAAATACAAACCTGGGGCAGAAGCAACAGTTAGAAACTGCCGGGGAGATCACGAGGAAGAGGGGTGAACATATTCCCAGAGTTAGTGGGCAGAGCTCACAGCAGTAGGCACACACTGTCGGGGCTGGGGGTGGGGTGGCTTGGGAACTTCCTAGGACCAAGAGGGAAAATGGAGCTGATATAAATTAAGTGTGTATAAGGTAGCCTCCCGAACAAGTGTGAAATTGAGGTTCTATGGAAACTGGGAATACAGGTGCTAGTGGGAGAGAGTAGATGGTGAACATCTGATTATAGGTAAATAATGGGTAGATGGGTAGATAGTGTGATGGTTTGCTTATGCTTGGTTGAGAGAGTGTCACTATTAGGTGTTATGGCCTTGTTGGAGTGGGTATGTCACTCTGGGTGTGGCTTTAGTATCCTAGTCCTAACTGCCTGGAAGTCAGTCAGTCTTCTCGTAGAAGCCTGCAGATGAAGATGTAGAACTCTCAGCTCCTCCTGCACCATGCCTGCCTGTATGTTATCATGCTCCCACCTTGAGGTTACTGGACTGAACCTCTGAACCTGTAAGCCAGCCCCAATTAAATGTTGTCCTTTAAGAGCTGCCTTGGTCATGGTGTTTGTTTACAGCAATAAAACCCTAACAGTTAGCAAGATCCATCATTATAATGGGACTCATTGTTCAACTGAATAAAAAACAAGATCCACTATGGCAGTGCCCAAGAATATCAGTTTATGTATAAACACTTAATGCACATATAAATAGGACCAGGCAGACATTAATCTAAAATATATATGTATATATCTGGTGAGGTTTGGAAGATAGACTTTTGGAGTGTCTTCAGGTTAAGAGGGCCATCTGTTCAGAACAAAGGAATGACTCCATGACACAGGGTAGCACCTAGAATGTGAACTACATGTACAGGGTTTCAGAGAGGCCATGCCCATTAGATGGGGCTTCTGTGTCAAAGTGGTTCAAAGTGTTCTTTGCATAACTCTGAGCCTTGGAAATATAAAGTCAGGGTGCCAGTGGTGGATTCTGGTGAGAACATCTGCTAGGTGCAGACACCCTTTTTGTCCCCCTAATGCAGGCTCTACCCTCTGACCATATCACCTTCAAGCAGGCATCACCCAAGCACTGTCATGCTGGGAATTATGCCTTTGATTTTGGGGGACACAAGTA
Organism: Apodemus agrarius; assembly: GCA_964023405.1. NCBI lineage: Eukaryota > Metazoa > Chordata > Mammalia > Rodentia > Muridae > Apodemus > Apodemus agrarius. The sequence continues at coordinate 1,356,223 of OZ030020.1, forward strand.
AATCCATTATACACGTAATGTCAAACAGAAAACACAGCAGCAGCGGCTGACCTGTGGTCATGGCAGGATCTCTAGCTCTGAGGACAAGACACAGGCTCTTTGCTATAGGGTGATATCCCCCATAGAAGCAGCTCTCCTGCCCTGGGGCCTTCAGCATGTCCATGGAACCCAATGCTGTTTTACTCCCTCTCTGTCCTGCTCCCTCAGGGTCATGCCCTTCCCCTAACTATACTGTCTGCCACACAGTCCTCTCTCCATGAAAATCTGGGTTTCTATCATGTACATTTATGACACAGTTTCTTGTGACAGAGCCCCTGGCCTTTGGGGTGTGTCAATGGAACATGAGTTGAGTTTCCAATCTTAGCCTCTGCTCACAAAAGTTTGTAGGTGCCGGGCGGTGGTGGCACACGCCTGCAATACCTGCACTTGGGAGGCAGAGGCAGGCGGATTTCTGAGTTCGAGGCCAGCCTGGTCTACAGAGTGAGTTCCAGGACTGCTGGAGCTACATAGAGAAACCCTGTCTCGAAAAATAAAACAAACAAACAACAAAAAAGTTTGTAGGTGACCAGAGACATGTTACACTGACCCTTAAAGAGTTCTGCTTCTGGTGGAAGCGGAGCTATGTACTATGGTCTCTTCCAACCAGTGTTTCATAACATTACTCCTCTGACATTGTTTCTGTGTTTAGTTGCAAGGCAAAAACAAAGCAAAACAAAGCAAAACAAATAATCTATACAATCATCAGAGTTGGCTATTCTAACTACCCCACCAATGATCACTTTCAGTTTCCTGCTTCTGTGAATAGTGCAAATGGTTGAATTCTTATCTCACACTGATTGTTCCAAATCCATATAGCCTGCAGTCTTTGCCCTGTTCCAGCACAGAGGAGAAACAAGGTTGTGCCACGTCTTCATGGCCAATCAACAGGACACATAAATTCTAAGGCGAATGCTTGACTTGTGAAGTTTATGCCATCTACAACCAAAACAGGACAACGTGCCCACTTCTCACCCCCCCTTTGCAAATAATTTTCCTTACATTAAAATCTAACACTTAAAAGTTCTAATGAATCTGTTCACCTACTCACCAATAGCATCTAACATTTCAAGTATAAAGATTTCTTAGTGATTCCAATGAGTCCAGTGGTAAAAGGTCACTGTAGAGAAATTAAGTGTGTATAGCAACTCTTGGTTCAGTTATTTTAGGAAATGAGAAGCCATGCTCACCCTGTGCTGGCCTAGAGGGGCCACTACCAGATGGCTCAGGCAGAGCTCAGTGATACAAGGAGGTCCTGGGTAGTGGTTCTACTGGTTAGGAAAGTTCTTCCCAAAGAGGTTGATGGTGGGCATTCTCACCTGGAGTGTGGACTTACAAACTACCTGCCTGAAAGATGCAGTCTACCTCTATCCAGCTCAGCTGGGAGAAAAGGCACAGAAAAATCCATACCTTAGTTATCACACCCCTGGGGCAATCCTGTGGAGCAGATGGTTGTCCCTTGGCTCTTCATTTTCCACTGCTGTCCTGAGTGTCTTCTCTGGACCTGCTACAGCCCCAACCAAACCCTGCTGTGTGTTGATGCTTGCTGGAGCCTATCTGGAGGCCCCTCAGAGTTCAGGGTGTAGATGATCCCTGATATTCTTGGGGTGACACCTCCATACCTGCACATGGAGTCTCCCCTTGCTGAGGAAGGGAGGCTGTAGAGGTAAGTGGAGCTTTGCCTTTGTGAATCCTAAAGAACAAAACTTGACAGAGGCTTCTGTAATGGAGGGAGCTGTCACTCCTCCAGGATAACCAGGGAGGGTTATCCACACATTCCCAGAGACTGGATTCTGGGAGACAGGCGGAGCTGGGACGCTTCTATATCCTTGTTGAGAATGGACTTGTCAGAGAAGACCAGCGACTCTCTCCTTGGTCTACTGGGTGAGTGATGCCCTCATGACAGCAGAATGGAAACCAAGAAGAGCTGTGTGTGTGCACAGAAGCTGGGAGGAGGGAGCAGCAGGGATGGGGAGGAAGAAGGGGAGGCTTGGACCCATCAGCTATAGCCACAGGCTTCTGCTCCTGGGCTCCCAATAAAAGGCTTCCACCCCTGGAGACCTGGTGTATCCTTCACCACCCTGGTACACTTATTTCTGCCACATTGTTCTTGCTTATCCTGGTAGTCTAGGCTGCTGCCATGGCTGGATTTATTTATGGGGCTTTGAAGCTAGTCCTGGGCCAGTGGCCTTATGAGGGCTGGGACTGTCACACTGAACTACAGTGTTTCTTCTCTGTCTGACTGTCTATCCGTCCTTCTTCCTTTATCAGCCCTGCAGCTCTGACAGGATTGTGAATTGGTGCACAATGAGGGATCTGTTTTCTTATTCACTTGCTTATTTATGTGTTTTATATATTTAAAAAAAACTTAAAAAGTGTCAGGAGCAATGAGGGCTAACCAAAGGCAAGGGCAGGCAGCCTGTCTCCTTCTGGGTGGTGGCCGGCTGGGCATCGATCCTCAGCCTCATAATGTAGTCTAATAACGGCTCTATTACCGCTGCCCGCCAATTGGCCCAGGCGCCCTCCAAATGAGCCACAAAGAAGCCAGCTTGTCAATATTAATTCCGCCCCGGAGATGACTTGTTACCGGAGAGCAAAGGTGTTCTGGCTGGGGCTGAACAACTTAACTCCTTGTCTCATAAAATTTAAGCTGCTATTGATCGCCTTCTTCTATTGTGTGAAAGATTAAACATGCGTGCTTGCATGCACACACAGGCACAAGCGCACACACACTGGCACACTCGGGAGGCGGCGCCCTCACAGGCGCCCGCCTAGATCAGGCAGGCTCAGCCCCGTCTCCCCACCTACCCTGCATCATTCAGCAACTCGAAGCAAATTAAATCAATGAATTCATCCCAGCAGATGGCCACTTTAACACTCAGTTAGCCTTTAGATAATTGAGCGTTGACTCCGGAATCATAAAATGGATGGCTCGTTTGTACGTTTTACTGAAATAGATCGCCGAGGTTAAATAAATGAAATCCCATTTGTCAGGCAGTAATAAATGGGTTCCCCTTCTGCAAACAGCTCTGTTTGGCCTAATAAATACAGGGACGTTACAGCGCTCCTCCCGCGATGGGGTTACGGCTTAATGAAATGGTCTTTCCTCTGCTTGTTTTTGCCTCCTCCTGCACCGTGTGATAAGTAGCAAACCAACGAAGCTTGTAATTACAATCTTACAGAAACCCGGCCAATCTGTATATAAATCTCACCCTCCAATTACAAGATGTAATAATTTTGCAGTCAAGCTGGTAATGAGGTCTAATACTCATGCCTGCGATAATCCCCGCTGGATGCTGACTCTATCAGATGTTAGCTTTGTAATTATACTGGCAGAAAATCATTATTTCATGTTCAGCAGAAAAATGAGGTTGGTGGGAAGTTAATTTTCTCTATGCTCTGTGAAGCATAGACAAAATTTTAATGATTTAATCATTATGGTTATCCCTTTTGCAATTGACCCGCGTTACTTGTGTAGAAACACTGGCATGCTTAAAAGTCCCTGTTACCCAGTAAAGCTTGCCAGGTATGCAGCTTTTAATGTAAGAATAACTGTACACAATTAAACTATTACTCTGCCGACAGGCAGGACTCATTCCATCTTCAGTTTTCATTATTTATGTGTGCCATTCATGGAAATGTTTGTATCTTGCCCACACAATGACATATGGCTAATTTATATAAAAAAATTGAATTGTGCTTTTCTGATGAGGTCAGCCCTAACAAAACAGCATCACAGAAAAACAACCTAAACAGATGAAACCTGAGGGTGGGCCTAGAAAGACAGTCACCATGTCTCTGGTAAGAAATAGGAACAACAACAACAACAACAACAACAACAACAACAACAAAAGAAGTGTCAGCAACCTACTGTGGGAACAAAATTGACTTCTAAAATAGGAGACTAATATTTTTGACAGCATTGGTGGGTTATTTACAAGCAACGTACTTTTAAATACAGTTAAACCATCTGCTAAAGTATGATTTTCTTTTCGTATTTTTGGTGGCTCTTTGGGGATGTGAGGATACCTCGCAAACAAGCATTCTGCACAAAAAGCAACACAGTCCTTCACAGAGGAATGTTCATTGTCCCTGGGAGAAGGTGTCTCATAGCAGGCTCTGGACAGAGTGTGCCACTCCCAGGCCTGGATTCTGTGGTCAAGCTAGCTTTGTTTTGAAAGTTCCAAACATGTTAGAAGAGTGTCTCTGGTCAGTGAGTGTTGCTAACTTAGCCTCTGATGTGTTCTGCAGCCTTGCCCCAGGCTCTGAGCCCACCCCTATCTAGGCTGGACTGATTGATCTGGGGTGGAGAAAATCAGGTATGGAGGAGGTATTTTGCCCCTGGTTCATGGGTCGTCTTTTCTTGCTTTTCCCTTCTTGGAGAAGAAAACCTTCTAAGACAAACTTAACTGTTATACTTCTAAGGCCTGTCCCTGGTAGCCTCTGAGGACTGACAGAGCCAGCTCCTGTCCTGATAACAGCGAGGAACTGTGTTGTGCCCTAGAGTGAGAAAATTTCATAGAAAAATACTATGTAAATTCCTCTATAAGAGTTTCAGCTTAGTGGGTTGGTTTTGGGCTATGCCTCAACCTCGAAGATATTGTTTAAACGACAAGTCTCTGCACTCAGTTCTACATGTGGGCTATACCATAGTGCATCTACGAGTTGTGGAACTTTCCAGAAGTGTGTTGCTTATTACACCCTGCCTGAAATCAAAGTGATTCTGGCTCATTTGGTGATTAGAGGTGGTGGATTCCTATCTTACCAAACATAAGAGGAAAGAATTCTAGGTCCTTCTTCCTCATCATCCCCTCCGGCTCTGTCAGGGTGTTTTTCCAATCCCTGTAAAAACAACCCACAGTTCCTACATTTTAGAAAGCAATATGTTTACCAGCATTCCTTCATCCCTCTTATCTTTTCTGGGATCATAAATTTTGGGAAATAATTAGATAAATCAGAGAAGAGGCCAGATCTCATGTTAGACATTTTCTAGTTAGTAGACGTCATGTCCAGGACCTGCAGCTTCTGTTTGGTCAGCTTGCATAGCTGGGTACAGTCAGTGAAAAAAAAATCACGAGAACAAGTGTGTGTAGCAAACAGGGGCTCAGGTTCACATGGGACAGAGCACAAGGCTTATAGAGGGTAGGGCACAGGGCTCACAGGGTGCAGGCTTCATGTGGGTCAGAGCACAAGGCTTACAGAGCACATGGCACAGAGCTCATAGGGGAGAGAACACAAGGCTTACAAAGAACAGGGTACAGGACTCACAGGGGACAGAGCACAAGTCTTACAGAGTACAGGGCATAGGTCTCATGGGGCATAGAGTTCATAGGGCACAGGGCTCACAGGGAATAGGACTCGGGGCACAGAGAATCATAGGAGACAGGGCACAGAGAACACAGGGGATAGACTCACAGGGCTCACAAGGCTCACAGAACTCACAGGGACAGAAGGGACATGGATCAGAGGGGACAGGACTCATAGGGGGATATGGCTTCTGTTTCCAGGATTTTAGCTGAAAGCTGAGTTTGGCTGGGAGGAGCCTTCTGCTCTGCTCTGATTGGATAAGGGCTCCACACCCAGAGTCTGGAGTAAGACAGACTAGAATTGTCTCTTCTGTGCTGTCTGACATCCTAGCAGAACGCAGGGATCTAGGCACTTGGAGACACCAGGAAAGCAAGAAGGTTTTTTCAGGGTTGGGAAACCAGGTTCTATCCCTCTCCCCAGCCCCCCAAAGCCCACTGCACTAGTATGCTTTACCGGTCAGACAGACACCCATACACAAACATGTCACCCCTGTACTCTCATTCCACATGCCACACCTGCACACATGTACACCCCACATATCCACAAATACACCCACATATGCTACACGTACATGTCTTCCCCAAGTCTCTAAACCCACTGAATGAACACTGGTTTTCAGCTGAATCATGTCACACCCAGGTGCGCCGACTGAGAAGCCTTTCTGCCTCTCTGCACAGCTCTTGCCTCCTCTGTTCTCCACCTCCAGCCCTTCCTCTGCTGTCTTCTCCAAAGGTAACCAGGACGACTTGATCTACAGCTCTCTCCTGGCCTTTCCTATGGTGGGGAGCTCATCCCACTGGTTCCAAAGGTATGAGGAAGGAGGCTCTATCCACCCCTACTGTACCTGTCACTGCAGCTTGATGGTACAGAGTAAGGAATGTTCCACTATTGTCTCCTCTTGCTCCACGAGTGAGAAATTCTATGATTTGTAAACACCAAATCTCAAACAGAGGGGTCCCTTTATCCTCTTGTCTCCCTGGAGTAGAGAGCCTGAAAGAGAAGGCTTAGTGCTGTGCCTCCTGATGCCTACATCCTAGCCCAGTCTGAGACAGATGCTTAACACTAGGCCAGGTATCTCGCCAGACACGAAGCTCTCCCCACTTTAAAGTAGGTAAGGCTTTCTTTTGTTCATCTAGTGACTAGGAGATTATGAGATCCTCGTGGATAAGCAGCTATTTTTCTACATGCCCTGATCTTTTTCTTCTTTCTTTAAGCTCTGACAAAGGCTAGAGAGATCGCTCAGCAGTTAAGAGTGCTTCCTGGTCTTTTAGACAACACCAGCTTAGTTCTCAGCACCTGTAATTCAGGAGGGGGTCATAATCATCTGTAATTCTAGTTAAATCTAGGGCATCTGATGTCCTCTTTTGGCCTCTATGGGCACCCACATTCATGTACATACACCCACATATGGATGTACATATTATTTAAAAAATGTAGTAATTAAGGTACAGTCAGAAATGCACTTTTGGGTCTTGATAGAGGTCCCAATTCATTTAATTAGATATTTACATCATAGTCTGGCATAAAGTATAATATACTAAAAGTCAAGAATGTGTGGTCTCCACCTCATTTGCCAAGTCCAGGGTTTAAGAATGAGATTTAAGAAGGCAAAGGGACATCTGTTTATGACTAATATCTTAAGCATTTGTCACAAAATGTGGCCAACCTCACCTCATGCTTAAGAGAGCTGACTTCCCTGTCTCTGCCTGCTCTGCCTGTGTTTACAGGTTTTCATGGGTAGCTTTGATGACTAAAGCTAATGTGTTAGAATTACAGAGATTTCACACATTGCTACAACAAGGAAAGGGCTATCTCTAGCCAAGAACCCCTTTCTACAGGGTCTTTCACAGCTTCAGTATGTTATCCACCCACACAGACTCAGAAGGGAGCATTTTTGGATTGCAGGATGATTTGAGAAAATTCTAAGTCCTTTTGATTTCACAAGACATGTTAGAGCAGCATGCAAGGTGTTTACAAAGACCCATGCGCCTGCCCTGGGGGCCGTGTTTCCAGACGCTTTTTGGATCTCTGGATGCTTGGTGGGCATGTTCCCCAATTCTTGGTATCTGACATTTTTCAGATCTTTCTGAAGCTTCCCTTCCCCTTCATTGACCTGAGTGACACCTGTCCATGTTGACATATCCTGAAGGACATCACTGATGCCATTGCTCTTTCTAGTCAAGCAATAATAAAGTGCTTTTATTTTAGACTTTTACTTATTACTATTTTGAAGCTTTACATTTCTTTGACTAATGCTTCCCAGTTTCTGTTTGTCCTCCAGGGCATAGCAACAGGCAGTTGCTTAGTGTCTCTCCTCTGTGTTAACATCACCAGATACATATCACATGTAGGACGACTGTACTGTATTTGTACCTGGCTTACTCCACTGAGCATCACAGCCTCCAGTTCTATTGATATTACTGCAAGTGACTTAATTTTCTTCTTTTAAAAGATGGGACAATATTTCACTATGCATATATGCTAGTGAATCCATTGGTTCTGTTACCATTCCTCAGGCTGTTAGCTGACAGACATTCTGGTTGATGCTCAGGACATCAGTGATGGATAATCAAGTTATTTCTGGCTCTCCATGATTGTGAGTGGTGCTGAATCAAGACAAGAATGTGGACATCTCTTCTAGGAACTATTTCCATGATGGGTGCCTTAATTTTCACCCCTCCCACAGTGTATGGGGCTCCTTTTCCTTCACCCTCAGCAGTACTCACTGTTTTTTGTTTTCAGGGTTAGTCAGTCTTACCAACATGAGTTAATATGTCATGGTGTGTGTGTGTGTGTGTGTGTGTGTGTGTGTGTGTGTGTGTGTGTATGTGTGTGTGTTTCATGTGTGTATAGGTTTATGTGAATATGAATATGTATGTGTTTGGAGGCCAGAACAATTTCAGCTGTCATTCCTCAGGCCCTGTCCATGATGTTGATTGAAGCAGAGTCTCTTACTGGCCTGGAACTTGTTAGGCTGGCTGGCCAGTGAGCCCAGGGATCCACTTGTCTCTACCTCTCCTGTACTAGGATTGCAAACATACACATTCCTACTTTTTACTTTTTACATTGGTTGGGTGGTTGGGGTTTATACTCATGTGCTCATGCTTACAAGATAAGCAATTTACCAGCTGAGCCCTTGTTCTCACTGTGACCTCACCTACATTCTCTTAGAGATGGTGATGTTGAGTGTCATTCCTTCAACTTTGGCCATTTGCATGTCTTTTATCTAGGTTCTTTGCTCCTCATTAATAAAGGGTTTTTTTTGTTTTTCTTCTTGTGTTTTTGCTATTGAATTGTTTGCATTTCTTATACATTTTGAGTATGAACTCCATTTTTATGTGAGCTTACAAAAATGTTCTCTCTCATTCTCTGTTGGGTATAAACTCTGTTTTAGATGTGAGCTTACAAATGTTCTTCCCCCACTCTCTAGATTCTCTTCACTCTTCTGTCTCTTTTGCTGTGCAGAAGTGTTTTAGTTTGAAGCTAATATTTGCTTTTCTTTCCAGGATTTGGGGGTTGTTACCTATAACATTATTGTCTATCTTCCCCTTATACTTTTTTTCAAGTGGGTCACAGTTTGAACACTAAGGTTTTAGTGTGTAATGTCCATTGAGTTGGTTTTTAAATGTGACACAAGGTCAGGGTCTCATCTTATTCTGCATGTGATAATGCAGCTTCCTAGCACTGCTTATTGAGTCGTTGCCTTAACATGCATCTTGCCAGCAGCATTGTCAAAGATCAAGTACCTCTGTGCTATACTCTAAGCTTGCATCTTACTCATCCTTACATCTGCTTCTAGGCTGGCAACATCCTGTCTGTCATGGTTTCCTGCTAGCTCTTGAAATCACGTAATACACTCTATTTCTCTTCTTGTTCTTCTTCTTGTTAATCTTGTTGTTCTTCTTGTTGTTCTTGTTGTTCTTGTTGTTCTTGTTCTCCTCCCCCTCTTCTTTCTTTCCCTGATTCTTTCAAAATATATTTAGTTTTTAAATAGGTAGTGCAGCAAGGCAAATATCACTTGAGGCAAAACATCAGCCTTTAAATACCATCAAACTAAAGAGATACACAGTGTTAAAATTGTTGGTAACTAATGCCCCTTCTCTCTTTGACAATGTCTTCATCGCTCCTTCATATCAGAACGATAGTGCCTCTGGTTATAGAATTCACACTTCACAGCTCTTTTACTTGAACATCGAAAAAGGGCTGGGCCTCTTCCTTCTGTCTCCAACTTTTGAGCTAAAAAAATCAGTCATTCATGTGGCATTTCCTATAATCATGAATAGCATCCCCTGAAGCCATGAGTGTGTGTCTTCTGCAATCACTAGGAGCCCTGAAGTCATGGGTCCTCTGCAGTCCTGGGTGGTGTCCCTTGTGGTTATATTTTGCTTCCTTCAATCCTTATATTTGTGTTTGTTCTTCACTGTTAGATGGATCTCTGTGTTATCCATGCAGGTTTCTGTTTGTTTTTTGTCTCGTGTGTCTGGTTTGTGTTTGGTGATCTGGGAGGTATAGAAACAAGTCTTGCTTTGATTCAGAAGCTTCATTTTCTGTATCTTTAGACATTTTCTTAACTTGTTTCCTTTTTTCTTGGGTCCCTCTGAGTTCTTAAGGGATTTAATGTCAAGTCTTAAGCTGTTGCATAGGATCCAGAATCTCTTCATTAAAATTTGTTTCTTCCTCTCACTGAGTGTGTGTGTGTGTGTGTGTGTGTGTGTGTGTGTGAAAAGACAACCTTGGGTATCAGAATTTGTCTTCTACCCCTAGACAGGGTCTCTGTTATTTACCCCCTGCTCATGCCTGGCTAGTTAGACTATCAGATTCTTGGATTCTTATGACTCACCTCCCATCTTCTGTAGAAGCACAGGATAACAGTCATATACTACCATGCTGGGCTTTGTATAGGTTATGGGGACCTAATTCAGGTCTTCAGGCTTGCAGAGCCAAATGTTTTATCTTTGATGAATTTCCCTGGCTGTCTATTCATTTACTATGCTCTAGTTTTTCCTGGGTCAGATTGGATACATATTATTAAAATTCCTTCCCATTCCTTCCTCATCAACTTGGCTCTTCAGGGGAGCCTATCTACTCAGTGTCCTGCTATGTGGTAATCCCTCCAGTGTTCTACCATGTGATGATCCAACCAACCAGTGTTCTACCATGTAATGATCTAGCCATTCAGTGTTCCACCATTTGATGATCTATCCAGCCAGTGCTCCGCTATGTGATGATTCAACCAGCCAGTGTTCCACCATGTGATGATCTATCCCCATCTAGTGTTCTACCATGTGATAATCTATCCACTCAGTGTTCCATCATGTGACGATCCAACCATTCAATATTCCACCAAATGATGATTCATTCATTCATTCATTCAGTGTTCTACCCCGTGGTGACACAACCATCCAGTGTTCCACTATGTGACTTACCCACATGGGAAGAATTTTACTGATGAGGTGTTGTTACTCTCTGAATTCCATTTGTTCTCCTTTTAACATATAGCTTCTATCAAAGGACCTACCCTGTCCACGGAGAGATGCTGAGGTGTGGATTTCTGACCACAAGTTTCAGAGTATTGGTTGGAGGGATGTTTGCTTTCTCAGTCAGGCAAATGTGTAAATTGATGTACCAGACCTGTGGCTGCTCTCACACCAATGTTTTCAATTCTAAACATTATAAAACAGCTTCTTAATGATGAGGCTGAACAGGTGTGTGCGAGGGGGGTACCTTTCCTTTGATTCCCATGTTATAAGAAACTGAATTCAAATCATTCTGTTGAGGCAGTTTTCTTACTAATTAAATGTAAAAGATGCCAGCAAGTACTGAGCACATACATGACAAGGTGACTTTATTAATTTCTTGAAAGAAGAGAGGAGACATGGCTAGAGAGTCTGCTGAATGCAGGGAAGTCTGGCCAGTAGGGGAGGGCATCAGCATGGCTCTGTCTGTCTACTGAGGAAGGTACTGTTCTCATAGAGCAGCACAAGATCAAATCTGTCACCCATGAAGGAAGAGTAAAAGGTACTAGAAATGTTCTAGAAGTTAGTCTGATGCTCCAGCCACACAGAAGGCTCTTTGGATTAATGAATAGATGGCTGGAGGGGAAAGAACTACCACAGAGGCTGCTTAGGATTAGGCTCAGCTTGTTTTGGTTTGGGGAAGTACATCCTGGGTCTAGGGAAGGGGAAGCAAAGTCATTTAAAACAATGAACCATATTTTTAGGAATTTCCTAGTTATATAGAAATTAAGTACCAAGTTCTGACGTCCCCAAATATGCTGCTACACACATCTTTCTATTTCATCTGCATCTGTGACCCTCTTGTAAATCTGTTGCAGCTCCCTTGAGGTTTACACACTGGGTTAGTCACTAAAACCCACAGTTTACATGGTCCTGGGTTTAAACAAATATGTAAAGCTATATGCTGCTGTTACAGGAGAGCTGAGCCGCTGGGATCTCTGCCCATCCTCTTCCTGGAGCCCAGTTTCTAGCAGGCAAGTCTCTCTCTGTCACCTCCACAGCTTCCTTCTGGGATCTCCTCTTGTTGGCAGCATGGCCTATGTCTCTTCAGATCAGCTCCACTGATTGGCAATATGCATTTAGGTTCCCTGACTTTGAAAGCTTCTTTTCAGCATGGAGCTATAATTCTAAAGTCTGTGCACACACCATCTGCCTAACAGTATGTGTGTGTGTGTGTGTGTGTGTGTGTGTGTGTGTGTGTAACATTAAGGTAATAATTTCTTCTAAAAATTTAAAGGAGGATCTTTTGCCACTTTTGATTTGGATTTCTAGGATTTTAAGTTTCCTGAAGCCAATCTCAGAGAATATCCAGAAAGAAATAAGTTGATAGAAATTGCTTTTATCTCCAACAGTAACAAAAACCTGTAGTCCAGTAAGTCAAATGGATGCTGAACAGTTTGTATGTCTGGTCAATTTATAATAAAGGTGAAATTAAAAGCTAAATTAAGCATCCAATTATAAACACTTAACTGCATATAAGGAGTACAGATTCCAGATAGAACGAGACAGGGACTTGCCCAGCAGTCACGTGGCCTTTGACTCTGGCTGGATTATGTCTGGTTCTGCTGTGAGTTCCAGAGTATCTCTTCTGCTGTGACTGAGGAAGACTGGGCCGGCAGAAGAATGAAAAATCCAGGACGTGTGTCTCATACAAGAGATCATATCACACCTATTGTCTTTGGTCATATGTCTCTTAACCAAAGTGTAAACAATTTCTTTGTCTTACAGAAGAGTTTTGAAGTTATCGTGGGATAGATGTTGCTTTTTGTCCCAGCACAGAAAGTGACAGCAGCCTGTGTTGCTGTGTGGTATGTCTAACCAGTGAGGTGAACAGCTCCTGTCATGTTGTATCCAGACTTGTGGGAGGAACTTGGTGGTCATAAACCCCCAAAACTCGGACGTCCTCTGATCTCATTGTCCCCCACAGGATTTCTGAGCACAGTACATGTGACATTACTCTAATACCTATGAAGACAGATGAAGATTCAGTGAAACAGGGGCCTGATGTTGAATACAGGCCAGTAAAAGCACTTCTTAGCTCAAAGCTCCACTGAGCATCATTGAGATGCTGTCTGTCAAACTCTGGCACAGCACTGACACCAGTACAATCCATTTACTGGAACTTTTAGTCACACTTGGTAAATTTGGCAGACAGCGTCTCTTCCTCCCGATTTCACTGCACTCCAGCTCCGGGCCCTTGACCCTAGTCAGATGGCTTTTTGTGGCCAGATCTAATCAGTATTGAGTTGGACAAGGAGGGCCCTTTATGCATTGGATGTTGGGACAAGTGCAGGCCTGCTGTAGATCACTTCAATAAACAACCTGAGATTCAATTACAATGCCGGGCCGGGCTTTTATCTGGAGGTGACATCATTTCAATCAAAATGTAAAATAATACAACCCGGTAGTTGCAGGAGGTGGAGACAGGACACAGATGGTTGCGCTTAGTCATTTCGCAAAGGGGGTTGGGGAGCAGCTACTCTGTTGTGCAAGGACCCCAGTTCCAAACGAAATAGAATTGGAGAGACTGAAACGGGGGTCTCTTGTGCAGGGTACAGCCTCTTGTGCAGGGTACAGCCTTGTGGAGCATTTGCCTTTGTTCATTTAATTAACAAAAGCGTGAAATTTCCCCACTGGCAGCTTTCTCCTGTGGCTTCTGTTGCTTTTCCTTCTCTGAGCAGGCTTTTTATTCATTTCGTTTGTCTCCTTTGAAATTGTTTTAAAGGTGATGCCTTTAAAGACCTGCAAACCATCATGAAAAGGAAAACACAATTCAAGCACAAACAGGTAGACTCCATATTGTGTGGGCTGTGAAAAAGAGCAGTCACAGCCATTCCTTCTCCACAGCTCTTTCATAGTTGTCTCTGTAGGCATGGGACACTCCCAGTTCCTGGCAATAATATCCCCAAGACTTCTTGCTTCATATCAGGTGGTAAAATGACCGACAAAAGCAAAAGGAAGCAAGAGGTGGCCCATCAGAAAGGGTTTAAGGTGATGTTCTGGGTTCTGGTTGTTGGACTATTGACACTTGTCCTTGAAAGGCCCACTGCAATTATCAATGAGCACATTGTTTTTACTTGAACTCTATTTAGTTCATAGCAATCAATCAATTTAAAAAGGAAATAATTTATTATTCATCAATATTTTTGACTGTTCTATATAGCCAAGTAGATCAGTGAGGAGAAACTGACTTGAATGGGGTGTGTATGTGTGAAATGAGATCACATCATGTAGCAATTGAGCAGAGCAATGTATGTGCCATATGTGCACTATGATGGACTGTATGTGTGATGGATTGTATGTGCACTGTGATAGACTATATGTGCACTATGGTGGACTGTATGTGCATTGTGATAGACTATATGTGCACTGTGATGTATGTTCACTGTTATAGATTGTATGTGTACTATGATGGACAGTATGTGCACTGTGATGGATTGTATGTGCACTGTGTTGGACTATATGTGTACTGTGATGGACTGTATTGCACTGTATGTACTGTATGTGCACTGTGATGGACTATATGTGCACTGTATGTGATGGCATGTGCATTGAGATGAACTGCATGTGCACTGTGATGGACTGGATGTGCACTTTATGTACTGTATGTGCACTGTGATGGACAGCATGTGCACTGAGATGGACTCTATGTGTACTATGATGACTGTATGTGCACTGTATGTGCACTGAGATGGACTGCATGTTCACTGTATGTGCTGTATGTGCACTCTGATGGACTGTATGTGCACTGTATGTGCTGTATGTGCATTGAGATGAACTGCATGTGCACTGTGATGGACTGCATGTGCACTGTAATGTGCTGTATTGCAATGTATGTGCTGTATGAGCTCTGAGATGGACTGCATGCATACTGTATGTGCTTTATGTGTACTGTGATGGATTGTATGTACACTGATGGACAAGGTTTGTTATAACAATTTGTTATACTCTCTTGTTATTTAAAGGATTGTGATGCCCAATGTTGGGGTGATTATCTTCTATGAAGTAAGGGAAAGATAAGGAAGGAGGAAGATGGGAAAGGAGAGAGGAATCTGAGGAAAAGGAGAAAGGAGAGAGAGAGAGAGAGAGAGAGAGAGAGAGAGAGAGAGAGAGAGAGAGAGAAAGAGAATATATTTTTGTGAACTTGCCCTTTAGAGACTGGGGAGAAGGCTCAATTGGTAATATGCCTGCTATGCAACATGAAGACTAGCATTGGATCCCCAGAACCTTTGTTACACAAGGACTCCCCAGCTCTTGAGTTACACTGTTAGTCTCCAAGCCAGTCTTGGTGATATCAATAATCCCCTCTTTAAATAATGATGCACTTTCTTCAATCTCAGTTGAATCATTAATACCCACATGCAGCTCTGACAGGCTAAGGAGGGCTAACTTATCCACAAGAGACCACATTGGCGTGCACCCCTATAGTGCTTCTTAGTCTTCATCTGTGTTTATGTACTTGTTAGTGAAGGTGTGTGCATTTGCATAAGGGTCGGATGTTGACATTCAGGTCATTTTCCACATTTAATTTTTGAGCTATTGAAAGCTGTGATAGATAATCTTGGTTGTCAGTGTAGCTACATTAAGAATCAACCAAAACTGAGCTGAGCATGGGTGGGAAAGAGTCCCTTGATTGTTCATCTCAGGTCAGAAGACCTCCCTAAGTCTGAACTGTACTTTTGGTGACAGCACACCTAAAATGATACATAAAAAAGGAAGCTTTCTGAGGAGGAAGGCAACCCTGTAGGAGGACCAGCAGTCTCAATTAACCTGGACCCTGGTGATCTATCAGATACTGGAACACCAACCAGGCAGCATACACCAGCTGACATGAGACCCCCAATACATATACAGCAGAGGACTACCGGATCTGGGGTTAGTCAGAGAAGATGCACTTAGCCCTTAAGAGACTGGAGGCCCCCGGGGAAGTTAGAGATCTGGTGGGGTGGGGGTGGGGAAGTAGGGATACTCTCGTGGAGACAGGGGGTGGGTAAGAGGTATGGGATGTGGAACAGTTAGGGGGTGGGCTGGGGGAAATAAAATCTGGAGTTATAAATAAATAAATACATACATAAATAAATAAAATAAAAGGAAGCTTTTGCTTTTGCCTGCTCACCCCCTCTCCCATTACTGAGGTATCTACCCCATTGGTGAGGCATCCCTTAGTAGCTAATAGAACCTCAATGTAGATTGAAGATTGGCAGCTCTCTATAACTTCCCTAAGACTCCATCACTAGACTGAGATTACTAACACATACATTGTTGTAGATTGAAGAACTACTGAATATTTGGGCTTTCTGTAAGTAAATAGCCATTGATGGACTGCTCAGATGGATTATAAGTCACTCTAATAAATCCAATTTTAATGTATACAGATGCACATACCCATATGCATATATATCCATTCTATCAGCTCTCTTCCTTTAGGAAACCTTGACTGATACAAAGGTCATAAAATCAGCTAGTCTGGCTAGCCAGTGAGTTCTAGGGATCTACCTCCCTCTCTTAAACACTTTGACCTCAACTCTGAGAAATAGACAACTCTACCTTGATGACTCCCCAAATGCAGCAGAGATGTTCTAAAGTAGGGGAATTTCAAATCCTTGACTTCCCAATACTCATGTTGACCCTCTTCTGTATCAGAATGGTATCAAAGGTCCAGAGTCTGAGTGAATTATTAGGTGCCATCAGAATTGGGTTCACTTGAGGTTTTGTATTGTGTTTGTATTCTCTGCTTTCATTTCTATCTACCACTCCTGCACTAAATGCTTAGTCAAAACTCCTGCTATAAGATCTGAAGGGAGGAAGGGTTTATTGTGGTTTACAGTTGCAGAACCTTCAGTCCAGAATTGACTGTTGATTCTGGGCTCATGATGAGGAAGGACATCATGGTGGCAGGACCTTGGGACAGAGGCTGCTTACCTAATGGTGATCAGAAAGTGGGGGAGGATGACAGAATATAGCATCCAATACCCTCTCTATGTGACCTTCTTCCTCATCCAGGCCCCACATACTGAAGTATGTAGACCCTTCCATAGCAGTGGTACCAGCAAAGGGCTACATGTTCAATACATGGGCTTCTTTAGGGGAAATTTCACATCCAATCTCCCCCCATGAAATCTCTCCCAACATAATAGGTACAGGAAGGCAAGTGAGTCACAGCTACTGGCAGACACCTGTCTCTGCCTCTTGTGATCCACACCACAAGGTCAGCCTGAGCCCCTGTGTGTCCTGTTAGTGTATCTTCTCTCAGTGTTCTCCTCTCCAGGCTAACACAGTTTCATGGGCCACTCTGTCCAGGCCCCATTTTTGTTCCTTTTTTATCTCACTGTCCTTGATCCTATTGGTGAAACCTAGCCTGCCACATTGCAGGAACCAATAATACTTGGCCAAGCCTTTCCAGTAATGGACACAGGCAGGCCTGTAACCATGCCCAATAGACATACCCAACAGTGAACATGTGAGTACTAGTCAAGGGCTACTTGTTGTTCACATGAATGTTCTAATCACATGTTATATCTTAGTTGTATAACATTTGGTGGCCATAGGATACAGAAATACCATATGCTATATAGGAGTCATATGGTATGTGTACTGGCTGGTTTTGCGTGTCAACTTGACACAGGCTGGAGTTATCACAAAGAAAGGAGCTTCAATTGAGAAAGTGCCTCCATGAGATCCAGTTGTGGGGCATTTTCTCAATTAGTGATCAAGGGGGAAGGGCCCCTTGTGGGTGGTACCATCTCTGGGCTGGTATTCTTGGGTTCTATAAGAGAGCAGGCTGAGCAAGCCAGGGGAAGCAAGCCAGTAAGGAGCATCCCTCCATGGCCTCTGCATCAGCTCCTGCTTCCTGACCTCCTTGAGTTCCAGTCCTGACTTTGTTTGGTGATCAACAGCAATGTGGAAGGTGTAAGCTGAATAAACCCTTTCCTCTCCAACTTGCTTTTTGGTCATGATGTTTGTGCAGGAATAGAAACCCTGACTAAGATAATATATATGCATCATGTGGGATATAGTGGTCAAATGATGCAGAATAGTGACGTGATGCCATGGTGACACTCATCCACAAATACATAATCTAGAAGATGGCATGTCCAGATGTCAAAATCCGAAACCCTGAAATCTCTCAGATCTGACACCTCTAAATTTAAGATCCTGCAGTTCACAGGGCTTTTAATTTCAACAATCAGAATATTGAAATAAAGTCCTAAACTGTAATGCCAATAGCAGTATCCCCAAGCCTACAGATGATGGGTGGACTGCATTCTGGGTATATGGGTCACCATTTGATAGAGGGGCAACACATTTTAGCTTATATAGGGTACCTTTTTTTTCCAGGAAGAAAGTTCCTGGAGGTTGCCTGGAGAAGCCCAAGGAGTGACTGACTGGATAAAACAACTGTCTCCAGGGACTGTAAGATATACAGCCATGCCTCTGCTCCATTACTAGATTCCTCACTAACTCTCATCTGCTGCAGTGTGTGAGGAAGAGATTGAGGAGACAGGAAATTTGAACAGGGAGTTCTCTTCTTGGTGTACCCAAGTCATAGACTTCTAAGGGACCATTGCCACGAGAAAATGGATGAGAGAATCTCCAAGGAGAGTCTTGCCTCAAAATTTAAAAAGAAGCTATTTGTCACTGCACAGTGTGCAGTCCAAGTTTTCAAAATACAGTTAATGACTGTAAAACACTATCCCAGATGGGTGGGATTTCATGTAACTATCATCTGTTACTGTATATATTTTTCATGCATCACATTTTCTTTTTAGGTTTCCTTTATCTTCACTTTTCCCCATTATTTAAAATTATCAGAACTTTTGTTTTTCTTTTTTAAGATCCACCATGCTTTATAGTTCACACTCACATCATTTCCAGTATGAGAGGCATACAAAGACTTTGAGAAATCTCTATACTGTTTGACAGCTGTTTTTGTAGATTTGATTTCCTTGTAGTGTGTTACTACAATGCTGGCTTTGTGTATAGGCCTTGAGTGAATGTGTAAAAACATTAAGTTGATCAACAAACAAGGAGATTCCTTCTACATACATGTACTTTTAACCACATGTTTTCATCTTAGCTCTGTGTATTGACATATGCAGCAGAGACCCATCCCAGTCTTTGGTCAACCTTATCCAATGTCTTTCCAAAGAAATTTTAGAAACTATAAGCAATATATAGATTTAGCAACAGTTTACTGAACAAGTAATGAGTCACCGAAGAAATTTGAAAGAGTCTTAAAGATTAAAATAGTGCAATATATCAAAATAAAAAACAATAGTTGCAGACATGTTTATAGTAGTAAGTTTCCAACATTAAACAGTAGAAAGATTCCAAATAAATAATTTAGAAACATCCCAAGGACCAAATACAAAATGAGAAAAAAATAAACTTGGAATGAATAGACTTAAAAAATGTTTGTGCAGAAATAAATGAAGTGGAGACTAAAATAAACAAATATAAAATGTAAACAGTAGGAAAAGTAAACAGGATTGATGGATTGTCAGCTACACTAAGAAAAAGAAGAAAGACACAGATTTAAATTGGAGGTGAAAAGGAAGACGCTGAAACTAATCTCCAGTAACACAAAGGGTGTTTCATTTTCAAATCCCACAAAATTTTGAAAAAGAGTCAGGACTAATTCTTAGATATAAAAAACAAAATTGAAAGGGTGTGGGGCAGTGCATGGACAGTGAAATAATATAAAGACGGAAATCATAGGAAAACCAGAAACAAACTAACCAACTATTAGTGTCACCCTGACTGTGAAAGTCAACAATGCTACAAAAGAAGCTAGTTAGCCAAGTAGTCAACTACCCATCCACCCATCCAACCAGACAATCAAGCAACCAGTCAACCAAGCAACAAGTCAACCAAACAATCAACCAATCAAACAAACAACAAAGTAACCAGTCAAACAATCAACCAGTCAACCAAATAATCAACCAGTCAAACAACCAGTGAACCAAACAATCAACCAGTCAGCCAGCCAACCAACCAACCAACCAACCAACCAACCAACCAACCTACCAACTAGTCAATTAAACACCCACCCAACCAATCAGTCAATTGGTAAACCATCAGACTCCCCCTGACAAAGAACACAATGACACAACAGAACAAATGATACCAACTAACAAAAGGCCTTCAGCCCAATATCTCTAGTTAGCACAGACACAAAGGTTCTCATCCAGTGGTAGTAAAAGACTCCAAGAACAAGTCAGAAACAGGTCCTTTCCTTGGTGTTGTTGGATTTATTCTAGAGATACATGAGTGCTCTAACACTCATGAGTTAGTAGTGGAATATATGACATAAAAACCCCAAAGAACAAAATCCTATAGCCATTACAGTAGACACAGGAAAAGTAGCCAATAAAATTCAGTATCTATGATAAAGCCCTTGGAAGGACATGCTGCAGTATGATCCAGACTACATATTATAAATTTACAACCCATATCAGGCAGATAGGATGGGCTGAGAGCATGTTTTCAAAGGCTAGGAATGAGATGGGGAATGCCCACTCTTGCTGCTCTTACTCAACATGGCATTGGAAGTTTTAGCCAGAACAATGAAAAGGCATACATGTAGGAAGGAGAAATCAAATCACCCCTGTTTGCAGAAAGTGTGTCTACATATGGGACTCCACTGCAGGACTGCCAACTTGCAGAACCAAATCAACACAAGGACAAGTAAGTTAGCTTGCAGTTCTTGATCTCATGTTATCTCACAATTAGGTCTTTTGTTCGTTTTGGGCTGATTTACATACGAAGTTGTAGACATTAAGCTTGAATATTCTGTGTGTCCTGGACAAGAATAAATTAGGTGTAAATGGATGATTTCTGGCCATGCTATTCTTTTCCATCAATCTGTTTTGAAGTCAGTGACATACTGTTTTACTCATGACAACTTTGTTATGCTTTGGAAATCAGAGGGTGTAATACCTTTGTGTTTGTACACTTTGGTCAATTGTACTGTAACAATTTGGAGTCTTTTAAAAAAATTTGTATAGATTTTAATTAAAACAAAACTACATATACATATACATATACATATACATATACATATACATATACATATACATATACAGGGCACATGGACCATGCCACCAGCTGGGCATGGGACTGGTGAGGTGGAAATGTGGCAAAACTCCAAGAATCTCAGAGATCTGAGAGTGCAGGAGTGGGGCTGCTCCCTCTCTGCTTCTGTGCCTGCATGTAGTCATGACCCTTAATGAAGGTGACCATGGGCAGTCAGTTATGGAACACAGCACCTGGAACACTTCTTCATGCTAATGAGGCATCTCAATAGCTTTAGCCTTCACCCAATGGCCTTCCCTTCCTGGATATTTTCATGTCCTTCCCCCAAATTGTATAAATATAATCCCTGATTCACCTCGAATAAAGTATATGTGTTAACATCCATCTCCCAATGAAGAAATATTGACAAGCTAAAATCATCTCGGAGAGCTGCTTCATTCAAGATCACCATGGGGAAGGCCTTTACCTAAAGGAACCATAACACTAAGACTCCTAAAGAAGGCTTCTCTCTTCTCCTGGCTTTCCAGCATTTGATACTCACCTTCAACTGAACCATGATTCTACCAGTCCAGGCCTCTGCTTTTCCCTTCTGGCCTGGCTTGCAGCGGTGTCTGAGGGAAAATGTGGATTGTTGACTCCCATTCCAACTTCCTCTCTGGGTTGGTGTACTGGCAGTGCTTGGACACCTTGAGAAGAGACCTGGAACCACAGCATTTGCCTCAGACCCCACTTTTCCCTTCCAGCCTGGTATGCTGAGGGGAAACTCAGACTGCTGACTCCCAGTCCTGGACTTTGCCTTGTCCTTTCTGAGCCAGTATATCAGCAGCTTCGAGACACCACCAGAGGAGAGACAGAACATGGGACCACGTATGTATGTATGTATGTATGTATGTATGCATGCATTCTTCTGGGTCTGTTTTTTGTTGTTTGTGTGTATATGCTTTCAGTACTGATCACTTTCTAGCATTCTTAAATTCCTTAACTAATATTTCTGAGAGGGAAATCAAAGATGATGTTCTCAGTAACAACTAACAGATAAAATATAGAATGAAAGCACAGAAGTAAAGTCATCTACAGTGAAAACTGGGAAATTGCTAAAAGAGATTCAGAGGACACAGGAAAGGAAAGCTGTTCACATCACACATTTGAATAGTTACCATTCTTCCTACTTAATTAATATGAAACTTAAGTGCCACACTGTCACCATGATTTACAGACTTGATGCAGTCTTCATCAAAATACCAGTGACTTTTTCCATAGAGCTCCCATGGGAGCATCAAAGCCCCTTGATACCGATATTGTTCTGGTCTTGTTTAAGCAGCCATTTCCAGGAAAAATTGTTTAATGGTAGGAATAATGGGTGTTATTCTGGCTCTTATAATCTTCCTGCCCCATGTTCCACAATGTTCCCTGAGGCACAGATAAAGGAACTATGATGTAAATGTATTCACTGCCATTGTTCTTGCCAGTGGGTTCTTCAGTGGGAGTATCAGTGGACATGCTAACAGGGAAAGATGAAAATGTCATGGGGTCCTACTCCTAGACAAGAACACAGGCAACTAGTTGGGCAACTGTTGGGGAGAGGGAGAATTATCCTCTTCCATGAATGGGTCTCTGTACTGGCTATCAACACAAAGTGGTCAGCCCTGGAATCATAAATACACAACAAAACACACAACAACACACAATCAAAAACAACATACAATCAAAACACACACAACACACAATCAAAACACACAACAAATTAGGATATGTGATGGAGGCATCACATATCCTAATTTCAAGACATATAACAGAGCTGTAATGATCCAAAGAGCATGGCACAGGTTTCTAAACAGACCAGGAGAGCAGGATAGAGTTGTCAGAGGTCATTCCATCAGTTATAGCTAACTTACTTTTGGCCGAACTCTCCAAAATTCACATAGAAGAATGGCTCATTCACCAAATTGTCCTGAGAAAACCAGATGTCTACATACAGAAGATTAAAACTCAGCTCCCAAAACATGGCATGAAGATCAACTCAAAATGGACAAAAGACCTAAACATGAGATCAGAAACAATGGAGCTGATCAAATAAAACATGTCAGAGAAATGCCTCAAAACATGGAACCAAAGATCCCTCTCCACAGTATACATGTCTGCTGTAGAATGCTCTCAAAGAGGATATTAAGGGCATCTCCATTGTCCTCAGAGATACAGAGGGAAACCCACGGAGGACTCAAAGGATGCTAGTCATGGGAGGCACCACCCGGTGAAAATGGTGAGCTACCTTTTCAATGCTAAGATGCATGATGAGTGGCTTCATCTAGAAGGCATGCCAGGCTAGGTGCTCACGTACACCAAAAGGCCCAGTGTTGTCAGCATCACTCTGATGGTTGCCACTGAGGTCTTGTTCTGTGAACCTCATAGCAGACAGGGTCCACTGCTCCCTATGCTCTTGCTCACCACAGGCCTCAAGAGGATTCTGATGGATATTTAGTGTATTTGGATGGAGCACTCCTGTAACACAGATGTTAGACAATTGGGAGGCATCAAATTATGTTATGCAGAGGTTAATTTGCAAAGGTACACACAAAACTAAGAGGGGAAAACCAAACATAGCATTGGAACTACAAGGACCCTCACAAAATCCTGTTTCTGAACTCACTTATTCAGAAGCTTTCCCTGGGTACTGACTAAGTCCCAGCAGTATCCAGATCATATGGAAGCATCGTTGAAAATGGAGACCTGTGACCAGCAGGCTAGCATTCTCTTCTACCTAGAAGCCTACTCTTGAAAGGCCCAGCAGACCAGCCTCAAATTCACATCTCCCACTCTTTATTCACCATGAGAAGCATGTGACTCAGAAGCAATGGTGACAATGGTAAGGCCTCTTACCAGAGTGACCATAAAATAAGCATCATTCATTTCTTTCTGGAACCATGCCAGTCAGCCTGGGTCATGGGCATGTGATTTCTTACATGATGCATGCAGATATCTTTCCCTAGAGACATGATGCAGACCTGGGAGCCCATCCTGGCACACTCAGTGGGAAGGGAAGGTGGGTGTGCATCCTTTCATCTCTCTTTCTCCTCCTTTTCTCCTCCCTCCCCTTTATTTCCTAAACAAGCTAAGAATTTTTATAATTCATCACCTGGCTGACAGATGAGTCCTGCTGGAGAATATTAGAAAATGTCTCAAATCTCATATATATGCTAATGGTATGCCAAGACCGGCCGGTGGTGTGCCGGAGTTTTTAATCTGTCTTGGCCAGTGTGGAAAGTAGAGGAGACAAGTCACAGCCCCCGACAATTTATGATCAAACAACTGAATTGTAAAGGGAGAGGGACGCGTAGAAAGGGAGAGTAATTTTCTGATTTAACAGCGTTGTTACTACAAATAAAGAAATCTTGATTTTGACTGCTCTCGACATTAAATGAGTTTCCTTTGCCCGGTGCTGCGTTTTTCATTTTCAGATTCCTATAAAGCGTCCTGCTTAGATACAGGTGATAGATAAGGAAATGGCTGCATATGGAAATCAAATGTGTATAATAAAGACATCTTCTGTTTATTAAATAAACATGTGTAGATTACCTCTGTGGGGGATGCACTGATAATTCTTCATTGTGTTCCCCCCTTTTTTACAAGTCACAAAGAATCTTATTTAACAATAGAAATGCTCTAGCAAAGCTCCTCTCTTTATTACCTTCCCATTGCCCAGGCCAGGGTCTGAGACTCATAGCCCATGCTGGAGTTTGGATTTCTGGTCCCACATGCCATGTACTGTTTCTGAACAGCATCACGAGCACTGTGGTAATTTGGGGAGACTGCACTATTACAATGTGCTTGCTGAATTTCCACAGGGCAGAGATCGGAAGCAAAAGGGACAGATATATGAGTATGTTCATAAACACAAACTATATAGATCTAAGTTGTGCGTGCTTCTTGTATCTGAGCGAAGGTCAACAGAAAGGTGCATGTACTCTAGTTGGGTTAACCCAGGCCACTCACCACTGCTGGCTCCCACTGGTGCTAGAACCGACTGAGGGGGACAATCAGAGGAAGCTAGGGACACAGGGTTCATTCAGTGATTTCCTGCTGCTTTTATGAGAAAGGCTAGGCATGCTTCCCCCACACTCACTTGCACACACACACACACACACAAATGCACCTACACAGAGATACAGACACACACACACATGCATACACACATCCACACATCCACAAGGAGATGCAGACAGAGACATACACAGAGAGAGAGACACACACAGACACACATGCACACACAGACACATACACACATATATCCACAAGGAGATAAAGACATAGACATCCATACACATGGAGACAAAGACAGACACACATTCACACACATGCATATCCACACAGACTTAAGACACACACACACACACACACATATATCCACAAGGAGATACAGACACAGACATATACACAGAGAGACACAAACAGACAGACATCCACACACATGCATATTCACACAGACTTAGACACACACACATACACACACATAGACACAGACACATACACATACATCCACAAGGAGATACAAACACAGACATACACACACACAGAAAGCTGGAAACCTGTGACCATGTTTTGAACTGCACTGAAAGGAAAGGAACACAGAGCATGTTGGCTCAGTCAGGAATCACTGAGCCACTAGGATACTTCAGGAGGGAAATATCCCCCACTGGCAAGACAAACCTGCATTTCTTCCTCTTTTGTAAGTCACCTGTACTCATTCTGGGATGTTCTTGAGGGTAGAGAGGTCTGATCTTGAATTTGATCATTGGCTGAGTGTCTGATCTGTCCTAAGGAAACCTTTTCTAACCACTCTTCAGCTATAGTGTCTTTTCCATCAAAGGACCAGTGTATAGTGGATGGTCTCCTGGTCATGGCTTCTTCTCCTTGGGCTCTTTCCAAACTCTATGCCTTATGACCTCTGTCTCCAGTGATCTTAACTGCTGGAGCCAAGACTACCACAAATGTCATGACTCTTAACAGGGACCCGTGATTTATCTGCTCTCCTAGTCCCTTCATTTATGCACAGAGAAAAGTGAATCCTTCAAAGACTTGGAAGGGGACACTGTAAGTAAGGGGCTTCGGACCTCAGGTTCTGTCTTCCACTGAGCACTGGAAGGCATGGCAGTAACAAAACTTGTAGATATCTCTCTAAGTTAGTTATCCTATTGCTTCAACAAAACACCATGAGCAAAAGGAAGCTGGGGAGAAAAAGATTTATTTGGCTTACACTTCTAGATCATAGGCCATCCCTGGAGGAATTTAGCACAGGAACTCAAGGAAGGATGTAACCTGGAGGCAGAAGCTGATGCATAAGTCATGGAGGGTGCTGCCTAATGGCTTGCTTCACATGACTTGCTCAGAACCCAGGACCACTAGCCCAGGAATGACTCCACCAACAATGGGCTGGACCTCACTCACTGATCACTAATTGAGAAAATGTCTTACAGCTGGATCTCATGAAGATATTTCTTCAACTAAGGCTTTTTATGATTACTCTAGCTTGTGTTAAGTTGACATAAAACTATCCAGGATAATTCCATAGAGTTATGGGCAGTTACACACTGGTGCCTACTGAATCTCACATGTTCCTCCCTTCCTACTATGGAAGAATGTTGGCACTGGATGACAATGGCCCCATGAAGCTGAAGCCAAGGTACTTTTCAATCTGATTTGGGTCTGTAGCTCAGTATGTGTGTGCTTAACTAGCATCATGGGGGTCCAGTAACACAAAAATTGGGTCTGATGGCACTTACCGATATTCTTAGCACTCAGGAGGCAGAGACAGAGAGATGAGAAGTTCAAGATCTTCTTTACCTACATATCAAATCTGAAGATGAAAGCTTATGCAAGGAGCCCTGGCATGGTACTTGCGTGATTCTTGATGCTGACAGGGTTGCTCTCACTAATGCCACCCACCCACCTAGCTTCTTCTCCTATTCACACATTCCAGCAAGAACCCATTCTGTGTGAGCGATACCCACTCTTTTAAGGATGGTGAATTTTTTCCTTCTGTCACATTCATGACATAACTTGGTTTCTCATTCTCCAAATCTGTTTCATCCTACCTGCCTATAGTCTGCCTTAATATTATGTTAGGATTTCTGGCTTGTGGAACAGCCCCTTTCAGTCCTAGGCCTCCCAATGCACAGTGTTTCTGGAACCAGAGTGTGTACCCACATGACAGGTGCTAAGCACATAGGAAGCACAAGCAAAGCAACATGACAAGCCAGAGTCCTTCTGGGAAATAGTAGGTACCTATCCCTGAACGGTATGGGACTCTGGATGAAAACAGTTCAGAAGTGTCTATCCATAGCAATTAGAGTCAGTTACACTCAATGAATCATGGGAGTCTCAGATTGGGTAGCATCCTCAAGGTTCCCAATGTCTGTCTTTTGAGTTGCTGTAACAGCATGATAGAATGTTGCCCAAATCAGCAAAACCATTGCTATCTAGTTCTGTGTAACCAGCATACAAGGTCAAGGATCAAGGTGGCTGGGAATCCAAAGGCACCAGCAAACTCTGTATGTATTGATAAGGGCTTCTTTCTCATCCCCAGAATAAACATACTTTTTTTTTCTGTGTCCTCACATGTTGGGAAGGTGAAGGAGTTCTGTGTGAGACACTAATTTCACTGCTTATGTCTCCTTTTTCTTACCCTGATCCCCCTTCATAGTTTCTATATCCTTATTCCATGATCTTAGAGAGTTGTAATGTCAACCATGATTCTGTGGGAACCCACCTGCAGTCCACCATACTGCCACATCCTAAAAACATTAGTTACTACTTGAACAAAAAATGTCTCCTGTTGCTTATGCTGATCATGTCAATGAGAGGACCTGTCCAATGTGTGGACATTACCTATGTCTGGAGCAAGAAACTGGTGCTGGCCTTGACTTCCTTTCCTATACCATGCTGTCTACCCTATGGCCATATCTTGCCTGCCTCTTTCCTCAAACATACTGTATCCACTTCCCCACATCCTCCCATCTATAGCCTCTCATGTCACTGGGGGCCTTTGCACAGGATACTGCAATTAAGTAAGTTTCTTCTCTTAGATATCCCCTTTATCACAGTTTTGAGACTATATCCCAGTCACGGGAGGCTTACTTCTCCAGAGTGTCTTCTCCTTGAGGTTTGCAATGACCCTTTGTTGATGGCTTCAAGTCATCAGGTCAACCCCAATTGCTCTGAAAGTTCCATTGGGAGTTAATCATGTTATTATTGAAGTGTGTGCTCCCTACAAAGACAAATAGTAGGGATTCCCATACCATTCTCAAGAGGGGTGCTCCTGGATGGGTAAGCAGTGCTGTTGTTTAGAGTGGAATAACGGGTTAGAATGGCCCCGTCATTTTGATGTTAGGTGATACAGATCCCCAAACACTCCAATAGGCATTAAAATGCATACAACTCCAGACTATTGATGTAGGTTCTTCTCTGAGGACCTACTTGAAGGACTTCATATTTTTCCTGGTCCAACAGAGTCTGATGTTTGTCACCTAATTCTAGTATCATCGAAATGGACATGTTAGTACCAGAACTCAAGTCATCATACCCAGTGCATGTAATGAAGACCTGTACTCAGATTCCACTCCATTGGCTGTGTTTGAGACCCAGCCCATACTAAGAAATAAATGTCTCATCATGGTGCTTGCCCTCAGTAGACACCTTTGGTAGGGCTCCACCTACCAAAGGTTCCACAATCTTCCAAAACAGCGCCATCTGCTATAATCCTTTGGAGGTATTTTCTATTCAAACCACTTGTGTTCTGGATTCCATAGGCTCACGGCCCTCTCATGATGCAAAATGCATTCTTCTGCTTCAAAAACCTCCACAGTCTTTAACAGCCCAAACACTATTCAAAATTCCTAAGTCCAAGATTGTTCTTAAAGTAATGTCTTAACTGTGTTCCTTGTATAACAACATCATCATCATCATCATCATCAACAACAACAACAACAAGTCACATACATCCAGTATATAACAATGTAGACCAAAAAGTCACATACTCAATTAGGGGAATAGGTGAATGGAAAAGGAGAGATCAGAGTGAAACAAGACTCAAACTCAGCAAACATCAGACCCTGCGGATCATGGTCAGCACCTGGGGACTATGATGGAATCACCTGGGCTTCACTGGTCCTTGGCATCCCTACCCCTACATCTCTGCTATCTTCAGCACATGTGACCACTCTTGGACTGACTACACCCCACAGAAGTGGGGCAGACACTTGGCAGACAAGCTACGTTCCTGCCACATCCAGCATTGCAACTTATGGGATTTCATTATAACATAAGCTTCACCTTCAAAACTTTATGCAAAGGTACCTTGGTCCTTCTTATGGAGAATCTAGCCCTGCCACACACTGCCTAGCCACAGGAGCTTTATGGAACTTTGGTTCTCTGTTACATCTTGCATGTCTGCATGACCAGCCTCATGTAGATGCTGCTCTCAGATTCTGCCCCAGTCTTCAAATGTAGGCTGACACTCTTTGATCACAGATGTCCTGTCTACCTTGGTGGCTACATCTAAGGAAATGCTTCTCTAGTAGCTTTTTCCATCAGGGCACCCTTTCGGTGGCAGTCTCAGTTTAGGCTCTATCCTTTCAAGAATATTTGCATTTTTATGAGTTGGCCCCTCTGATGAGTGGGTCTTGCCCTCAGGGGCCCTTTCCTCTTCCTAGCTGCAGAGCACCAGGCTTTTCTTTAATCATTTTAATCCCTTTAATGGTTACAGCTGCTTTTTTCATACACTCCTTGTCTGCAATTTTAACCATGCCCACAGCCCTTTCTTCAATACTTTTACTTCATATAAGGTACTATATAAATATATATATATAGTAAATAAAATATACACATATATTATAATTTCATTTATAAAATCTTATATATAATATGAGCATATTATATCATGTAAGGTTGTATATTACCATATATCACATAAAGTTTTACACACACACACACACACACACACACATGCACACACATACACATAATCACACAGTGATATTATCCAGACCCAAAGTCTGAACATCTCAGCAAATGTCTACACAGTTGGAATGGCCATTCTGAAGCTCTGAAACTTCATATTAGATTTTGCACTTTCATTATTAAGTATACTTTTATGCACTTATCAACAGGAAACCCTGAACCCAAAGGCCAAAACCTAAAAATCCACGACAGGGTTAAAACTAGAAAAAGAGTTAATTTTATATTTGCTTCTATGACTCACACAGACTGCACATGCCTGGTGTCTTTCTTCTCCACTTGCAGCTCTCTCTCACTGAGACTTGGCAAAGAACCAGAAGCAGCAGCCATACAGCCTGTATAGTATACTGTCTTGAAATTTCTTCCACCAAACAAATTAGTTCATTACTGTTGAATTCAGCATTAGCCAAGTACTCAGGACACCAGCCGAATCCATGCAGATTCCTTGCCAGAATGTAGCAATGTAGCCTCTGGTTCCTGATAGAACCCCTACTTCCCACTGAGACCTCATTACCAGACAGACCTTCATGGGCCATATTTCTCTGGACATTTGGGTCATTTTATCTTTTAACAGAATGGCCATTACTTAAGCTCTGCTTTTGTATCTTGCAAATCCAAACTTTTCTACATTCCTCCAACCATCCAGTTCAAAAGGCACAAGGACCCTGTATTGACTAAAAACTGTCATTTCTTACAAGTTTTAGATTTTCTGTCAACTTGACAACGTTTATAGTCACCTGAGGATGGAATCACCTTTGAGGGATTGCCCACATATGATTGGGCATATCTGTGGGGAATTTTCTTGATTGTTAATTGATGAGGAAGGGTCCAGTCTACTACGGGTAGCACCCTTCCCTGAGTAGGTGGTCCTAGGCTGTGTAGGAAAGGTAGTTAAGCATGAACCAGTAAGCAGTGTTCTGTGGCTTATGCTTCAGGTTCCTGTCCTGATGTCCCTCAGTGTTTTGAACTGTCTAAAGTGTAAGTCCAAACCTCCTTTCCTTTCCTAAATTTCCTTTGTTTAGAGTTTTATCAGGGCAACAGAAATCAAGCCAGAACATTACTCTCTTAAAAGTTTGGCTTTATTCTTGGCTCAGAAATTCCTTGAGGTGAAGAGACCTCATGTTATAAAGTTATCCCTGTCCCTCTTGCCACCACAGATGAGAGATGGACACTAGCATGCCTTTCACATAGCTAATTTTGACTATTTCTGGGGTGTCTGCTGCATGGTTAGAGGCTCCAGATCCTGGACAAGAAAGCGAGGACATTTCCTGAGCAAGGCATACATACGGCTGAAGGGCTGTGGGCTAAGTGTTATTGATTTTAGAACTGGAGGGCTATTTCCTGAAGTGTAATTGAGTGGCAGGCTAGTTCTCACTAAATTAATTTTTGTTGCTTTGTTGTGTGAAGTTCAGGTGAGAATAATTGGCCTGGGAAGGGGAGCATGCCATCTTAGCATGATGAGACTGAGGCCGTGTGGGTCCAGTTCCAGGAGAAAGACTTGTTATTTTGAGGCCTTAAGTTATTAGGTGACCACTAAGACTGGTAAACAGAACCAGAACTGGTAAGCATGAACCAGTAAGCAGTGTTCTGTGGGTTATGCTTCAGGTTCCTGTCCTGATGTCCCTCAGTGTTTTGAACTGTCTAAAGTGTAAGTCCAAACCTCCTTTCCGGTAAACAGAAATAGAGTGAGTGAGCAGGTGAATGGAGAGCTGGTGGGCCAGCTGCTCGCCAGAACTGGGGGTCAGCCTTGTCACCCATTGTTCCATGTTGGTGAGGGTTACACCCCTCAGCTCCAGGGAGACCCACACTCAGCCATCACCTGCGGGGGCTGGGGCTGTACCTGGAGTGTAATGATCGTCACTTTCAAAACCTCACGCATGCATGAACACCAGTCACTGAAGAATTATCTTCTGAGGAACTAGCACCAGGCACTGATCTAAAGTCAGGACAAACTGACTGGCTCATTACAGGTGCTATTGGGCCTGTGTTCCTGATGCTCTGTTTGGAAAGACAGGCATCTCAAGGATGCATTCAGTGCTTTCTAATAGTGCTTTCACTATTAGAACCATTTCTTTCCATGAGGTCTTGAGGGCAGGATACAAAGAAGGGATGCTCCTCCCTTTACATGGTTTATTTTTTTAAAGATATTGCTTTGTTTATAGTGCATGTGTGTGTGTTTGTGTGTGTGTGTGTGTGTGTGTGTGTGTGTGTGTGTGTGCATGCCCATATCTACATGCATATGAGTGCAGATGCTCTCAGCATCCAGAAAAGGGTGTTGGGTCTGTTGGAGCTGGAGTTAAAGGCAGTTGTGATGTAAGTGCTGGGAATCAAACTTGGGTCCTCTTCAAGAGCAACAAGTGGTCTTAACCACCAAGCCATTGCTCCATCCTCTGCATTAGGTTTTAAGTCAGCATCTAGCTAATGGTACACAATATAGTTCTTGGTGTGGTGTTCAGGGGCCTCCAGGTGTAAAGCAAGGAAAAGTAGACTTAAGCATCCTGAGAAAGCCTAAGGCAAGTCCTCTGCATGATCCCTTGTGGATCTGTCAAGGGTGAACCAGGTCAAGGCAGACATGGGTAGGGCTTGGGGACCATACTGGCCTGTTTTCTAGAGTCTATAGATCTTGCTCATTGCACTACATGTAACTTCTGGAGCCTGGTACCTATGTGAATGTGTGTCTGTTTCATTTTTCAGTTCAGTTGTAACATGAATGACCTCTTCTGCTATGTCTTGCCTTCCTTCTTGTCATTCAACTCCAGGGAAATGGGGGAAGAGAACCTCCGGCATAGGCTTCTTTGTGTTTTGGTGTATACAGGGGCAACAACGAAGGGGTGGTGTGGGAGGTAGTAACCTCATGCTCCTAGGTGTCTGTCTTTTGCTAGTGGCCTTGCCTGATGGACAAGGAGCTCTAAGTGAGCGCGCGCGCGCGCGCGCGCGCGCACACACACACACACACACACACACACACACACACACCTGTTTTTTGACCTGTGAGGTAAGTCTACCTAGAACCTGTAGGTGCTGCTGCAAAAAAGGACCTGGCACCATCTAGTGGCAATATTTCTGAACAGCAGATACAAGTGTCCTGGGCCCCAGAACCTGACTCTTCTTCCCTCCCTCTCCCTTCCTCTCTCTCCTTCTTTCTCCCTCTCTCTTGCTTTTTCTTCCGTCTCTCCTTTTCTGTCCAGTCTTTCTAGGCTACTTCCTAAGTTTAAGTGATTCTCCTGCCTCAGCCTCTAAGATCACAGCCTTGTGCCATTACCTGGCTTAGCTTTACTTCCTTGGAAGTTCATCTGAGGCTGCCCTGGGGCTCTGAGCAGACAGAGCCTTTATTTGATCTTTATTTGATCGAGACTTTATTTGATCTCTTGTAACCCAGAGATGTCTATGAATAAGAAAGAATTCACCCAGTCCAACCTCACATTCGCAGTTTGCTCATCGACATCTATAGTTACTTTACCTCTATTTGAGATCATATTCAAGCGGTACCTTCACTCACTGAGGAGATTGGGGCACAGCTAGTTCAGAGGTCTGATTATACTCAGTGGATTAGTGGCCAAGCTAGACTAGGTCTGTGCTTGCTCTGGAAGGAGCATACAGTCCTCTATGGCCCTGTGATAGAGTCCTTCTCCCTCCTGTTCTGTCTTTCCATCTCTTTCCTTTCTTAAACTCTCCTTGCATTATCTTTTCCCTTACTAGATGTTTTTTGCTCATTCACTGTAAGGTACAGACAGTGGGTGCATGTACCACATACACAAACATGGCTAATCTCAGGATACAGGGCCAAAGCTTCTGTGTGGAGTCCAGGCAATACACAGACTCTAGGTACAGTGGTAGAATTGTCATAGTGTAGATGACAGGGACAGTATCCCATATAGCCGGTCACTAAGAAGCATAAAGTGTAACTGATGGTTGGGGATCCAGGATGCTTGCTGCAGACTCTGAACTTCTGCTGTTGGAACCTGTTCTTCCAATCTCACAGCCCAGTCTGTCTCCCACCAGCCCATTTCCTCTGGGGAGGACGTCCACACACAGCATGAAGGAGGGCTGTGACCACATTCCAGGCAAGGAAGCCATAGTATGCAAACCAGTGAGAAGAGACTTCATTTCTTCCAAATCTGTCCATTGCATCCTTAGTCAGGAATAAAAGACCAGCAGGTCACAGACCACCTGAGAAAGCTGGGAAGGTGTGACCAGTCAATTGGAAGCAGGGACTTTTCAATACATCCTAGGAAAGTCATGCAAGGGAGAGTGTGGGCAGAGGGAAAGACTGATCCTCTCTGTCAATGACCCTGGTACTGCTGACCCCAGCTGGAGATGTGATGGGTTCAACTGTCACCTCAGGAACTCAATTATGTCTCACTGATGTCATTCTCCCAGACAACAAGGCTGCCAGACCTTGGGGTCAATATTTGCCAAGAACCAGGCTTTGTGTGGGGATTTGCAACCATTGCTTGGGAGGTGGATGGTAGTGCTGGGAGCTGAGGGGGTCAGGAAGGAGGTATCCAAATTCCACCAATTGCACCGAGTCAGCAACCCTGGAAATGTGAGATGTATCCTCTGAGTTCTAAATTTTCAGCTTCAGTGTTGTCTTTTAAAATCAAAAATAAGCAAATCCCATGTAATGTGTCTGACATCTATTTATTACAGCTTTCCTCAGAAGCAATTTCCATCCTGATATGCCACTGCCCGATTATTATTAAAGAGTTAAGAAAAATGGGGAGTAGGAGATCAAGATTAGATTTTTTTCTCTGAGATGCAGCAGCAAAATGAATAGTGCATTATGAGGACATTAAGAAAGCAATAGAGTTTAAACTATTAAACAGATAGATGTCAATTGAAAGATGCCGGGTGGTTTGTTTTTAATACCCATTGTCAGAATTATGAAGTAGGAGCGGCACAGGGTACGGTTTAAAACAATCGAGTGGGAAGCTGTACATATTGGAAAATGAATCAGTTTGGGAGTAATGCCCGCCTTGAAAACGATTATTTATTCTTGTCTTTCTAATTTGGAAAGCAAAACCACAGCAATATAGTAAACAGACAGGAGCCTCCTCCTGCTGTGAGGAGACTGGCATGTTCTTACATGGGAAGTAACATTACTAGTTGAGGAAAGGGGCCTCTTGGCCCTCCCCAGCACCATTGCTCCTCAGTCCCTGCTAGACAGAGGGCCTGGACCTTGGGGCCCATGGAGCTCATATTCTTTCCCGATTGTGGTCTGTGGGTGCGAAGTGCCAGTGGACATTTACCGTGTGGCAGTGGTCCATTTTAGTAGTGTGTGTACTTGGCTAAGGGGAATGTGTTCTGCGCTTCATCTTTCCTACCACGATGAGTATTACAGAGACTGGAAGAAATATTCCAAGGAATTTAGTGCTTCTGAGATGTGGGACACCAGGATGAAGGATCATGGTGGCTTCCAGAACATGAAGCCATCAGATAGCGTAGTCTCTGAGGCTTAAAAAAACCCAGTTGCCTTTGCTCGTGGCTCTGGACAGTAGAGGCAGAATCAAGGTATAGGCAGACTACACTACCTCCTCTGGCTATGAAGATTCTCTTTCCCTTCCTCTCCTGCACTCTGGTGGTTTCAGGAGTTCCTAGCCTTCAGAGTTATCATTTTAGCCATAGGCTTCTGGGAATGGGACCCTCCCTTCTATGCGGCTCTATCCCAGGCTCTCTGAACCTCTGACTTGCATATTAACATTGATCATACCAGGGTTGGGTGACCCAGAAAAAGACCTCTCCTCAGCCTTTAGCTCTCTCATATACTGCCCACAAGAAAGGACATTCTATATATAAGCCCAGGGTTAGGGATGACGGAATGTCTTTAGCTGGAGGGTAGAGCGTGTATTTTCTAGGCCAAATGTCTTCTCTCATCTTTTCTATGAACATCTCTTCATCTTTTCTGTAAACCAAATATCACAAATACTTTAGTTCAATAGTCCTGCTATAACCTGAGCTAACCCGTTCAGCCCTGGCTCTACACTGTGGCTAGCTATCATCTGATAAATGCCTTATAGTGGCCCATTTGTTCACTGTTTCAGATGGGTCAGAAGCAAGCACTGAATGGCTGGGGCTTTTGTTCAGGGCCCGGCTGTCATAGTATTTCCAGCTCTGGAGTGCAAAGCCTCATTCTGTTCACATAGCTTCTGGCAGAATCCAGTTACTAGCAGTTGTAGCATTGAGATGCTGGTCTTTTTTGTTGTTTAGTTCCTAGGAATCCTAAAGTCTTCTGGCTGCTGGCTTCTCAGATGCTCACAATACCAGCATACATGTTGGTCCTCAAGGCCCTGGGAGAGCAGCTCACCGTCTTTGCTATGGCAGTCGTTATAGCATCAGCTGGCCCTGGATACCACTTCTTACACTTTCCCCAAATGAGTCACAAGTAGCCCCCACACAAGGGCGGAGGCCACTAGACAATCGCCACTGGTTGTTTGGTTCCCAGTCTGCAGTAATGTTTCCTGTGTAATTTGCATATAGGACAGGCTCATCACAATGCCGAGGCCTCCAGGAACCTCCTGACGTCATTGCCAGATTATCTTGGTGTCCCTCAGGAAAGGGGTGACTGAACAGCAGCTAGTCACACATCTTCTCTCCAGCACCCTTTGTGATCAGACATCACTGGCGAGCCTGGTGTCAGGGCATGATTACTTATCAGAATAAGTTGGAGAAATGAAGCAGTAAAGTTAATCTGCTCTAAACTCGCTGCCGGGGTGTGAGCGTGTGCGTTCCTTGCTACTCGCACAAATGCTTTGGATCCACGACACTCACATACACATGCATATGCAGCCTTATATTTTAATATACCTTAAACATTGCAATGGCCGGGCACTTCCAAACCTTCTCAAGGCTAACACACTCTCCCCTCTGATATTCCGGAATTATTATTTACTAAAACCTAACCTCCAACCTGGCTGCCATGGACCCAGGCTGCAGCCCTCACTGGCCACAATCCCCAACTCTTACATTATCAGCAGTGTCTTTCTGCCCTACACTTCTCAGGCTGGGACCTTCTCCTCTCCCCTCCAGCAATGGCAACTCTCCTCTTCCCTCGTTTTCCTTCCCCGGGAACTTCAAAGCCCCAATTCTGTCTCCTTGCCCTCCTGCAACTTTACTTACTACTTAGATCCAGCTGGGGCCAGGGACCCTCAGTGTCCCACACTCAGACATGTGAA
Organism: Apodemus agrarius; assembly: GCA_964023405.1. Lineage (NCBI taxonomy): Eukaryota > Metazoa > Chordata > Mammalia > Rodentia > Muridae > Apodemus > Apodemus agrarius. The sequence continues at coordinate 1,393,298 of OZ030020.1, forward strand.
TTCCTGTGTAATTTGGGAAACCAATTAACATGATATGAGCAATAAACCAAATCCACAACAGACACAGATGAAAACAATATGCAGTACATGTCTGTAATCTTTAATACCCCCATACTGCACTCCTTCCGCCACAACACTTCATTTGTGTAACTCATCTCACTGAGAAATGGTCTCCTTACCAGCCTCTAAGCCAAAGTCCTCACTCAAGACCTTCATGACTTCCTGACTTCCACCGTGTTGTGAGTCTTCCATTTGAAGGACTCCAGTTTGTTTTCGAGAATTCTCCATTTCTAACCACAGGAAACTTGATTTCAATCCTGCAGTCCTTTTGATACCTGACCTAGGCCTGAACTGGATGTGCAAAGCCTCCCTTTCCTGCTTCCCTCCTCATCCTTAGCATGCTAGAAGCATCAAAGTAACTCCATGCTTCTTATGCTCTTATGGGCCCACAAATGCATTTGGGCTCAGAGACCTGCTGCTGGCCTGGACTTAGCTGGCCAGTGGGATAGCTCTTAAGATGAACTGAAGAGCAGTGTGAAAGTAGGTATCTTCTGAATTGTTGGTAAAGGACAATCAGATGTCTGCTGACACCTTTTGTTGCTCAGTCTGAAACAGGGGTTCACAATGGACTTTGAAGAAAGGGTCAGGGTTGAATCTCTCAAAACGGGCTTTTCTAGATCTTCATTATATAGGTTTGCCTGTTTCCTTTTTGGCCTCTAAACAGCAATCCAGACAAGTGATCGTTCAGAAGTTAACAAAGTACTTGAAGACAGCTTGCCTCCATAGAGAGATGCATGGGAACTTCTCTACTTCCTGGTGCAGGTAGGCAAAGGGCCCTTTTCATAGAAGTACTCTGCCTGCTAATGTGCTTTACCTAGTGTGATGGTTTGGATGAGAATAGTACCCATAGAAAGACTCATGTTTGAATGTTTGGTCTCCAGTTAGTGAAATTGTTTGGAAAAGATTAGGAGGTGTGACCATATTGGAATAAGTGTGGCCTTATTGAAGAAGTGGGTTTTGAGGTTTTGAAAACCAATTTCAGGTCCAGCCTCACTATTTTTCTGCCTATAACTTGTGGATCAGATGTGAGATCTCAGCTACTGCTCCAGGGCCATGCCTGACTGCCTGCTGCCAGGATCCCCACCCAGTTTTCCCAGATGGTAGCCTTTATTCTCATGTAAGTGGACAGTGTTTCCAGTTATGTTAGAATGTAGGCCCTAAGTTTCCTTTGCTGAAGAGCATCAGCTCATCAATAGTCACAAGTTCTCCTTAGCAATGACCAAGTCTCACCTGATGCCACTCAAGTCTCTGTGACCAGAACAGAGTAGGGGTGACTTCAGAGTTTCCCAACAGGAAGCTCCCAGACACGAGAGCCTGCTTTTCTGTGGAAAAGAGTCCAGAACCACTCCATGGGGCTGACATGCACAGAATATGTACTAGAAAAAGGAGATCTCATCAACCTTCCTAAATGCCTAACACAGCTCATTGCCTCACACCTCCCAGACCTGGCGCATATCATATCTTCCCACAGCGCTCAACCAATAAAGTTATCATGGAATTATCATCAACTTCTCTTGAAATATTAATCCTCACCTCTGGGCTGTCTGCAGCTGAGTGTAGGATTCCATTGGGAAGTGGGAACAGATTTGACAGGTGGGAGGGGACAAGGGGGATAAAAGACAGCATGAATATTGGAGCTCTGGCAACCTGGGCTACATGCAGAAGTCATGTGTCTGGTGGCACAGCTCAAATAAATAAAGCAGGAGAGAGAGCTGCTTGGAAGCCACTCAGGTCTGGTGTGGCCCTGCAGCCTTAGGGAGAACAGATGATCTTCTAGAAAAAACAGGAAGAGGGATCAGGAATGTGCGGCCCTATAGCCTCAGGGAGAGCAGGTGATGACCTTCCAGAAGGAACAGGAAGAGGGACCAGGAACTTATGGCCCTGCAGCCTCAGGGAGAGCAGGAGATGACCTTCCAGAAAGAACTGAAGAGGAACTGCAGTCAGCCACAACCTCTGGTGTCATAACACTGGATACTGTGCAGGAAGGAACCCTGTGGCTTTCCTGAACCACTTCCAGTGATGAAGACAGCTTATCTAAATTTCCAGTAAACCCAACCAGGAAAAGGAAAATCAGATGTCCCATTTCCTTCTGCTGTGCCACTCAGATTGGGTCTGGAGTAGGAAGTGATTAGACTTCTGGACCCAGATCATCCAAGGCTGTTGACTACACAGTGAGACTCTTTGGGGGCAGCAATAGAGAATTAGAAGTCCAGAAAATGGCTGTAGAAAAGGGGGCTAGTGATGGCTTTCTACAACGGTGGAGTTGGGGAAAATACAATGGCTTTTTTCTATATTCTTTGTTTACATTCCGAATGCTTTCCCCTTTCCCAGTTCCCCCTCACCATATGTCCCATAAATCCTCCTCCCTCCACCCATTCCCAATCACCCCCTCCCATTTCTCTGTTCTGGTACTCTCCTACGATACTGGATCAAGTCTTTTCAGGACCAGGGTCCTTTCCTGCCTTCTTTTTGGGAATCATATGATTAGCTAATTGTGTCTTGAGTATTCAGAGCTTCTGGGCTAATTAGTATCCACTTATCAGTGATTGCATTTCATGTGTATACAATGGAATACTACTCAGCAATTAAAAACAATGAATTCATGAAATTTGTAGGCAAATGGTTGGAACTACAATGGCCTTTAATTTGACTCTTCCCCAGCCTTGAGAAGGAAAGGGACTCATACCTTTTTTGTTTGTTTGTTTGTCTGGAAGATGTGGGATAAGAGAGGGCAAGGCTTGGGAGCAGTGAGGAGACATTTCTCTTGCTGCTCCAGCCTTCTCAGTGGGTGTATTGGCCACACCTTCCTCAGTACACAGCCCATGGTTTTGTTTTGTTTTGCATATAGACAGCTATGCTTCATATATAAATAAAAGAAATATTTTATATTTATATAAAATTTTCTCCTTACTTTCTTACCTTTGTTCACCCATCTATCCACTCATCCACCCACCTACTCATTCATCTCATCCATAAATTGATTTTCATTTATTTATTTAGGTTACTTATTTATTTGTGTGTGCATGTGTGAATGTATCCCATGATGCGTGTATGGAGGCCAGAGGACCACATGAAATTGATTCTCACCTTCTTTCTAGGGATCAACTTAGCCATCTTGCTGGCCCTATCTATCCTCTTTGACTGTTAGATAGCATCACCTTCTCATCTGCACTGAATTTGTGCTTTTGCTTAGTGTATATCATAGTAGCTTGTCTGAAGCTTGACCTGGGTCTCCTGTTGATAGATTGATACTTCCTTTCAGTGGTAGCCCCAGGTGCAACTCTTGTTTTCTTCTGGCAGATTATCCATAGGCCTGGCAGATATGCTACTGGGACACTCTGGGAAATGTATCTCAAAGAGTTTTGATGGATATTGGGTGTTTCACATCTCTGGTCTTCAGCCCTCTGTCACCCAAAGGTCATCAGAATTCTGTATTCTGTGACCTGGACCTGCTGTGAGAGAGGCATAGGTACAGGCTGCTGATGGGGAATGGAGAATCCTTGCAGCATGGTTTGCTAGTTGGTGTCTCTTGGAATGTAAACCAGAGGTTCTCACTTGCTGCTTCTCTGAGAGCTAGTCCCCTCTGGCCAGTGTTCATGCCTCACACACATGGCCAGGAACCTCTTCCTGCAGTCACATGGCAGGGGATCTGGTGGCTTGTCCATGACGGACAATTCCTGGAATGTATTCATGCTTCCATGATCATAAGTTCAGAATGTGCAGTTCCTTCTTTAATGGCTGCCTGTGTTTTGTCTGAAAAACCTCCTCTCAGAAGGGCTGGTTGTTCCTTTGCCACCAGTGGCCATGTTCGTAGTTCATCTTCTCATGCTTAAGTGGATACTGCCACAGGGAGTTTTGTTGTATGAAATGGCATAGCCTGGCCACTCTAGCTCATCTGCTTAGGCAGGTCATCTAAACTCTCTTGAGAATCTCTGAGCTTCACCTGGTCACGTGACTTCTCTTCTCTTCTCTTCTCTTCTCTTCTCTTCTCTTCTCTTCTCTTCTCTTCTCTTCTCTTCTCTTCTCTTCTCTTCTCTTCTCTTCTCTCCTCTCCTCTCCTCTCCTCTCCTCTCCTCTCCTCTCCTCTCCTCTCTCTCTCTCTCTCTCTCTCTCTCTCTCTCTCTCTCTCTCTTTCTTTCTCTCTCTCTCTCTCTCTCTTTAACATCTGCATTGGGCCTCTAGTCTGGGGCCTTTGTTTCAGGCTGGTTACACACTGAGTTCCCCAGGGCTTTATACACTTCCGTGGCTTGTACTTTAAACATATTTCTAGGTCTAACTCCTCTAAATTGCTCTTTATTCAGAGCTTCCCTATTTAGAAATCCTTATATTTCTGAAAGAGCTTTAGAGCCATACAAATTGTCATCCTGCCAATGTCAAGAAGTCTGTAGTTATTTAAGGGAGGGACACTTGGAAGTGCAGGTGCATATGACAGACACTGATACCCTCATGGTGGGAGCAGGAGTTGTGGATGTTCGTTTTCACAGTCTCATATGTCTTTATAAAGAGTACTAATGGTTTTCAAAATATAATTCTCATATTTGTCTTACATCTATTTATAGATAGTTTCTAATTTATTTCTGCCTATTCTGCATTTCTTAATAGTGACTTCAAAAGGGAAAATTATCGCTTTGTAATTTAAATGGGAATTGAGCCATTTATGGGACATTTTCTTTTTCTGCATACTTTTGCACCTTATTGCTTTTGGGTATTTCATAGCCCACAGGCTAAAAACTTTTTGCTCCTCCTGACACTGCTTTGCTCTTGGCCTGAGAATGGGACAAACTGCCTACTGCTTTGAAACATTTTTCTCCATTTGAAATGGGCATTTCATCCACTGACATGGTTCCTGGGCAATACTATGTGGTTGGAGTTCATGTGGTACTGAAAACACTGGCCCTTCCCTGTGCAGGGACAGCTGTACTTCTGGGGAAAGTGTGGAGATAAGCAGTCTGACAACTAGCACTAGAAAAGCAGGTACGGTTGGGGAAATCTTTATCTTTGTGTGTTTGTGTTCATACCCCAGAAAGAGGTGAGCCTGGTGTGGAATTGCCTTTTCTTTACCTCATCCACGGGTATAAACCAGATTCCATTTTACATAATAGACAAGATAATCCCCAATTAATTATTACATAAGTGAAAAAAAAGAGAATGGTTCAGTCCCCAGACACACAAGTTAATGTCTGACCAGGAAAGCTCCAAGAGGGTCTCAGTGAGCCTTGGTTCAAGCATTAACACTACAACCAGTTCCGGGACACACCAAGGAGGGATAGACAAGACTGGATCTTGCACTCAAGGTACAACTGTCTTATGCTTGAGATGATGTCACTGCTGAGATACCTGGCCTCTGTAGCCCACACTTCAGGGACAAGAATTCTCAGACCTGGAGTTCTGCCAACGTATCCCCAGAGCTGGCCAGAGACACTTAAGTGGCCTTGACTTTTCTAATCTCATCTTTAAAAGTGTGGGGTGACATTGAAGCATTTTATTTTAAAATCCTGACACCAGGACTGTTGTCCTGAATACTTGCTCTACTTCTCTCCAGGATTTCTCTGTAGCTGTGGCTTCAGTTGTCATTTAAGAGACTCTGATGTTACACACACATGCACACACATGTGAACAATTGGCAAGTCCCATCAGCTTCACCAAAAACCTAATGGTGATCTTTTGGCAAGATGCAGCCATATGGGTTCCAGATGGGCCCTGGGGAATGTTCTTCCTTCTGTTTCCTGAGAAGCAACTAGATGGGTATTAATTTAACACATAGACCTCATTACCCTGCCATTGACCCCTCCATTGCAACAGAGAGAATTCCCAGTCTGACCTTGATCTGCAAACCCGTCCTTTCTGTTCCTCCTCCAGCTCTGGCCCTGTACACACTTCTGGTGCGCACCTCTCAGCTCCATCCACCTGTCTGGAATGTTTTTGCCCCAGTCTGACCTCTGACTCATGCTCAGAGGGACTTTCCTGACTGTCTGCTAGCTGCTCTCACCCTGCTTCCTCAGGCTATGTATGGCTCATCTACTTTCTGGTTATTATAACCTCTTGACCTGTCATCCTATGAGAGTATCCTTGTAGATTTCAGGGTCAACTCACAGTGGATGGCTCTCACCATGTGGTAACTACAAGCTTTGTTCATGTAGACATCTTGACTCCTTCCTATCTCTGTGGCTGCTATTTTGGTGACATCATCAATAACTGGTTTTTTTTGTTTTTTTTGTTTTTTTTTGCTAAGGTTCTAGATAGTTGCCCATGGGTGGTATCAACTACAATTTATGCATGTGTCTTTCATGATTGCTTATGTCTGTTGACTTGATTGTTCATGTGTGTGTCTTTGGATTGACTTCGTGTATATGCCTGTTGTATTGGAATGTTCATGTGTGTGTGTGTGTGTGTGTGTGTGTGTGTATGTGTGTTGGGTTGACTGTTCATGTGTGTGCCTATTGGTTATACATACTAAGCTAACAATTCATGTGTATATCTGTTGGTTTGACTGTTCATGCATTTGTCTATGCATTATATACATCATGAGAATGACTATTTGGATGACTATTTATGTATGTTTCTGTTGGGTAGATTATTCATGTGTACCTCTTGCTTTGAATGTCCATGAAAATTTCTATTTGTTTTGGACACTTAGATTTATTAGTATGTAGAGTTGACAGTTCATGTCTGCATATATTGTGTTGATCTTTCATGCATGTGCATGTTAGCTTGACTTTCCATCCATGGATATGTTTGGCTAACCATTCATCCTGTTCATGTGTGAATCTGTTGGATCAGTCATTCATGTATATGTTCAGCTGGTTTGTCCATTCATATGTATGCCTGTTGGTTGGTCATATATGTGTATTTCTGTTAGGTTAACTATGCATGTATTTGCTGGGTTGACTGTTTTATGTGTCTCTTGTATTGAGGCTATTTTTATTATCATATTCACTCTTTGAGCTATGGAACTCACAGAAGGATATAAGAGTCTAAAACCTAGACCATCTGTTAAGTACATGACACTACAGATTACACACTCTATTCTGACATTAGCCAGGGTTGATGGATTCCCCAGACCAGGAAGTAGGCCAGGGGCAATGTTGGTTGAGCAGTTTGTCCTTTAGTTGCTGGGAGAGGATGTTAGCAGTACCCTCTTCCCAAGCTGGCACTCACTCTTGCTGTCAAGTAGGAGAGAACACTCTACTGGGACCTCTAACCCCAAATCCTCACTAGAGAGGCCTTTCCTGATGTAGCAATAAGCTAATGGGCTGGGCGAAATGCCTGATGTCTCTAATAAAAACAAAAAGACACAGATGTCTACCTTCAATAAATAAAAGAAAGGTGAACCTACTGCTCCATCCCTGTAATTAAAATCTATGAAATTTACTTAGTAATTTCATAATTCATGCCTGTACATAATTGTTTCTTCTTGGTCTATAATTTTTTACAAAGTATATCCAATGATAATATAATACCACAAAGACATCAAGTGCCAGTAAAAATAAAAACAAGAGAAAATTTATTTCAACAAATTCTTCAAAGGTAGTGAATATGGGAGGGACACCACTCCTGTGCTCTTGAACACGTAAATTTGTGTGTGCATGTATGGAAATGAGTGTGTACACGTGAGAGTATACATTCATGTAAAGGTGTGTGTGTCCTGAGTGTGTACACTTGTGCACATTCTGCGTAGGTATGTGTGTGAACCTTGACTGAGTCTGAGGAAGGAGGTCTCAGTTATAACCTTAGCTGGAGATGTCAGACTCCAGCTGTATGACTATCTGCCACACAGATTATTGGTCCCCAGAGGTTCTGAGTCTCCATGGTCTTGGGTCCTTAGGGTATTTTCTAAAGTTGTTCAGGTGCAGAGAGTTCTTGGGACATAAGGAATGCCTGACTCTTTACTCACAGTACAGCCACATTGCACCTATGTCTGTGGTCACCGGCTTTTTGCTGTAGGAAGAACTGTGAGGTTCACAGTGAGCTCTTGAGGTTTCTACCCTGGGTGCTACAGACAGGAAACTTCCAATAGTCTCCCTTTCCTAGCCCATTGGGAGGGAGAGAAGCATATGTTGACTCAACATGGGGCACACAGGCTTCAAGTGCCAATGATCTGACCTGAACATGCTCTCAGTCTCAGGCATAGTCTTTGGGATCCAGATCTGCTCCTGGCTCTGCCCCATCTCTCCCTCTGTTTGCACTGGGTATATTTTGAAAGCGTAGGGTACACACTGCCTAATGAAAGCTACAGAGGAAAATGCCCCTTCTCATTTTGCACGAGTGTGTTCACACATGCACAAGGGGCTCACACAGAGTTGCATTCATTCTGTGTGGATACACACACATACACACACACATGTAAATGTACCCACACATACTCACACATGCACACTCACACGTACCACACAACTAATGCATCCACACGTTGCACAGATCTACTCACCCAATCACACACAGTCATACACATCACGTGTACTCATATGAACACATTCACATGCATATGAACATTCCTACTCACATCTGTGTTCACATACATCTACCATAATTCCTCACATATGATATACGTAGCATACTCATACATACACAGCATACACATATACTTACCCTGGTGTGCTATTTGGTACCATTGGTATCAATTACATGTACCAACCTAATCAGCAATCCTTCTGGGGCATAGGATTAAGATCAAAGGACAGCACCTACTCTAGCTTCTGAGAAGAGTCTTGGCCAGATACCAGTCCCAGTTTCTTTGACATACAGCAAAGAAGAAATCAGTCTGGTCCCTAAGCTCCTTCTAAAAGGCCTGTGTGAAAATAGGAGAGTCACTGAGGTGAAGGAGTGTTGTCTTGAGAGGCAGGATTTGTGTGGGGCTTGCTGAGTGTAGCTGGAATGGAAGCATTCCGGGGAGAAGGCAGGGGCCTGAGCCTCAGAGCTGGAAAGGGCATGGGTGTTGGAGTTTGCAGCAGCATGGATGGACAGTGGGACAGGAAGCAGAACAGCTGTCAATGCTGTGTTGCAATGGTGCAATGTGTTGGTAAATTTGACCTTGGGATGAGCAACGATGGTGAGAATGGTTTCCTCAAAAGGGTGCTAAGGGCACACGGATATGGTCCCAGTGATTGTGCTTGAAAGGAGCATATGTGAGCCTGGCAAGAGCTGATACAATGCATTTGGTCCAGAAACTCTGAAATTAGTCCTTCCACAGGCCCTGTTTTGCAGATGGGTCAGTTGAATTGCAGGGTGGTGAATGCCTGACCAGGTTCCTGCATCTTGAATAATCAACCACATCCACAGATACTTAGACAACTCAGCTCTGGGTGTTAGAAGGGGATGCAATGCAGGCTAAGGCACCGGGGTTGGCAGCAATGACATAGGAGAGGTGCAGACATGGAGTAAGAGGGTGGTTTGAAAGGAGGAACATTTCAGGAGGGAAAAACTCAGTCATCTGGACAGTTTGGGATGACTAGGTAGACCAGGACTGGGCTGGGACTGGATAGAGATGAAGATAAATTAGGGGTGGGGCTCAGTGAGAATAAGAACATCCAGTTTAAATAATAGGTGGGGTGGGGGAATGTGACCAGACTGAGAGTAGGAGTCTGGGAAGCCATGTTCCGGAGCGATCCTGGCATGAGATGCCTGGTGAATGGGATTTGGTTAAGAACACAGCAGACCTGGATGACAGGGGTGATGTGACTGCAGCACCAAGATGGCGTGGGGCCCAGTGAAGGCTGCCCAGTGGCATGAAGATAAAAATTGGTTCCCGGGACTCCTGTGGGCCATAGTAGGGTGCCAACTGTTCCATAATTCCACATGCAGTGCCTTGACTCTCAAACAGCAGTCTCAGAGGCACCCTATAGACACATGCATAGCTACCTCAGCATATGAGATAACATAGGCACAGAAGGGTGGAAGTGAGGCCTTGAGTTACACCTATATACCCACAGTTTGCAGGGCTGATGGTGGATAAGATGAGCATCAGAAATATGATGAGAGGATATCCAGCCATGGCAGTGTCCTTCCACGGCTCTGCTCTGTCTGGAGAACTGTTTCCTCCAAGGTTTCTGCCTGTGACTAGCTTCCATCTCAGGACCTCAGTAGTGGCACTGCCCATCTCAGGGTCCTGTCTATAGCACTAGCCTCCTAGGCTTCTGTCCATGGCATTGCCTTTCCCAGGTTTGCATACATGGTCCTCTCCCCTCATGTGTTCTTTTTCATAGTCCTTCCCCCTGAACCCTAGCTACTAGTTATGGTCCTCTCATGATTCTCAGATACTTCACATAGCCAGCAGTTAAGGACTGTCTTCAGATATGCTTCTCATGGAGTCCTTGGACCTCAACATCCCAGCTGCTAGAGGGGAATCACCCAACAGCCTTCCTAGATACCTTTCGTGACTCTCAGACACTGCACTAGGAGATCACTTTGGAGATGGTTTTCATGGTGACAGGTCTGTCCAGTCTCCTTCTGGCTGTCAAGAAGGCAGAATCTAAAGACATCCATCTCTTAGGATCTGGCTAGACACAGGTGATGGCAGATGTTCTGTGAAAAACTTATTTTACAAGTGGTGGATAGGCCCCTGGCAAACCCAGTGACCCCTGACCCCTGAGGGCATTTCTTTTCCCGATTGTGCTACTTCTCTTCCAGTCAGTGCATTGTGGTACGGGCAACACACTGAAATTTAATCTTAATTTGGAGTCTCCCTGAGAAGCTGGTGTAGTAGTCCTGTGGGAAGAGGCCACATAGTGAGAAACCACAACTGGTTACAGAACAGAGGGCCAACCTTCAGTGATGTCAGCAGCCAATGACAGTGGTCTGTAGTCATGTGGTACAGGGATGTGCATTCCACCCATACCTTAGTGTGCCTGCACTTTAACTGACCTCATGGATCTCAGGAGACTTGGGAAGTAGCAGACCATGAAACAGTTGTCTCAACTTTACAGTGGCTGGTCACTCATCCACTGACACCCACTCTCACAGGCATGGGGGAGTGTAATCTCACAATTAGAAACTCTTTCAGGAGTGAAAGGAGGCTCCAGTGGCTTGCTATGACAAGTGGTGACAGCCTTCAAAAATCCTTATTAATTCATTTCTCTGATCAACTGCCCCCTACTCTGTCCTGGAGCAGGCTACAGATATAAGATAGAAATGGGAGAGGGAATCTGGTGTGGATGGGGTTGGGTGGGGGCAGGGCTACAGAGATCCTCTAGAGCACTTGAGCTACTTGTGTGTGCCACAGTTAGCTGGAAAGTCAGAAAGGGGATGAATGGGGGCTGGCTTCTGGGCAAGGAGAAGATTGTTTAATTATTTAATGACTGGGCGCTCATTTAAAGGCTGTTATATGTATTTTTAAAACAGGAAGCCCAGAGCCCTTCATTGTTGGCCAAGGAGCGGGTCTGAGCATGACAAGCTGTCACCCTTATTCTGTTAGGCAGTTAGGCAGCCTCAGGGCTCTTGGGGGGAATGGTGGCCGGGAACAGCTTTACTGTGGGTTTGCCAGAATCTCCTTTTGAGACTATTAAGTTCTGGAGTGAGGACAGATTCCTAGGGGCTTAGAGAAGTCACTGCCTGGTGTTGATGACATCATGCTGAGTGACAGGGTCAGGTGGCCTGTCCCTCAGGCTTCCTTTTGAGATGGGTACCCTGTGGGTTTGGTCATTGGTCTGGCTGGAGAGTTGGCTTGAGGCTCCCAGGGCAGAGACAAGTCACAAAGCTTTCTACATGATTTTCCTCAGGAAGGCAAATATGAAGGTGAGAACATGGAATTACCCAAGTGCATTTTTTTGAGGGGAAGGAGTGTGTGTGGGGGAGGCAGGCAGAGAGCATGTGCCCTTCACCTGGGCTATGCAGGGGCATTTCCTTTGAGATAGGCATACCTGGACAGCTGAGCTGCTTTGGATTTGTGTTTTCCTTTACAGATGTGCTGTGGGGTTTCCCTTTGTTTGGTTCAGGTAACAGTGAAAATACACTTATGGGTCACAAGGACAGTTTCTGAATGGGGGGATCATTTGTGGGGTCAGCAGGGACAGTTTCTAAATGGGGAGACATTTGTGGCATCAGCTTCTGCACAGATTCTGAGCCATTTCTCACTGGCTAGCAGGCTTGCCAACTGATCCATTCCTATGGTCGTGGCTTGAGACAGTCACATAGAATTGATGGGAAAGCCGGCTGGATTAGGTAGGTCCCTGGAGGACTGCTCCCTAGCCGGCTTTCCTCACACCCCTTCACCTGTTCCTTACAATTATGCTTCCATAAGTTTCTGCATCCAAACACGATCCTTCCTACCCTGCGCTCCCTCACACCTACCTTTCCGTGGTAGCCCTTACATGTTACCGTGCCACTTTCTAGGCTTCTCATTGACACACCGACAGGAAATTATTACACATCATTACATCGCTTCAAACACAATTTCCCAGCCATTCAAATCGCTCTCAGCCAGAGTGCTGGAAATGGGAGCTGTCAGCTCCACTTAAGCACCCCTCTCGCACTTTCTTCTGGACAATGGACAATTTAAGTTTTCTTCTTCCAGGGGAAAATGTTGGAAATATGTAGAACTAGTTTAGTGGGTAATGCCAAGTGGGAAGGAAAATAACCCCTGCTAGCTTCCTTGCCATTGCTTGCTACATTTAACTGCTTTAACAATCTATGCCCCAGGCCCTCTAAACCTCCCTCCACACATGCATTCTGGGAAAACACATGTTGAAGAGTCTAGGAGGGCTTCTCCACTTCTGGAAAGCACCGGCCATCCTCGGTGGTCTGTGCTGCCCAGAGGAGGTAAACAAGTGAACGCCAAGCCTCCAGACCCGTCGGCCTTATTTCTCATCACTCACCAGCAGTAGCCTCCATTTTTCCCCTAGCTGCCACTGTGCCTGTGTGACTCTATCATATAGCCATTTGTCTTGGGGTCTTGTCTGAAATAATTTGAACTGCCAAATCCTGAAATGAATAGGTTTTGTTAACACAAAAGGCTAAGGAACTGGTTGGAAATTTTAAAGAGCTCCCTGGCCCTAGTCTTAACCGATCATATTGTTTGGCTCCCAGGCTTTCTTCTGTCACCGCGCTTCTGCCTCAGTGGGTGCAGGATGATGGATGGCCAGGCTGCTGGAGGCGGAGAGAAAGAGCGCTGGCTGGGTCTGGGAATTCGCTAAGTACTCTTGGGCGCTTCAACCTCATCATTGCGCACGGTGAGCCGGCCTCTGTGATTTATAAACTGGGGCGGTGATTAATGATCTTTTAAGTGGACAAGCCAGGGCAAAGCCTCACAAACAGGGCCACTCAGACATGACTACCACTTGTAGCTGAAGAATAACAGCCTTTGCTAGTGGATAATTGAGGCAGATCCAAGGAGCCCCCATCCATCAGTTCCAGAATCCTACTTTTGACACTGGTCTCCTGGCCAGGGCTCGTGGGCAGTGTCCTGAGCAAGCAGAGAGGAAGGGCATGTTCGGGGAGGCAGGGATGTTATTGCAAAACTAGGGCCACTTGGGAGGCATGTTCAGAGCAGAGCACTGTGAGGGCCTCTGCCCTGCTACTGCTAGAGTTCCCATCAGTGGGCACACCAGTCTGGGCAGTGTGCCAGTACTCCCTTTTGCTTTTCCAATTCCTGGGCTACTTTGAGAACTCTTGCATGCAGGGATCCCTCTAGACTCCTGGGTGGCAAATGCAGGCACCCATAAACAGGACTGGTCTCAAGCCCCTCTGTTTCTGGCTCAGCCTCTCCCAGACCCTCTCCCCAGATGTCTTCTCCTTAAGAAACCTCTCAGGGAACTACAGCTACAGTGCTGGGCAGCTCCGGAGATTCACTCTGCCCATTGGTTACAGTTTTGTCAAGTTAATGATTATAATTGGAGCTGGTGTTGCTGCAGCATTATAAATAAATGCAGGCACTGCGGCACTGTGGCTGCAGGTGAGTGAGGGAATAATCAATATTGGAAAACCAACTTCTGCCGAGAAGAGAGCTCTCGCATCTCCCCAGAGGGAGATTACAAAACCATTGCAATCTATCCTGAGCCCCAGGGAAAAGGAACCATGCTTCTGAAGAGGCAGGGGTAGGAGTGGGGGCAGGAGTCCTCTCAGGTGGGCTTTCTGGATATCAGTTAAGAGTGCCTGCAAGAGGAGGAAGCCTTGGGTAACATTGTTGCATCTTCAGAGTAAGCATAGCGGGAGACTTTGGTAGACGGTGAAAGTGAGCCCCACATCCTTTTTGCAGGAGGCTTGAATGAGAGAAGCATGCTTCCTCAAAGTTTGTGTCTCCTCCCCCTACATCCCCCCACAACCCCCTCCCTGCCCCCAACACACAATGGCATACATTCTTTGTTCCTCTTAATGAGTTTCTGGAGAGCATTTTCCTCAACAACCCTTAGTTTCACTTTTGCTTTCATGGAATACATTCACGTGCTAGGGAATCTTGCCTTGCTCCACAGCAGGATCAGGAGGCTGGGAAAAGAGAAACATACTGTCTACATGATTCTCAATGCTGCAAAGCTTCCTGGTTTTGAAGAATATAAACCTTCAGGCTTCATTTCTTGTTTCCCAGGCCAGGCACTTCTTTGATTTCAGCTTCTTTTTACTGAGGAAGCAATAGACAGGGTGAGAGGTTCGGCATCCAAATGCACCTTCTTAAACCATGGGTTGTGACTCCACATACAACATACAACAGTATGAGGGCCACAGACATTTGTCAGCAGTAAACAATTTCTGAATATACAATGACTAAAAACTTAATTAAAAGTCCAGTGTGTGCGGATTCCACGGTGTCTCTGGCTGTGGTACATGGCAGGACTCCACTGCAGCCTTGGTTTTGAAACATACAACTTACATGCTTTGAGTACCGCTTGTCATAACATGGGTACAGAATGGGAAACATGGTTGTCTGGAACACTTCAGCTCAGATTCTGGAGGAGTGTGCACTGTAAACTGTAGCGATGTTTACTTGGCATATGAAGTTTTCTGAGTTTATAGAAATGGAAATTTAATTATAGAAAACCAAGATATTTAGTATTTCTCCATGCTCATTCCTTCTTCAACACACAAGTATCAAGCTAGTATATCCCCATATTGTATTTTGAAAGCATGTGCAGGTGTCAAACATAGGGTAATGTCCTATGCATTCTGTCTCCTTAGAGACAGTCTGTCAACCCAGATAGAGCTGGTCATGGATGATCTTGAAGGTTGTCCAGTGTGAAACATTTGTTTTTATGGTGTTTTCTTCTCCAAAGCTTGATGATTAGCCATCTGGGGTTTGCTCTGCTGGCTCAGCTTTCACCAAGCCTACTCCAAGCCACTTGTGAGGTTGCAACATGTCACAGTGGATTATAGGCAAATGTACAGTATGTGGCCAGGGTGATCGAGCATGTCAGAGTGTCTTTCTAAAGGAGAAGGCAAATGAATAGTAATAATAACGGGATGTAAAACAGAACAAAAATGAGACAAAAAAAACCCACCCTGGGTGGGTAAAGGACCATAGAATAAATCTGAATTTCCTTTGGTATCCATAAGCCCAACACACCTGAATCTCTTCCAGGACACTTCTGACTGTCAGAATTATACTCTTTCTGGGTACCCAGAAGAAAAAGAAAACAGACAGGCCTAGAGAACAAAGACCCCATTTATTACCAGTGCTTCACTGAATAAAGTAGTTTGTGGAAGTTGCCTTTGGTGAGGGGCTTCTTTTCGAGAAAAGGCAGCACGTGTGTGGCTTCTATATCTGCAGCAGACGACGACACTGGCCCGCAGAAGCCGCTGAAGCGTCTTTGCAAAGTTTATTTTGCTATGGGTTGTTTCTTCTTCAAGCAGTTGTAGTATCGATTTCTCCCAGAGGATTAATTATCAGAGGCAGTCTCAGGCTTCACTGAGATGGGCGGAAGGAGAAATGATGTTTTCATTTCCACGAAGCCTGCTAGCCTTTGTGCAGGCTTTCTCTGGAGCCCAAGGATCAGGACCCTGCCAGGGAAGGGCTGTCAGGAGTACCATCCATCTGCTCTGCGGTTGTCTGGACTGGCTCAGGATCTGCAGACAGGTTCTATTGCAGTCCTCTGCCTGTGTTTGTAGAAGGAGCCTTCAGTGCCAGAGAGTTGGGGGTGGGTAAGTGATCATGGACTGGTACAGAAGTGAATGTCTGGATTATTAATGTTCTGGTGCTGAACAGAAGGAAGAAATTTTAGACTTTACAGGAAAACTCACTCCTAAGACATACATCTCCATAGGGCTAGGTTGAGGAGTTGCTTGGTGAAAAGGAGCTGCAGAGTTCAAGAGAGAAGTTTCTGTGGATTCTGAGACTTTAGTGGTAGGAGGGGCAAGGAAAGATAAAAGCTGATTGTGTGATTGGTCCTGACACTTGCTCCTGTGGAGATATGCAAAGAAGAACGTTGAGACATGAGCATCAACATCACCATCTCAAAATGTTTCTATAGCCTCATGCCTGGATGGCCTCTGGGAGGAAGGTACAGCAGCAGGTGATAATTTATGTACCATGATTGCTGCTCAAATCTGCTGTGGTTTTGGGAGACACTGTTTTTCAGTCAAAGCCAGGGTACCCCTGGAATTCCAAGAGATCCAAGGCCTGTTAGCAAAATGCATTGCCTGCAGAGAATTAAGTAAGCTCTCACAGTTCTTTGTTGCCTTATTATCTTTTCAGTGTTTTCACCCCCTTGTGTAAATGTGATAAGGTAACAAAAGTATAATCATGCATCATTGTGTCTGAGTCTTCAAATCACTAGTCATGGTGTTTTATCACAGCATTAGAAGACAGTAACACAGAGGACCATTTGACCCTGGCTGGGATGGTCTGATGTGTTTGCATTTCCACAACTGTAATCTTTGGTTTGTAAGGTATGCATCCCGTAATTTATGTAGAGATTTCTTTCAGATATCTGACCCTGACTGTGAATGGAGTGTGCATTAAGCAGTTTCTTTCATTTTCCTTCCTTTTCTGTTTCTTAACACTTTGTGTTTTGAGACAAGGTCATGTTAAGTTGAATAGGATGGCCTTGAACTTGCTGTCTTCCCAACAGCCTTTTAAGTAGCTCTGCACAACAGGTCCTGTTAGCTAGGAAGAAGGTGGTGGCATTGTACCTGAGCATCCTGGACACCAAGGCAAAAGGACAGAGTAGGTATTTCACAATATTTACTGAATGGATAGGCATTCTTAATGGAAATTGTGGCTACTTTGGGGGTTACCATGGATGCATGCCACAGCTAGGCTGCTCCTGTACAGTGGTCAGTTTGAACTTTTCATGTTCTCCCTTCTTGGCCAGCATGACCTTTGACCTACCTGGCCTACCCCTTCAGATAGACATTGGTGGCCACCTGCCTGCTGTGGTGCTGTGACATTCTTCTCTGGGACCTTATTGTCGCACTTGTGCTCATAGTAGTTGCTTTTTGCCACACTGGGACCCTGCCATTTCATCTTAATTAGTGAGGACTTGTCCTCAGAGAGAGGGTTCTATCTTCTGTATTAGTTACCTTTCTGTTGCTGTGATAAAAACACCATGGCTTATGGAAGAAACTGTTTATTTGGGTTATGGTTCCAGAGGGTAAGGGTCTGGTAAGGCAGGGAAGAATGGCAGCAAGAAGTAGGTATGTCTGGAAGCCTAAACAGGAAGCTGAGAACACTCATCTTGAAAGGAGAACATGGATCTGAGAGTGTAAACAGGAAGCACAGTGAAACTGTAAAACTCCAAAGCCTACCCTGGAGATGTACTTTTTCTGGCAATGCTCCACTACCTCCCTACACAGCACCACCAACTGAGAACCAAATATTCAAATATCTAAGTCTATGGGAGACATTCTCATTCAAACCACCACACCTTCAGAAATGTCTTGGAGCTGGTGTGCAGAGGAAGTCATGAGATTAAGGCCAAAGGAGCCCAGGTGGTAGTGATTCAACCAGGTTGCGGTCCTTCTTGTCCTTATGTTGGCTGCACCACACAGAGCTTGGGGTTCTGAAAAGACCCTTGGGAATTACTCTTTGAAATATGCACTGTGGCTTTCTCTTCTAGGAGCAATGGTGACCTAGGGTTTGTTGAGATTCAAATGTCATCCTCTGAAGGGTAAGCTCAAGTCCTCCCTCAGGTGTGAATGAATATGCCCCAGGGTAAAAGGTCTTTATGAATAGACTGAGACAGAATTCACTTCCTGCTCTCTACAGGGCCTGTATCCAGACAAAGTTCTCTGAGAATCTGAGGACACACGTGGAAAGCCATGTAATATGGAGCAGAGGCTGAGTGAGAGCCTCCTGGCTGTGGGTCTCTGGAGCTATCAGGGCTGGAAGAGTAGGAAGGGTCATCCCAGGAGATTTTTGGAAGAAGACATGCCTGTCACCTGGGCTCCAGAGCATCCACAAAGAAATTCTCTTGTTTCAAGCCACAACTTGGTATGAATTTCATAAATGGCATGTTCTGGCTGGTTTTATATGTCAACTTGACATAAGCTGGAGTTATCCCAGAGAAAGGAGCGTCTCTTGAGGAAATGACTCCATGAGATCCAGCTGTAAGGCATTTTCTCAATTACTGATCAAGAGGGGAGGGCCCCATGCGGGTGGTGCCATCCCTGGTAATCCTGGGTTCTATAAGAAAGCAAGCTGAGCAAGCCAGGAGAAACAATTTAGTAAGCAGCATCCCTGCATGGCCTCTACGTCAGCTCCTGCCTCCAAGTTCCTGTCCTGATTCCTTTGATAATGAACTGTAATAAAGTAGTAAGGGACCGTTCTGGAAGTGTAAGTTGAGTAAACCCTTCCCTCCCCAAATTGCTACTTAGTCATGATGTTTTGTGCAGAAATACAAACCCTGATTAGGACATAGCACAAACATCCCACACTGTTTAAGAAGAGAGTTTGAGAATCAAGTACAAAAGAAGAAAGAGCAATTCAGTAATGCATGTTGGTTGGTAAAACAGTCATGAGAGCCTAGCCTAGAGGTACATGGAGGTGCTGTGTGACAGAGTGGGCGTCTCATGTTGAGCAGCTTTGGGAAGGTCATCACTTCTCTATGATCTGGTTCCAAACTGCAACAGGGTCAATGGCCGTGTCTGCCCTGATTATGCTAAAGATTAAATAACCAACCGCACAGGTCACTCAGATGCTGGTGGTGTGGATGCTGCTTCCTATTAATTTCTCTACATGGCTCAAATCACTCTGTACACAGTCCTTGTGCCCAGACAAGTGTCTGTGAGAGAGGAAGGCACACTCCTGCAGGGGTGTGCAGACCCCATGATGAAGCCCAGGGTGAAGGAAGTGGTAAGGGACCGTTCTGTATCATAGCAAAGCCATCCTGCCTTAGTGGATTTACTTCCCAGATATTGTTAAGAAGCAATGGGTCCTAGTGGAATCTCACTGGGATCCATCTTTGTGGTTTTCAGGTAATTTTATGGGGTCTGAATCTTGCCATTTTCATCCTGAGAACTCACTATGGAAGCTGCCACTGTTTCTTGTGAAAAACCAATTGCATTCTGACCAAGTGCTAAGCATGGCAGCTGAAGGGGATGCAGCTGCTGCTGCGTCTAGGGAGCTGGGAACAGAGTAGGTGTGGACCTCACATCAGAGGCTGAGGAAGAACAGTCTCTCTTGCAGTGAAAATACAGCCCAGGAAGCTGGAGGCAACCTGGTGTGTGTGTGTGTGTGTGTGTGTGTGTGTGTGTGTGTGAGAGAGAGAGAGAGACAGAGAGAGAGAGACAGAGAGACAGAGAGAGAGACAAGAGACAGAGACAGAGAGACAGAGAGAGACAGAGAGACAGAGACAGAGACAGTCAGAGAGACAGAGAGACAGAGACACACACGTGTGTGAGAGCAAGTGAGAGAGACAGAGACAGAGACAGAGAGACAGAGACAGAGAAAGACAGAGACAGAGAGACAGAGACACACACGTGTGTGAGTGAGAGCAAGTGAGAGAGTGAGAGCGAGAGCGAGAGAGAGAGAGAGAGAGAGAGACAGAGACAGAGACAGAGAGACAGAGACAGACAGAGACAGAGACAGAGAGACAGAGAGACAGACACACACGTGTGTGAGTGAGAGCAAGTGAGAGAGTGAGAGCGAGAGCGAGAGAGAGAGAGAGAGAGAGAGAGAGAGAGAGAGAGAGCCACCAGCCTCTGCCTGATCAGGAAGGCAAGGAGGACTGGTTCCTGAGGATTCTACTCATGGACAGTGGACATGGGGAACATGAAAATACTTCTGAAACTCCAGTAACCAAGGACTGAGAATTTCCAACTTCCTAGATGGAATTGTGTGTCCTAACAGATGAGAGGGGTCTCCCTGCAGCTCTTCCCACCTGCTGCTGCCACTCCCTCCTGCTGCTGCCAGGCACTAAAGGAAGTGGAAACTGCCAGTGTCAGCACTTCTGTATCCATGATTTTGATTTGGGTAAAACAAAGGGTCAGCCAGCTGATGGGCAACTGTATTTTCTAACCCAGAGAAGGATTTCTGAATGCACACATGAGCCACAGGGCAGAAGAACCTCCACTGCCTTGTTGAATGGAAGTGTTAGGAGCAGACCTGCTGTCTTCATTCTGAACGTCTGTGTCTTGTTCATATGGTAGACAGTGCTGGATAGTTTTCAATCAGAAATGCTCATTCTTTTAGCAAAACTCATTTGGTGACAACATTACGGTTCTTAGGCTTGTAAGATTCAGTTTGCTAAACGTCTAGAAAGCTTTTTGCATTTATGTCCTCCAAAGGTATTAGCTAAACTTTTCTTGCAATATTCTATGTGACTGGTTTTGGTATCACCGTAATGCTGGTTGCAGTGAATTGTCAAATACTACCTGTTCTTCAGATTTTTGTGAAAGAGTAATAATTATTACTCTTTCATTGCTTGGAGAAATATATAGTGAATTGCTTCTATGGTAGATAGAAAGCTATTTATACTACTTATTTATTTTTGTAAGATCTATTTATGCACACATTCATTTTATTTATGTTGTCAAATTTAAGAGCATAGAGTTAGCTATTGTGCCATTTTCCTTCTAATATCTATAGACTCTATAGTGAATTCTCCCTCTTGATGTCAGTAATTTGTGCTCACTATTCTCCCCAGTCAACATAGTTTCACGATCATCAGCTTTATTGATAAACCCTAAGAAACAGAATTTGGATCTTAATTGAGTTAACCTCGATTTTCTTCGTTACTTTTCTCTCATGCCATTAATTCATGTGATCTTTACCTTTTGTTCTTATGTCAAGTTGACGTTTCTATTTTTCTAAGTTGTAATTAAATACATAAAGTTAATAGTTTGAGATGTTTGTTTTTCTCTACTGTAGACATTTTAGCATTGCCGAGAATTGATAAGGTTCCTACTCCCACTTAAACAGCAGCCCTGCAGATTGGATACATTGTTGCCCTCATTCCCATTAAGTTGAAACATTTTCTCAAATTTTAATTTAGATTTGTTATTTTTATTTTTATTATTTTCTTTATTATTAAAAAGAATTTTAAATTTTAAATATGTTTTGGTCATATTCTTCCCCTTCCCCAAGTCCTTCCAGATTCTTCCTCTCCCTCCAACTTTAAGTTCTTTCTCAAATAAACAGACCAACCCCCAATACAACAATAAAAAATCTTGAAAACCAATAAAACAAAATAAAATAATATTAAAAAAGAACCCCTCCCCCCAAAACAAAAACAACCCACCAAAATGTAGGCAAATAAAAGCACACAAAAACACTGTGGAGCCCATTGCTTATTGGTCAGCTCCTCCTGAATAGGAGGCTGCCTTGGAGTGGCTGGTATAATTGGCATCACTCATTGGAGACAACTGAATTTCCCTCTTCTAGCAGGTATACGTAGGGTTCAGTCCTTAACTTTTACCCTAGCAGCTAGGTTTTCATTCATTCATTCATTCATTCATTTGTTTGTTTGGGCATCTTTTCATTCTTTTTTTTAAAATACATAATAACATATAAGATTAAACAAAACCATCACACTGAAGTTGAACAAGACAAACAGGAGGAATAATTTGCCAAAGAGAAGGCAACAGAATCAGGGACCACTTGTTCCTATACTCGGGGATTCCATGAAACTGGAAGTTATAATATAAGCACAGAGGAACTGGTACAGACCTGTGTAGGACCTGGGCATGCTGCTTCAGTCTCTGTTCATGAGGCTTGCTTGGTTGTTTCAGGGGCCTTGTTGGTTTTTTGGTTTTTGGTTTGTGTGTGTGTGTGTGTGTGTGTGTGTGTGTGCGTCATTCATCCCTGATCTGGAGGTAGGGTTTAGAGTTGAGTGGTCCAAGGTCTCTCACTCTCTGTGTGATGTCTGGTTGTGGGTCTCTCTCTATTTGTTCATGTCAGCTGCAGGAGGAAGCTTCTGCGATGATGACTGGATAAGGCACTGATCTATGAGTATAGCTGAATTAGATTTATTAATCTTAAAGGGCTTCTTAAAACAGTACTTCTTTGAAGTACTTTATTTACTTTACAAATATGTAGGTATTTGCTGGAGTTATTTTTTTCTATTACTGATTTCTCTTTTAATTCTGTTGTGTTTGGAGAACATCTGTGTGATGTGTGTGACTTGAATTCTTTCAGCTTGTCTCACAGTTAGGAAAACAACACCTTTCTGTTATGAGGTTAGACCTGAAGTTCCATGTTTGGAAGCTTTGATCCTGCCTTTGTGGTCTTACTAAGCATGATGAGGAAGTAGGGTTTAGTGGAAGGAAGTTAAACTACTGGGGTCAAGACTGAAGGGAGTATTGGAATCCTGGCTTCCTTCTTTCCTCTCCATTCCTTTCAGTTTCTCTCTCCCTCTATCATCTATCTATCTATCTGTCTATCTATCATCTATCTATCATCTATCTATCTATCTATCTATCTATCTATCTATCTATCTATCTGTATTTGCACCTCCCTCTGTGTCTCCCTCATTCCCAGTCACAAGCTGTGGGCTAAGGCCGGGTAAACCACAAGCTGCAATAGCCCTATAACCCTATTCTTTAAGTTGATTGTCTCACATTTTTATCACCATGATGGAAAGCTCACATGCTTAGTAAGTGCTCAGTGCATCTTTGAAACAAGTAGCTCTGCTGCATTTGAAACAGCAAGGGGCTGCAAAGTATTAGAAGTCCTGCTTACCATATGCATGTGGCATGGGGTCTTGCTGTGAATATATGACTCAGCTCAGAAATTCCCAGGCATTTCAGCTACTTTGTAGTCTTACTGAGATTTTGTCTACTTGCTTGATAAGTTACTGATGAAAAGGTGTTGACATCTGTAACATGACTAAGCATTTTCCTAAAATCAGTTTTTACTGTGTGAATTTTGAATTCTATAATTACTTGCATACATGCTCTTGGTGGATCGTGTGCTCTCTTATTATGAAGTGATATTCTTTATCCTCCAAAGCATTCTTTGCTCTAAAATGTCCTTTCTCTGGAATGACCTTCACTAAATCCTTTGTTCATTTTTTTTAAGCACGTCATCCTCCATATCTGTTCTTCATATTTAAAGTGGGTATTTGCTGCAGGATACCTCAGTCTCACTTTTTAAGTTTTTAATCTGCCTCTAATTGAGGAAATTTGTACCATTTAATTATTGATTTAGTTAGTTTACTCTCTTTTTCTCTCTCTCTCTTCAGATGTCATATAGCCCAAGCTGGTATCAACCTTGCTCTGGAGTTGAGGATGACCTTGTCCTTCTTGCTCTCCTGCCTCTACCTCCCTAGTGCTATGTTTGCAGATAAGTCACACATCCGGTTTATACAGGCATCACCCTCTGCTATTTCCCTCTCATCTGTTCCATTTATTAACTTATCCTCTTGTATCTATGATCCTATTTTGTATTTTGTTGTCTGCTAGCTGTAAATTGTTACAGTGATTACTTTGAATCAGAATCTAAATATTGAAATTATTGTTGACAATCTTTAAGTTATCTCCTTCTCTGGGAATGTGGGTCCAATCTTCTTTGTGATGTTGTTTTCAACTATATTTTAGGCATTATAGATCTTTTAAATCACTACTGTGACTTTTCTTCAAATAGTCAATATGTTAAGAATATTACTTAGCAGAAAAGTGTCATTTACCTTTATCTTTACCTTTACAATGCTCTTTTTTTCTTTTCTAAGTGAGTTCCTGTATATTATCTTAAACGTTATTAGGTGACTGAGGAGATAAATGCAGTGTGTTCATAATGGAGTATTACTTGGCCATAAAAGTGGAACCCTGTAATTTTCAGTGCTAGAGATATCATCAAGTGAAGTAAGTCAAAGGCAAAGAGATAACTGTGTTATCTTTTGTGGGTTGAAGTTATTGGAGGGAGGAGCTGAAAGTAAAAGAGGGGAGGCAGAGGAAACATAGGGAAGGATGAGAGTGAGGACCAGCGCCCAAGGACACAGGAACCACGGCCATGAAGCCTGTTATATTGTACAATTGGGTCATGATGAAGTCTTACACTGTACAATTGGGACACACTAATCAGAAGAGGTCCTTTACATGGGCTCTAGTATATGTCTGGCTACAGATGTTTTCAGTCCTTGATTGAGTCAAGTGTTTTTATTTGGCCTTTACCTTTGAAATTTATTTTTGCTGAGTGGGTACAGTGTTTGTTTATTTTAATTTCAGTGATTTTAAGTATCATTTCACCATTATGTTTTTGTTTTTACTGAGATATTTGCTTATATTTTCTGCACATTCATAGCATATAGTTCCCTTTTTACTATTTTTAAGATTATTTTTAGCACAGGCTTAAAGCAGTTTGATTACAAACATCTCCTTCATTGTTTCCCCGGTTTCTTTCTTTACTGCTTTTTCTTTTTCTTTTTCCTAACTTTTCTCTCCCTGTCTTCAGTCTTCTCCCCTTTACTTTCCTGCCCCTCTCCATGCCTCTTTTTTCTCTCATATTCTCTCTTATTCTCTTACTTTCTTCTTCTTCCCCCCTACCCCATTTTTCTCTCTCTTAAATAGGGAGTCACCTGGCTTTGGAGGCTGTTGGCTTATAGTTTTCATAAGATGTAGAAGCTTCCAGGCCACCTCTTAAATGTCTCTCTTTCTTTATGAAACAAAGTTTCCATTTGCTTCCCTCATACCAGCTTTGTGATGTAGATCAGCAGCTCCTGGAAGCCAGTTTTCCTCCTATGCTCTGACTTGGGCAGTATCTGTCTTTTGTTTTTGATTTTTTTGTTTCGTTTTTGGTTTTTAAGTTTTTATTTATTTATTTATTTATTTATTTATTTATTTATTTATTTTATGTCCCAATTGCAGCCACCCTCTCCTTCCAGTCCCCCTAAAACAGCCCCTCCCCTCATCTTTCCTCCCCTTCACCTCTGAGAAAAGAGGAAGGTCTCCCTGGCTACCAACCCACCCTGGCACCTCAAGTCACTGCAGGACTAAGTATGTCCTTCCACCATGAGGAGCAAGCAAGTTAGGGGAACAGGATCCACAGGCATGTAACAGAGTCAGAGACAACTTCCTGCTCGAGTTATTGGGGGGAACCCGCATGAAGACCAACCTGCATATCTGCTACATTTGTGCAGGGGCTTAGGTCCAGTCCATGAATGCTCTTTGGTTCTTGTTTCAGTCTCTGGGACTCTAAGGGTTCAGGTTAGTTGACTCTGTTGGTCTTGCGGAGACTCCATCACCTCCAAGTTCCTCAGTCCTTTCTCCAACTCTTCCACACTTCCCAAGCTCTGTACAGTGTTTGGCTCTGAGTTTCTACATCTATTTCAGTCAGATGCTGGGTAGAACCTCCCAGAGGACAGTTATGCTAAGCTCCTATCTATGAATCCAGGCTGACAGATACAAACATGGCCCAAAATCCAAAGTAGTTGAAGGAGAAAGGCAGGCCAGCAATGTGTCCATATAGATCTTCTGAGGACATCTTTCCCAACCCCCAAATTGGCTGGGGTTTCTACTGCATTCATTTATGTCCATTTCACAAAGGGCACCCAAATAT
Organism: Apodemus agrarius; assembly: GCA_964023405.1. NCBI lineage: Eukaryota > Metazoa > Chordata > Mammalia > Rodentia > Muridae > Apodemus > Apodemus agrarius. Next base: position 1,419,210 of record OZ030020.1, read on the forward strand.
CGAGGCCAGCAGTGACAAATATAACTGTCAACAGTGTCTTCACATGTTGCAACATTATGACCAACAAAGAGGCGTCAAGGTCTCACAGGGTGTCCCCACTATCCATGCAGACACAGTTGTAATTGTTATGGAGCCTGAAGTGGCCAGCTTCTATAACCAAATAGGACTCCTAGCGGAGGGATAAGGATACCAATCCAGCTATAAAACCTTTGACCGAAAGTTTGTCCTGTCTACAAGAAGCACAGGGACAAAGATGGAACATAGACTGAAGGAAGATCCAACCAATGACTGTCCCAACTTGAGATTCATCCCACAGGCAAGAAGAAACAATCTCTGACAATATTAGTGATTCTCTGTTATGCTTGCAGATATGAGCGTAGCATAACTGTCCTCTGAAAGGCTCTACCCAGCAGCTGACTAAAATAGATGTGGAGAACCACAGCCAAACATAAGATGGAGTGTAGAAAATCTGTGGAAGAGTTGGGGGAACGATTGAGGAACCTGGGGGGACTAGGTACCCTCCAGAGTCTACTAACCTGGACCCTTGGGGGCTCCCAGAGACTGAGCCAGTGTCTGTTTCTTGATCTCTCAAGTTCTGCCTTTAACTCTCACAGTCTCTAAACCTCTGTCACCTTTTTGACTATGTTCTCCACTTCTGAAATTATCCATATACTTGATTGATATCCATTTTAATATCTCTCACCTCTCTCCCTGGAACCAAATGAAGAAGGTGGCATGTTCATGTCATCAATATTATAGAATTCCTGAGAAAGAAATATGAAAATAAGTAAATTGAACAAAGAAAAGTGGTTGGCTCAGGTTGTACCAAGTATCTTCACTGGCATTAGACATTAAATCCTGTTCTCTTATGACCTGGTTTTATGGACACTTGCAGAATCATCTGAGATTGATGTTTTCGCTCATCTCCTGGCAGGAGAATGGCAGTGGACAAGCATGAGAGATGAGCAGATGGTTTCTTTGACAGAGTTCATCCTGTAGGGAAGGAAGATGTAGCACAGTCTGTAGGTGTGTCAGGAAGAGGCCATGTTTTGTAGAGCTGAGGGTTCTGAGTAGCATAACAGTTTGTCTAACATTTGCCTGTTTATGTTACCTATTTATGTTTAATACTGTGGTGGTTTGAATAGGAATGCTGCCCCCTCCCATAAAATCATGTGTTTAAATGTTTGGCCCATAGGGAGTGGCACTATTAGAAGGTGTGGCCTTGTTGGAGTGGGTGTGGCCCTGTTGGAGGAAATGTTTCACTGTGGAGGTGGGCTTTGAGGTCTCATATGCTCCAGTTAGGCTTAGTGTGGCAGTCACCTTTTGTTGCCTATAGATCAACATGTAGAATCCTTAGCTCCTTCTCCAGCATTATGTCTGCCTGGACACAGCCATGGTCCTGCCCTGATGATAATGGACTGAACCTCTGAATATGTAAGCCAGCCCCAATGAAATGTTGTCCTTGTAAGAGTTGCCTTGTTCATGGTGGCTGTTCATAGTAGTAATTAACCAAAACATCAACAATGACAACATAAAGTTTATCATGTGTTACCATCACCAATATTCTCAACATCAGTTTTGACCTGTGTGCTCCAGTTACTTTTCTGGTTAGTGTGAACTGCATATAAAATAATATTTGACTTTTTTATGATAATGTTTGTCAGACAAGCATTAGGATTCCAGGCTTAGTCAGGGAGAGTCAATTAGTAAATGCTTGGTACATATAATTTGACACTTAAGTCTATTTACGTCTTAGAATCACTGTAGCAATTCTGACCCACCCCCATCTTGAGATAAAATTGGTGTGGAGCTGTGACTGCTAAGCCAGTGTCCCAGTAGTTTCTGTTCTGGTCAGCCTACTTGCTAGGTTTGAACAGTCCATGCACAATTTTTTTTTTGCACAATAATAAAATACTCTATTTCTGGGACCTTATCTTTTTCCTACTACTTTAAAACCCAGCATGAATATAGGTGACAATCAAGGAATGTTTGTATTTTACAGATTCCTCTTTCTCCTTCCCAGATACTAGCCCTTATTCATAAGTGTTGATATGCAATATGCCACAGAAGTAATGATATGCAATGTCCTACACTACAGATTAAACTGGGATGAGTTACGACATGAGTATCTGAACTTAGTTTCCATGTTTCTAGGATTACATTATACTATTATTTTTCCCTAGCAAATTAAGAACTTTTTAGTACAATATACAAGATAAGTAGCTATAGCACTTGGGGTTTTTCTTTGTTTAAAGATCAGTCTGTCTTAGCCTCTTCTGTGAGTCATACACTTTGTGTCTAGCATTTTCCCCACCCCTGTTTCACAGAAGACATCCCTCTCTGGTCTTAGTGAGATACCAAAGATGGAGTCACAAATGACTAGCCTTATCTGCCATGGCCTCTTAGCTGGAAGATGAGGCTTCTGTTCATCCATCTGGGTGTGCACAGAACCCATACACAGAACCCCAGGGACCCACCATCTCTAGAAGCTACTGATGCCAACAGAATTCTCCACCAATCTTAAGAAAGGCAATTTTTACCTTTGTGTGGAAACACACACACACACACACACACACACACACACACACACATACACACACTCCAGCATAGCTAAAATAATCCTGAATAATAAAAGAACTGCTGGAGATATTACCGTCCCTGACCTTAAATTGTATTTCAGAGCTATAGTAGTAAAAGCATCATGGTATTAGCACAAAACTTATTAGTAGAATCAAATTGAAGACTCAGACAAAAATCCATACACCTATGGACACCTGATTTTTAAATAAAGAAGCAAGAAATACACATTGTACAAAATATATCATTTTCAATAAATGGTGCTGGTAAAACTGGATGGCCCTATGTAAAAGAATATAAATATATTCATACTTATTACCATGCATAAAACTCAACTCCAAATGTATTGAAGACCTTAACATAAAACCAGTTACATTGAACCTGATAAAAAAGAAAGCAGAGGATAGACTTGAATTTGTTGACATAAAAAAGGGCTTTCTGAACCATTAAAGTGGGCACTGAGATCGACAATTAATAAATGGGACCTTACAAAATTGAAAGGTGTCTGTAAGGCAAAGAATACTGTCAATCAGACAAAGCAGCAGCCTGCAGAATAAAGAAAGTTTTTCACCAACTCCACATCAGATAGAGTGCTAATATCTAATATCATATATATATATGCATATATATATATATATATATATATATATCAAGAAACAAGATTATATGGAAACAAATAACCCAACTTAAAATGGGGCACAGATCTAAACAGGGAATTCTCAAAAGAGGAAACTCAAATGGCTGAGAAACACTTAATGTTCAATACCCTTAGCCACCAGGGAACTGCAAATCACAACTACTTTGAAGTTCTATTAATGCCTGTCAGAATGATTAAGGTCAATAACACAAGTGATATCTCCTCATGCTTGTGAGAATATAGAGAAAAGGGAACTCATCCATTGCAAATTGACAACAGCCACTATGCAAATCAGTGTGGCAGATTTATGAAGATGGGGATAGATAGAACTCAAGTTCTAGCTACACTACTCTTGGGCATATACCAAGTGGATACTTAATCCTAACTCAGAGACACTTTCTCAATCATATTCATTGCTGCTTCATTCATAATAGCCAGAAGTTGGAAATAACCTAGGTGTCCTTCAACAGAAGAATGGATTAAGAAAATGTGTAACATTTATACAACGGAGTATTATTCAGCTATTAAGAATGTGTAATCATGAAATTTGTACCAGGTCTGTAGAAGGGATGATGTGACATGGTTCTAGTCTCTGGAGCAGAGCCTGGAGGACATGGGCCTCCTCAGGTGCTGATGGTTGCTGTAGGCATGAAGTTTGTTTGCATAATAATGTACATATTTTACTCCATGCTCCTCCCTTTGGGGGAATGTTCTGTCAAGTGACTCCATGATAGTCAGAAACAGCATGATTCTGGAAATGAGAATGTGTCTGGTGTTCCTCAGCAAAATGATGGCTATGACCTTCAGGACAGCTCTTAAGGCTGTGGGAAAGAACTCTGAAAACATGAGTTCAAAATAGATATGTCAGTTGTAAGAACTATTCTTTACAGCATTTCTCAACAATGTAAAATATAAGGACGCAATATGAATTGTATGAGGGGATTCATGAACCTGAAAGAAAAGAGACAGCTACACTAATGAGTCAGCTTGGTCAGAAAGATACTAAGGAGACATGATTTGGTTAATTGAGGAAAAAAAACATGGATCATGAAAGAGAAAATAGTTAAAAAAACAAGAGATGGTTGTATAGTAATAGTGGTAAGTGGTAGTTCCCTTCATAGAAGCCATCAACAACTACATTTAATCCAGATATTCTGCTTCCTAAAGGAGGTAGCTATATGTGTGATTGAAATAAAAGTTGGAGATGGACATAAAGTCTGGAACCAAGAAAAAAGATGATGGCTTAATGATATTCCTACTTTCTGGGATTGTTTAATACTTTTCAATAATAAGCCTTGGAGCTGATGTGATCAAAAAGAAAAAAATCTGGGCTGGAAAGATAGTTCAGAGGTTAAGAGACTGGTTACTCTTTCAGTAGATCCTGAATTATAAAATGAGCTTCAATGCTGTTTGCATTGGCATAAGCAAGAGCTTGTTAAATTGAATGTATCTATATCTCCTTCTCTGTCTTTATCTCTATTTCTATCTCTCTATCATCTATCTATCTCATACTTAAAGCTAACTTTCTCACATAAAATAGCCTATTTTTCTAGACTTGGCAACCACAAGCAGTGTGCCCAGTGAACTGGATAGGACTTCCTATGTTAAAAAATGTACTCGTGTCAAATGTGCTCTGTATTTCACTTTCTATTTCTAAGAGTCAAGAGGCTAAGGTCTTGGACCTCCACATAAAACAAGACATACTGAAACTAATAGAAAAGAAACTGGGGAAGACCCTTGAGGACATGGGCACAGCAGAAAAGTTCCTGAATAGAACACCAATAGCTTATGCTCTAAGATCAAGAATTGGCAAATGGGACCTCATAAAATTACAAAGTTTCTGTAAGACAAAGGACACTGTCAAGCAGACAAAACAGCAACCAACAAATTGGGAAAGGATCTTCACCAACCCTACATCCGACAGAGGGCTAATATCCAATATATACAAAGAACTCAAGAAGTTAGACTCCAGAGAGCCAAACAGCCCTATTAAAAAATGGGATACAGAGCTAAACAAAGAATTTTTACCAGAAGAAATTCAGATGGCTGAGAAGCATCTTAAGAAATGTTCAACATCATTAGTCATTAGGGAAATGCAAATCAAACATCCCTGAGATTTCACATCACACCAGTCAGAATGGCTAAGATTAAAAACTCAGGAGACATCAGGTGTTGGCAAGGATGTGGAGAAAGTGGAACACTCCTCCACTGCTGATGGGATTGCAAGTTGGTGCAACCACTCTGGAAATCAGTCTGGTGGAGCCTGATATACCACTCCTAAGCATATACCCAGAAGATTCCCCAGCATGTAATAAGGATACATGTTTCACTATGTTTATAGCAGCCCTATTTATAATAGCCAGAAGCTGGAAAGAACCCAGATGTCCCTCAATGGAGGAATGGATACAAAAAAATGGTATATATACACAATGGAGTACTATTCAGCCTTTAGAAATGATAAATTCATGAACTTCTTAGACAAATGGATGGAGCTGGAGAACATCATCCTAAGTGAGGTAACCCAATCTCAAAAGAACACTCATGGTATGCACTCACTGATAAGCAGATATTAGCCTAGAAGACTGGAATACCCTAAGACACAATCCACATATCAAATGATGCCCAAGAAGAAGGAAGGAAGGGCCCCCCTTGACTCTGGAAAGGCTTAATGCAGCAGTGTATGGAAATACCAGAACAGGGAAGAGGGAAGGGGTGAATGTGTAAGACCCGAAAGAAAGATGGGGGCACCCCAGCACCCCACGCCTCGGAAGCCGGCACCCCAATCACTCACGAGAAACAGTCTTGATGCAAATAGCAAGAAGTTTTAATTCCAGAGCCCTGGGGCCACGGCCCTCTCCCACGTAGGGTAGAGAACAGTGAACACCGCATGCAGAGCCAGAACTGCTTTTATAGTTTATAGTCAAGCCCGCCTATACAAGCCACTCCATAGCTTCTAAGCCAATCAGTTCAAACCATCCAAGCCCGCGCTCTCTGAGAACCAATCAGCCTCCCACAGAGGCCGGATGGGACCTGGTTAAGTCATTTCTGCCTACATGGCCGCCTCGCACAGGGTTGTGCCAGGGTTATGCACAGTGTCACATGTGTATGTGCGTATGTACGGGGCTGGCACAGCGGTGTCCGCCCTTTTCTCAGCTTCTCCACAGGAGGGGAGGCAGGAGAGGATGCTAGGGACCTTTCCAGCCTGCAGCCTTTTATCCTTTCAAATGGGGGAACAGGGGGAAGGAAGAGGGCTTAAGTGACTTACAAGGAGGGGTGAGCCTGGAAAGGGGGAAATCATATGAAATGTAAATTAATATATCGAATAAAAATAAATAAATAAATAAATATTCATTTTACAAAAAAAAGAGGCTAAGGTCATAAAATGCTTGTCTTAGTAAGGGTTTCTATTTTTGCACAAAACATTATGACCAAGAAGCAAGTTGGGGAGGAAAGGGTTTATTTGACTTACTCTTCCACATCACTGTTCATCACCAAAGGAAGTCAGGATAGGAACTCATACAGAGCAGGAACTTGGAGGCAGGAGCTGATGCAGAGGCCATAGAGGGGTGCTACTTACTGGATTGCTTCTCTTGGCTTGCTCAGCCTGCTTTCTTATAGAACCCAGGACCACCAGCTCAGGGATGGCACCACCCACTAGGCCCTTCCCTTAATCAGTAATTGAGAAAATGCCTTACAGTTGGAGCTCATGGAGGCATTTCCTCAAGGGAGACTCCTTCCTCTGTGATAACTTCAGCTTGTGTCAAGTTGACACACAAAACCAGCCAGAAAATGCTGATTCTTGGAATGATCAAAAGGGAACCTGAGGTAAATGATTAAACTGTTATGCAATTTCTAAGGAAGTAACTTATGCAGTTGCAGTAAATAAAAGACTGGGCTTTGGTCTTCAAGAGAGAGCTATCTTGAGCAGACTGCAGAGCTATCAGCTTGCATCCATCACTGACTCTGAGTCATTCTTACATTGCTCCCATCCACCCCTTCCTCAGGACCCTCTCTCAAGCTGAGGCTGGACTTTGGCAAATTCAAAGATAAGTGGATGGAACTAGGGGAAAAAAATCCTGAGTGAGGTCACCCAAATGCAGTATTGACTCATTGTGTGGTTGTTAGTAATCACTCTTTCGCAGATCTATAATGAAAAGGAGTAAGCTGGTAAAAGAGAAATATAAAATAAACAGTTTGAGGAGAAAATGAACACCAGATGGTATAATGGAGCTAACTCCATTGCTCAAAGAGATAAAACATTAAAATAAATAAATAAATAAATAAATAAATAAATAAATAATAAATAATAGCCTGATGGTAAATGGAATAATGGGAGTGTTGACCTCAGGGAAAGACTCTCAGTTAAGCTTCTAAATCATGAAAAGAATCAAAGAAATGTCTGATCAGTGAAAGATGTCATGACAACAGAAAGATGGTGCAAAGGTAGTTGAGCAAGGAGGACAAGTTCCAGCCACATGAATCAGCAGAACTCAGTAGCTTCAGACAGGAGGTTCTGGCTTTAGAGTCAAGAATACAAGTGCTGTGGAATCCCCCTTTGTGGGTAAGGAGGGCTGCTGAGGCCTGGTATGTGTTAGGGATGTCCCTGTATGGAGGCCCAGAAAAGCCATTGCATCAAGCTGTGAGGTAAAGCCTGGGTTATGTTGGAGATTCCAAGATGTTGGAGAATTCAGAGTTGTGGGATACTTGCCAAGAAGAGCTGCTAACAGGATGTAGAACCAGCCCAAGACAGAGAACTATGTTGCAGCCAACAAAGTTCTGAAGAGCACTTTGACATTGGACGTGGAGATACAGAATTTTGAGTTTGCCTTTCTATTTTTGGTCTTGGTATTGTCCAGTGTTTTCTCACTATGCTTCCTTTCATTCCATTTAGAATAGTAACATATATTCTGTACTCTTTATGTGGGAAGCATGTGGTCTGTCTTTTTATTTTGATCTTACAATGAAGAGATTGTTATGGTTGCCAGAAGAGACTTTGGATTTTTAAACAGTATTGAGACTGAAAGCCCATGAGGACTTTTAAAGTTGAACTGAATGCATTTTTTTCATTATGATTTGGGTACAAGCCTATAGGAGCCACTTCCTCAGGGAGTGGAATGTTGTGGTTTGAATAAGAATAGCCCTAAAGGCTCCTGTGTTTGAGTGCTTAGTTACCAAGAAGTGAAATTCCTTGAAAGGATCAGATTAGGAAGAGTGACTTTGTTTCACTGAGGGTGGGGCTTTGAGGTTTCAAAAGCCTGTGCCAGGTGTAGGCTTCCTCTCTGCTATTGATGTAGTTATTGATCTACTGCTCCAACACCTACCTGTATGTCACCATGCTTCTCATTATAAAGATAATGGACTAAACCTCTGAAACTGTAAGCAATGCTGTCTCCCCCAATACTTTCATCTAATAAAATTGCCTTGGTCATGATGTCTCTTTACAGCTTTACAAAGCTTTGTGGGCATAACCAACCAATATCTGATTTTATTTAAGGTTCATACAATGAGATGGAACTCATACCTAACTCTGTGTAAGTGACCAAGAACTTGAGACTAGGTACATTATGGACATATGGTAAACCAAATACTACTGATCTTCAAACAAACAAACAAACAAACAAGAACAATGTAGTAATAAAATGACTCCTAATGACATTCTGTTATACTAATAGATCCATGCCTTGCTCAACCATCTTTAGAGAAGCTTTCTTCTGCCACAGATGAGAACAAATACAGAGATCCACTGTCAGATATTATCAGAGAGTTAGAGACCTGGGAACATTAAGGCCAAAATTGTATATCTCCATCAAATCCCTCTCCTCAGGGTTCAGAGAACCCTGCAGAAAGAGTATCCTTTGCATATATATGGCTTCCAGTTTAGTGTTTTTATGGGATTCCTGAGTATGAACAAGTGGGTCTCTGCATCTGTATCTATTTCTTGTGCCTTTTCTTGGTCTCTATCTCTTTTGTTTGTTTTGTTTTATTTCAATGTGTGTTTTAATTTTATCTTGCTTTATTATTATCTAAAGGATAATAAGCCATTGGACATATCCTTTAGATAATACAATAAAATATTTGTTTTTTAATGAGTGACAGAAAGAAGATACAACTGAATGGGAGGAGAAATAGGGGGAACTGGGCGGAGTAGAGGGAGGGAAAACAGTGATCAAGATAGATTCTGTAAGTAAAAAGTCTATTTTAAATAAAAGGGGGAAAATTACTGTCCCTTCCATTCAATTCCTTCAGGGACCATGTCACTATCCTTACATTGATGAGGTAGGTATGCTTGCTGCAAGAAACAAATACTCAAAGTTTGGGGTTAATAAACAGTATGATTCATTACTTAGACAACATAGGGGATTTGTCTTGCCCAGTGCTGGAATAAGATATGCCAAATTCTCCAAATCAGCTGTCACAGGACAGTTCTATTTATTGTTAGATCCATCACATGTGAGGGATAAAGGAAACAGCAAGGAAATTTTAATTACAAAATTTTGCCCCATTTTGTTGAAGCATTTTAAGGTCCAGACATAGATATCAATCATTTTGAAGGCCTCGGTGTTGATAAAATCCTCACAGTGACATCAAGTGCTATATGACTGGCTTAATTCTCCTGGGGTTCTGAGCAATGATACTATCTTGCTCATCAATTGTCAGGGGATGGAGTGAGATGTGGCCACTCCTCCTGCCTCCCCTCCCCCAGCCCACCCAACAATTTTGATGAAAATTAATTCAGGTCACTGTGGCATAATCTGGATTTGAAAATTTTCTTTTCCCTAATGAAATGTTATGTGCCACAAATATGATTTTGCTCTACAGGTGACAGATGCAAGGAGGAAAGGAGCAGCTAGTGAGGCTCCCAGATGTCTTTGAGAAGTATGGAGGTAGCAGGCTCCTACTTGGTGAGAAACTGCACCATGCAGCAGCGGAGAATCTCATCTATTCTAAAGGAGAGAAACATACAGATCCAAGGGACACATTCATCTCCAGCAGAGAGGACCATGTGCTTTCCCCAGGGCCCAGTTGCACAGACCAGAATCCTGCTTCACTGTGTCAGTATGAGCTGGGAATGTAAACCGAGAGGCATAGGAGAAAGAGTTAGAACGTGGCCAGAACCGTGATGCCCTTGGGCGGTGTTTTCATGGTTGTGCTGAGTTTCCATCAACTTTGTTGGTACACAGCTGTGGATACATACAGAGTCATTTGTCATATTTCAAAAACCCAGGCTCGATTGTTCTGAATCAGAAGCCCCACCCACAAGTGCACCATCCATCCATATACCTCTGCCCCAGCAGCCCAATGTTTTATTTGGCGAGCCTTTGTTCTGAGAGAGATTCTTGCAACTCTTTCCTAAAACATAGTCTTAGAATTTTTGTCATTCTTTACCTGGTGGTTGAAAGGAGATGAGCCAGGCTTTGTTTCAACTATATTTACTTTTCCAAAGCCTGGAGATGCCCTGTTCCCTCTGTGCATAGGAAAATGGCTAATGAAGCACCATAATTAATGTTAGCATTATGAAACATTAACGGGTCCTGATGGGCTGGGCTGGAAATCAATCAGTGTCGGCTGTTTCTCAGATGTGGAAGGCACTCCACAGGAAGAGCCAATTGGATGAAGAGAGGATTTGATTTATAGGATGCTGGGGCCCTGGGCTTCTTGATCGCACCATGCTTGCACCATGAAGGTTATTCCAAAGCTCATGACTGTGTGTATCTGGTCTGTGCTCATTCACCACCTCACAAGAGACTCTGGTTTATAAACATATTAATTAAACACAAAGAGTCCTGCAGATAGCAGGCGGTGTTTCAGAGGAAGAATTGTCTGGGAAGTAGCCAGATCCTTAGAGTGGGGATGCTAGTCCACCTTGGAAGGCAACATCCTGTAGTGTAAAATAAAATAAAATGATAAAAACTACAGGATCTTGGTATGCTTTGTGCTTTACACAGAAATTTAGTTCCTTTAAAGACTTCAAAGGAGGGGCCTCACCTCCCCCAGTTATCCTAGTTATCTCCTTACCACTGTTACCCTGTGGCTGGGTAGCCTGTGGGCTGGGCTCTTGTCTACTCAACATGCATAGTACTAGTAACACTGTACTCCAGATATGTCTGTGTGGTGTCTTGTTTCAGGTTTTGGAACAGGGTACTTGGTCCCAAGTAGTCACAAGCTAGAAATAGCACCTTTTCAAAACCCTCCAGTTTGCATGACAGGGTGCTGTCCATCTCCTAGCCTGCCTCCTGCTGATCAAGCCATCCACTCAGCCTTGGTCCCTACCTCTTCTGTTCTTGTAATGAGACAGCTCACGGATTTCTAAAAGATGATGACCCTTCTTTCTAACTGTATTACACCCTAAATCTTGAATTTTAAATGACCTTCACTTGAATGTTCTTGCTAATCTGGGCCACCACCAGTCTGGAACCCTGGCCCCAGCTTCCTAAATCTTTTTCCAGCTGTCTGTCCATCCCTGAGGGACTCACCCTTTTGATCCTCAGTGTGTTTTTGAGTGTCTTCTTAGGGCTGGCTGTCAGTGAAGGGACTTCTGATAGGTTAAGGCAAAGATATTCTGGATATTGTCCAGATGGGTGCTTTTCTTGCTCTCATACTGTCCCAGTGTCTGAGTAGGGCCTATATCTATGCACACATCTCTGTGCATGAATTCTACAGATAACCATGGCCTTTCCATGATAGAAACCCATTGACTAGGATAGCACTATGAAGGCTTTTGAGGCTTGGCTCTCCTGAGCCTCCTCCAAGGGCATAGACACTGAAGCTGCCTGCCTCATGGGCCGTGTGGCACTCGGATCCCAGGCCTTGGCCTGGGCAGCATTACTCAGTCCAGGTAGGTCCCTGAACTGCACAAGCCCAGTTGAAAAAGCTCAGCTTCCTGTATCTGTGCCGTTAGGGAAGAGAACTTCATCTTGCTCTATATGTTCCCCTCTGTGGAGCAGGTGTTGTGGGTATAAGCCATTTACTGGATCTTTCCTGCTAGTGTTGTGCTAGCCATGCACCTGGAAGTCTCCCCACATACCCGGAGGGAGCGAGGCCACACTTTCCCACGGCAGCAGACAGGGCCTGTCAATTAAGGATCACTTTCAATTTCCCTGTTTATAATCTTGCGGCTACTAAACATCAATAATCCCACCCGGCCTCCTTGTCATAGGGAGATTGATGGAGCACGTCATCTCTCGTATGAGGATATTTAAATGAGGATCACACTCTGTCTGCATCCCATTTTCCTGCTGAGCAGGAGCACAACCCTATTAAATCAAATTATATGTGACTTTTAAAACTTCCCTTCTCAGCATCCAATTGAAGAGATGAGTTCCATCGTAATACATTGCCCCTTTTATGAGTAAATTGACTACTCAGCCTCTGGGGCTTTTCAAGCTCCCTTTTCATATCAGGAGACAAAAGGCATGTGACAGACCTGGCAACGGGGGTGGTGTGGGGGGGACCCTTAGCTCTTGGTGGTACCATGGCTGGATCTGGGAAGATGGCCCTGGCTGCAGCTCACCTTATCTTGGAGTTTTTTAAACTCACTGAGTCAGCCCTTGGAGACAGCACAAGGATTCTGTGGGCATGGAGTGAGTGAATTCTAACATCTGGGGGAGGTGAACAAAGAATGAAAGATACACAGAAGTCAAAACATTTAGATGAGCTGAAAAGAGTCAAGCCAGGAGAAAAATTTGATGCATGAGATTTAGTCTCTACCTGTATAATTAGGAGTGCCGCATTCTAGTCAGGAACTGTTCCAGGATCTAGAGACCATAGGTGAGCATCTCATCTCAGAGACTGCTGGCTCAGTTGGGATTTACTGCTCTTTGGTTTTCGGATGAACAGATGTGATCTGTTACCAGACACACACTTACATTCACACCACATACATAAAGCCAAGCACACATGGACATACCTGTATACCTCACAGACATGCAGTGTACATCCCACAATTCATGGATGCAGGCATGTTCACAATCATAAATAAAACATAGACACATACCTGTGCACATCATAATACACATAGGCATAAGTGCAGAAACAGATATGTACTTGCACATACCTGCACACACCTGCACATCATTGCACAAACATGCATGATATGTACACATAGACTCATGCAAACATCTGTACACTGAGCTGAGCCATGGTGAAAAGTGCTCAGATAAAAACCCCAAAGAAAAACGAAAGATTAAAAAGGACTTTTGAGATGTTCCTTCTTGTTAGAATATAATACAAAAGGGGCAATGGATTGTATTTATTAGTTGGTATCACATCACTGGATTGCTGAAGTTGGCTGTGTCTGTCATACCACTGCTGACATCACCCTACCATCTTCTCCAGTCTAGAAGCATCCAGGATAGCATGTGATTTACATATTTTTTCTATTTGTAGATATTCACTGTGTGTTCCTCTGGGACTATCTTGAATTTTGCCTTCATTCTTAGAAACCAGATTTCATCAGGTATGGCAGGATATGTTTTCTGATGAATTCCACAACATCCAAGCAGATGTTTATTCCTGCTTTTCTTCTGGAAATCACTGTTTCTCATGGACTGGTCCACTTATTCTCTTGTCTGGATGCTGTGCTTTGGAGCTCTTTGGCTTCATGTCAATGTTTTGCTGAGTTCTTTGTTGGTTTGGGGCCACTGGGTTTTCACTGGAAAATTCTATTTTATTCTATTATTTTATTTGCATATTTTCCTTCTCCATTTTCCATTAATCCCATTCTATCTTTTTTTGTTGTTTGTTTAATTTCATGAACATCTCAGTGCCACACGATTCTGCCTGATTTAGTACCTTATTGACATATATTCATTGTATATAATGCCAGATAAATTTCAAATATATTGTGTGTACTTTGACCATGATCATCCTCCAACAACCCTTTCCTTTTCAACCCATTTCCATCCCTGCCAACCACCCACCATTCTCTCTGGAGAATACCCAGAGGTGGTAGGGTTGGATTATATAGTATACCTATGGTTTTCATAGAGACCACATGAGTTTAAATTCTCATCAGCAGTGAATAGGGGGGCTCTATTTCCCAGCATCCTCACTAGCGTTTGTTATTACTGGTTCTTGTGATAGTCATTATTACCTGGGTGAGGTAGGATAACTATACTTGCCTATCTGTCCTATTTCACAGTTGTGTGTGACAAACACACATGAATATCACACCCCATGCTCCTTTTCCCAGCGGACACATTTTACTGAATTCAGAGCCACGGAGAGACATTTTATGACTATAATGAAGCATCTGGTGTTATTAGTTTATAAGGGAACAGGTCAATTTTTGGGTAAGTTATGAAAACTCTGGACCATGCTTGATCAGCCTCATTTGCTTTTGGTGAGATGGCACGTCAGGGTGCAATAGTTGTTGAATCAAAACTGCTTACCTCATGACACCCAAAATGAAGGAGAAAAAAAGATGGAGCCCCTAATTCTGTCCAAGAGCACACATCCCCAGTGACATTGGGACTTCTCTCAAGGCACAATTTCCTAAGCTCCACTCTCTGCCAGTAGCATCAGAGTCTGGGAAACAAGCTTTCAACTTAGGGGCCTTCCCAAACTATATCAAGAAAAACCACTTTGAAAATGGTCACCAGCAGCACTTTGTCAGAAGACCAGGAATAAGGACACTATGGGCCGGTTCATAATTTTGATTAAAAAATAATTAACCAGATGGTGACAGAACTTTCAATCTAGGAAGCATCTCTTTGCAACAAATGGGAACATTACAAAAAAAAAAAAAAGACAGCAAATAAAATGGCACAGTTGTGGAGCCCAACTGGCACATCTACAAAAGAACTCTTACACCCAAGGGATCAATATGGAATAAGAGGCAGAAAGATTGTAAGAGTCAGAAAAGCAAGTTAGTGTGAGATTGCATCTCTTAGAGATGTCTGAAGCTACAGCTAAGGGATGCTGAGAGCAGGAGAAATAGTCTTCTCCAGGGAAGAGCACACCAACTGCATACCCAATACTGATGGTCAGCCCTGAACACACGCACACACAAGCAACATTGTTCAGACTGAACAGATTGTATTTATGTATTTAGTAATATACATATACGTGTATGTGTATGTATGTAACAACGATTAATGAAAAAAGAGGTCATGGATTGAAAGTCAGCAAGAAGAGGTTGAAGGGAGTTTTTTTTTTTTTTTGAGGGAGGATAGGGAAGGGGAAACTAATGTAATTACTATAATCAAAAAACCAAAAGGCAAGTAATTTTTTTTCACAAAAAAGTCAACTGTACCAACTTTATGCTTGGGAGATGTCCTATTGAAAAGTTAGCTTTCTGTATTAGTCAGGATTCTCTAAAACAATGGAACAGAAAGGATGTGTGTGTGTGTGTGTGTGTGTGTGTGTGTGTGTATGAGAGAGGAGAGAGAGAGAGAGGTGAGTGTGATAGTGTGTCTGAGTGTGTGTCTGAGTATGTATTCATCTTTGTGTATGAGTGTGTGTGAGTATGTGTGTCTGTGTGTAAGAATCTGTGTTTATGATTTGTTAAGCTGGCTTACAGGCTGTGGTCTGAGTAGTCCAATGGGTGTCTGAGACAGAAAGCCAAGAATCCTAGAGTTGTTCAGTACATGATGCTGGATGTCTCTGCTAAGAATATTTTATTTAAACATTTCAGTTTCAGTTTCTTGCTTTAACTTAATTTAAAATACCTAAATGGATTTTGGCTTAGGATTCCAAAAATTAGCAAAATGGCCCTAAACATACTTCTGCCATTTTGTACTTTGTATTTCTAAGAGGTTGTATTTTCCTTATTGACAATTATAAAATGAAAATATCAGTCAACAATGTTGAAGATGCTGTGTCCTGTAAGATCAAATATTCAGCCAATATCTAATTCTTTATGCAAAAATAAACAAGATTATCCAATCTATTAGTATGCAAATTTGCTTTACTCTTTAATAAATGATATGATAATGCCAAATATTGGTTTAAAATATATTTCTTTGTCAGTTTTAAATCAGTAAATATTTGGTTTGGTTGGTTATTTTATATACCTATGTACTCAGAGGAGTGTATTTCTTAGGCAAAAAAAAAAAGGATCATTAGTGGAGAGACTCACACAGTCTCAACAAGAAGGTATCATATTTTATCTTGATGACCAAGGTAATTAAGTGCTGATGTAAGGTGCTATCAGATTTAGGGGAATGAAACAGTGAATTTTATTCAGGAAACACCATGAAGGCCCCTGAAGTGTCAGGGATCTCTCTTCTGGATTATTGAAGGTCTCTACAACAAACTTTGCAATGCAACAGAGCTTCTTAGATAGTAAGGTAAGTTTTTAACACCAATAAGAAGAAATCAAACTGGAAAGTTTAGTAACAGCAAGCATGTACTTGAACCTTGGATCTAGGCAGAACACATAGATTCCTGCATCAGAAGAGGTCTGTCCCATGACTGTGGATTACAAACTCAATGCTAGCCAGAGTCAGGATGTGCTGGGGACAGTATCAATCTCTGGTGGTCTGGCATGGAGAAAAACAAAGGATCTTTGAAGACTTGCAGTGAGCTGGAGGTCTGGCAAGTGCATGGATGAAGTTGTTTTTCTAAGAAAAGTTGTATATGGTTATTTCCTTCTGACCTGTGTAAAAGCATCGTATCACGGTGTAACACCACCAACAAAAATCTATTTGGCAGCAAGTTGTAGAAGCAACTTTTTGGACCATCCCATATTCTTGTGTGGTACTCTGCCTGGTGGGAGCTAGACTGTAGTGAGCATCGAGAACTGCCATCTGTTTTCTAGCTGATCTAACGGAAGCTGAGAACATGCTCCTCTGTGCCTGCTCTGGCTGCCTGGAGAACCATTCTGAGGTTAGTGTTCCTGCAGTGGGTGTAACATTTCACTTCTATTTTGCCCCAGCTTATCCTTAGGAATACTTTCCTCACCCAACACCCTCCCCCTTCCATTATGATCACCTGTGTGTCTTCAAATCTGAGCTCACCACTGGGTTCCTTTCAGTAAATTGCATTTTGATTTGAAATAATAAGTAAAGATGTCTTGGCTTTTATAATGAACAGGATTTAATTTGGTGTATTTCCAAAGTGCCTCTAGAAAACCCTACTTGGGTACACCATTCACCAGATACGCTGTTGGTAATAGCCCTCTGATATATTATCATTAGCAAGAACAGCATGCTCACATTAAAGGAACACTGATGCTAAGTTGTCTTCCTAAGGGAACAGGACCTGTGAGAATGTGATGTGACATGATGTGCTGCTGTCACACAAAGATGGCGGCAGGCTCTGAGAAATCACTTCTGTGTGAGGAGATGGCCCAGTGTATATGGATTTCTAAACAGAAAAGGCTGACTGGCCTTGCTTGTCAACTTTTTTTCCTCATCTCATTCATTTGCCTGTAAGATGTAATGCACGGGCTAGTTACACACACACACACACACACACACACACACACACACACAACTCCATTCCTTCTAACCTTATTGTCTGCTCCTAGTATGTGGTTTTGTTTCCTGTTCTGACTGGATGTGTTTGAACTCCATTCTTGGCTTTCAGTCATGAGGAGACCTAGTGTACTTGGGGTTCAGGCTGCATTGGTGTGCACTATACTACAATTGGCACTGTGATTGTACACTGTAACTCAGCAGTATGCAGATATGGAGACTATGTTCTCTTTAGTCTTCAGAATTCCAGTATACATCCTATTGTCTCCTTAGGGCAACTTGGGACTTGGGAAGATCAGGAAGAGCATAAGAAGCTAAGAGGAGATTGACATTCTCCCAGACCCATGTAGAATCTCTTCATCTGAGAAAGGGTAGACCAGTCACTGATTGCACCTTGCCTTGGCAGATATTTGTGTTGTGGACGATCCCAAGGTCACAGAGAACCTTTGACTTAGTGGCTTCCCTATGTGTGAAAGCACAGGCTCTGCCTACAGTCTTGATGATGCCCCTTTATGCTAAGTTAGGAAGTAGGATGATCTTAGAACCCTGGAAGGGCTGCCGAAGAGTCCAGGTATATCCAGCACTCACAGCACAGACTGTCTGAATCCCTGAACATGAGGCTGTGGGCACAGGGGGCTCACTGCCTTTTACATGCATAGCAGTAGTCTAATGGTCAAATGCAAAGGCTTTTAGAACTTCCTGTAGAAGAACATTTGTTTCCATCCACTTAAACACAGTTCTAATTAGTTGTCAGTCTGGATTATTAGGGGATAAAACACTTGGTTTAAGTGAATTTGAACAATCTCCTCCATGGGTACCATGCTTGGACAACAAAGCCCAGGTCTGTCTTTGATTCTGAGTGTAGACCAGCTTTCTGAGCCTGCATTTACCTCTGCTCAGGGGTAGTTTTTGCAAGCATTGTGCAGCTATGCCTCTGAAACCCATCTCTGCCTCCATTTCTGTGTCCAGGGTCAGCTTTCTTCCCTTTCTATTTATGGATGTCAAATGTCCCGGTTTTAAGGTGTGACTATGGATACAAAGATATGCTGTGTGATGTGGGCACAAGACTCCTGACCTTACAGTTTCCTGGGAGCCCAGCTCTTCCAGCAGGACCCACTGGCTGCTTTCTGACACGCTTCACTACCCCTAATAGCTCCCTATTACCAGCTACAATTTAGCATCTGAGCCAGGAGCTGGATGAGGGAAGGGAGAGAAAAGAGTGTAAATTATACGGAGTAGCGGGGAACAAAGGTTTTATTTCTCCTGAGCACAACCCTTTGATAGGAAAACGGGGGAGACAAATGTGTTGCTAATTTAATTAAGTGGTATGAGATTTCAGGGTCTACAGATGCCATTTAGAAGGGGATTAATCAAGAGCAGGTGACGAAAATGAACAGGCACAATGTTAGTGGTTTTTTTTTTTTTTTTAAACAATCCGACACAGTCGAATGGCATCAAGGGCTCTTCAAAGAGGACACAGTTTGGCTTTGCTAATCCAGCTCTGCCTCCCCTCCCCCAAGGGGCTGGGCTTGCACTGTGAGCTGCCTTGCCCTGTTTTCTTGAAGTAGTCAAGGTGTCTAAAATCCATGTGTCATCCATCTACCTGCTATACTCTCTCCTCTTCCATTCTTTCCTGGTATCGCACAACCCCAGCCCTATACTAAGTAAGTAGTACACGTGTGCTGGACTGGTTTCATGGCTGGACACAGAAGACATTCCTACACAGATCCTAAGCATTGACAGTTCATGTTATCTGCCATAACAGCTAGATACAGAACACATGCCAATGCAGCCTGAGCATTGGTATTCATGGTATGTACCCTCACGGATGGATACAGAGTACCTGCGCACAGAACATCAGTGCTTTGGGGTATGAAGATCAAGGAAGTGGAGCACCTAGAACATGGGCATCGGGCAGCTCACACATCACCAGAAGCAACACCCATTCTGAAGAGAGAGGAAAGGCCCAGAGGACATGGGGTTCTTCATGTTCAAGGCTATTAACCCACCTTGCCTCTTGAGCTTCGAAGAATTGGTGGCTGAAGAGGATGGGCCACTTCTCTCTGTCACACCCCCTGCTGCCTTACATAGGTTTGGAACATATAAGGCACATCTTAGTCAGGGTTTCTATTCATGCACAAAGCATCATAACCAAGAAGAAAGTTGGGGAGGAAAGGGTTTATTCAGCTCACACGTACATACTGTTCATCTCTAAAGGAAGTCAGGACTGGAACTCAAACAGGTCAGGAAGCAGGAGCTGATGCAGAGGCCATGGAGGGATGTTACTTACTGGCTTGCTTCCCCTGACTTGCTTTCTTATAGAACCCAAGACCTCCAGCCCAGGGATGGCACCACCCACCTTTGATTATTAATTGAGAGAATGCCTTACAGTTGGTTGGATCTCAAGGAGGTATTTCCTCAAAGGAGGCTTCTTTCTCTGTGATAACTCCAGCTTGTTTCAAGTTAACACACAAAAATCATCCAGTGCAGGGCATATGGATTGGATCAGTCTTCTCAAATGCTTTAGGGACCTTGGATGACTTTTCTGAAGACGAGCCTAATAGGCATTCTGAGCAATGCAGACCATGCCCTATTTCCTGTATTCATATAGCATGGATGGCAAAAAAGTGTGCTTTAGTTTCAGGTGCCATTTATATCCTCAAAGCCGAAGGGGCAGAGAACAAAGTAGTGGATTTGTGGCCAGGCATGTACATCATAATAAGGTTCTGGAATTAAGCAAGAGGGTTTTACTTCTCCAGATCTGGCTTTCAGTCAACTTAGCACCTGGATTGACTCATCTTGAGAAAGTCTCTGATGCCCAGAAACAGATGAACAAGGTCCTGTAAGTGTAGAGGTCCACAGGGTCTGAAGCAAGTCTCCTGGGGCAAATGTTTGAGTGACTTTAGGACTTTCCATGTGCTTGTAGCTGTGAACTGTTCCCAGCAAGCAGCTCCATTTAGGTGTTGGAAACTGAAGCAATAGGGCCTACCCGGGGAAAGTTGGGTCATGAAGGATGTGCCTCTTGCTTCTTGCTGGCTGCCACGAGGTGAGAAACTTTCCTCCCTCATGCCCTTCCTCTGAGATGTCTGTCTTGACCCAAGCTATCCAGCAGGAGAGCTGGCCAAGCATAGACTGGAAGAAGGCGGAAGAAACCTTTCTGACTTTTGGTTGTTTCTCTTGGACATTTGTCTCACTGGCAGACAGTCCAATACAGCTTCTTTCAGTACCACACAACACAGAAGTTGGCTCTCTTCCCTGACGAGTTCTAGAGGAACATGGTATCAGCGGATCATTCACTTAACTTTCCATAAGAAGAAATGGTTTAAGAATGGTGGTTTCTGGGAAAAGCTAATGGTTCCCAGAAGACTTGGACTGCTGGGGACAACAGCTTCTCCAGGCACTCTGGGGGTCCCCAGCCTACTGCTTGAGCAGGTTGGAGTTGGAGAAATAGTCTCTCTCTCTCTCTCTCTCTCTCTCTCTCTCTCTCTCTCTCCTTCTCTCTCTCTCTTCTCTCTCACTCTCTCTTATAGATTTCCCCTCATGACTGTGAAGGAGAGTAGAAAGAAAGCTCACTTCTCCTCATCTAAATAAAATGCAAGCTTTAACCCATGGTTTGCTCCATCCCTAGATATTCTTAGATTCCAGCTGCCTCCTGTGAAAATAGAGCAGATCTTGTCTCGTTGGTCCCTTCTTGGAAACCTCATGTGCTACTTTGCTTTCTGTTGCTGTGATCAAACACTCTGATGAAAAGCAGCCTGGGAGGAAACTGCTTATTTGGCTTATACTTCCAGGTCATAGTTCATCACAAAGGGAACTTGGGGCAGGAATTCAAGCAGGAAGCTGGAAGTAGAAACTGATGCTAGGCCATGAAAGAATGTTTCTTACTAACTTGCTCGTTTGGCTTGGTCAGTTTGCTTTTCACACAAACACTGAACCGTCTATCCAAAGATGAGCTAGGTCCTACAACAACAACAACAACAACAACAACAACAACAACTCCCTGATGGATTTGCTCGCAGGTCAATCTGAAGTGTTTTCTCAATTGAGTTTCCCTCTTCCCAGACTACTCTGTCAAGCTGACATGAAACTAAGCCAGCATTGCTTCTGAATGAGTGGGCCCTCTCATTCAGTTTGACTACTCAGGCCCAGCAGTCTTGATGTAGATTAGCAGGCACACTTGCTGTCCTTGTGGGATCTAAAGGGTGAAGTGTGTGCTCTTCACAGACACTGCCCATCTCCTAGAGGGATGTATAACCTATAGGTGGCAAGGCCAGTCCACCAGTGCCTCAGATATGCCAGTGCCCCAGCAACCTTTTTCTGCTCCTTATAACTGCCCTCATCTCCCAGATGTCCACATTCCTGGAGACAACTGCCTGGAAATGTTTAGCTAGCCGCCTCTGAGACTTCCTGGGATCTGCTGGGGGCATCCTGAGCCTAGATTAGGCATATCTAGGGCTATAATAACTTATTGGTACCCTGGCTCCTGATATGACTGTCCCTGAAGGTACTTCTCCAGCAGAACTGCACATCAGCACACTTGGAGATGCATTAGCTGGACTGCACATCAGTATACATGGGGATGCATTAGCTGAACTGCACATCAGCATACAAGGAGATGAATTCAAGGTAGCATTTGACTCTATGCATTATTCATTTCAAGTGGTTTTCCTGACACTCATTTTGGGTTGGCAGCACAGGGACGAAGGAAAACAGGGTCCTGGTAAGAATCCATCTTCACTCAAGACTGGTAGGTTCAGGGCCAAAGCACTGGACCTTGGCGTAGTAGGAATTTATAATCCTAATAAGTCCATATAAAAATGACACAATCCAAGTATTGTGTTTATAAGCCATAAGCCTAGATTGTACAGATGTGGGGCTATACTAATTTATTCCCCAGCTATGAATTCTCTTGTTACTTGCTGTTTCTCCTGGCGATGTGGTTCTGGTCCATGGTGGCTTCCTCCTCCTCCATATTCCTCCTTCTCTTTCCTCTCTCTGTCTCTCTGTCTCTGTCTCTGCCTCTCTCTTTCTGTCTCTGTCTCTCTCTGTCTTTCTATCTCTCTCCTTGCAATCCCCTCACTTGGACCTCAGTCCCATCTTTCTCCTTCACTGCCCAATCATAGACTCTAGCCTTTTATTGACCAGCTAAAATGGGGAGAAGGTCCACATGGCATCATTTGAGTAATTGAGGATTTGCTAGACAGGGTAACCACATCTTGAGGAAACAGTATGTAGCATTAGAATACAAACAGTATCAGGCCAACTCACTGAACCTTGGGACTTTATGCAGCAGAGCAAAAGATCAGGTAACCACGCAGGGCCGTTGCTGAGACCTTGGTCCTATCTGGTGTGAACTTTTGCATGTGCCAGGGTTGCTATGCTCAGTAATATACCTTCTTTTTTTAAAAAAAACTATTTTATTTATTTACATTCCAAATATAGACCCTCTTTCCAGTCCCCTCTCCCAGAGTTTTTCACTTCCTTCTCTTTGCCTCTGAGAGGGTGCTCTCCCACCCCTTCTTATCACCTCTTCATCCCACCCCCCGGCATTCCCCTTCTCTGGAGCATCAAGTCTCTACAGTGTTAGGTGCAGCATCCTCTCCCACTGAGGCCAGATAAGGCAGTCCTCTGCTATGTATGTACCAGGGGCCACAGATCAGCCCATGTATGCTCTTTGGTTGGTAGCTTAGACTCTGGGAGTTCCCTGGCATCTGGATTACTTGATATTGTTAGTTCCCAGGACTCAATGGGGATACCTTAGTTGAAATGTTCAACAGTGGGGAGATGGAACTTGAAGAGGACACCTCCAGTAGATAGATAGGGCCCCCAGTGTGGGTATGGGGTCACCAACCTATCTTCAAAATTTTTGCCCCAGAATTGTTCCTGTCTAAAAGAAATTCAGTGACAAAAATGGAGCAGAAACAGAAGGAAAGGCCTAACTTGGGATCCATCACATGGGTGGGCACCAAACCCTGACACTATTACTGATACCATGTTGCACTTGCAGACAGGAGCCTACCGTGGCTGTCCTCTGAGAAACTCTACCAGCAGCTGACTGAGACAGATGCGGATATTACAGACAACTAATGGGTTGAGTTAGGGGGCCTCTATGGAAGAGTTAGGGGAAGGATTGAAGGAGCAGAAGGGATGGCAACCCCATAGGAAGGCTAACAGTATCAAGTAACCAGGAATATGCCTTCTTATTTTCATTCTGTGCAAGGGGTTGTCAGGAGGGCTGACCTGACTGGACAGAAGGCAGGCAGAGGTGGAGCGAGTAAGCATTTTCTAGTTTCTTTGCTGTAAACAATCAGGTGCTTGGTTTCAGTTCAGCCTGGGAGTTGGTGAAGGGTTAATGGTGAGGCAGGTACAGAGGGCAAGTCCTTGGACTAGCTGGCATTTGCTCCAACTCTTGTCCTATATATCGAGCCACATAGGAAGAAAGGCTAGAGCCTACATGGAAAGCTTAATGCAGAGAGCTGCTGTAGGGATGTTCACGCCAGCCTCGGGAGGTTCACACCAGCCTCGGGAGGTTCACAATCCTTGGGAGGCAGTTGGTGGCACAATCCCTCCTTAAGAGCACAGATGCCAGTGTCACCTTCCTGTGGATTCCTGAGAGAATGTCACAACATGGTTCCATTTCTGTGCTGTTGTCATCAGACAACCAGAGCAGGGTGGGTGGGTAGGGGCCCTGGCTCATGAGTCATGGATACTTTACATTGTGTTGGTGTGAAATTAATTCACACTCAAGAGAACCTGTGGTTTGGATTTTGCCCCTTGCTCTCTATTTGGGATAGCTCTATACATGGTGAACTTGCCGCATTGGGCAGCACATCAAACCCAGGACCCTGCCAGCTCTGCAGCTGTGAAGGTAACAACTGACACTCTCTGCTGTCCCCTGTCACCGATGTTAGGGCTATATTTTACTTTGTATGTTTCTTGAAAACTCCCATCTAGGAATAGATGAGATGCTTGGTATTTAAAAACTTGGCTTTTTGTTAGATAATTTTTGCCCTGTTGTAGACTAATAAAAACATGGGGGCTAAGCTATTATGTTTAGTAAATTGAAAGTATGTAACACATTTTTAACCCATGGTATTTTAAATTTAGAGTGTCTTCTATTGATATATAATCCATCTATCTATGCATAAGGACCAGGCTAATTTTCATATTCAAGGGCTGCACAGTCTTGACTTGGATTTTCTTCTGGATATTCTGCACAGGGCCATTTCTATTAGCAACATACTTAAGACAGTTTCATATTATTTTCATATTATTTCTAGTTTAATTCCAGATTCTCAAATTCAAAAGACCCACAAAACCTCAGTTTCTTAAAAATAGAAAATCCACTGGATTTGCAAACTACTTTAAAATTAGAAACCACAAACATGCCTCGCTGCCAGGTCAACATCTGGGCTGATTCAGATGGCTGCTTTCCAAACCTTCACACACTGAAGTCTTAAGTACTGTAACTTCACATTCAAAGTCTTCTAAAATCAGATCCAAAAATACTTGAGCTCATCTTCACTCCTTTGGTGATTGTGAGAAACTGAGACCTGGCTGAACTGTCCTCAAAAGCAGAGAAGAGGAAGAGAAGAAAGAGAGAGGGAGAGAGAGGAGGAGAAGGAAGAAGAAAGAGAGGAAGAAGAAGAAAGAGGAAGAGGAGGAGGGAGGAAGATGAGGAGGAGAAAGGGGAAAGAGGAGATAGACAGGCCCAGAGTAGAGGTAGAAATAGCTCACCCTGTGTCCCAGGATGAATGGAGAGGTCAGTGCCAGAATAAAGTAATTAATTATAAATGTGCCCACAGAGAATCTATTATAAGGAACTCTGAGCTCTGTGAGATATAGAGGGATAAATCCAGACTCTAAAAAACAGCCTGCCGGTGTTGGAGCGTGAAAATGAATAGGATCGGTTTCTCTCTGTCTCTCTGTCTCCTCTCTCTCTCTCTCTCTCTCTCTCTCTCTCTCTCTCTCTCTTATTAAACTAATGTACCATTTGATTAAACAGGGAACTATGTAAGCTTTAGCAAGAATGATGAAGTCAGGGGAAACATATGCAAGTAGCTGAATTAGCATTACTTATTAATTGCTCAACAGGAAAAGATGGAAAGAAACATTTGTAGTTCCGAAGTCCCTGAGTGTCAGGACCCTTGAAAGCAGGCCTCCTTGGTGGTCCAGTTTGTGGAGTCTACATCATCAGATCAGGCTTTCTAATGCTCCCAGGAGCTTTTTCAGGACCCACAGTGACAGCTATAGGTCAGAGATGAAACCTCACCATGTTTGGCGATAAACATCCTTAGAGGAGGAAGTAATACCAGAAAGGAACTAGATAAGACAAAACAAGCCGTACTCCTTTAGGGCAGACACAGGACCTCTGATCCTGGGGAGACAGCCCCCAATGTATGATACTATAGGGGGGAATGGGTAAGAAGAGAATTTTTAGTACTAAAAAATTATTGTTTTCTTAACTTAGAGATTTGTTCTATTCTTAACTCAATGCTTGTGAACCTGCTCCCCCTCCATAAACACAGATACCCAAGGATCCCACTTCTACAGGTCATGTCTGGATCCAAATCAATACTCACTGCCATTCCCTTGACATGTAAGAAAAGGTCACAAACGAGATGATCAGAGAGGTGGGACCTGATAGGCAGCTGGGGCAGGGTGTCTGTGGAATTGAGCTTTTGCTCATGCAGAGGCTGAGGACTGTGCGCATGTAGCTCAGTGGGTGGACTGGGAGCCTATCAGTCAGAGGACTTTGTTCCAACCTCAGTATTGCTTAAAATGGGATTGTAAAGGCACATAGACTATCTATTACACAAGACACCCAGACATCAGCAACCTTGTGCACTGGAACTGAGCTCAGGCTTTATGGCTACTCTGCCCTTTGGTAGGAAGTGCTTTTGAGCTGTACATCAAGAGTTGAAACAGGGGGAGCCCCACCTCTACTCTGTCCCATAGACTTCCTTGTGGGAGGTTGTTGGGACTAGGAGAGGCCAAAGAGCACATGGGGGTGACAATAATAATAGACAGGGACAGGAAAGCCACATGTACACAGCATGGAGGAACAGAGAGGAGCCAGAGTGGCCAAGAGGAGAGGAGGTGTGCAGCCCAAGGATTTTGAAGGCACTGAGTTGGCAGTGGTTTGAAGGGGCACAGTCTCTGTCACTGAGTCATCAAGACTGCAGGCAGTGATGCCCTACAGAGGGTGCCATGGGCTATGGGGCTCAGACTTGGGTATCAAACATCTTGGGGAGCAGAAACATAGGGCATTGCCACCAGGGCTTTACTCCACCCCTAGTCAGCCCCCCAGACAGGCCCCAAGAGGAGGCAGCCACTTGGCTGCCAGAATGTTGATGTGGATGAAATGGGAATTTAACAATGTCTCTGAGTGAATGCATGTTGTCCCCCACCCCTTTTTTTGAGGGTGTCACATGATCTCGCTGTGTGACATCTCAAATCTCCATCTTGCTTTGTCGGGCCTCTATGCATGAATAATTTTCCCAGTCCTTGTTTTTAGTGGGGCCGGAGAAAGAGCGCATTACAGGCACACAATCTCCTGTTGTCCGCTATCAGCATTTGGGGGGCTGAGCTGGCTTACAACAGTGTAAAGACCCCGGTGGCATGTGTTATAATATATGAGCCATTGTCCCTGTGAAGAACACACGAAAGAAAGAACATTGTTCTACGAGGGAGCAATTCACCGGGTTTTTCCCAGAGACTCTTGGGTCAAGTTTTCATGGGCCTATTTGATTTTCAAATTCTGTTTCTGCCCTCTTTCCTCTCTAGGAACAGAGTGTCCAAACTTGTCTACATTCACTTCCCATGTTTTGTGCATGGTCGATGTCCTTTAAAAAGAGTACCTCAAATAAGTCTTTATTCTTGTTTTGTTGGCTCTCATTCTGTGTTTTCATGAACTTTGGCCCCAGCCATGGCAACTGCGGGAAAATGCTAACAGTGATTGACAGGATTAGAGGAGCGGGTCCCCATCCGCATTTCAAACACTCGGGGAACAATGGGGATGGGGGCGATTGAATTAATGAGGGACAGGGCTGTCAAAAGAGCACACATACTTTACATAAACCTGATTATCTTTGCATGGCAGAAATGGAGAAAAATACCGGAGGGGGCCGAGCTTGGCTCTCAGTCCACCTCGTGGACGGCCCATCCTGTTCAGCTCAGCTGGCCTGGCCTCCCTCCCACGCAGCATCCATCAGCTATGCTACTTAACAAGTCTATTCAGGGGCTAGGACTGCACTCCTTTCACCACTCAGCACCTCTGTGGGGCGGTGAGTTGTTCTGTTGTTAGTTTTCCTTGGGAACCATTGCTTAATGTTATCTAGGAGCACATTCCAAATGCTGGACTCGAGGTGGCAGCCTGGGTCTCAGCAGCTGAAAAGAAGGGCAAGTCCTCGCTCCAGGGGCCTAAACAGCCCAGTACTGCAATATAGACTTATACCCCAGAGACCAGTGGCTGCAGGGAACCTGCCAGGACGATCATTCTGAAGCCCATGGACATCCCGCCTTCTGCCTTTCCAAACACACAGGCTGACTACCCCTAAAAGCAGAGTAGATCATTTAGCTAGAAGCCACCGGTCACCTGGGAGCCTCCTGGACCCAGGGCCAAAGAGGAACCCTGGGAATGGCTTCAGAGAAAAGATATAGCTACAGCCCTCCCCTCATGTCCCGGTCATGCTTTGTAACCTTGCCATTGGTCATTCGACAGGAAGAGCCATTGCTACCACTGAGTTCTAGAATCCAATCTCTGTGCTACATTTTAAGATGAGCTAAGTGCCACTTACTCAAGGAATGAGCTCAGGGGACAGACACAATGACACATATTTCTGTCATCCTAGTAGGCACATTTGTTTCTGGGGGCTTCTGACTGATAGGGGAAAGTCATCAAGGGTGTCCAGAAGCAGTCCATACCCTGCTCTGTGCCGTCAGACTGTGATTCAGGATGGAGTGAGTGAGGAAGACCTGGAGTAGACCACCTTCCTCCACACCTGGGTAGACTCCAGGATACCCAACATTCATCTTGTTGTTTCCAAAACTAAGGTTTCAGGATGTAAGGAAGGTTTGTGCTTACAGAATAATCCAAAAGCCTTTTGGCGCATTCTAAGTGCTTGACTAATTCAGTAAGCATCAAACCACAGAAACAAGGTCCCCAGCTCCTCATGCTTGCCCCCTCCCTTCTGAGTGGATTCTGACTGGGGTGGTGTGCTGGCTCCAGAGAACAGGCTGCAGAGTGTAACTGTCAGGGCTATCCCTAGAACTCGCTTGCACAGCTTATATACCTGTTGTATCCAAGCCAGGAGCAAATTCCAGATGCCAAACCTTTGGTCCTGAGCCCCAGGACTGGCTGCAGTGCCCAGCCCAGCCAGCAGGTGGCTCTGTTTCACACATCCTCCTGGAGCCTGCCACCATCTTCTCAGGGACGCACAGTCTGGTCACTGGCTGGCTGCAATGGAAGGGACAGAAGCCTTCCTTGCTCTGCTTTCCAAGAAGTGAAGGGGGGCCAGCCAGGGACCACTGCAGACCTATGAACACAGTCTGCTTGCAGGGAGGTTGAGGTCAGAGCCCTCCCGAGCACAGAGGGACTGGAATTCCCTCCACCAGGAAAGCCTCAGAGGGGCAACAATGTGCCTTGAGGCTGAGGGGGAGTAAACACCATTGGTTGTGCATGAAAACTTTTCTCCTTCTTGGATTCCATTTCCTGTCAGCATCCCTCTTCATTCTGGGTCCCGTTGGAAGCAGAGGACTTATTTTCTTAAGAAAGTTCCCCCCTCACCATAATTAATAAATTGATATCGTAAGTAAAGGTTTGGTAAATATTTTAATTAAAATACTTGTGCACGTATAGAGCCGGTGTAATATTTCATACCTTGCAGAGCTGAATGCATGCAGTAGTTTACTTCTGTGGCCTTGTTTCATTTTATTTGTGATTAAAGCTCTTCCTTCCTTCCTTCCTTCCTTCCTTCCTTCCTTCCTTCCTTGCTTTTTTCTTTCCTTCCTTCTATCTGCCTTTCTCTTTCTCTCTCTCCTTTTCTTTCTCTCCTTTTCTTTCTTTCTTTCTTTCTTTCTTTCTTTCTCTCTCATTTTCTTTCTCTCTTTCTTTCTTTCTCTTTCTCTCATTTTCTTTCTTTCTCTCTTTCTTCTTTCTTTCTAATACTGAATCTTCCATTTATTGAGCAATTACTATGTGTCAGGACATATGTACATTCTAATTCAACACTTACACAAATACTGAGAGGTAAAAAGCATTAGTTCTATTCCACAGATAAAAATAATGAGACTCAAGGATAGTGTATTTTCCAATATGACTAATAAATGGGGCTGGAGAGATGGCTCAGCTGTTAAGAACACTGACTGCTCTTCTGAAGGTCCTGAGTTCAAATACCAGCAACCACATGGTGGCTCACAACCATCCATAATGAAATCTGATGCCCTTTTCTGGTGTGTCTGAAGACAGCTTCAGTGTACTTAGATATAATAAATAAATAAGTCTTTGAAAAATATGACTAGTAAATGACAGACCCTGGTTCCTTAGATTCTAAAACCTCCCTCTGCTGTAGCTCTGCTGATAGGGAGGTTCCATTGATAATAAAGTCATTAATTGGAAACTTGACATGATATTTACTTTGGCACAGTCAGTTCCTTAGCCTCCTTCTTTGCTCTAAACTCTAGCAAACCAGTCTGTGTCTGGCCAAAGGGTCTCAGGTTAGAACTTGAGGTTGTTGGATTCACTTTTTTCCCCCGTGCTCATTGTGCATTTATTAAGAGTCTCTCTACCTTCCATACCAGTAGATGGCATTCTTCTTTTTTCTTTTTTTTGTTGGCTATTTCCTTTATTTACATTTCAAATGTTTTCCCCTTTCCAGGGCTCCCCTTCAGAAAACCCCTATCCCATCCTCCCTGCCCCTGCCTCTATGAGGGTGCTCTCCTATCCACCAACCCACTCCTGTCTTCCCGTCCTGGCATTCCCCAACATTGGGCCATCAAACACCCTCAGGCCCAAGGATCTCTCCTCCTACTGATGTCCAACAAGGCCATTCTCTGCCACATAAGTGGCCAGCACCATAGGTCCCTCCATATGTACTCTTTGGTTGGTGGTCCAGTCCCTGGGAGCTCCAGGGGGTTTGGCCTGTTGACACTGTTGCTCTCCAAATGGGGCTGCAACCCCCCTTAGCTTCTTCAGTCTCTTCTCCAACTCCTCCATCGGGGACCCCTGCACTCAGTCCAATGGTTGGCTGCAAGCATCCACTTCTGTATATGTCAGGCTCTGGCAAAGCCTCTCAGGAGAGAGCCATATCAGGCTTCCATCAGCAAGCACGTCCTGGCATCCACAATAGTGTCCAGGTTTGGTGGCTGTATATGGGATGGATCTCCATGTGGGGCAGTCTCTGGATGGCCTGTCTTTCTGTCTCTGCTCCCACTTTGTCTCCATATTTCCTCCTGTGAGTAATTTGTTCACCCTTCTAAGAAGCACTGAAGCATCCACATTTTGGTTTTCCTTTTTCTTCTCTCTCTCTCTCTCTCTCTCTCTCTCTCTCTCTCTCTCTCTCTCTCTCCTGGGCCTTATGTAACCCTAGCTAGCATGGAATTTATGATGTAGACCAGAGACACACAGAGATCTGCCTGCCTCTGCCTTAAAAGTTCTGGGATTAAAAGTGTGTACCACCATGCTTGATAGACCACTTCATTTTCAAGGCTAAAAGGCACTATAGTTGCAGCATGGGAAATCTGATCTAAATAAACAGATTTTCTTAGCTATTAGGAGATTTGACTATTCGGGAGCAGATAGACCCCACCCCCACCCCAGAACCATGTCCAGCTCAAAGTTCAAAACACGCCATCAATCTTACAGAAATATCTGGCCTCTGATGTGGGATAGTGACATTCTGGCAGTCACACATTTTGCTCTGTTAGACTGGCACCGGGCTTCCTTCTTGGTGGCAGCCTATTGCTTTGTGACTTAACACAGGACTCACTGATGGTTTTGTAGGAGGTATTCTTTCCCAGGCTCAGATTATACTCTGGGACCAGGAAGTGGAGTCTCCTTTGGGGTCTGGTATCTGACACCAAAGCTGGTTTATTGTCTTGGGGGAAGCAGATGCCTGATGGGGCAGGTATTTCAGAAGCAGAGCCAAGGGGAACAGGTGAGGGTTCAGGACACAAATGAAGCACATGGATGGGCAGGAGACTCTGAAAAGTTCTCCTACTGCTGTTGGCCTGGGTACCCTGGTCAGACTCTCACTGTCGTGTGATGGTCACAGGAATGGATAGAGAGCTCCAGCACAGTTTTCCTGAGGACTCATCACCAGCCCTGCATCTTAAGGAGGCAGCTTGGCTGCATCTGAGGGGCCTGATTAGCCTCTGACTCCTCCCACCCAGATCCCATGAGCTTCTCTTCAGTGCAAATATGCCAGCCTTTTTACCTGATATTCAGTATCTGACATCCAGAGATTCTGAGATTTAGACTCTGCTCCTCATGCTTGCCTAGTAAGTACTTAACTAGCAGGGTTATCTCCAATTCTTAGTTACTGGATTTTATATTTTATTTCAGTTTTTATCCTATATTTTATTTGCCATTCAGGGAATAGCACCTATAGCCTGACAACCTAGAAAAGTTCTGACACCAAGCTGCTACCCTGGGCATAGAGCCAGGGCTCTCATGTCAACTGACATCATTAGTGGATGTTCTTATCAGTAATTGATAGACCATGCACAGCACACCTTCTGGATGGCAGAGGACACGGATGTGAACAAGTATTAGTGTGCCCTGTCTGGGTGGCTTAGAGAAGGCTAGAGCTTCATGGCTCCATGGCAGTCTCTCCAGGGTCTTTATTTGAGGGGAGTATACATATTCTTGCTGACATCTGTGACCTGTGCATCTGTAGGAAGAAGCAGACTTGGTTCACACCCACTTTCAGAGCCAGGGTACTCTGTCCACTCATGAATGGAAGGACGCTACTGGGAGGCCATTCACCTCCAGACTGTGGAATAAATTTGTCACTGGTGACTTGTGGTCTCTGGAAGTTTTAAATTCAGGCCTATTTAACATTGAGGCACTTTTTTTATAGTGTCTGGAAGCCTGTCTACCTCAGCTCTTTGTCTATACAATAAAAGCAAAGTTACTTGACACTTTCTTTGGAAAAATGGGGAACTAGGCAGGGAAGGGTTAAGTTGCCTGCGATTTCTCAATCAGCTTCAGGAAGCCTCAGGTCAGCTTTGCTCATAAAACTCCTCACAAATATTCTTTTTCTATCGGAGCAATTCTAATTCTGCACGCAGACCAGAGCCACTCAGATTATTACACATTATTAAAAATTAATTTTAAAGGTGGCCTGTTTTGTGTCCAACTTTAAAATGATAGTCACAGAAAGGCTGAAGGTGCTAGGAATCCCCAAAGAACAGCTCTTTCCACTTGACAAACAGGAGTCACTGTGGCCTTCCATCCTTTCAGAAGGAGCCAACATGCCTGAAGGATGAGAGAGGTCACACTTGGTCAGCTGCTTTTGGACCCACTTGAGGGGCCTCATTTGATCTTATTCATAGGCAATGTCCAGATGGGGCAAAACCTAGTAGATTCTTGAGGGACATGTTTCAGCTTGCAGGGCCAAGCAGAGGATGTGGACTGAACCCTGTGGTCCATCAATCAGGCTCACTAGTGACCAGGTCACAGTCATTTTGATTCAATTACATCCAATCTCTTTCTATCCTGTCTTAACTGGCCCACTCTGTGTGTATGTGTATGTGTGTGTGTATGTTTGTGTATGTTTGAGTATGTTTGTGTGTGTGTGTGTGTGTGTGTGTGTGTGTGTGTTATAGTGTATTTAGATGGGAAGTGGGAGAGAAATAATACTTGTAAATCAACGTTCTGGTAATCAGAGTCTAGAGTATGTGCTATTGATTCAAGGACCAGCTCACCTATCCATCCATCCATCCATCCATCCATCCATCCATCCATCTATCCATCCATCCATCCATCTGTGACAGTTTGTATATGCTCAGCCCAGGGAGTAGCACTATTAGAAGGTGTGGCCCTGTTGGAGTAGGAGTGTCACTGTGGGTCTAGGATGTGGGTACGACCTTCATCCTAGTTGCCTGGAAACTAGTATTCTGCTAGCAGCCTTCAGAGGAAGATGTAAAACTCTCAGCTCCTCCTACATCATGCCTGTCTGGACACTGCCATGTTCCTGCCTTGATGATAATGGACTGAACCTCTGAACCTTTAAGCCAGCCCCAATTAAATGTTGTCCTTATAAGAATGGCCTTGATTATGATGTCTGTTCACAGCAGTAAAAACCCAAACTAAGACACCACCCATCCATCTATCCACCCATCCATCCATCCAATCCAATCTCTGAGATTGTAATGGCCTTATGAAGAAAGGTTGAAGGAGCTTCAACCATGGGTACCTCAAACATGAGGATGGCAGGAGGTGACTTCCTTCTGCCTCCTATCCTGACACATAAAGCCAGATTTCCCACCATCATCCCTAGTAGGAATTTATTACCCTGACAATTATCAGCCTTCACTCTTTGCTCGACCTTATAAGGTGTTTCCCCACTGGGAGCCTAAAGTCTCTGAGTATGAAGATGAAGCATCTTCCAACACTCCTACCCTGACCAATTGTGCATGGCCACACAAACCTTGCCCTGGAGCCCCTGAGCACTTCTCTAGGTGTATAAACACCCCTTTCTCACCCACAATAAACAAATAGTTCTCCTAAGCTGTTCCTGGGTGTGTTAATGGCCTATGCACTCATTTACATACCCATCTATCCTGTTCACCAAATGGGTATTTGTGGAATATCCATCATCAGTCACTCTTGGGACCTAGGTTCACTCATCGCCTTCCAGACAGAAGGCTCTGGGCTTGAACATGACTTTCCTTGCATTTGTAGGAAGGTTTCATCACAAGACCCTCTAAGACTCAGCCTACTTAGCATATTACCACTAGGCTAGTCATGTGTGATATGGTGCTTAATTATAAAACATCACATGACTTGGACCAAGCACCTGCTAAATTTTGCTAGTTTCTGTCAGTATCATGGCCTTGGAATGCATTGCCAATGCTTCATTTCAGTGTCCTATAGTAGCCCCTGTCCCTTGACTCACAGACCACATATTCCACAGTGTGGAAACTCAGCTCTTATCGCTTTTCTTACTGTATCTTCCAAGTCCCATCAGGAGAAAGCACAGCCCTGCTCTCCCAAAGGATAGGCTTCAATGGAGGCCACTGGAGACCCAGTAGCCCTGGGAGTCTAGGCATAGTGATTACAAACTACCTAAGAACCTGGGCCCACATGGTCCAACTGTACCTTCCTAGAGTTTTCAGGGGGGCAAAATCCAAATTGTAAGTCTCCTTGGCAGCTCTCATACTCTATGGCCAGGCTCCCAGGTCCCACTCAGTGGCTGAACTTCTTTCTCCTCTACTTGCAGTTGCCCTTTTTCCCTGCCTGGGATCCCATTCTCTTCTGGGGTGAAGAGGTGACTTGTATGGGGATGCTCCTTGTTTTCAGGGTATCCTGTTTACTAGAATGACAGGAAGTACTCTCTGAGACTTTAGAGCAGTCCCAACTAGTAGATGCTGTCTATGGGATGGGGGTGATGTTCTTTAGATGTGAGGAATGTGAAAGTATATGGATACCTTTTGTATTGTCTGTCCCCCATGGTCCTGAACTGGTATCTTTCAAAGATGTCAGTAAGCCTTTGTCCATAATAAACTTCCAATGCAAGCCAAAGGAGAGGTAGTTCATGGCTCTGTAGGTCTTAAGCCAAAGAAGATGCAGCCCCTCTTCTCTGGCCTCCGGTTGGAGCTTTAGGCAGTGGCCAGTGTACTGGCTGGTTTTGTATGTCAACTAGACACAAGCTGGAGTTACCACAGAGAAAGGAGCCTCCCTTGAGGAAATGCCTCCATAAGATCCAGCTGTAAGGCATTCTCTCAATGGGTAATAAGGGGGGAGGGTCCAGTTCATTGTGGGTGGTGCCACCCTGGGCTGGTAGTCCTGGGTTCTATAAGAAAGCAAGCTGAGCAAGACAAGGGAAGCAAGCCAGTAAGCAGCACCCCTCCATGGCCTCTGCATCAGCTTTTGCCTCTGAGTTCTTGCCCTGTGTGAGTCCCAGTCCTGACTTCCTGTGGTGATAAACAACAATGTGGAAGTGTAAGCTGAATAAACCCTTTCCTCCCCAACTTGCTTCTTGGTCATGATGTTGTATGTAGGAATACCAACTCTGACTAAGACGAGAGAGAGAGAGAGAGAGAGAGAGAGAGAGAGAGAGAGAGAGAGAGAGAGAGAGAGAGACAGCTGATGAGCAGGACCATTTTAAACAGGAAGCAAAGAGACAGAGAGGAGGATCCCACAGCCCCCTTTTCAGAGAACTCCAAAGATCTGGGAACCTCCTACTAGGCACCAAGGCTTCAAGGTTCTCCTAGTTCTCAACAAGTACCACTTTGTGGGCCAAGCCCCTGATGGCATTGGGCCTGGGAAGCATTTTGTACCCACACTACAGCAGGGATCAGGATTTTCTTGTAGTGAGACAAGTACCTTGAGTTGTTTCCATTTGAATGTATCGCTCAGAAAGTTTTCCCCATTAACCTCTTAAGATTAGTTCCAGTCTGAACATCTCTGCAAGGATAGTGCTGGTTTCAGTCCTTTGCCCTGCACCTCCATCTTTTTACCAATTGCTTGGTACCCTTCCTGTCTGTGTAGTCAGGACAGGTAAGTTTATAGCATAGAGTACCATGCTGCCAACTATGAGAACCTCCTGGTTCTGCATCTCTAGTAGACTCCTCCTTAGGTGCCTCTTTCAGGTTTAGAAGCTGTGATAAGAAGGTTGTCAGTACCCTGTAACTATTGTGTCTGTCCAAATCCTAATTTCCTTCTGCAGAACAGACTGCCAGGACTATCTGGCAGCTTAAGAGTTAATTCTCAGAACTCCCTGAAGGAGGCAAAGGGCCCAACCCACCTGGTTTACAAGGTAAATTTTCAGTGTATCTCCCACAGATGACCACTGGTTGTAGACCATAAATAAACACAATGTTGATGCTTATATTTGTGGGATCTGATTATGTTCCATGCCCTGGCCTCTTGGAGTGACTGAATGCCTCATGTGCACCTTGTATGGCTGGACCTATTAACTTCCATGGGCTTATTCATGGAATGTTATTGCCCACAGAGGATGGATCAATATTTCATCTGTGGAACATCTTGACTGAGGATGTCTGGGCCCATTGTGGGCCTGCTGATAATGGCTCCTTTATTCAAGCTGACTTGTAGGGACAAGAGATAAAGGAAAAGGGAGAGAATTATAGCATGCACTCAGAAGGTATGGAGGTTATACACAAAATAGTGAGGAGAGGGATGTTCCTCAACAAACTGAAATTTAACTGGGCTTGAATACATTCTGACATGCCTCCTCTCATAAAGCACTGACATTATGAACCTTAGAAGCGCAAAATGATTGTTTCTCTTAAACCCTGAATAACTAAATATTCTTTGTACAAATAACTGCTGGATACAAAGTCACTGACATCCATCCTGTGACAGACCCCAAGGCTCATCTGTCTTGGCTGTTCTGAGCACACAGTTTTCCTGTAGTTTCCATGTGTGTTCTCTGAGGTCCTCTATTTAAGGTTAGCTGTAGAGAAGTGGGTGGGGCATATGGCGGAGTGCTCACAGCAGATACCAGGGAGGTATGGCAGAGAGCAGCCTGGTCTTTCTCAGATCTCTGGCTCATTCAGGGGCTTCCCAGGATCCACAGACATGCATGTCACACATTGTTCCAACCATGGGGAGGGGGTAAGACTCAGATGCTACCATTAGCAAGTGGAGGGCAGATTGGGGTCAGAATAGGAGTGGGTAGGATGAGCAAACCGACTCCTTCTCTGATTCCACAAGATTCTTAAAGTCATTTCAGTCTCTACTTCCTGTCACATGTCACCCCCATGATTCTTTACTCTTCAACCAGACTCCTGCCTTGATAACTTCCATATAATTAGGGTAAACCATCACCTTCTGAGAATGTCTGAATCCCTGTCCTGTCCATTGCAACATATGAACCTTCTCAGATTTACAGGGTTGTGTTCCTCAGCCTGGAAGCCTTTGCAGACCCACTGAAGCCCATGTTCAGCTGAAGTGTGGCTTGTGGGCATTTCCCCAATGTTGTCTCTTGTCATCAAGCTCTGAAAGGTGAAACAGGCATGCAGAACTAAGCCTGCACATCCTCCTGCTACCCATCACCCCAGAGACTAGAATCCCTGCACATAACAATTTCTTGCTTTTGAATTAAAAGCATGTATTCAGTTTCTTTATTATTAAAGTTATCAAAAACTTTATTTTTCAATTTTAGTTGTTTTAAAGTTTCATACGTTTAGATAATATGGGTTTTTTTTTTCATATCTTGTCCTTCTCCCTCCTCTTTCTTCTCAAAGTCCCTCCTTTTTTATGTCTTCTTTTGTGAGAGGCCCTCTGAGTTTAATTACAGTTTCTTGCCTGGGTGAGGATGGAATGATAATGGAACAAAGTTGACTTATCTGTGACTATATCACTGAAAAAAAAAACCCACTTATCTCCCAACAAGTATTGATTCCTTATAATCCCTCTAAGAGGGGTGTGGCCTTAAGAGTCCTTCCCTCACTCACAATGAAATGTTGACAGACCCAATGTTGTGATAACCACAACTTCAGCGAGTGTAATAATTATGTCATACCTAGGGGACGAATTTTATTGCACATCTTCCCCATGCTCAGGTCCTACATTCATTCTACCTGCTCTTGGCCATTATGTTCCCTGAACTTTGGAGTTGATTTTGTTTTTGACAGCAGTGATTCAGAAGTGCTTTAGTTTGAAAGCTTGTAAAGTAAATATCTAGCTATTGTTATTTATATCTAACTGGCTGTCGCTGTGATTGGGTTACACAGCCTGCATGCTCCCATTCTTCTGACGGGTGCTGGGGTCTATCAGGCCCAGTGAGTATTTCACTGGGTGAGTTATCTCTGCTTGAGTTTTGTGTGCATCGTGGTTCTTGGTGCAACTTGTCCTGCTTTCATTAATTATATACACATTAGACATATTTTCTAACTCAAATTCTTGGTGAGGTTTAGCTGTCGGTTCTGAGTTCTGGAAATACAACGGTGTTAACAATCTTCCACTGTGAATAAAAACCCTGTTCCTGTAAGATGTGTGTGCACTCAGTGTGGGAGATTGCAGTTTTCATGTTTATCTAGAACAAGTGATGGAGTAAAGGCCACTCAGGTTCTTTATAAACTCCATTCTTTCTGATCAACAATACTGTGTTTAAATCTAGGGACACTGAATTATGCACTCCCAGCTGAAGTCTGAATAAGAAACTGCTCAAGATGAGCAGAAGGTTCCATTCCCTGTTACTTGACTTCCAAATTGAGCCCTAACAACACCCAGTTGTGAGACAGGCCCTGCAGTTCATTCTGCGTGCATCCTGTGATGTTAGCAGCATGTGTCAATCAAATGTGGCCATTTGCAGTCTTCAGATGTATGGCTAGGACACAGTGGTACAAACTTCTGAAAAGAATCAAGTCAGACAAAGACTACTTTTTTGTGTGTGTGATATAAATACATACATACACACATATATACATATTACATACATGTGTGTTCATATGTATGTGCGTGTATCTATGTGCACATATATAAGGTATCTAACACACTTGTGTGTATATACATGTGGGGGACATAGGTCAACACTAGATATCTTAGTCACTCTCTAGTGCTTTTATTTTATTTTATTTTATTTTATTTTATTTTATTTTATTTTATTTTATTTTTGATTCAAGGTCTCTCACTGAACCTGGAGCTCACTGATTGGCTAAGATGACTGGCCACTAGCCTCAGGATATATTTAAGGTCAGGCTACAACAATTATGGGTACTTGAGATTTATGAGTGACTGAGACCAGAGTGGAGATAGTTGGTTCAATTTTGGCAAATGGTATTGTTAGCCTGACAGCTGTGAGGATTGCTTTAATCTTCTCAATTTTATGGGCTTTTCCTCCATGGTGTTTTAGACGACACAGAGGAAGTCATGTGACCTCTATCAGGATGACTGTGACTAGGCATGGTCAGAAGTCCAAGTGATGTGCATATCACTATGTCTTAGAAAACCCCATCCCTTTGTTCATAAGAGACTAAACTGGGCTGTTGCACGATAATTTATCATTTGCCAGAGAGAAAAACACAATAACATGTATTTGTCCATTGACAGAATATATTTTAGCATTATTGGAATTGTAGGTATGTGTGGGTGACTTAAGTGCCACAATAAATTGTCATTTTAAAAGTCAATCCAGGGGATTTAGTAGGGACTGAGATAGAGCAGTTCTTAGCTTCTGTCAGCTCTCCAAGCACCCACCAACCCAATTGTACTCCCAGATTTGGCTCCTTTTGTTTTATAAGTAGAGTTTAGAACTGCAAAGTAGCAAACCCAGACAGCCTTTCTGCACTCCTGGCCCATTGCCCTTCCTACAGAAGTTACTGGACTGGGTTCTATAAGAAATCAGGCTGAGCAAGCCAGGAATAGCACCTATCCATGGCTTCAGCTCCGGCCTCCAGGTTCCTGCCCTGCCTGAGTTCCTGCTCTGACTTCTTTATTGTGATGAACAGCAATGTGGAGCTGTAAGCTGAATAAACCCCAACTCACTTTTGGTTGCAGTGTTTCATCACAGCAGTAGTAACCCTGCAGAGAATGGTAGTTCAATTGTGTAATGCCTCTCTCTCAATCTCTCTCTCTCTCTCTCTCTCTCTCTCTCTCTCTCTCTCTCTCTCTCTCTCTCTCTCTCTCTGTAATGGAACGATAAAATGTTTCTAGAGCTAAAGTGCTATTGTGATTTTAATTAAGCAGTTTTAAAAACTTGAATCAGTCAATGTTTACTGAGCTCTGTGAAGCTGTGTGGGTTTTGACAAATGCATGACTTTCATTCACCATGACAGTATCATAAGTGACAGTCTCATGCCATCAAAACCAGGGTGTTCTGCAGGTGCCCTGATCTTGGGCCTGCCAACCTCTAAAACCACAAGCAATACATTTCTGTTGTTAGTTAAATGCAACCTTCCAGTGGTCCACCTGCTCGGCCCTCCCAACTGCTGCCCGTGCTAACTCTACAGTCTTACCCCTCTCTCAGCCATTTTAATGAGTACCTGCTGCATGCACCATTCAGATCTGCAATTTTGCCATAACAAAAAAGGAAGTGTTTCTCTTCACAGTCTTTGCAACACATAGGCAGCAGGGCCTGAGCTGTTTAGGAAACCTAGCTGAGCCAGAAGGTTCCTGTCTTGAGGTTCCTGCCTTGAGCACCTGCCCTGACTTCCCTCAGTGATGGAGTGTGAGCTGGATACTAAAAACCATGCAGGATTTTAAGCCAAAGAAACCCTTTCCTCCCCAAGTTGCCTTTGTTAGAGAAGTTTTCATATAAATTGGAAAGCAAAACACAACAAAGAATAACATGTATTTGTGTGTGTGTGTGTGTGTGTGTGTGTGTGTATGTGTGTGTTGGGTTATTAGTTTTGTATTTAACAAATTACCACCAGAGCCAAGATTTACATTTTCTGTCAGAAAGTGGTATAGTTTAGCATTTTATATCTAGAGATGTGGTCCAACTTGAGTTGGTATTTTTTTTGAAGGGTGCACACTCTGTACCACAGTGTGTGTGTTTTGTGCACACAGAGATCTATTTTTCTAGCCTCTTTGATAGAAAAGGCTTATTGCTTCTCCATAGAGTTGCTGTTTATCAAAGACCAGGTAATTCTTTTGTGTCTATTCTGGACTCTATTGTTCCCTAGGCCTAACAACTGAAATTGTGGCCAACTCTGTTCTTCAGAGCAGTTTGACTGTTTTAGATGTCTGCTTCTTATATATATTTAGAACCAGCTTTTTTCTCTCTGAAATACTTTTCTGAGATGATGTAGAAACCCACTCTCCAGGCAATAAAAATGGTGCTCAACATTATCGAATTTTCTAGTACAGAAACATGGATTGTCTCTCTGTTTATTTTGGATCTTGTTTTGCCTCTATTTATTCTGAAATAGCTTTCAGGGACTCTGGGTCTTCTTTGGATTTGTAACTAGTCATGCTTCTGTTTGGTGCCACAATGAGCAGCCTTATTTCAAACCTTAAATTTCAGCTTTTTCTGTAAAAGGAGAGAGTGATTAGAGTCTGTTTATTAACCACCTATCTTACAACCTTGTAAAATTCATTGGTGAACTTGAGAGTTTTTTAATTGTAGAGTCTCTAAATGTGTTATCACATCATGGCAAATAGTTGCAATTATTGCTTTTTTTCCCCTTGAGCTGAACGTTTTGCTTTTTAGGTTGGTTTTGTTGTCTGGAGGGGCGGTGGGTATCTTACTTCACCACCTAGAACTTTCAACTCATTTATATGCACAATCAAATAACATACTATGTAATGCTTTACTTGCTCTTAGAGGGAAAGTGTCCAGTTTTAATCTTCTTTTAGGGTAATTTTATTTGTGTGCATTTCATAAATAAAAAAATTAGACTATGGAAAATTGTCTTTATGCTCTGGTCACTGTGAGGTTTTTTTTTCCTTTTTCTTCTGTGTATTAAAACTGACACTTGTTAAATGGTTTTATGTACTAATTGATATGATTCCTTTTAGAAATGATATGATTACATTTTTTGCCTACTTATACGGGAGTTTACATTTTCAAATTTTGAGACAAATTTGCCTACTGAGTACAAATCCTGCTTGGTTTTAGTATCCAATTACCTTCACACATTGTTGGTTTTGATCGTCTGACAGTATAATAATTTAGGACATTTTCTATTTCATGGTAGATATTATTTTGTAGTCTTCCTTCTTGAAGTTCTGACCATGTTCTTTAATAGGTTTGGTGTCTCGGAATGACCTAGAAAGTATTGTCTTCTGTTCATAGCTTCTGGGAAGATATGGAGCACTGATGTTATTTTTCTTCAAATATTTGGAAAGATTCCTTGTTGAAATCAACGGGTCTTGTGACTTCTGTTGGGAATCTTATTGACTCACAAGTTTCTCACTTGACAGATACAGAGCCACTTATGATCTTACGAGGTTTTTTCCTCTCACTCTGTCTTCCAGATGAGTTTTATGATGTGGTTTATGAATCCTTTTAATGCTACCAGAGAATCAGCTTCATGCCCTGGTGTTTTCTATTTTACTGCTCATAGATTTCTGCCCTCATGTGATTGCCCCCTTTCTTCAGCTTAGAAAAGCTTAGAAAAGCTCAAGTTTCCCTTCTTTGGCTTCTTACTGTGGATACTAAGAACACAGATTTCTGTTCCTTCTTATCTGTCTAGCACAACGTTCTTTTGCTGTAAATGTTTCTCTGAGCTCTGATTATCTACAGCTCGGAAATTTTGGCTCCTGTGTTTGCATTTTCATTTGGTTCAATATACCTTTACATTTGTCATGAGAGTCGAGTTGCCTGTGTGCTACTCTGACCCCATTGTTTCCTGAGGGAGAAAAGTACCTTCAAGAAGATGGACTGGGGAGAATGTGGAGCAAACCAAATCAAGGCACAACATCAAACGTGTATGAAATTGTCACAGGGAAACATTGTTTTGTGTGCTAGCTGAAACAATTCATGAAATATAAGTTCTAAATCTTTGGAACTCTTTCTGCCGTGGACTTCTCTTTCAATCAAACTGGCATCTGAGAACATACCCCCTGGGTCTTCTGCTCTGGTGCATGGGTTAGGTACTCTGTGGGCCAGACTGCTGCCACTCGTGAAGAACATTCCATCTGAGCTTGAGAAGAATCAGTCTTGCTGGTTGATGGGATGTTCTAAAGTATTCAGTCAATCAGACTCCTTGGTGGTGCTGTTCAGTTGACAGCATCTTTATGAAATTTTTGTGTTCTTGACCTACCACTGATGCCAGGTGTCTGAAGTCCCTAGCTATAACAGTGGCATTTTTTCCCCCAGATTTCTAGCTCCCATTTTCGCCATGTCGTCTGGGCATAGTGCTATAGAATTGTCATGTTTTATCTGAAAACCCCCACTGCTCTCTCGGTCCTCCAGAATCCATGTGGGCATGAAAGGTCATTCTCCAGCCACCTCCACGTGGTCCACTGTGTCTCCATCCTCAACACAGACTTTGCAGAACAGTGCATGAAGCTAAGTCTTGTTTTCTGAACTTGCTGAACTCTGTTGGCCTCTTTCATTGTGACATTTGGGACATGCAGTTCAGAATGATTACAATTTTGTTGGGTTCAAACAAATCATGTTCCTGACAATTTTCTGTTCATTGCTGTTGATGTGGTGGCTGTTTTCAATTCATTTCTGGGCACCTTTACTTCTGACTCCTGTGGTTGAAATCAAACGTATTTTGATTTTTTTAATCACCCCTCTTAATGCATAAAGCCAACATTTAAAAGATCAGTTGTCACTGACTTCACAGTGTCTATCTGGACTAATCAGAGCTTAATTGCAAACAATATGGGTCCCTTGCATGCACATACACAGTCATAACAGCAGAGGATTTTAAAGCCTTCTCACTTTTGGCTGTTATTTCTGGAAGGAAAGCTCCACCAGGGCTAAATTTCTTTAGAGGTTTTTTTGGTTTGTTTTTGTTTTTGTTTGTTTTGAGAAAAAAAATTGTATTCTTTCTCATTTAAAGGCTAATTTTACTAATAATGCACTTCTAGGATTTTTCTGCTAACAATTACAATCTTGTACTCTGCTTGTTTCTTGCTTGTTGGGAGCCT
The DNA here is from genome assembly GCA_964023405.1 of Apodemus agrarius. Lineage (NCBI taxonomy): Eukaryota > Metazoa > Chordata > Mammalia > Rodentia > Muridae > Apodemus > Apodemus agrarius. Next base: position 1,463,578 of record OZ030020.1, read on the forward strand.
GATAAGTTTTCCACTCTGGTACTTGCTTTTGGTCTTTTTAGGTGAGGTATCTTCTCTGTGATTTAGCCAAGTCTTTTTTGTTGTCCTTGGCTATCTGCAGTTTGGAAATGGCATGCTAATGTCTTGTGTGTCCTGTCTCTTTGCTCCTGTAACTGCTCCCGCCTCAGTGCTTGCAGCTCTGTACTTTCTGAGCTTCTCCCACCTGAGGTTGATGGAGGTTTGTCACCAACAGAAGTTCCGTGCTGAGCTTATTTCTGATATCTACTCTACTCTGCTTTCTCATCCCCAGCTCATCTTCCATCCATGGTTCCCTTGGCTGCTGGAGATACTGGTGCCCTGGCAGGTATCTTTCTTTTCCCCTTGCTTACTTTGCAGCCTCGTCTTCTGAATCTCAATCTCCAGCCTTCTGCTCACATGCCTATGTGACCTGGATGCTGCCTTTCCCCCTAACATCTGACATCTTGCTATGGTCACCTCCTTGCCTGCATCCATCCTTGGTGTTGTTTTGGATGGAGTCTGCCACCCAGGCTAGCTCTGTCTTTCAGGTTGCCTATTTTGCCTTTTGGCAGGCCTAGTGGTTTTCTGTTTAAAACTTTATGTGTTCTCTGGATCTGAGGTGAACAGGATGTGAGTGTAGGCTTTAGGCTGAAGTCTTTTTAGCTCTTCATCTGGCAGCCTGTGTTCAGCATCTCGTTTTGTTGGCCCACTGTCATTATACCAGGCTTCCCTCTGGTGGTAGAGGACTGTGGAGAGTGTTATTCTTGGAGTACCAGTGTTACCGAAATTTTGTACCCTCTTCTCTTCTGTCTTTTCTAGGTTCAGGAAGCCCTTGGAGGAGAAGTGTCTGTGACCAGGACAGACCTTTGTAATGACATGACCTATAGTCTTGTGTCACAGTGTTTAAAATCCCATCTTCTTCTCATCCCAGTCACACCATAAAGGGCATTCTGCAGTCTCATTAGGAGAGCTCAGTGGAAGTCCTGGTAGTAAGATCCAGGAAGGTGGGGTTGGAGTGACCAGTGCCTGCATTTCTGGTCTTTGGGGCTTATCTGTAGTTTTCTGGATTTCTTTCATTATAGATTTCAGAGTAGCAGTTTGTCTGGGACCCTCACTTCTCCAGTGGATCAAGACAAATCTCTGGTTTCAGTGCGTCTGGCTTTCTCCTATTACAATGACAGGAATTTCTCTGAACTCTGAGGTCCCTGTAGTTCTTGGAAGCCTAGACCCCAGTGGCATCTGGTTGGATAGCGGTAAAGAACTTTCTGTGTGCCACTGTCTGGCTTGCTTGGTTTTTCAGGAACACCCAGGACACTTGGACAGTCATCTGTTTGTACCCACGAGGCACAAATCTATCAAGCACCAGGAGGAAGCCCCAGGGATAATCATTATTCTAGTAAAATGACTGTTAGATCCAGAGGAATCAGAATTTCCCCAGCCTCAGCTCCTTGGGCTTTTCAAAGTCAAAGTCATCATGGGACACGTTCATCCTGAGGCTTTCTGGCTCCAGGCCAGGACAACTGCAGAGGATTCCAGGAAGAATCACAAGCAAACACTTTAGATAGGATGAAATTTTCTAGACTCCTTTTTGTTCTAAAAGACACATCAAGATAGTCACAAAATATCAACATATACCTGTTCACAAAAATAAAAACTGATGGATTTCTTCCAAAGCTACTACCAAATTTTAATATAACAAGAATTTTAATGTAACAAGAAACTCTGGGAAAAAACCCTAAATTCATACCCACCAAACTTTTCCAATTTTCAGTCTCTCTGGAATATTCTTCTGAAAGTACTGTCTCCTGTTAAAACGGAGTTTGCATCAGACATCAGCAAAGCAAATCTCAAACAACAACCTTCACTGTGCGGTGACTGAAACGGTTTCTCAGGAAAACTTGGTCTGTGACTGACAGTAGCTGTGAAACAGGATAGTAGGAAATAGTAGCAAATATGCACGCAGGCGGCAGGCAGACAGCTTGGCAAGGCCTCTTCCCTGTGCATCCCTGCAAACCCTGCATTTTCCAGGTTGCCTGGGAACCTGGTCAGGCCTCCTCTCTGTCACTGCCCTTTCTCTTCCAGTGTTCCCCTTCCCTCCATCTTCACAACACCCAGAAATCCTACCATTTTTAAGTCTCTCAGGTGACATTCTACAAATTCCCTTTTTTCTGGAACCAAGAGTGTGCAAAATACTCAGGAGTCCTGACAATGGACAAGGGAGTTCCCCAACTTCACTTTTTGGGTGATAAAATACATGCAGGGACAGCAGTCTCTGATACCTGTGACAGTGAGAGGGGAAGGGGTGCAGTGTGCAGTGTTTGCCTCAGGGCTGGAAGCAGCAGGACTAGATGCCCGTGTCCCCTACGCTGATGTTACTGCTGATGAGACCTAGTAAACAAATCCCAGTAACATATTCAATAATTAGTAAGAAATAAATGTGTGCTTAAGTATTAATGAGATAAATATTTAGCAGGTTATTTGAGATCTTTATTACATCCTCTGATGTTTAAAAAGTAATGAGAGGTTTATTAAAACTTCAAGCTATGACTCAGTAAAGGAGTTTGCACAGTGAACCCTTCTCTATCTAGAATGTCTCAGAGTACTGCATAGAGGTAGGCCTTCTCTAGGAGAGATTTTATGCACATGATGTGGGGCCAAATATGGGCATCTTTAAGAATCAGCCCAAAGCCTGGATTTTGTTCTGGGGCCACAGAATGTTGAGCTGTGGTCAGTGGAAAGAACTCAAAGAGTCTTGAAATCTGAAGCCAGCTAAGGACCTCTAACTAAGGCCTGGAGCTCCTGACCTTTCCATGGCAGAACATTTTCCAGTGAGCAGCCACACAGACTTACTGTGTAACCATGGCTCTGTGACAAGCACACCACAGAGGGTAGGGCCAGGGGTAAAAGATGAGCTGGATTCCTAGGGCCCTGGAGGCTGAAAGATCAATGTCATCCTGATAGGCTTCCAGCTCTTCTTTTGGTGTTCATCTCCTCTGTGATCTCAAGAGCAGAGAGAAGGAGAGGGGAGCCATGTACCAGCTCTCTAAGGCCATAAATCTATGACATCTGTTCTTGTGATTAACTCACTTCTAAAAAGTTCTGCCTAGTCATAACCTGGGAGCAGAGACACTCAGCTTTCAATGCTGAGGCATTTAAAGATCTCTGAGAGCAGTCTTGTAGGAGAGTCTAGTGAAGCCTTCCCTCTGTGGATTTAGGAAAACAAGAAGTCAGTGGCCAGTGGTAAGATCTCCAGGTGACATGGCCTTTAGGAAGGCCCTGCCTTGTTCTTCGGGTCTCCTAAGCCTAGGTTTAGACCCTATACAAAGACAGTTTCAACAGACTTGAAATCATAGGCAAACTGATAGCTGAGGGACTGGGAAAGGCCTAGTAAGGTGTAGGCTGTCTTATTGGAACAAGACACTTGGCCTGGCATGGAGCTAGCCATAGGTGTTCCAGCATACCTATAGCCCAATACATCTGCAGCCCATACAATACAAACATACGGCCTAGCACACTTACAGCACAGAGCACATGTGGTCAAGCACATTCAGAGCCAAGTGAACCTGCAGACTGAGACACCTGGATCCCAACATACCTGCAAACCAAGCATAACCATTACACCAAGCACCTGTGTTCAAGCACGCTTAGATCTCAGTGTAGTTTGCAGCCCAACACACCTGTGACCCAGCACACCTGGCATTCCTGGATCAAAACAGAAAGCAGCTGTGCCACATGCCACATTAGTTCATACCTATGATCAAGAGACCATAGAATAAGACTTATTCTAAGCAGAAGCCTGAGCATCACCCCTGAGCCCTGCCCTTGTCAGTCAGGTGATGAGCCACCTGACCAGTCACCATATTTGTAAGATGAACTGTGCAAACTCCTGCCTCACCATTACCTGTACGGTGGATAGACACTGAGGCCACAGACCTCAGGGTTTTTCTCGATGACCATGCATGTTGTCCTCTGCTAAAGGCCCCTGTGAAGACCCATGACACCAGACTCACAGGACACTTCCTTTCTGTGTATTTGAATATGACACCGAAGCACACAGCACATGCATTTGTGAGCAGTGTGGCTAGTGTTCCAGGCCTCTGTTCTATGGTGAACAATGCACAATTTGTGGGGCAGTACAGCCAACGCATATTGGCCAGGCACACACATGCTCTACTAGCCTTTAGGTGCTCCATTACGAGAGAGTATGCTGCCCTGAGGTCTGTGAACCTCCCTTTCTTCCTCCTCTCCCCATTTCTTTTATTATTATTATTATTATTATTATTATTTTATTTTTGGCCACCAAGTGTCACCACAGGGTTCCAATCTCTGTAAGACAGGAGGCACCTTCAGCACCAGTCTCCTGGCACAGAGTCTCAACAGTCACTTGCGGTCACTCCCTGAAGTGAACTGGATGCACTGCCAAGTCAGTACTTTTTATTAGGGGGAAACCATAGTGCCACAGGGGCAGCATGAAAACCCTAAGCAAGTTGCCTTCCACCCCCTCCCCAGGACTATAGACCGTTAAAGGCTCCCTTCCTGTGTGTCTGTCTGAAAGATTAAATGGGAAAGGAAAACACTGGTTCCCGTGGAAAGTGGCACTCCCTCTGTAACCTTCAGCATTCCTGCTCACCTGCAGAGCCCCTACCCATAATGCACTAAGTGGATGATTAAAAAGAAATGGGGGCTTAACTGAGGCTAAGCGCGGGGTCCCCGGAGCCCGGCGGAGCACTGAACCATGCCTCTACAGCTGTCTCCACACGGCCCGACATTCTTTATTTATTTGTTATGAAATATTTATGGGTGTTATGAAAGGTTTAAAATAATGTGTCTGTCTCTCCCGTCTTCTCCCCTTTGCCCCGGTGCACTGTTTTCTAATGCATAAATAATTCTGGGCCTGGACAGTGGGCGGCACATTAGGAGGGGTGGGTCCGCTGTATCACATTTTTTCTGCCTGAGAGAAAATATCATTCCTAGTAATTTTCTACACTTATACAATCGGCGTCGACAGTAAATAATTGATGTATGAATTTAGGCCTAACTCCAACACAATCTGACTTTATGCCAAGGGTTACTCCCAGCAGATTTTGAGCTAAATCATCTTGCAAAATGGGTTCTTTCAGGGGAGGGGAAAAAAAGCTTTTTGAAATTATTTTAATGGAAAGCAGAGACCTCCGCACAGCGCTTCTTTTGACAGGGTCTTGCTTTGCGTGGTTGGTAATAAAACCAAGCAAGCTACCCATTAAGAGACGGGAAGTGTTTCATTTGTGATCACAAATGGATTTTTAAAAAGACTGACACAAACTCTTTTGATGGTCCCTCTTATTTTCTCTCTATTTCTCCCTCTCCTATTGTGTGTGTGTGTGCACATGTGTATGTTTGTTTGTCTGTGTTTGTGTGTGGTAAGCTGCTTTCTGCTCTTCATGCCTGCCCCTCCCATAAAAATGCAGTTGTGATTAAAATCACAGGTGAGATATATTGGACAGCTCAGGGCCTCTGACCAGCAGAGAGGATTCAGGGAGGGTGCCAACGTCTCTTACCTAGAGTTAGAATCCTTTTTATCAACGAGTAGAAATTAATTGCTGAGGCCCAGTCAGGGAAGGACAGAACAATTTAGAGTTGCTGTCTTCTCAGCTTCTACTGGAGGTTGCTGGGAAGATAGACCACAGGTGAAAAAAGCAAAACAAAGCAAAACAAAATCAAAAATTGGGGGAATTTTAGTTACTGTGCATTTGTGGAACAGGATGGAGTTATCAGGAACCTCCCCTTATGCAATTACTTTTTGGCTGAAGCTAAAATTCAAAGTCTGTCTTTTTAAAAACAAGGCCTTTACATCTTTGAATACACCTTTATAATTACACTCTTTAGTGTTTAACACTTGTGAGACTCATTTATTCATCATTTCCTTTGAGAAATATTAAGACCTTTCTATACTAAATTTAAGATGTAAGTTGAGAAATTTAATATAATTTAAAACTTTGACAGCAGCCCTTATGATACAGGCAAAAAAATAAATAAACGAGCTTAAGAAGCAGAAACAAATGGCTTTATTGAGTCCCCCCCCACACACATGTGACTATTAGAGGCATCGCATAGCTCTGACTTCATTCCATAGGTGGCAGTCACACCTTGAAGCGAGAAATCAGAGGACTCAAGGCAAAGGCTTGTCTATAAAGTTCTTGCTCTCAGAGAAGCACTTAATTTTGAGAAACATATTTTCCCTTCCTTACAAAAAGCCTCTTCAATGCACCCTCTTACCCAGTTTGCTTGAATCACAGATACAAGATGATGAGCAGACTCAATAATGGCCAAAGACTTTGCCTGTCAGGCAATGGACCAAATGCGTGTGTGTGTGTGTGTGTGTGTGTGTGTGTGTGTGTATGTGTGTGTGTGTATGAGTATATATGGAGTGGGCACACTTGTATCATATGTAGACATTATATGTCCATGTATAATGTCCATTTTCATTGCTATACAAAACATAGCAGAAGTTCTGGAAATTTCAGGATCCAGAATGGAGCTGGTAGGAGGTATGGGTTCCTGATTGTAGGACCAGTCTCAGGCCCATGTAGACAGTCGCCACCTGCATTTCACACATGTGTGCTTGACAGAGTATCTGTGTATCTGCACATTTTTCTGTATGCATGTGTGCTTCTTGTGGGTGTGTCTTGGTAAGTGAAACACTTATTCAGTACTTCAGGTGACAGGAAGTCAATTGGCATGAATCTTGTCACTGTCACCATGCTCATAACAATTTTCTCTTTAAGCTGGCACAGCAAGTCTGTGGTTTAAGAAGCCAGTGCCTTAGAAACAACCTGTCCATGCTGAAGAGACAGAGTCACAGGTTCAAAGCAGAGGTCTAATCTTGCAAGGTACTTACCTGTGCAGGAGCAGGCCTATGGTGATAACATATGTGGACTTGCACTGAATGTGTCTGGGTATGCTTGTATCTATGTGATGACACACACATGTGCATGTGTGTATCTGTGAAGTGAAAGACTGGATAATATGTAAGTATGTGTGTATGTATATTGCATATATATATGTGGATATGTTTGTGTCTGCATATATGTGTACTTACATGTATATGTATATATGGGGGCTTGTGTGTGTATGGCAAGAGATATATGTGTGATGTATGTCTCACATATATCAGTATGTATAAATATCTTTGTGTGCCTTTCTGTACTTGCATGTGTCTACCTGTATAAATATCTACGTTTGTCAATGTGTATTCATATATTTATTTCTATGTGTTCCCACAGCTGTTTCTATGTGACTATTGTGTGTAGATTTGACTATGTGTATATGGCTCTGTGCCTGTACATGTTTCTGTGTGTTCATGCCCCCTTTATATATATATTTGTCTGTGTGTTCATGCTTTTGTGTATGTAGATATGTCTGTATACATGTCATGGTGTATATAGTAGTGTATCTATGTGTATATATTCCCTTGCATGTGTAAATGTGTCTTGTGTTTGTACATGCCTCTGTGTGTGTCTGGCAGGCCTGAGCCAAGCTCCAGTTGTCTCATTTCACCTGATGTCCCCAATCACATAATTCTCTGCCATATTAGCCATTTACTACTACCCCCATGTTAACCAGCCATCAAGATCCCCATGTTAGCCATCCACCAGGGTCCCCATGTTAGCCATCTACCAGGGTCCTCATGTTAGCCATCCACCAGGATCCCATGTTAGCCATCTACCAGGGTTCCCATGTTAGCCATCCACCAGGGCCCCCATGCTAGCCATCCACCAGGGTCCCCATGTTAGCCATCCACCAGGGTCCCCATGTTAGCCATCCACTAGGATCCTCATGTTAGCCATCCACCAGGGTCCCCATGTTAGCCATCCACCAGGATCCTCATGTTAGCCATCCACCAGGATCCACATGTTAGCCACCCACCAGGATCCCCATGTTAGCCACCCACCAGGATCCCCATGTTAGCCACCCACCAGGATCCCCATGTTAGCCACCCACCAGGATCCTCATGTTAACCATCCACCAGGATCCACATGTTAGCCACTCACCAGAATCCCCATATTAGCCATCCACCAATGTCCCCATGTGGAGGTTGGAGAAGGAATTTGCTTCTTTTTAACACATTTCAAGAGAAAATAAGAATGGCACCCAGCAGCTCTGTGCCTTACAGACAGTCCAAGTCTACATGCTTCTGTACCTACAAGGTCCCTCTTGAAGCTACTCAGCTTCTTGCATCAGTCCTCCTGATCCTCATTGCTTAGACAACAGAAGCTGTGGGCAGTGATCTCACTCCTCTCCAACTGTGAGTATCCTCCCTGTGTCTGACTCCAGGCCAAGCAATGGCCACAGGAACCACAGGGTACCACCAAATATGGGACCTGGACCTAGGACAGTGTTTCTGTAAAGGCTCTCTACTCTCCTACATGCTGATGCATGCATGTAGTATGTGCATGCAATACAATCCTCTGTGGCTGATACTGTAATGACAGTGTTCTGCCTGATGTGGCCAACAGGTGCTGTCCCTCTCTGGCAGAAGAATATGGGGTCATTCTTAGTGAAGTGTCAGGCATCTCATGGCCCAAATCTCACTGCTGGATAGACAGAAGACTCCTAAATAGTCTTCAAGGACTATGTCCAAAGGAACACATCAGCGTTTGTCCTTATATCCTTTCTTTCATAAGCTAACACATTGGTGACAGGGAATGGAAAGTCAGCTGGTGGTGGGATGGAAGTGTCTGGTAGGGTGGTGGTAATCTTGTCTTCCTCTTGCTTTCCCTTCAGTTCAATTCACAAGCGATACACAGAAACCTGGGAGAGCCTGGTGCTCAGAATGAAGCCACCAGGGACACGGAGAGGCATGGCAGTGCCATGCTGCTGGCCTGAATTCTTTGGAGAGCAAATTCTAATGGAAAATGTAATTAAATGTCTGTAAATAGAATACCTGATGGTGCTCCCTCTGGTGCCTGCATGCAGAGCTCTGCTGTTTGCCTAAGGAATTACCAGCAGCAGGTTCTCAGACACACAGGGCCTCCCACCTCCATTAAACAGCCTCAGCCCTGTGACTGGGTGTGCTGTTGCTCAGGCACACAGAGGAGACAGAGTACACATGGACTCTAGCCTTGACCAGATGCTTAGTGTCCTGTGTTTTGGATGTGCCAATTGCTAATCTCCCTGTGTGAGCTCCTTTGTCTGGGTCTTAGTCTTGCTCTTTTTTCACTCAGGTCTTTACTTGGAGAAGGGTCAGAGATTTCTTGAAATGTAATGATTTTCAAGGACCTGGACAGTAGGGCAGAGTGGGTCTCCTGCAAGCTGTTGTTTTCAGATCTTGGTTAGTAGACTCATCTTGAGTGGAGAAAAGGGTTCCCTGGGGGTGTGGGTGTGGAGTTTTCTGCTTACGTCCTGGACTTCAAGGTCAAGCAGGGAAGGACCTCTGGGCTACATGGTGGACTGATTCTTATGTTTTGTGCAACTCCTGTAGCATATGATACCTTTGTATATAGAAGTTGGGAGGAGAACTAAGGCCATGAGTGGCCATTTGTAGCTCACCCTTCTTGCAAATAGGATGCTAACAGGACATTTCTCACATGGTTTTTAGTGGTCAGAAAAGAGAAGATAAGACAGCTGTGCATATGTGTGTGCACACATGTGTTAATAATATGCGTATGGAGGATGTGCATGCATTCATGTGAATTTACACACTGGAGCTACATATGCTGGTGTCTACTGACTTGCAACAGAACAATTGTGATGCCAGCTGCTTTTCTGGAGCTGATAGGACCTTTGGGGTCACAATGAAGCACAGATGACATAGCTGCATGCTCTAGGCAAGCTGTTCTTTCTGGTGTCTTGGGCCAGGATACACAGTTCTAGATAAATGAAATGATGGTATAGAGAGGAACGCCCAAATTGAACCAGGTCCCACCAAGAATTGGGGAAATCGAGAACCCTACAGCAGAGATGGGGTGAAGTCACCTTTAGGAGATATACACCTAACTGTATTGGGAAATTTGGACTTAACCTGAACCCATGTTGCGAAATAGCAATGGGAATCATGGCTTGGGTTAAAGGCTTCGGCTGAGGGATGGCTGACTTCCGACTGCCAAAGCCGAGGCCACTGCAGTGAGGGCTTCTGGTGGGTTGTAATTCTACCTGTGTCCTGGGTATTCTGTATGGAGTGGTCAGTGCCCATGCAAAGTAGTGATAATGTCTACCACCTTTTTTTTTTTTTTTTGCTTCCCCAGGACAACATTTCACCTGGTTCTAAGCACCACGCTTCACTCCATGCTGCAAGTAGAAAGGAGTAAAAAAGAGTCAAAACAATCAGGTTTTGCCTTTAGGAAAAGGAAGTGATGGAGCCTTCCCGGTTAAAGGACACACACAGCTCAGTGGCTGCTGCTCATGGCGAGGACGACCTGCAGGCATTTGACTCCTTGGAAGTGGTGGCAGAGCTGTTTCACTGCCTGCCCTCAGCCTTGGTCCCTGGCTACATGGTATTCTTTGTATATTTGCCATTCAAGAGAAGCCCTGAAACCAAGGATACAGTGTTAGTGTCTGTGTTGACCCTGGGGTCTCTGCTCTGAATATGGTGAGCCCAAGTCCACTGATGGTTGACTAAGGTGCTGTAGGCTTGGGCAAAGTGTAGGCTATGTGTGGGACCAAGTACCTCTCTGTCCAAAGAGACAAGGATGCTGCCCAGCTTCCCAGTGTCGGGTGTTCACTCAGACCTTTGTCAGCCACACTGAGAGAAACAATACACACAGAACAGAGAAGCCTCTCTCTATTCTTGGCTGGATTTCCCCCTAATCCTGATTTCTAAATGAATACAATCTACTCCAGAACTCTTTAATGTAATAAAAATATAGCTCAGGGTCAGGTATGAAATTAATGACACGAATTCAAAGTATTAATGCTCAGTGGGATGAAACAACTTCAATGAAGAAATAATCAAACTCCGTAACCAGAGCCAAATGGAAAAAGATAGAAGCGAGGAACAATTCCAACAGCAATCTGTTATGAAGGAAATTATGAAAACATGTATAAAATATTTATTTTTAATAAGATGAATGTCCTATTTCTTAAAACTAAAATAAGATCAGAGTGCTATTATCAAAGCGCACGCCAGCTGCCCAGCTCCCTCCATGAGGATGGAATTGCTCCGTTACCGTCTTAATTTGTGCAGCCCCATTTCCTGTCTTTTGTTCTTTTTAAGATTAAATAAATAGTAGTAAGAAGCACTTGAATTTTGTTCAGGTGAAATGAAATCTATAATGCAAGTGTACAACTAGGAAATTCTCTGTGTGTGTATGAGTGTGTGTGTACATGCACGTTTGTGTATGCATATGTGTGTGAATGTGTCTGTATACAATGTGATGCACATGTATATGTGAATGTGTGTATACATGTGTGTATGTGTGTGTACATGTGTGGATGCACATTGTGTATATGTGTGCACCTGCATGTACACGGATATATCTGTGTACATGCATGTATGCCCATGTGTATTATATGTATGTATGTGTGAATATGTCTATATATGTGATGCAGATATATGTGTCTGTGTGTTCATGTGTGTATGTGTGTGCACATGTATGCATGTGTATGTATGTATGCACATATGTGTATGTATATGTGTGTATATATGATTGTTTGTATATGTGATGCATGTATATGTTAATATGTCCAAATATATGTGATGCACATGTATATGAATGTGCATGCATGTGTGGATATACATGTGTGTGCACATATATTTGTATGTATGTGTATATGCATGTGCACATGTATGTGGACGTGTATGTACACGTGTGTATATATGTGTATTGTGAATTTGTCTGAATATGTGATGCACATGTGTGTATGTGTGCACATGTGTGTGTATGTGTTTGTGCATGAATGTACTTGTGCATGGGCATGGATGTATGAGTATGAATGGAGAGGTCAGAGGACTACTTCTGGTATCTTTCCTCAAGTGTCACTTGAGATAGTCCTGTAATTTGCCAAGTAGTGAGGCTGACTAACCAGAGGGCTCTAGATAGCCACATATCTAACTCTCCAGAGCTGGGATTATAAGAATATGCCACTACCCTAGCTTTTAATTACCTGAGCTCTGAGTTCAAACTCAGGTATTCCTGCTTACGACACAACCACTTTACTAACTGAGCCATCTCTCCAATCTCTACCTATGAAAATCTGAGAACTAGTAATCACAGGGACAGAGCAGAGCAGGGAAATATTCTGGTCTCCTGGGAAGATGCTTCTGAGAGGAATGGTGCTGATGGAGACAAGGGGCATCAGCATCTCTTGGGCTGAGAAAGGTTTGGATCTGCTGACAGCAGGCTCCTGAGGAAATGAGATGATTCCTGTGGTGCCTTGCAACAGCATGGTGCCTGGTGAGGACCTACCAGGGAGAACCAAGCCACACCCTCACTGCTGTGCTCAGTGTTGCTGCCCAGCAGTGAGTTTCAAGACAGACACTTGGGATGCATGCAGGAGGATGAGTGTAAGGGTATCTCTGCTAGCCTTGTTCAGAGCTAGCTCCGCAGGAACCACAGGCCCCTAGTATTCTGGCTCATGAGAGCCTTCATCAGATGGAGGCTCCTGGTCCGCATAGGGGGGAAATCTGTGCCTACCTAACACAAAGCTGCTCTAAGTCATGATGAAGGACATTTGTTGAAAATTATGCAGTATAGAACCGCCTACAAGAACAAAATGCTCAGAAGAATCTAAGCAGGCAACGAGTTAGAAACATTAGAACTCATTAGAATGAGTTAAATGAAACAAACGAACCCACGAGACCTTGCAAAGCCACAAGTGATATTTGAGGGGATACTTAGAATGAGTGACAAACTTGGCAATTCTATCTGTAAAAAAATACAAATATAAAAATAATGAATTTGATACGACCTCTTTCTCTGTAGAAACATATTTATATGCACATAAGGTGTATAACTCCAAAAAGTGTGTTTTTGTTTAATAATTTTCTAAAATTATGCTTTATTATTTAGATTAAAATATAATGGGGCTGGAGAGATGGCTCAGTGGTGAGGAGCACTGACTGCTTTTCCGAAGGTCCTGAGTTCAAATCCCAGCAGCCACATGGTGGCTCACAACCATCTGTAAGGAGATCTGATGCCCTCTTCTGGTATGTCTGAAAACAGCTACAGTGTACTTATAATAATAAATAAATCTTAAAACATATAATTATGCTATTTTCATGTTCCCTTCCCTCCTGCAAAACTATCCCCCACCTTCCTTTCTTTCAAATTAATGGCTGCTTTCCCCACTAATTGTTGTTACATACATATATTTATATACATAAAATATTCCTAAGTACACAAATACAGGAAAATGTAGCTGTAGACAGGGGTGCATACAAAGTGCCTCTCATGAGAAGTAAACATGAGCTGTATGCTCAGGATCTCTTTCTATCTTTTTTCTATACCGTTTCACCACAGAATTTCTAGTTTGGGTTTAGACTCATTGTTTAGTGGAAAGCTATTCATGTTCATACCTGAGTGTGTATATATGGGCTCCAAGTGGAGATGGTCAGCCTGACGTGTTCTGGGCTCTGCTGGAATCTTTGCTCCCCCCAAACTCATGCAACTGTTAATTAAGAATGATTCTCTCCTCCTCCACCACCACCACCACCACCATTAGTTTCACCTACTTTATTGCCTACTTTATTGTAAGTCCTTGGTGCTTTCTTCTTGCTGACTTCTCTTCCACCTGTCAGTTCTGATGTTTATTCTCCCTTCAAATGAAGCTTTGGCATTTTTCTTACTCTGTATTCTAAAAGGTTCTTTTAATCATGTTGTATGCAATAGGTTCCCAGTGTGCCTCCTATTTCTTAAGTGTATGGATGTGCTCCTTGCTCACACAACCACATGTGTGGTATGCACACTCAGAGATCTGCTCCTTGCTCACACAGCCACTTGTGCATTGTGCACACTCTCAAGGATGTGCTCCTTGCTCACATGTGCTGCATGCACACTTTAATGGATGTGGTCCTGGTTCACACAGAGCATGTGGGACATGCATACTCTTGCAGATCTTCACGTTGACTACATTTGGAAATGCCTTTTGCATCCCATAGGTAGAGACTACTACATGTTTGTTCCACTTTTATCAGTTAGCCATTTAACTATCTTTAACTTCTTGGATCTGATCCAGCTGACCTCTCTGATGGTTCTCTGAGTGTCCTTAGTGGCTTCCTGATTGAACATACAAGGAGCCAAGGAGCCAACTTCTATGGGTACTTGGTCCTAAACCACTAGGCTTCTATTCATTACCAGAGTTGAGCTGCTTCCCCCAGTAGCTCACTCTGTAAGCTCCAGGCTGCAAAGAAATTTCGTGACAGTGTCACATTTAATGTTCTGAGTGCCAGGGTTTCCCCTAGGAGTGTTAGACTGTACTTCAGACTCTGCCTGAATGGCTTTCCACATACTGTATTCTCTGCTGTCCATCTCTGTGTGTCCAGTGACTGTCCCTCTGGCCCTCTCAGTGGTATCAGCTTCTCTTGTTACCTTGCAGGTTCAATGACTGGCAGCAACAGAAATCAGTGTCACATTCCTCACCTGTCTGTTCATCTGTACACCAGTTCCCAAGTGGTTGGTCTTATCCAAGTGTCATCTACTTGTTCACAGAGCTCAGCACATACTGATGTTTAGAAAAACAGTAAAAGCAGTCTCTAGTTTATCATATGAAAGGGGAAGAAAAACATGTAACTGATAAAGATTTTCAAATTCTCTGGACAATGGAGACTACATGCTCAAATCTGTACACCTTTTCTAAAGTCACCAATAGCAATTCCATTACAATTCCTGGAAGCACATGTAGACTCTGTGTCTTAGTCAGGGTTTCTATTCATGCACAAAACATCAAGACCAAGAAGCAAGTTGGGGAAGAAAGGGTTTATTCAGCTTATACTTTCCACATTGCTGTTCATCACCAAAGGAAGTCAGGACTGGAACTCACACAGGGTAGGAACCTGGAGGCAGGAGTTGAAGCAGAAGCCATGGAGGGATGCTGCTACTGGCTTGTTTCCTCTGACTTGCTCAGCTTGCTTTCTTATAGAAGCCAGTCAAGGACTAGCACCACCCACAATGGGCCCTCCCATTCTTGATTTCTAATTGAGAGAATGCCTTACAGCTAGATCTCATGGAGGCATTTCCTCAAGGGAGGCTCCTTTCTCTGTGATAACTCCAGCTTGTGTCAAGTTGACATACAAAACTAGCCAGTACAGTCTCCATCTAGCTTTGAAACAGGAGCAATTACATTGTATCAGATTCATTATTACTGGAGCAAGGGCCAGCCTGTAGTTGAATTAAGTCTGGAAAAGCTGTGGTACTGAGGCTCACATTCAGCTCTTGATGCCTTGATTTTTCCCATCTGTAACACAAAATAATTTAGCGTCCCAGAGCCCCATATAAAGGTATTTGCTGCCAAGTCTGTTGACATGACCTTGATCCCTGGACCTACATGGTGGTGAAAGTGGGCCAATTTCCTAAAGTTGTCCTCTGATTACCACATGTATGTTGTGACTTGTGCTTAGCCATATGTGACCATGCAAGTACACACGAATAAAACAAATTAAAAAAAGACAAACAATAAAATAAAATACTAAAATATACAGGTGGGAGAGATGTTTGCATGGCTACAAACACATGCTGCTCACAACCACATGTAACTCCAGCTTCAGGGGAACCTAATGCCTCTACCCTCTGCAGTCACCTACACTAGCACATATCCCTCCACATATACATAATTAAAAATAAAATATATCTTTAAAAATATAAAAATACTCAATCTCACCTTCACCTTTGAAGTGTTTGAGAACTATGGGGAGCCCATATCTGAGCAGCATTAAGAGAGTGACTTGAAGTAAGTATATGAGACCATTTTCTTTCCAAGGAGTGTATGCTTTTTGCTGATCCAAGTAGCGAGGAACCAGGTGCTCAGAGGCTAGTCCTGTATTGAGGGGGACAGAAAGGGGATGAAGGTTGTGGAGGTAACTGCATTCCTTGTCAGTAGACATGGAAAATACTGCATGGACAGAGGGATGTGGTTCTGGGAACTCCTTCACAGCTGTGGAAAGACTCCCTGCATGTAGACTTTGCAGCCTGCAGCCACTATAGGGTGTTGTCTAAGAGACTGACTCACATTCACTGCCTCCCAACTGTGAGTATAGAAACATGAAATAAGTATCCCAGAATTTCCTATGATATGACTGTGTAAATGCTACATAATATGATTGTTCTATAGGTATGATTCTATTTGCATTTCTTACTTAGGAAATTAGGTTGCTGACCAGATTCCTCACAGGGTAGTTTCCTACTTGGCTGAAGATGCTTGGGCTCCCCAACGTCTCTCCAGAGGTATTCTTTATAGGTGATGCCAGCAGTAATCCCTATACTTAACCAAGGTGGTCATTGGGTCCCTTTCAATATCCCTCACTGCAAAGTCTCCTAAATTGCCTCTTACCAATGATATCACCCCTGATGGGCAAAGGTTGTGAGAAATGAGGCACAGATCTTGGAATTTTTACAGGGATTAACCATTCCATCTCAAGGACCAAAACTGTGCTCTTGGACCCACAGGGCAAGTGCTCTGTGTCAATCCAGCCACAGTGTCACAAAGCCTTTTAGCTGTCAAAGGCCTTGAGATGCCCATGTAAGCCTGTTTTCCTACGTTCCCTGAATCTGTTTGCTTAAGAATCCCTTAATTGCCTTAAAATCCCTGTGGATAAGCCCTGAGACCTTAAGGCTTCAAACACTTCTCCACACAGGCACCCCAGTGCCTCTATTCCTGTCTGTGTGAACATTGCTCAGCTCATAGTCAACCAGAGGTCACTGGAAGCCCAGGGCAACTGCTCTGCTGGAGTGGATGATGAAGCGGGTATCATTTCTGTGATGTTCAGATGAGCAGAACTGTACAGGCCTTATAGGCATCTTTAGCCAGACATTTATTTTCTCCCAGCTCTGCTTGTGCCTACCTTCAGTCAGTCATGTTCAGTTCCCCATGGGAGGGAAGAAGCTGCCTCCAGGATGGAAGCGGTGAGGAGAGAGGAGCATCTGATATGCTCAGAGCCCATGGAAGCAGATGCAGAGCTGAAGAGCAGAGATATGGAGTAGATGCCCAGCTTCCTGGGACCTCTGCAATGTCCCTCCACAGCCACAGGGAGTCTGAGATGAGCCTTGGTGTCTGGGCTCTGGCTTATGTCATTCTCTTCTTCCTCCTCTTTCTTTTTCCCTCCTCATTAAAGATTATGTTTTGGAGATGTTTGCCTTTGGACAGGGGAGCTGGGGGTAGTGGTCTTGCTAGACTTCTGCCACCACCACAGAATAACCCTTCCTTTCAGATAACATCAGACACCATCGTGGGCTGGGTCCAGCTGCCAATCTATAATGTTCCCAGCCATGATTAATCTGATAAATAATAAATATATCAATCTAGTCCTTTAGACAAGGACAAATTCTTAGCAGCAGGGAGGCATCAGGCCTCTTTTACAGCTGCCTGTAGTGCTGGGATTAATTATTTAATGCTTAATTCTTCGGGAAATGAGAAAGTTTTGATTAATGCTGTCCAGTGTCGTTCCTTGCTTGTTTGATATGTGTCAGATAATTTTTCCTCGGCAGTCACTCCGAAGAAGCCAGAGGCGACTGTCATGGGGCTCAGACACCAAATTGCCAGAGATTAATTGAAATGAAAATTTAGAGAGTGTCACCAGAAGTTGAGCCCGAGGTAACCTTTCTGGGTTAAATTGTGTTCCATTGGTACTGGCCTCACTGTGCCCTTATACAAAACAGAGCTAGGAAATCCCACTTTGGCTCCAGTTTTCTTCTAACTCCCCAGGCTGGCCAGCTTGGAACAGTTTGTTGGTAGGTATTAGTCAGTAGGTATGTGCCACTTTAAATCCTATCAAGGTGTGTGTGTGTGTGTGTGTGTGTGTGTGTGTGTGTACACCCATGTAGAGGCCACAATACAACACTGGTTGTATTTCCATGCATACCACCCCAAACTGTTTCTTGAAGAAGAGTCTCTTGCTGGCGGGAAATCTGTAATGGTCACCAGGGCCACTGTTCAGAGCATTTGCTCTGATGAGTTTAGATAAGTCCTCCCTATCCCAACTTATTACAGAAATAACTTCCCGCCCTTCATCTGCCCAGTGGTGCTCACTTCACAATGCTCTGACTCAAAGTCCCAAGTGATAGATCCAGCTTCAGCACAGCTTTCCCTAAAGCTCAGGGATCACTGTGGACAAGGAGACAAAAAGAGTGTTTAAGAACTGGAAGAGCAGGGAGTTTGCTGTGAAGCTATGTGTTCTGGAAATGTCAGAAGTTTCACCCAGGAGGTCTTACCAATATGGCTGCCTAAGGATGAAACTAATTGATCTGCTAGGATAGAAGGGAGGTGAGGAATTCACATGGTCTCAACTCTAGAGAAGAATTAGAGGTAACTAAAAAATCCAAGCATGATAGAAATTGTTTTTTTCCAGGAAGAACACATCAACTGGTTATCCAACACTTAATGATTAGCCCTTGAAAACACACACACACACACACACACACACACACACACACACACACAAATAGTAGTAGACAGACTAAACAGATTATATTTATGTATTTATAGACACAAACACATATTTTAAAGGAGCCATGAATTTAAAATAGAGTAGGAGAGGAGTATATATGGGGCTTGAAAGGGGGAAAGGGAAGGGGGAAATGATATCATTATAATATGCTTTCAAAACTTAAAAAGAAATTAAAATAGACTCTGTGTAGATTATATCAAATCTAGATCAGGAATTTTAGCCTGAGGAGTTCTACACCAGCTTGGAAAATGGCATCTCCTGACAGGAACAGGGCTGGCGGAAGGGGCATGTGTGAGGCATTCTGCAATCCACTTAGTGAAGCCGTGATGCAGTTAGTGCTCAACAGAACTTTGAGGCCAGTCCCTGTTTTCAGAGAAGGATGGTCTGAGGCACACTGACTGCACATGTCTGAGCCTTCTGTGTGCTCAGGCAAATGTCAATTCTCACATCTCACAATTGGGAAGCATATCTGCAGCTCCTCCTCTAGCCATTCTATCCTGAGTGCATTGACCTCCCTCACCTCAAACACACCCCCTGAGAAGAGCATCTCTGCTCCCAGCATCTTCTCTCCAGCTGGTGCTGGGTAGATGTATCCACTTCACAGGTGAAGAGAGTACTCTGAGAGATGATGAGCATGCCTGAATGAAAGAAGTCAGGGTGTCAACTGGGGCTTGGTGCTGGGTAGATGTATCCACTTCACAGGTGAAGAGAGTACTCTGAGAGATGGTGAGCATGCCTGAATGAAAGAAGTCAGGGTGTGAACTGGGGCTTGGTGCTGGGTAGATGTATCCACTTCACAGGTGAAGAGAGTACTCTGAGAAATGATGAGCATGCCTGAATGAAGGAAGTCAGGGTGTGAACTGGGGCTTGGTGCCAGAGCCATGCCTTCTCTATTCTGAGAAGCCACAAGGAGGAACCAGCACCCGCAGGCTGTTTTAGTGTGCTTTAAAGAGGCTCTGGATATGCTACTTAAAATTTGATAGAAAACAAACTAAAGAAAAAAAAAAACAAAAATAGTTCTTCCCAGGAGGAACACAACTGTGATTCCTTTTCACATTTGTTTTAATGGACTGAGAAGGTGGTGGTAGTGTAATCAAGAGAGAGGGAGACAGAATCAGTCTCCCAGGCATGCTGAAAGGGCCTGGAGTCCCTGCCCCCTGCCTCCCCCACAGCCTTGATGTAGGGAGAGAGAGCTTGGTTGGGGGACATATGACAGGAAAGCCAGTCATCTCTGGGTGATTCTTTTTTCCAAGCTGCCCCTGGAGAGACAAAACTGACTGGGTCTGAGGGTCCCATGTGTCTTAGGCACCACCTAACCCTGGGAATAACAGAAGGGTTGAGGGATGATTGCTCAGGCAGGTAACAAGATGCTGCCTATGAGGCAAGTTCAACTCCAATCTCCCCTCTGCACTGAGGACAGTCCCCACTGGTTGGTGCTGAGGCACACAGTTCCAAATTCCACAGACGCAGCTCTGAGGTGAGGACAGTCTCCTGGTGTGTGTCTGATCCTCTGATCCTCCTATGTGGATGGGACAGAACCCTGTTAAAACACAGAGGGTCCAAGACACTGCTAACTTACAAGATGGAATTAACTTCAAATTCAGTCTCCCAGCTTGTGTGGCTTACTCCAGGGCATCCAGCCATTCAAGCTGATCACATTCCTAAAGGACCCCCCCCCTGATGTCAGGGACCTTGGGTCTCAGGACAGCAGAGAATCAAGGCTATGTGGAAGAGGCATGAAGCCCACACCCCTCAGAGGCTTTCACCAGGGAATCTATATTTTGTCTGCTTTCTTCTTGAACCTATTTGCATTTTAAATAATTAAAACATTAAAACTGAAAAATTTATAAATGAGTGTTGCTAAGAGAATCCTGCCTGGCAGACAATAGAAAAGGAATTTTTACCCCACTAGGGTTATGTTAATGTCTTATTTGTCAGTCTCCCTGAGGGGCATCTGCTGGCACAGCTGCCCCTGCAGCTTCTGGGTGCACAAGTGGGTTCATGAAGAAGCACACAACTCAGTGGACATAGTTGCTTCCCACAATCATGCTCCACACAGACACAAAGACACAGCCACCTGCATGCCTGCCAGGCTTGAACCTCTCCCAAGTGGTGATTGTTTGGGGACCCTATCTTGGGTGTGTTGACCCCATTATAGGGCTCACACCAACAAAACCTTGCCTGTCCTTAGGATCATCCAGGTTCCTCACCCCCTCCCATCCAGCACACATCTTAAAGTTCAGTTTTGTGTGTGTGTGTGTGTGTGTGTGTGTGTCTCAAGGGTGGGGGGTGGTGACAGGCGCTTGGTCCAGCGTGGTGGCTCTGCCTGGTTGTAACAAGCGTCGGGACATTAGGAGCCACAAAAGCCGGGTTGGCTGGATCATCAATCACCAGGCTGACAGTTGCCTTCAGTTTGTTTGTTCCACTCTGCATAATAAGTGATTGGATCAGGTTTAATTAGATATTGGGTGATCAATCATTGCCAACGAGGCCACTCAGCTTGGGATCTTGATGCTGCAAGGAGAAAGGAAAGAAAAAAAACTGAAAATCTCATCTCGTGTGCATAAATACTCAGGCCCATGAGCACACACCGTGGTGTGTGACGAGAGAGGTATAGAGATGTCTGCAAGACGCAAGGAAGAGAATAATTCACATCTGTGCCACTGCTTGCCAGACAGTACCGCTGACATTTTACTTTCGCTGCATAATTACTTTTCAATATAATATAATATGCAGACCTGAGGGTGGAGGAGAAGCAATTAGATTACACATTGGGCCTTCTTCCTGTCCCCAGAACTGACCAGAAACTGTCCTTCAGAGAAGAATCACACGTGTTGAGGCTGAGACCATGCATGGGCTCACTATCTGCAACAGGGACCACTGCAGACCCCAGCACACATCTTGGCCATCCACTAAGGTTCTCAGGTAGTAGTGGCTTCCAGCTTCTGTGTACCTACGCAGCTCAGTAGAGCTACAAAAGTAATTGACCTCCGTGGAGGGTTATTTGTTTATTTATTTAGAGTCTCAATTTAACCTCATGGGCAGAAGTAACAGGGAGCATCATCACATTCATTATGGAGAGGTCAAGGGTCATGTCACTGCTTGTCTGCATTTCACTACACACAAAGGCACTGGGTACAAGATGGGCTAGCAGACTGTGTGTTCATTAAAGGTCAACAGGCACACTCCTGCAGTCCTCCTTTACTGTGCTATTGCATCTCCTTGACCTTGCTTGCACTGTGAAATGGAAGCATGGCTTCTTTCTCTGTCTGTGAGTTCTGTGCTCAAGAGACTTGGACAGGCCAAGCCCCTAGAGGCACAAACCCTTCTGTGTTCCTGGGAAGGGACACAAGATTTATTTTTCCTGTCTGGTCACACTGAGGTTAGGGCCATCCAATTTGTCAAGGTACCACATTCTATCTGAAAGACAGATTCTGACATGTCACAGAACAAACAACAATTCTGTGGAACTTCCTGAGTAAGAAGGGGAAGGGTGAGTGGTCTAGTGGATGGATGGATGGATGGATGGATGGATGGATGGATGGATGGATGAATAGAGTAGTGGGTGGGTGACTAGATAGGTTGGTGTGTGGGTGGAAAGTTTATAGATGAATGGACAGAAAGATTGACAGGTAGAAAGGAAAGTGTAGATAGGTATAGCATTGGATGGAGAAGTAAGTAGATGGACAGATGGATGGAAAGGTGGATGAGTAGAAGGATAGAAGAAATGATAAGGGAGAGAATGTGTGGGAATATAAATAATTAAGTAGATGAATATAAGAAAAAAAGATGGAAGGATGGATGAGTGAATAGATGGCTAGAAGAATGGATAGATGGATAGATGGATGCATGGATAGATGGATGGATGGGTGCATGGATGGAAGATGGATGGATGGATGGATGCATGGATGCATGGATAGATGGATGGGGAGATGGATGGATGGGTAGATGGATGGATGAGTAAATGAGTGGAGTAAGAAAAACTGTGTAAGAGTAGATGAACAAACTCTATTAGATTTGTGGAGCTTGGTTGAGCAATCTTGTGTATACTAAAAATGAAGTAATGCTTCAGCTGGCGTAGGAGTCCATGCCTAATAGGGTGATGTATTACCCAGGATCAGGAATGTTTTTCTTCCACTACAGTAAGCCAAGAGAGAAGCAGGTGCCTTTAGAATATAATTGTGGAATAATATTTGGTTTAAGTTGTTCTTGTTCTCACCACAGAATACAGGAAAATATGTGTGCATTTCATTGAATATGTGACATAAATCAGGTGTGTACTTGAGACACACACTTTAGAGTCCAAGAAGGATCAAGATCTCCTTGTGGGAAGTGCTACTGGACAGGTGAGTAATATCCTCACTGTCTGTATCAGGAAATGCAACATTTATACTCCTTCTGGGAGTTCAGGAGTATCCAACACCCTAAAGTGCTTGAGTGGCCCATTCTCCTTCTGTGAAGAAAGTATGAATTACAAACTAAGCCATCCTCTTCCAGTACTTGACAAATACAGAGGTGGGTGCTCCAAGCCAACCACTGGTCTAAGTACAAGGTCCCCAATGGATGAGCAAGAGAAAGGACCCAAGGAGCTGACCCAGAGCTCTCAGGGACTAAATCACCAACCAAAGAGTATACATGGAGGGACCCATGGCTCTAGCTGCATATGTAGCCAAGGATGGTCTTGTTGAACATCAAGGGGAGGAGAGGCCCTTGGTCCTGAGAAGGCTGGATGCCCCGGTATAGGGGAATACCAGGACAGAGAAGCAGGAGTAGGTGGGTCGGTGAGCAGGGGGAAGGGGGGAATAGGATAGGGGAAACCAGAAAGGGGATAACATTTGAAATGTAAATAAAGAAAAATATCTAATAAAAATTAAAAAATAAACTAAGCCATCTGATGCATGTTTGTATGATTGCACAAGAGCATTCCTTTGTGCAGAGCAGATGCACAGGGTTGTGTGTGGTTTGATGGCTGCTCCTGTGTGAATGGTGGCATCAGGCATGCTAAACACCAGGAGGGCTACTAAGGAGCTGGTGTCTTGCTGGGTTATTCTGTCCAGGGATTGTGGAGATGGTTCAGTATGATACCACCAGAGAGCAGCCTGGTCTGTCTCCTGCATTGACAACAAACTCTCTGCAAACATCCTGTCCTCAGTTCACTGCAGAGTTTTGGTTTCTTCTCTGGATATGTTTGATACTGAAATGCAATAAACAACCTTAGCAGACAGCATTTGTCTACTTGTTCCTAATCACCCATCTATTTGTCTTTGGGGTTTCTTCTCAGGCCATGTGGATGAGGAATACTTTACATTAAAGTTCATTTCCATTAATTCTAGATCAGTCTTACAGTCTGTTCTCTTGTCTCAAGGCTGGTAATTCCTCCTCCTCATTTTCCTTTTCTTCTTCCTTCTCCTCTTCCTTCCTTCCTTCCTTCCTTCCTTCCTCCCTTCCTTCCTTCCTTCCTCCCTCCCTCCCTCCCTCCCTCCCTCCCTCCCTTCCTTCCTTCCTTCCTTCCTTCCTCCCTCCCTCCCTCCCTTCTTTCCTTCCTCCCTCCCTTCCTTCCTTCCTTCCTTCCTTCCTTCCTTCCTTCCTTCCTTCCTTCCTTCTCCTCCTTATTATCTTTCTCTTCCTCCTCTTCTTCCTTCTTATTTGCTGTAGGGTAATGACAAAAGACTGAAATCTGAGAGACCCTGTGCTTTATAGGAAGTCACAAGATCCTTTATTGCCCTGATATGATGAGCACATCATTCCTCAGGCTTTGGTTTGTAATTTATGCAGCAAAACAGAATTGGAGGGCAGTATGTTGAGAGAGAGAGAGAGAGAGAGAGAGAGAGAGAGAGAGAGAGAGGAGCTGTGATTTGGAGGGTCTCCTACCAACTGGCCTTTGACTTTGTTGAAGTGAGAGCCTTTATTAATTCCTGAAGAATACTATGCCCAGTGCCTACCTTGTTTATTTTACCTTCCTTACTGTCCTTACCTTCCTTGACCTTGTGTGATGAAGTACTGCCTTCAGTTGGAGTTAGGGTGTGATGGGGCATCTCATTAGGAAATGATAGAATTTGGTGTGATGTATATGTGTTGCTATCACAGTGGGAGTGTTGTTCTGTAGTAGAATAACAAGGAAGTCACAGCACCCATGCCAGAGCACCTCTGTACATCTGTATCAGGACACAATCCAGACAGCAATGATGTCTCAAGATGTTATGCTCCCCATGATCCTAGTATGGTCAGGTCCCACCAGAGAGGGCATTGTGAGGCAGTGGTATATATTCCTGTTACGGAGTCTCAGGTTGTAGGACTGGGTAACAGCAAGTGCAGGACAGCCATGGAAGTACCTGTTGCAAGACATTCAGATGGTTTATATCTAATAGGAATGTCCATGGCATCAAACGACCTATGAGAGGAGCTTGCTGAAGGATGTCCACATTGCCCACTCTTCCCATGCTATGACTCCTGTAGTCACTGAGGGCTCCTGGCCAAGTGGGTCTTGACTGGGATCTCACTAAGAATAATGCCACTCTTTGTATTAGGGTAATGGCATTTTGGGGGCCATACACCTATGGCGAGGGAAGTGGATTTGTCAAATTCAGCTGGGGATATCTTGTCTGGAGTGGAGGATACCATACAGAGATGGAAGGCCAGAGAAGGGAGATTCCCAAGCAGAGGCATCTACCTGTGGGTCCTTTGCTTACTGAGGAGTAGAGCCCAGTAGTGTCTTCAGAGGGATCTCAACTGGAAGAGAGAAATAGATGGGAGGATACAGGTGAGCATGTAGGTTTGGGTTGAGATATCTTGAGCAAGATTGATACCCTATCAATTCATGGATTGGATGAAGAGAAGAATCTAGAGCCTTAAGATCATCCAACACTACAGCTGAGACTCAATTTCTAAATTTAGCATGGGCCTATGCCTCAAACGGGGTTTTAAAAGCTAGGCTTAGACATATATTCCCAAAACTGTTACTTGTAGAGTGTTCTGCTGGCTCAGATCCAGCATAAAAGGTGGAAAGAAGGCAACTGAAGAGTCACCAGGTGATCAAATACTGTGGGCCCTGGGGGTTCAGCGTTGAAATTTGCTTGCACCTAAATCTTGTTCTTATTCATGTGACTCACCTGCTCTGACATATGTGGATTTGTAGCAACTGAGAAGCAAGCCCATGAGAAGTCCTACCTGTGCTGGCTTTCTCTGCAGCCTTCCATCACCTCTATTTGTCTAGACACAATTTAATGAGACAGTAGCACAACCATATATGGGATGTTCCTACACCACATCTATGTATGTGTTTACATTCTGAACAGTATATGTACACAGTCACCAAAAATAAAGAAAAATTGCTTTTGAGTAACTGTAGATTATGATAGTTTTAAATGATAAAACAACTCTCTGTCTCCCACAGGGTCCCCAGTGATGACATCATAACAGGAAATGTCATATCCAGAAAGTATAATTGGATCTATAGTTCTAACAATCCACACAAGTTGTTAGATATCACCAGTTTACTGCATTTCTGTGTGTTTATAGTATATACTCTTCTTTTAAAATTCTATTATATCATGTTATTACTTGCTTTGTTTGGGGAAGGGTGGTATACATGTGCCAAGGCACATATGTGGAAGTCAGACAGTTTGTAGGAGTTTTCTTCTATCACATGGGTCCTAGGATTGAACTCAGGTTGTCAAGCTTGGCAGCAGTCTCCTCTACCTACTGAGCCAGCTCACTGTGTTTGCTCTTGTACACATGTGTGCATGCTATGTACATTTGCATGCATAGGTAAGCAGGTATGTATGTGAGGTTAGTTGTGGGCATATGTGCCTGTGTGTATTTGGCCTGAACAGCTTATCTCCACATGTAGCTGTCTTACTCCATGGAAAGAACTCATCGGTGGCATTTACCCTTACTGCCTCATCCTGGCTGTGGGTCACATTAATGCTCCTACATTATGTCCAACATTCCCTGAGTGGTAAGTAGGCAGACCCTCCTGCTGAGTCCATCTTGAGTGACATCTGAGGTCTTCCCTCCCCAGTGTGACATAGCAACAAATATGTCCTTAGCCATTGGAAAGATTGGGTCATTTCCATCTTGCGGTTGTTGAGACCCAGCTGCATGGGTGTTCCCTTGCAGGTCTCATCTGGTTGTATGTTCTCCTTTGGGGGATCATCAGCCTGGCTGCAGATCTGGTCACAGGGCTTGCCCATCACAAGTACCCTGAGGCCTGCTACACGTGCTCCTGCAGGGGCCATGTTCTTTCAGCCTCTCACATCAGCAAGCATGATTGGTCTCTTCACTACTCACACATGAATTTGTCACTCTTTTGTGTGATTGCTTAAATATTTTTACCATTAATAGTTTTTGTACAAATGAAAATTATTCATACCTATATATTTGGACAGCTCTTTAAAGAGAAAAATACTAGAGAATCCCAAGGGAGCAAAGGTTCTATGTGATATTCAGTAATTAATTTAATTTATATCAACTTTGTTTCATATCCTTCCAGCATACTGACCCTAAAATGGGACACTAATCCCAATTTGGCTTTTGAGCAAAGAAGTTCTATATGATAAAAATGTCCATTTTTAAGTTTTTTTAAAAAGTTGTTTGAAATAAAAGAAAATTTTATTCCAGAGAGCAGTCTTTAGATTTTGGGCCTCTTGTGTAACTGTCTTCATCCTGTGATGTCTTCACCTGGGATAGAGGAAGGGTTCTATTTCAAGGGGTAGAGGATGCCTCAAGATGTTGCTCAGGTACCTATTGGATTCTTACACCTTGTGGAGATAAAAAGCCTTGTGATAAGGAGAGAGTCAGAATGGCAGGGGCCAGTACCTGCTAGTATTTGCTTCACCATACCCAGTGGGACAGCCCCAGAGTCTAAAATATTCTGTGCTATGTGTGCTTCAAAAACATGAGGAGTAAAGATGTCCTTCTTCAGATCACACTGGGCTGCTATCACTACACAGGTGTCCTGTTTGGAATGACTATAACATGGTGTCACAGGATACAGATGCCTTCACAGCCTATTGATGGTTTGTGGAGATTCCACAGACTAGGCAGAGTCTTCTGAGATGAATTTTCCTTTCTGATGATAGAGACAGGGGCATCCCAGCTAGGTCATCCATGAAGGAGAAGGAGCTGGCCTGCTGAGGAGAAAGTTCGCCTTCTCATTTAACCCATAGGTATTGGAACCTTCTGAGTAGCCACCGGCCACTATCTACCCACGGTGAAATATAGCAGTTGACAACATGTTCTTCCTGTTTTACAAGCATAGTCATTAAACAGAAGGAAGGGTACCACAAGACCCAGAAGGCTCCATATTTACTGCTGATACCAGGGAGGGACATGTTCTCAGCTTATCAAGAACAATATCATTTGTGTTTCCTCTTCAACTCGCTGAGCAACCTCCCCAGCCTGAGCCAGGGATGGTTTACCAAAGACAACCAAACAGCCTTAGGGAATATGTACTGGCTACAGGGTGGTCTTTGGAAGGGATTCAAGAAAGACAACACTCTCTGATTGTGGAGGGGATGGACCTACACTTTTGAGAACGACATGAGTCTGTCCACAGTGTTTGGAATTGCTGCTCTTTTCTTCAATATGACAGTGATGTGAGCAGCTCAGCCATGCCAAACAAACTCTCCACAAAGAGTCTGCAGGTTGGAAGGAGGCTCATCCACCTGGCCAGGAGCACTCAGGTAGAATGTGTTTCAGGAGCCATCACAGCCAGCACAGCTTTCTGAAAGATGGGTGGCTGCTTCTGAGAGCTCATGAATGTTTATTAAGCAGCATTTCTGCAGACTTACAGGAAGGAGCAGCTGTGCAGGTGCAGAGTAAGCAGCTGGCTCTTGGTGACACTGGGAGGTGTTTCTTGGGATAACTGATCTAAGGAAACTTTGCTGTAGGAGCTTAGAAACCATGGACACACTAAGATACCATCAGCATGAGACAGAGCCTTCCCGTCACTTCGAGCCCTGCCTGGCCCTTTGCTGTCTTTTTTCATCCCAGTACAAGCAAAGAGGAGATGATCAGGCAAGACATTCTTACATATTCCTTGGATGCCTTTATTCCAGACAGGAAGATTGCTGTGTTGGACCTTTCACAGTTAGCTTTAGAAAACTGCCCACCACAAATGGAGGGAGGGGGCTTATGGAAGCCACCAGACTGTCACTTAGAGAAAACTCCAGGTAAACTAAACAAGGGAATTTAATTCAATCAAATTTATTAATCCAGTAACCCTAATTGCTGGGAGAGGTTCAGAGAGCTCCACCCAGCAACTCCAGTGGATAGTGTACTCTTATGCCATGCCAGTCTGTCTGTTTGTACAGCTCAGAATGACTCAGCTCCCTCTGTAGCTAGCCAGAGATGATTACTAGGATTGGTTGAAATGTGGCTGCTATAACTGGTTTAGAAGTGATCAACTCCTCTGACCTGATCCCATCTCCAGCTGTCTGGAACTGGACTCCTGTGACAGGCAGGCACTTAACTGTGTATCTTAGCACTAACTTTGAAGTTAGGATTCCTTTGTTTATATCCCAAGGCTGTGACACATGGAGGCAGTGTTGGGCCACATTTGACTTAGGTGGTGAGGCTAGTCACCATCTGCCCTTTCTCATAGCACCTGTCCTTCTCAGACCCACCTGATGTGGTGACAATTTTCAGTAACCTATCTTAAGTTTTTCTTGATTCCTAAATTCCTCAGAAGAGAATGGGAAACCCTGGTCTGTTACCCTGAATTCTACTGATGTGTCAGGCAAAAAGGATATTCCCAGAAAGGAGCCAGCAGAGAAGAAGGCAGAGTGGCCAACCTGCCTAGGGTTTTCAGGGCCCTCTAAGGCGTCCACACCAGGCTGAGTACAGTGTCAAACTCAAGTTTTGAGAGCTGAATGAGGTCACAGAGCTCACTGTTTATGAAATGAAACAGATTTTTGGAGAGACTTCTTGGGTTGTGGATGGGTGAGAACCTTGTGGTGAGGATTGTGGCCATGCTCCTGTGGCCAGAGGGTTAAATACACCAGTCTATTCAGCCCAACAAGCGTCCAGGGAGTGGGGCCTTGCTGTTACAGCAGAAATGCCTCCCATAGTAACACCTCCCAGCTTCTCTTCCCCTTCTCTAGATAGCAAAGAAGTTCAGGAAGTCAGGAAACCAGAGCATTGATGGAAACTTCCAGATGTGTAGGAGGCCTTATTGTGTTCCAGATGTTCAATAGGCCTTTCTGTGGTCAACCATAGAGTCCCACACAGAGAGTGATAGATGAACACAAGGTGGGACCATGGGTTCCCAGGGCTCCACAGACAGTCCTACTGCTCTCTCTGGGAACCTACAGTTTTGTGGGCCACATAGAACACTAGCTGGCCACCAGCCCTGTGTTTCCTAGAAAAAAGCAGCCTCCGTGCCTATGGTTTCTGTATGTGTAGATTCCACTGGCCACAGATGGAAAATACCATGAAAACAGTCCCACATTGTCCTGAATGTCCTGATATAAGTGGGATGGTGTCACTCCCAAGTCACATGGGTTGACAGGTCCTGGTGTTCAGGAGACCCACTCATAGCAAGGCAGCTGATCTTGGTCAGTGTAACTGTAGCCATATCTGCCTCCAGATAACTCAGGTGCAAAGAGCTTGCTCATCAGGGAGACCCCCTGAACCAAACACAAAGTCTGTTCCATGCTGGAAGAAGCCTTGCCTGTCAAATTTGACATGAAGGCAATTGCTAGTGGTCAGTGCAGTGGACAATTGTCCCTGTGTGACTATCTTCTGCCTCTCTGGATAGACTCCTTTAAATGTCATAGTTGAGGGACCATGGTTATTTTCTGTGGCAACAAAGAGGGAAAAAAGCCTTAGAAATTGGGGCTGGGTCAGGGAACTTGTGTTTTCATACTGTACTATAGGAATAAAATGGCATTAAAGAACCTGGACTGTTGTTGAGAGAGAGGCCTCTGCACATGCTGTGGAAGCTTTTGAACTATTCATTTCACATCCATCTTATGTCAAAGCTTTAGAAGTCATCCCAGGAACAGGAACATGGCAAGGCAGAAGGGAAATAAAGAGCATCTCTTGACCTTGGAGGAGGCATCCCCAGGTCCTGTCCATACTGTACCTTCAGCTGATACCATGAGGGGATGCAAGAGAAGTCAGAGAAGGTGACTCAAGAACAGTATAGCCTGCTGTTGTCTTTGCCTAATTTCAATGATTGACTTGTTGGATGTAGCCACTGAGAACACTCTAAATCTGTAGAGAAGGAAGCACTCCTCTTCATTTGATGTGCTCTCCCCTGTCTGATTTTTTCAGTGAGGCCACAGAGATCCCAACCTGGTGTGGTTCACTGTTAATGCAGGTAGGAACCCAGATCTCAAAGGCTCGTGGTTTTTATTTACCCCACTGGAGGAGTGAAGTGGAGGGCATATGGCTTGGTTCCCCCTCCATCCTGAAGGGACAAATTCTGGATGAGTCTGAATGTAAACTGCTGCATTTTAAATGTCAACTCATACATTGCACAATCATCTCAGGACTTTTTACATAAAATGCAAATGTACACATTCCATATTGGAGCAGGAAGCCTTCTATGTGTATTCAACCCAAAGTGTGCTCTCCTGTCTGGATCTTCTGTATGCTGTGATCTGAGATGCCACATAGTTTTCAAAGTAAGACACTGTGGGTGCATGCAGGTGAGTATTTGGTAACTACAACAACTTGCATTTTGAAATATTTCACCATCTCCCAGGCTGTCTTCATTTATATTGTAATATTTAGGTGATCACCTCATTTGCCTTCCCTTCTCCAAAACACACTAAATCTGTTTTCAAGCAGTACTTTTACCTTCTATGTGCTGTGACTCATGGTGATCCTGTGCCTTTCCTGGCTACCCAATGCCCTGTAGACATTAGAGTCCAGGACATACTTGACAGAATAATGAAGTGTCACTTAACCAAATTGGACAATCAGAGCTTCCCTTCCAGTGTATTAAACCTAGAGTGATAGTGGTCAGGACTTTGCATTGCCTTTCTGGGATGAAATCCCTGTCTAACATGAAGGAAAAGGTGGATTTCTATATACAGAGACCACCATAGTTATGGCTGGTGATTCAGGGGCCCTGTGGAGTTTCCCTGATCCTCCTTTAGGTAGTTAGTTTTCTCAGGCCTAATAAGAAAGGTTCCTAGCCAGAGAAGGTTTCTAGTCAGACCTTAGACTTCACATGTCACCTCTTTTTATCTTTGGTTGAACTGCTGCTCTGAGCATGCCTGCCATCAGAGAGATATTCACATAGGTCACATCCTCAGAATGACTGGCATCAGAATCATCACAGAAAGTCACTGTGGCCCTTGGGACAAACAAGAAGGAGGCCATTTATGTGAGAACACTATACAAGGGTGAGTCTGGACTCAGCAATGGTCACATGGGTCCAGGCAAGTGTGAGAGAAGATGGAAATTTACAAGAAGAGCTTGATAAGATAATAGGAGTAGACAAAAAATTTATTCTGGATGTGGAAGGAGAGATTGTCTTAGTTAGGGTTTTACCGCTGTGAACAGATAGCATGATGAAGGCAACCCTTACAAGAACAACATTCAATTG
This sequence comes from Apodemus agrarius, assembly GCA_964023405.1. Taxonomy (NCBI): domain Eukaryota; kingdom Metazoa; phylum Chordata; class Mammalia; order Rodentia; family Muridae; genus Apodemus; species Apodemus agrarius. Next base: position 1,495,707 of record OZ030020.1, read on the forward strand.
GAGCTGGCTTACAGGTTCAGAGGCTCAGTCTATCATCATCAAGGTGGGAACATGGCAGCATTCAGGCATGTATGGTACAGGAGGAGCTGAGAATTTTACATCTTCATCTGAAGGCCACTAGAAGACTGGATTCCAGGTAGCTAGGACAAGAGTCTTAAAACCCATGCCCACAGTGACACACTTCCTCCAACAAGGCCACATCTACTCCAATAAGGCCGTACCTCCAAATAATGCACTTCCTGGGCCAAGCATATACAAACCACCACAAGAAGAGATGGAGATCACCGAGCCACCACTTCAGAGGCATTGGCTCCATCCCTGCTCAATACTGAGACACATTAACTTAACATCTCCAACCATGCACACATGTGCACAAGGCCTGCACAGATAGGAGATTGTACACAGCATACATGCACATATTATAGTTATGGCAAGCATGATAAAGAAGGAAGTTTACATGCCAATGAAATGTGATGTATATTCCATGAAATAAAATTGGCTCTATGAATCTGAATACCTGAGCCCATAGTGTCCTTCTGAGTTCTGGGCTCAGGAGAACATCTGGGCTTTGGGATGCCACTACAAATTTGGGAGGAGCTGTGGGGAGCTTCCAATAGGGTCCAAGGAATAAGAGGTAGCAGTGACATCTGGGCATAATATGACGGTCCCATCTGGGCCCTGGCTCACAGCATTGAGCCATCAACTTGATGACCCAGGTTGCTGTATCTCAGGCATCTGTTCATGTATATGAAGAAAAGATGGTAGAGGAAGAATTTGATGGTGGGACACATAGGTGGACTCATAGTCTTTGACAGGTGACCTGTTTGAGGTAGCCATGTCTTTAGTGACCTTATGGATGTGGTAGTCTAGAAGATGAGAAGGTCAAGATATAGGAGTTCTTGAGTACAGGATAGAGTCTGCAGCTTTGGTCAGTGACAGTGTGTCTGATTGTATGTGTGTGTGTTTTTGTATGTGTGTGTATATGTGTGTATGTATGTGTGTGTATGTATGTATGTGTATTATGTATGTGTGTGTATTGTGTGTATGTGTGTATGTATATGTATGTGTGTGGTGTGAATGCATGCTGAGAGCAGAGTGCTGCAAACAGCCTGAATTCAGGGTAACAGGTCACCATGAGCTGCTCAAGAGATGGACCATGGACAAATAATGCTCCCTGCATATATTTGACCATAGCACACAAGTCTCTGCTAGGACCAGTGACTCTCCAATAGTCCCCAAGCCTGGAGGACACTGACCTGATTTCTCCCTAGTCTGACATACATATATGCAATGATAAGGCCATACTGGGTTGCTTCAGAAAGCAATTCTACTACCTTGCTTCTTCTTCTTCTTCTTCTTCTTCTTCTTCTTCTTCTTCTTCTTCTTCTTCTTCTCTCCCCTCTCTTTCTTTTCTTTCCTTCTTTCGTTCCTTTCTTTTTCTTTCTACATTTCTTTCTTTCTTGACAATGTTGGCAGTATCTAGGCTTGTATCCTGGAACTCTCAATCATTTTGCCTCAGTTTCCCAAGTGCTGGGGTCACAGGTGTGCCAACACGCACAGTTGCCTGGCTCTCTCAGCTCAGAAGCCTGGTGACTCCATACCCTGCATCCATATTTCCTTCTAAAAATGGACTGCCATAATTACATGTTAAATATGATTCAAATCTGCAGGGAACTGTAACTCAATAAGCATGAAGAAATTAATGAAAAGCTTAATTATTATAATAATACCATTAAAATCTAATAAGGAGAGAAAAAGTTGACTCATTTTACTTCAGCTTGGCCATCTAATATCTTTTTCCCCCCGTAGCAGAACTATAATTAATTTAGACTTGGGTTTTCAGAAAAGCTAAATTATAACCACAGTGCTTAAAAATATTCAGAGCAAAGGAATCAGAGTGGGAAGGAAGCTTTCTAGGTTATAGGTGTGTGGAAATGAAGCCTCAGAGGTGATGAAGGTCTAGTGTGCTTCCTATGGATTTTGTGGTAGAGGCTGACATTTTTCAGTCCATGGACTCAGAACTGCTCATAACTATTAACCAATCTGTACAGCCCTGATACCAGTATAAACCTGTAGAGCAGCAGTTCTCAACCTTCCTAATACAGTTCCTCATGTTGTGCTGACCCCCAACAATAAAATTATTTTAGTCACCACTTCATAACTGTAATTTTGCTACTCTTACAAATAATAATGTAAATATTTGATATGTAGGATATCTGAATATGTGACTTCTGTGAAAAAGTCATTCAACCCCCAAAGGGGTTATGAGATTGAGAATTGTTGTTCTAGAGCTATAGTTTATAGAGGTATTTTTAGTTCAGGGATTTAGATATATTAACAACAACTCAGAGTACTTAAACCCCTCCATGTGGTAAGAAGTGTCTGAATCCCTTGACCACACTGGTAAATGCAAGGAAACTCAAGTCTGAGCATGTGGAACGACTGTCTCCAACCGAATCTTTACGTGAAAGGAGTTCATCTATCTACTTGATGCTCATGTTCCTGATCAGGAGGGAGTACCTGACGAGGGGGAGTATCTGACCAGGGGGAGTTGTGGGGAGCCGATGGCCGGCCCAAAACATCCTGCCGGCCCAAAACATCCTGCCGGCCCAAAACATCCTGCCGGCCCAAAACATCCTGCCGGCCCAAAACATCCTGCCAGTCCAAAACATCCTGCTGGCTTGAAGTAAACAAGTCAGTGCCAGGTGCTGGGTAGTTTACCATTCCTTGGTCTCCGCCTCTCCCGAGCTGCAGCCAATCAGGGGATGACACGTCCGAGGCAGGGGTTGCAGCCTATATAAGGGATGGGCTTCTGGGTATCTGGGTCTCCGCTCTGTAGGCTTATGCTCTCCCTCTCAAGAGCATTAAAGCTTTTCTGCAGACGGATCTTGAGTGTGCCGCGTGGTTCTTGCTGGCGAGACAGTAGCGCGGGACGTCTGGTGCTGAAACCCGGGAATACGAGACTTCATCATCGTCAGCACCATCGGAGACCCCTTGGCTACAAGGAAGATTCAGAACTGCAGGCAGATACATTCGGAGAGGTATGTTCTTCTTTGGCTTCGACTTGGGATTGTCGCCACCCTGGGAAGGTAGCATTGAAGCTTTTATGACCATTCTTGGAGCCCTTTTAATCTTTCTCTTTGCCATGTATGAGTGCTCCAGGTCTTTGACTCTTGCCTCGTGGAACAAATTAGGTAGAGATCTTGACCACAAAATGGTGGAAAGAGACTTGAGGCAGGGGACAAAAGCAATTGGGAAACTTGTTAAAAACTGTTTAGAAGATAAAGCTTGTAGGGCTGCCGTGGCGGAAGGTCAGAACACCCTTGAAGAGGTCCAGGATAGCATATCAGAAACCGAGCGTAGTGAGAGGTTGGGCGCGCGCAAGAAAAAACCAGTCCCAAAAAAGGAAAAAGGACCTCCCGGAGAGTCTAGAGACAAGGGAGTGAATGTGTCAGATCTTAAGGAACCTTCTCCTATTGTTAAACCAAGAGGAGGAGCTAGCTTGTATCCAGTACATGATCTTGAGGCTTTAAACTTTGATAACTCTGATAACTCTAATAGCTCAGAGGATGAGGTCTTGGACCCCGATGAAGAGGCTGAGTTAGAGGAGGAAGCTGCCAGATATGAGGAGGAAAGATACCATCCGGATGATCGAAGGCAGAATAGTAAAGAACCTCGAAAACGGCAGCCCCTAACAGCCCTTTCACAGGTTGTTCCTTCGGCGCCTTCTCCCTGTGAGACACGCCCGAAGTCTTGCTCCTTTTTGTCTGAAAAATTAAAAAGAAAGCTGCACCTTGCTTACCCAGTCTTTGAAGGTACAGAAGGAGAGCAAGTAGTACCTATATCCCCCGTCCAAAATCAAGGAAGACAGGGCCTGGGTTTTTCCTAGGTGCCACTGGGGCAGCACGACCCATACCATGGAAGACAGGGGACCCGGTATGGGTTCCTCAGTGGCCGTTAACCTCTGAAAAACTAAAAGCTGTGACTAATCTTGTTGCACAACAATTGGCTTTTTGTGCACAAATGCAAGTCACACATATTACGGGCTTGCCATATAACCCTCAAGGACAAGGTATCATTGAGCGAGCACACCGTACGCTCAAATCATATTTAATTAAACAAAAAGGGGGAATAATAAAAGATCTGCCCCCCGTGCCACGGGTTGCCGTAGCAGTGGCACTCTTTACTATAAATTTTCTAAATTCAGATAAGCATGATCAGACCGCAGCAGAGCGACATTGCTCAGACCCGCATCGACCTAAAGAATTGGTAAAATGGAAGGATGTGTTGACTAATGAATGGAAAGGCCCGGATCCTATTCTAATAAGATCCAGGGGAGCCGTTTGTGTCTTCCCACAGAGTGAAGAAAACCCCTTCTGGGTCCCTGAGAGGCTTACTAGAACAATTTTGGAGCAGAAGGACACCGCAGATCGCCCAGTCACTCACACTCCGAGAGTTGAGAGCAGCCATTATCCAGGTCAACTCTACGAGCCTTGACCTGTCCTTGACGGAGGGACTATCTTGAAGGAGGGACTATTATCATGGATCGCTTCAGTTGTCTCCTATTTTAAGGACTGGGTGGGGGTGGGATTGTTTGGCGCAGCCCTTTGCTGTGGACTGGTGTTACTTCTCTGGCTGTTCTGTAGGCTCAGGGCTTAAACCAAGAGAGACAAGGTGGTTATTGCCCAAGCGCTTGTGGCTCTGGAACAAGGAGCTCCCACTGACATTTGACCAACCATGCTCAAGCAGTAGGCCGCCGGCTGGACAGCTCTTGCACACCCGGAGCTTAGACTCATTGCACAGGGTAGAGTGTCCAGCTTGAGCAGCCCATGGGGGATGCCGAGCAAAGCATCGCACAGAGAGACACCTGACATAAGGGTCTCTCTGGGAGGCATGTTGTCCTGCATAAGGGTTGCCTGCCCTAGTTTCCCTTTCCCAGAAAAACGGCAGAGTGACAGGTCGAGGGCGCTTTGGGTCAAACCAACAGCCTAGTGGTGACTCTCGTACGAAGTCTTAATTTTGTTGCTTGGGAGTTCGACCTCTGTCTCCACCCCTTAAAGATTGGGTGACCTACTTGCTATAAGAGCAAAAGGGCCTCATTATTAGATTGTTTTGAACCCTGAAGGTCCAGACAAGAGCCTGAAGGTTGATCAACAATCTGAGGTCTTTATTTTAAATAATAAAAAAGGGGGAGATGTGGGGAGCCGATGGCCGGCCCAAAACATCCTGCCGGCCCAAAACATCCTGCCGGCCCAAAACATCCTGCCAGTCCAAAACATCCTGCTGGCTTGAAGTAAACAAGTCAGTGCCAGGTGCTGGGTAGTTTACCATCCCTTGGTCTCCGCCTCTCCCGAGCTGCAGCCAATCAGGGGATGACACGTCCGAGGCAGGGGTTGCAGCCTATATAAGGGATGGGCTTCTGGGTATCTGGGTCTCCGCTCTGTAGGCTTATGCTCTCCCTCTCAAGAGCATTAAAGCTTTTCTGCAGAAGGATCTTGAGTGTGCCGCGTGGTTCTTGCTGGCGAGACGGTAGCGCGGGACGGGGAGTATCTAACCAGGAGGAAATATCTGACCAGGGGGCATATTTGACCAGTGGGGAATAACTGACCATAGGTCAGGTTTCTTCCCCACAGTCAGATGTCAGGGTCGTTGCTAGGGAGCTAGGATGCTGCTATCCAGTAACTGCCCTGGAAGATGGACTTGCCCAGATCTTGGGTTGCCTTTGAAGAATATACTTCCATTTGAGGTATGTGTCAGTCACCTTCCTGTGCCCATCTCAGAACTTACTAACCAGAGCTGTGTGATAGACATCTGAACCCTGGGGTCAGACTCGAAAGTGAGGTGAACTCAGTGGTTCTAATGTCATTGGTGGCTGTTGTATGCTGAGTGCTTGCTACTCTGCAGCATTACTTCTGCACAGGTGCAGAATAAAACTAAGCAGAATTGTAGTTGCTGGTCCTGTCATAAGCACCATTTGAGAAAGGTGGAAAAGGTCAATGGGTTCTCTCACCAGGAAGTGAGGGGAAGTGCTGACCTCAGATTCCCTTGCATGTATCTGAAGTTACAATATCAATGCTTTCTCTCAGATGAGCATGTCCTGGCACACCCATCTTTCTTAAAGAACACCATTCTTTAGTAAGGATTCTGAGTGGACAGAGCATTGATCCTAGCATTTGAAAAGGCTGCCTTTCCTCCTGTTTTCCAAGCTCCTGTGAGAGAAGGTACTGCACGATAAACCATCTCCTCTCATAGGCAAGTGTTTTCTCTCACCTCCTCTAAGACTTCCCAGCATCTTTAGCTCACAGATATTTGTCTACATAGGTCCCCACTTATCTCTTTCGGGGCTCTGTCATGTTGGGAATTTTATTCTGTGGAAACTCTGCTCTGCTTCTTCAGTTTGTAGACTTACAACCATTATGTTTTACAGTATGTTTTAGCCCTTTATTTTTCTCTTTTTTTCTGAGTCCAGTGACTCGAGTAACAGCTGCAGTCCCACAGCTCTCTGATAGCTGTTCCCAGCCTGCCTTCTCTCAGTCAGTCACTAGGGGGATTTCTATTATCCTGTCTTCAAGTTTCTGATTTTGTACCCTACCCCTTGCTGATGTCACATGAACCCACTGACCTTTCTCTGAAGTCACTTTAATCTTAGTTGTAAAGTTTCTTTTTGCTTATTTTTGAATTTTCTTTTGTTGAAGGTTCATTCCAGAAGATTGTTACACTTTAATATCAAGAGTAGGGAATTGTCTCTCTCATCCAGGATGTGATCTTTTTTTTTTATTATATATATTCTTTATTTACATTTCAAATGTTGTCCCCTTTTCTGGTCCCCCCCCCGAAATCCCATAAGCCATCTCCTCTCTCCCTGTTCCCCAATCAACCCTCTCCCACTTCCCTGTTCTGGTATTCCTCTACACTGCTGCATCCTTTCTAGGACCAAGGGCCTCTCTTCCCTTTGGTATCTAACAAGGCTATCCTCTGCTGCCTATGTGTCTGTAGCTGTGGGTAACTCCATGTGTACTCTTTGGTTGATGATCTACTCTTTGGTTCTTCCTATGGCACTGCAAGCCCCTTCAGCTCCTTGGATCTTTTCTCTAGCTCCTCCATTGAGGACCTTGTACTCAGTTCAATGGCTACCTGAGAGTGTCCCCTCTGTATTTCTCATGCATTAGCAGAGCCTCCCAGGTGACAGCTATATCCGGCTCCAGTCAGCAAGCACTTGTGGGCATCGATAATAGTGTCTGGGTTTTGCAACTATATATGGGATGGATCCCTAGGCAGCCCTATTTATAATAGCTGGAAGCTGGAAAGAACTCAAATATCCCTCAACAGAGGAATGGATACAGGAAATGTGGTATATTTACACAATGGAATACTACACACCTATTAAAAACAATGAATTCATGAAATTCTTAGACAAATGGATGGAACTGGAAAACATCATCCTGAGTGAGGTAACCCAATCACAAAAGAACACATATGGTATGAATTCACTGATCAGTGGATATTAGCCCAGAAGCTTGGAATACCCAAGACACATTTCACATATCAAATGATGCACAAGAAGGAGGAAGAACAAATTATGGATACTCTTGTCCTTCACAGAAGGGGGAACAAAATACCCACAGAAGGAGATACAGATCAAAAGTGTAGAGAGCCTCATTAAGGTGCCATGCCACCTGGCAGGAACTTGACATTGACCAATGTTAAGTTCCTCTCCCAGCCTTTGAGCGGGTAATCCTGTGTTAGCCATAATCCCCTCCACCTAGGGTGGAGTGCTCAGACCAAGGTGAAGCCTATTTTTCTTCAAGGACCTGAAGTTTCCTGGAGAAACACTAGCCACCTGTGGAGCAGCTGAACTTCTGTTCTGCTGAGAAGCTTTTAGCCTTTGGGGAAGGTTTTCCTCTGCCTATATATTGGGAGTTCATTAAACTTTGGGACCTTGAATAGCAGGTGTTATCTTGGTCTCTGTCTCTTTTTGCCGCCTTCCCATACATCTCCAGCTTCCTTTCCAGGTAACCCGTTTGATGTAAGTGCGGGAAGTTACACAAAAGGTGGAGCAGAGTCCGAGGGAAAGACCATCCAGGATGAGATCTTGGGTCTCAGCATCTTGGGTGAGTTGTGACTAAATTTTCAATGATTCCACACATCACTGTGAGGCTCTGGGTCTAGCTTACCTGTCAGTTTTCTGGCACATGCCTGCAGCTTTATAACCAGGATCTTCTCATATACCTTTGGCATCTGGTGCTGTCCTTCATCACTGAGATTGATGAATAGAAAGTAACTCACATGGTTTCCATAGCCAGGCACCAGGGCTTTGGGGGATATGCCTTGCTCATGATGATGGGAACCTGGTCTTCTAGCTCAGTCTCCTCTGACATAGTGTGTGTGGAACATCTCACTACAGCCATAGGCAGGTGAGAATCCTGCTTTACCACTGGCCCTTTAGGAGGCATGTGTTTGTATCAGGGTGATTACTATTTAGATTTAGCCTCTAGTTTCTGCTCTTCTTTGGACCTTATGTCTACAGTCTCTTCTTGTTGGATTTTCTGTTTGACTGTTTTTCCGGGCTTTTCATGGAGTCTGAGGCAGAGGGGGAGCACAGTGACTCAACACTCTCCTTCCTGGACCAGACCGGTGGCTTGGGGAGCCACTGCCTTCTTTCAGCCTTTAGGCTTGTGTTGTCTCCTCTTCAAAGAATTTCATTTCCCTCCACCTTCCCAACACAATAACTTTCCTCAACTCATGTTTCTCTCTCAGAGAATTTACAGTATAAATCTTGAGCACATCAACATTTTAAAAGTGAGGTTTATGCTTCTTGTTTGAAAGGGTATTGATTGGCTGTGCCACCTCTGTGCCCTAGCCATGACTCAAGTCCAATATAAAAATGTTTCTTGTTTTTAAAATCTAAGTTCTCTCAAAGGCAGAAAATGTTGGAGGCTTTTCTTTTTCAGAATTTGTCAAAAATATATACATTACCACAAATGCCATCTAATATCAAAATAAAATGCTTCTTTCTTTTGGTTTTGCCCTTTAAATTAATCTTTCTTTCTCCCTCTCTCTCCCCCTTAGTTCTTCCTTTTCCTAAGCATTCCAGCTTTGAGGTTTTAAAAGCTCAAAGCAGGTCCAATGTCCCCCCCTCTCTCTCCTACCTGCAGATCCAGATATAGAACTGTCAGCAACTACCCCTAGCACCACATCTGCCTGCATGCAGCCATGATTCCTGCCATGCCAATAATTTGGTCGAAACCTCTGAAACTGTAAGCAAGACACCAATTAAATGTTTTCTTTTATAAGAGTTACTTGAGCATGGTGTTTCTTCACAGCATTTGGACACCAACTACGACAGTGCTTTTAATAGGACTCATGATTTTCCCTTTGTTAACCATCTGTCTCAGATCAAATTCAACAGATCTGGGATGACTTGGCCCTACTGATGGCTTTATCAGTAGCACCTGGAACCAGGAAAGAACCTTGAAATTATGTGTTCAAAAATAATAGAACAGATGTATCATCTTTACCTTTAAGGCCAGGGCAGGGTAGTTCCCAGCACACAAACTTCAAGGATTCATCCTTTTATGTAAACAGCTTGTAGGAACTGAGAATCTGCCCATTTGGTTATAGCAGTATAGCCTAACTACCACTTCCCCTCAGAAGTGACCTTGGAGAAGGCAATGCAGAGCAGTGGTGGTGATTTGAGTGACAGACATGGGACATGGGCACCGATTTGAAGAACCAAGTTAAAAAATGTTCTGAAAGCCAATTCCAATTATGCCCCACATTTTAAAATCACGTGGAAATTGATTTCTTTCAACAACTTATAATTCAACTTTATAAAGTCCTTAGGATCACATACAGGCATTTCAGTTGAGAATAAGGGCCTGAATTCCACATCCATTAAAACATTCTTTGAGTAGATGAGAGATTCACATGTGTGGGGGGGTGCAATGTGAAGAGGGAGGCCCTATGCTGTATAGTAGGAGAAAGGATGAGTTCAGCTACAGTTGAAAGCAGTGTGGAGGCCATCATCCACATGGCTCAGCAATTTAACTTGTTGTTGAGTACTAGTCAGTTCTAACAAACTGAACATGGATGAAGTTTAGTTCATACTGATTGAAGTATGCTGGCCATAGAAAGAAAGAAAAATAAAATAGTACCATGAAGGGAGAAAGTGGGATGGTTGCTAGTAGTGGTTGGTTTGAGCTAGGAGATTAGTGAGATGTTGGGGAGGTAAAAGTAACTTCAGATTCACATCAAAGCTCTGCAGGAAGTGGCAAAGGCAATCAGCAGTAAGGCATATATTCAAGCTCCCCCAGTCTGTGCAACTTTCCAGTGTGTGTATGGCAGGAGGGACAACCATGCACAAGGAGACCAGACATAGAACCAGTCTGGGTGTTTTCAGATAAATGCCATATAAAAGAGTGTCCTAGTCCAGGACTTACTTGGCATTGGCAAATTATCTATCTATCTATCTATCTATCTATCTATCTATCTATCTATCTGCAAATTTAAAAGTCTTCTAATCCCAGGAATAAGATGGGGGTTCGTTCCCTACACTCCTATCATAGGAGACTCCATCATCCACAGAACAACTTGTTGGAACATTTCAAGGGATCCCAGGGTTTCAAGGGCCTCCACCTTCCTTTCCATGGTTAGCCAGGATGTGTGTTTTCTATTTTGCAAACTAAATGATAGCCATGCATTTCTGAGCACTCTGTTCTGTTCTGACAGACACACACACTGGGGAAGCATCCAGCATTGTCAATAATGTATGTTTCTGCTTCATTATTTTGAAAACATCTGTCGAAGAATATGCTGCTCCTGAGGGGAACTAGGAAGTCAAGTCAACTAACTGTGTTGGCTCTGGTTCTGTGCATCCCTCAAGGGTACAGTTTCAGGGCTCTAGAGAAAGCTGGAGGTGGGATGGTCTCTTGCCACAGTCAAAGGTGAAATGATCTCCAGACTTCTGTATGGTGAACTGTGAATTCTCATTAGAAAAGACATGTGCTTGGGCATGTGCACATTTTCCAGAGCAAGGGAAGGGGAGGAGGTAACAGGCAGGTCTCCTTAGCCAGGCTCTGCAGCCATCAGCTAACTAATCCATGATCAGCTTGCTGTAGTGGAAGCTAAGCATAGATTTCCCAGAACTAACCAGAGGACACAACAGGGCTGCCTGTACTCCTGAGGAGGAGCTAAATCCTGGGACAAAAGAAAGTAAGCCTGTTTCCTTATCAGAACAAGGGAGACTTATGTGTGTGTGTGTGCATGTTTATGTGTTATGCATATGTGTATACACATATGTGTGTGTATGTATTGTGTATATACATTTTAAAGATATAACTAAAATCATATTAAAACCCTTGAGGGCACATTATTATGCCTTATAAAGCTACAAATTACCTGAGAGCATATATGATGATAATAAAATGATATTCAATGTACACACAGGACTTTGCACACAGCACACATTTAAGCAGTGCAGTATTTTCCAAATGCTTGAAGTTAAGACATTCTCATAATTCAAATCCAGTATGAATTTTTGGTACTTATTTCCTCACAATGTTAGAGGAAGAATGCCTGCTTCTAAATGCACACCTATAGTGTGTAAGACTAGTCTGAAATGGGTCAAACATGGCTTAAAGTCTCCGAGGCCTGTGACTTATGGACCAGTGATATTTGTCAGTCAGCTGTGGTACTGTGCATGAAATACTGGATGTCTACTGGGAGAGCCAGAGGCCACACAAGGAACCTTCAAAGCTCTGTGATGGGCACAATGTCAGGTTGATGGCATCATGGAGCCTGGGAGCATCAAAGAGACAGAGATGGCAGGCCAAGGCCTCCCTGACCAACTGGAGGAAGTAGAGGGCTGAGCTTTGAAGAAAGTAAAAGATTCAAGCTGTTCAGAGCAGCAATATCCCCAGCTGGATGTCTACCAAGAGGTGGCTGTGGACTCATGATAACTAAGGAGGAGCCAGGACACTTCTCCATAAGCAAGAGCCACATGTACAGTGTGGGTGAGGCCTTTCCATTCTCAGCTAATAGAAGGTAGAGCATCGTAAGAAACCTGTCTAGCTCGAGCCAAGGGCTAGATTTCTTTATTGGTTTTCAGGATGAGATTCTTTTGGTCCTTTTGCACTGTCAGTCTTACACGTCCATACATGTATTCTGGCACACATTTATACATATGCACAAATGAACACACAAGTACTCATATGCACACATGCTCATACATTCATGTACAACTCATCTATTTTCATATACACATATAGACACATATATGTATACACATGCACATGTTTAAAACATACAATTGCAGACATGCACACAAATACAATGTGTGGGTAGATTAGCCCATGTGTAACACAAAGCACACACATAACCACCCATGCACACACATTCACAACCTACTTGTTCGCTTATTTCAAAGGCATTTTCAAATTTTTCAAAAGTAAAATCCAAAATTGTTTTCAAATAAATCCTCCATAACAGATATCTTGTGCAGGGCTGATGGTGTAGCTCAGTGATAAGGTATACGTTTAGCAGGCATAAGACCTGGGTTCTATCCCCAAGGTCCTTTAAATATTCTGTGTACCCCCTGCTGCATAAAGCTAGTTGGTGAGATGCTTTAAACTAGGGAACAGTAAAGGTTTTGAATACAGCAACCAACACAGGAAAAATGTGAGAACTCTCCTATGGAGCACATGAGAGGAAATTCATTATTACATTATGGCAACAACTATGCTATCCTCAAAGGCAGAAAACCAAGGATTTTCTCCCCAGTAGATTGTTCAGCCAATCTCCCAAATGTGTTCTTAAAGGGACCCTCTTTCCTTATGGAATTCTTGTGTACCTGGGATAGCAGCAGGTGTAAGAATGAGAATCCTGTCAGAGGCATGAAGCCTGTGATGCTGCAGAAGAGGAAGATTGGTGACTCTGATTTGGCAGTTGAACCAGGGCCAGCAAGGGTGAATTCTAGTCAGCCCAGGAAGGAGTGTGATTTGAATCCATGGCTCACAACTGTCTCTCCTGTCTCCTGTGTCATGCCATCAGCCCTCACCCCCAGCTCCTGTCGCTTATCTTCATGTCCTTCCCCAGTGTTGCTAAGTGCTTCATGCTAAGCCAGTTGAACTCTCAACAAACCCTAATCACTAACTTGGCTGTGGTTGTTCTGTAAGCAGTCCTATCTGGGACTGCACAGAAGCTTGACCAGAGAAGGCATCTGAGAACTGTCCTTCCAGCCCCTGTTGGGCTTTTTTTGCAGTGTAGGTATGGTGGGGCAAGAACATGGCATTTCATCAATGCTGTTTTTTTTTGAGGCACTGGAACAGATCTACCACTGGGAGCTGGGGTCAGGCTGCATGATGGATTGTTACGGTAGATATGGGTACCTAGGAAAGCCTCTGAGTAGAAACAGCAGGAGCTGGGCAGAGAGAAGAAAGTACCTGGCTCCAAGGAGAAACCTGTTCCCTTCTGAGAAGGCTGAAAGTAACTGTGGAAAAGCAAAGGCCATGAGGTAAGAAGCGGGGGCCTCAGGAAGGCCAGCATCAAATGGGTCTTTGCACACCATACTGTCCCCTTCCAGGGAACCACTCTCTGAGTTCCTTTCCTGTAGATATTAATCTTGGAAGAAATATATTAAAACTTCAGGCACCTGGACACAGACAAAATATTATTGGGTAAATGTACTGAGTTCTCTCTGATGGCTGCAGAGATGTTTTGTCACCAAAAGCTCTTCCCAAAAGTCCTTTGAAAAGAATGTTATATTTTTAGGAAGTTTGCAGAAATTATTCCTGCCTAATCTCCACCGTGTATAGAGATATTGCCTTTAGCCTGGGGAACAGGTGGAACCTGAATGTAGAGGAAGTCTAAAAGAACTCTAAGAAGTAGTTGGCTACTTATTTGCACCATCTCTCTGTAGCTTCTTCTCTACACCTACTTGTTTATGTTTTTCTTATCATCTATCTATAGTCTACTTATCTATCTATCTATCTATCTATCTATCTATCTATCTATCACCTATCTATCTACTATATCACCTATTGTTTTAGTCAGGGTTTGTATTCCTGCACACAACATCATGATCAGGTAGCAGATTGGGGAGGAAAGGGTTTATTCAGCTTATACTTTCACATTGCTGTTCATCATCAAAGTAAGTCAAGACAGGAACTCACACAGGAGAGGAACTTGGGGACAGGAGGTGATACAGAGTTCATGGAAGGGTGCTACTTACTAGATTGCTTTCCCTGGCTTGCTCAGCTTGCTTTCTAATAGAACTCAGCAGTAACAGCCCAGGGGTGGCACTACCCATAATGGGTTGAGCCCTCCCCGCTTGATCACTAATTGAGAGAATGCCTTACAGCTGTATCTCATGGAGACATTTCCTCAAGGGAGGCTCCTTTCTCTGTGATAACTCTAGTTTGTGTCAAGTTGACACACAAAAACAAGCAGTACAACTGACCTCTTGTCAACTTGACACACAAACACATCACTATTAAGCCTCAATTCTTACTTTCTTATTTATCCCCAAGACCTAAATAGCTTTAAAAGTTCCACACTCTTTACAAATTCTTGCATATTAAAATTTCAATCCCTTTAAAATATCCAATCACTTTTTAAATTCAAAGTCTTTTTACGATTCAAATCCTCTTAATTGCAGGCTCCACTAAAATACTTTCTTACTTCAAGAAGGAAAAATATCAGGGCACAGTTACAATCAAAATCAAAATCAAACTCTAACCATCCATTGTATGGGATCCACTCACAATATTCTGGGCTCCTTTAAGGGCTTGGGTCACTTCTCCAACTCTGCTTTTTGTAGCATGCACCTTCTCTTCTAGGCTCTAGCTGCATGTATTCCACTGCTGATGCTGTTCTTAGTGGTCATCTCATGGTAGTGGCATCTTCAAAACACTGCTGTCTTCTGCTGCAACTGGATTGCATTTTCACAAATAGCCTCTCCTAAGGTCTTTTCAAGATGCTAAGCCTCAACTTCCCGGCATGACCCCTTCCATCCTGGGACTTCAACTGCCACTGAGGCTTCTCCTTCACCAATGACCTCTCCTAGCCTCTCACAGTTCCAAGCATCAGCTGCTACTCTTTCATGTTTCAAAACCAGCACCACATGGGTGACTCTTATACATTACCAAGTCTGGCTGCCAACATGAGGTATAACCGTGACTGCCTCTAGAACACAGCTTCTCTGTGTTCTCACGAAACACTTCCCAGAAGATTTCACCTTAGTGATGCTAGTCTCTTCTTAATCACTGCTAATTTCTTAGCTCTAGCTAACCAACATCAATTGTCCCAGCAATGCAAAGGTTTTACTTTAGTAGTTGTGGTATCTTGTTAATCACAGCTGATTCTTCAGCACCAGCTAACTAAAACCGCAGAATCTTCATAACCCAAACAGCAATAACCCTGATAAGAGTCTTTAATCTTCTCTATGAAATTTTACAAGCCAGGCCTCCATCTTCTGCACTAATCTCAACATTATCTTCCCAGATCCTACAGAACATCCCACAGAACTCTTAACATCCCAAGGGCTCTTCTAGCCCAAAGTTCCAAAGTCCTTCCACAGTCTTCCCCAAAACTTGGTCAGGCTGTCATAGGAGTACCACACTCCCAGTACCAGTTTGTCTTAGTCAGTGGTTGTATTCCTGTATACAACATCATGACCAAGAAGCAAGTTGGGGAGGAAAGAATTTATTCACCTTATACTTCCACATTGCTGTTCATTACCAAAGGAAGTCAGACCAGGAACTTACATGGGGTAGGAATTTGGAGGCAGGAGCTGATGCAGAGGACATGGAAGGGTGCTGCTTCCTGACTTGCTTTTCCCTGGCTTACTCAGCTTGCCTTCTTATTGAACCCAAGACTACTAGTCCAGGGATGGTATCACCCACAATGGTCTGGGCCCTCCCCTCCTTGATCACTAATTGAGAAAATGCCTTGCAACTGGATCTCATGGAGGCATTTCCTCAAGGGAGGCTCCTTTCTCTGTGATAACTCCAGCTTGTGTCAAGTTGACACACAAAACCAGCCAGTAAACCTATCTATCATCTATATGTTATCTATCTATCATCATAATCTATCACCTTTCTACCTATCATCCAACTACCTACAATGAATTTTATAATTTACCTATCATCTATCTTTTATATATTTAATTATCTTTAATCTCTACATGCCATTTATCTATAATATATATATTTATCTAAACCTATCTTCGATCATCTATGTGTCATCTATTTATTTATTAGACACTATTTATGATGTATTTATAAACCTTCCACCTATTTGTCATCTATGTATTTATTCATTTACCACATATCTGTCATCTGTCATCTATCTTAAAATTTCTGTCTATTATTAAGCTTATGTCTGTGCTGGAGACAGTGCTCATGTCTTTTCTTTCTTGGAGTTTAATTACTAGCATGAAAAGCAGACCTTAAATGCAATCTATACAATGGAAATTCCCTATACCCATACATGGTAACATCTGAATGAATTAAGTCCAAAGCTATAGGAGGGGGAGCAGGGATCAAAGAGTAGTTGCTGGGAGGAGAGATCTTGGAGACACTGTGATTTATCAGTTGTTGTCAGCTTATATCACCTCACTGAAGCTACTAGAAAAAGTTGATAAAATATTAAAAACAAGGTGTTTCAAAAACATTGAGGTAGCTGTGCCTACATGGATAGAGTACTAAAAACAGACAAGAAAATATAGTGGGTCTGATACCTAGCATTGAATCTCCCTTCAAGTGTGTGCAGATTCCAAGATGGAATGAGGCCCATGAATCAGCAGCAAGTGACTAAGGAAAGATGTACAGTACTTGGTTGTTTCTAGAGACAAACTTGAAGCACAGGGTCAATTTTCTGCATGCATTACTCTCTATGTCAGCAGATGGCTTCACACACATTTGCAATGGATACATTTTCATGGTGTTTCAGTGTTCCCACCATGCCCACTGGTTCCTGATTGCTCCTTGATAAAGTCTACATATATGATAATAGGAGGCCCTTCAGCTTTGGTAAGAATGCACAAGGCCCTTCCTATCTTCTTGTTCAGTTTATTCTTAATCTGGAAGAAAGATCACTTCTGGTTCTTGTTTCACTGATTGGTCTGAAATCTCAGTGTTTATTGTGGCATTTAGTCATTTATGTTTAGTGTAATTATTACTATGATTGCATTGGACCTTTTCTTTGGCTGTTAGAATTTTCACCTGCTTCTCTGTTCCTCTTCTGTAGTCTTCCTTAGTGTTCATAGCATAGACTCCAAGATGCCCCTCTCCGATCTCCAGATGAAGAACATGCAACCAACAGACAGCTTTTCCTCGATGATCCAAGTTCATTACTGATACATAATGATAGGTCATCCTTTCATGATCAGCTTCCAACCAATGCTTGAGAATGACAAACTCTTTCTTGAGACATATAACTCCATCTAAGGACACTCATAAGCTATTTCTAGACTGCTAGACCTGGCTCTCAGCCTAAGATTTCTCAGCCTTCTTCTCCTCTTCTTCACGGAAAGAGTTATTCTCTTCTTGGGAAAGATCCCTATAGGTGTTCTCTGTATATCTTTGAGGTATTTCAGGCCACCTTGGCCTTTTCTTTCTGCTCTATTCATGTTCACTATGTTTTCTGTATCCACTGATGGATTATCCATTGTATCTTGCTGCGTTAGAGAGCTTTGGGGTTCTGACTTCATCTCATCTCATCTCATCTCATCTCATCTCATCTCATCTCATCTCATCTCATCTCATCTCATCTCATCTCATTCAGTCCACTTTAGAGTTCATAGTCAAATATTCAAGACAGCTTCCAAGGCTGGAGAAGAGGCAGGCAGAAAATCCAGCATGTTGGATCCACTTGAATAAGGCCTGCCACCCAATACTGTCTGTCTCTGTGCCTACCAAAACAATAAGAAGAGGCCTTGGCTATATTCACTCTAAATATGAAAATCAAATGTACCATTTCAGTCCATCAGGGTTACTGAGTCACTCAGTAGAGGTGGGCACAGGGTGAGAGGTCAGGCTCAGTTGGCAATCAGGTGGTGTTTCTGTTCTCAAGAGACCACTGTCTCAAGAGCTCAGGGCCAGATCACTAACAGAGCAGTGTACATTCTAGTCTGTCACCAGTCACACCTGCTCTGTTCACCATTTTCCCTATGTAGGGCTGATGTTTAGACCTCTGCTTGGTGCTGTCTTGTGTCAGGCTATTTTTTTTACCTGGATCGTTAGACTATGTTCCTCTGTCTCATTGAACTGACTCCTGTGCCTGCATTCTAAGGCTCTGTAGAGAAGTTCCTGGGTTTACACAGTGGGCTTGGACTGATCCTTCCTATCTTTTGTTTCCTGACATGAACAATGTCTTGAGAACTCAATGAGACATCTTTTTGAAAAGTACATGAAAAGTATGATTCTTACTCACTGAAGGGAGAAAAATACCTTACCCTTCAAACATTGCATCAAGGTCCAGGTTAATTCCACAAAAGTGTTCTGGCCACTGGGACTTTTCCTACCATGGTATATGCAACAGGATTATACACATATAGGAACATAAATTCACAAATATGTGAGCATGCCCATGTTCATGAACTGCTTTAAAATGACTCTCAATATGTTTTGTGTCTCTTTGCCATTTCCTTCAGTGGCTCCATCTTCTGTTTTGTGGCTTAGTGACAGCAGGACAGGGCTCTGACCCAGCAAGTTTCACTTCACTTGTCTCCAACACCAGAGATGTACTGCTCCAGAAGTGCTTGAAACCTTTGGCCCAGCAGATAATGCTATACCATCTCTTCTGACTGGATCTCCCTGTGGAGAGGGTGGAGGCTGGGTCTTCTCTCTCTCATGAGTTTGGTGCCTTTCACAATTTCAGGGGAACCCAGAAGTGCCCCAGTGCTGGAGTGCTGCTTGGCATTAAGACAGTTGGCCTTCAAAACAGCAGTGTGGCCCTGTCAGCACCTCTCTCAGCCTTGCCTGCCTGTCTTATTTCTGGAAGCTGTGATGTTCAATAATTCAGGGGAAGCACGCATCAGCATATCTTACAGCATATTTGATGTGCCAACAAACAGACTGCAGACTGTTTCGTTTCAATTAGCCCCTTTGTTGCCAACAAAAGCCCAACAAACCCCCTGAGTGAGGGCCAGGCCTCACTCCAGCCTGTTCTTGACCAGTCCTGGGCTCCGTGTGTGTACACAGCGTCCGCCACCCTCTGCTCCCATCCCCTCTCACTTTCTCTGCTATTGTTCTTCTGGTATCTTTTTACCTGGGATCAAGTGACTTTCGCCAACCCAGAAATAAGGACTCAGCTCCATTTTCAGGCTTCTTCTGATCTCCCCAGCTAATTGGCTCAGGTGTAAACCAAACCAGCGGGGCAAAGACTTTGAAGTGAGGCTGCTTTGCGCAGAGTGCCTGGGACCATCCGTCTGTGTGTCAAATACCATCCGGCCAGCCCGCTGCTTGGCCACTAATGAAAACTCAAGTAATCAGGGTGTATTACAAGGCTCACATCCATGTTGGTGCTTTATTGTGAGCTTATCATTAACTTTTCAGGCTGGACTTGGAATGCAATCTGGCCAGTTTTTAATAAGAGGGGGCATCAGTGTCACCTGTGCATGGCAAGGGGCAACACCAGCTGTGCCTTCTTTACATAGTGAGCCACCCCTCTCTTTGATCAATAATGCCTTTTCACTTTAAAAGGGGGGCTCATTTTGCTGAGAGGTGGGAGGAGGGCCTTCCCAGCCCTGTGCCTGCAGTCTGTTTGTCCAGAATGCACAATTACAGAAAGGTCAATCCATAGAACACTGGGGACCCTTGCTGCTTTGCCTGACTCTACTTTCTCACTCTATTTAAAGGGTGCACTAACCACAGGGCCCACCCTCTGTTTGTGTGTTGATTATCAATGACTGCTTTGCAAAGGAACAAAGGCAAGAAAAGCAGCTGGCCTTTTTGGACTCTGATTTTGCTCCAGTTCTCTTCATTTTTAATATGCAAGCCGGCTGCATGAAACCAACATAATGAATGTCATCTTTTCCACGGCTCTATTGGATGGCTGGGAGGTTTTACGTGTCTTGCTTATACTGTTCCCAGGGTGTGACCTCTGTGCTTCCTCATTCATCTGATCTTTGGCTTCTGAGCTGCATGCCCATGGTGGGTGCCTAGCCTTTCACATCCAGTTGTAAGATAAACACATACATCTTTCCTGATTGACATGTGCTGATCAAATATTTCGGAAACTTTACACATGCATTGATATGCCAAGGGATGAGGCACACATTTCTGTATTCTTCATAGTATGACTTAGGAGCTATTGTGTGTTTGAAGAGGCAGAAGCACCCAGTTTCTGGATGTGACTGCATATAGAGGCATCACTGCAAGCCTCTATCTGCTTGGTGACCACAGCATAACACCAGCAGACATTTGTTCCCTCTTATTCTGGTGGCTTAGAGCAAAGACCAGATGATGTGTCTTTACAGATGTGGCCTGTCTTCTCCCTGTGTCCTTGGGTGGTATCTCGATTGTTTCTACATTCTGGGTCTTCTCACCAGGCCCTCCATTGAGTGAAGGCAATGCTAGCAATTTCACTTTAGTTTAACCACCCATTGAAGACCGGCCTCTAAATAGAGCCACATTTGGTAGTCCTGGGACTTAAAGCATCAATGTGTGAATTGAAGGGATATGTGTTAGCCTGTGGTTATCGACCTTCCTAATACTGCGAACCTTTAATATTGTTCCTCATGTTGTGGTGACCCCCCAACCATAACATTGTTTCATTGCTACTTCAAAACTGTAATTTTGCTATTGCTATGAATCATAATCTAAATATCTGTTATGTAGGATATCTAATATGTGTACCCCAAAAGGATTATGACTCATGGACTGAGAACCACTGGTTTAGCCTATAATGGGGAAAAAGTAGGTCACAAACTTTGGTTTAATGTTATCAAGTTATGGCAATTATTGGCACTGGTCTGGAGGTGGTACCAGATGCCATAACTGTATTAAAATGTGGGAAAGCATCTCTGGAAGCCCCCAGTGTTCCATTTTGAGTCTCCCAGGTTCACCAAGAAAATGGACAACTGACATTTTCAGTCTAGAATCATAGTCTCTGCCTGCCTACTAGGTAGGGAGGAACATGCTCTGCCTGCAGGCTCTGGGGCCAAGGGAAAAATCTCTTCTCATCACCTTGGCATCAGCAGATCCTTGGTTGGTAGGATGGAGATTTTGACCTGACCACAGTATCTTGGGTGGTTGTGTCACCTGTTAAGGACAAATGCACAGAAGCAATAGCCAGGTCTCATATTTTGGTTTCTGCTGACACTGATACCAACAGCAGAAATTCCAAAAGTTGAAGATAGAAAAGGCAGACATGCAATGTGGTTCTCCCCAAAGATATTCCCCAGGCCTTATAAAGTTCCAACTAAGGTTCTTCAGAGAACGCTCCAAGAAACATGTTCATGGAGAATGCCAGTCTTGTCCACCCCCAACCCTGCAGTATGCTGGGTCAGAATCATAAGCCAGCTTGACACTGCCAGTCCTCTGACCCAGCCTTTAGTTTCAGACTCAGTTAGGCTTATTGGATGGGGCATCTCAGTGGCATCATCAGCTCATTTTCTATAGTTGTGTTTTCACAAGAAGCAAAAGGACCCATGTGCCTTTATAAAGCTCTAGCAGCCTTTTACCTCCCTCTCTGAGTCCAGAATGAGAATGAATTTACAGTCAAGAGGTTGATACAGAGGTCAGAAGCTATCTTCAGAAAAACAGATGTGGTGGTATCAGTACAAGACACCCTATCAAGAAAATATCAAGATCCTTGCAAACCCAGACATGGAAAGCCCAAGTGCAGGGTCTCCAAGGACTCAGGCAGGAAGTACTAGCAAGGTCTGTCTAAATGAAAAGGAGGGCACATTACTCCTGCTTTCTGTCCCCATCGTTGGAGGAAGTAGTAAACTATGTGCATATGATACACACACACACACACACACACACACACACACACACACGCGTGTGTGTGTGTGTGTGTGTGTGTGTGTGTGTGTATATATATATATATATATATATATATATACATACATATACATATACATATACTTATATCAGCTTACTTTAGGCTCTCTCTGCTGAGTGTCTCTGTGCTGAGTGAAATGAACTTCTGATGCAAATACTGGTTGAAATTTTTATTGACACTCCTGCATGACTCAAGCGTGAATCTGCATAGATACACTGCAAACCACTCTTCTACCAAATGACAGCAGCTTTCTGGATGAATTTAGTGACCTTTTCAAGTACTGCAAGAGAGTCTTTTCAGCTTTTTGCAGTTCTGACAATATCATGGCAAGGGAAACGCTGCCCATTAAATGTTCACGCCCATGCATGTGTGTTCTAGCAACAGTTGGGCTTTGGGTGTAGTTAGAGGTGAGGTCAGATATGTAGGGCCTTCCAGTGGCTTTTACTCTTCCATCAGATTCTGGGGATGGGTTCAGAGCCTCTAGCATCCTTGATCTGTAGGCTTTTATTAATCTGGGGACAAGCACCCAGCTGACAATTTTTCTTGTTTCCTAGAGAGTCCTAAATACTCTTTTGCCTTGAACTTCTCCAGGGTCTTTTGTGCACAATGTGATCCTGCTAGATATTGAAAATCAGATGGGTAGAGGCCTGGGATCAGGCAGTTCTAGTGAGGAACCTTCTATAGTTACAATGGGAGTACACCTGCAGCTGTGCTATTGGGAGCCTTATTTTAAATGGTTCCACACAGGCTGGATCATACTGATGTGTATGCATGATACCTACCAGGGACATATAATACAATGTTATACATGTTTCATACCTACAACTAACACCTTGCTCTGAGAAACTTACATAATGGATGTCAGTCTCCACATGTTCACAGCCCATTCCACAGAGAGAACACTCATCACTGAGATTGACATGCTTTATTTGTTCTGGAAAGATAGGTATTTTTTCTTACCTTTTGTGTGCATGTAATATTATGTGAGTGAATGTTTGCATGTGTGTGCAAGTTTACGTGTGAACATGGGTATGCATGTATCAGCTGTGCATGTGTGGTAATCAGAGGACAACCTAGGGTGTTAGTCTTTACTTTTCTTCTTACTTTTAGACAGAATATCTAATTGTCCCTCTCTGTTACACCAGGTTAACTTGCCCATGAGCTGCTGGAAATTCTCCTGTTTCTGTCTCCATCTTGTAGTAGGGGTACAGAGAGTATAGGCATATACTACTGTTTCTGGCCTTAAAAAAGAATCTAAGCTCAGATCCTCATGCTTATATGGGAAAGGCTTTACTCATTGAGTCATCTTCCTATCTGAGGTGAAATGCTCTTTAATCTACATTGCAAGGTGAACTTGTGTCTAAGAGATCTAATTTTCTTTCTTTTTTTTTGTCTGCTGTTCTTATCAAATTTAGTTAAGTAGTAATACAAAGAAAACCAGCAATTACTCACTGTTGTGTCTTACACTGTAATCCCAAACCCAGGAGGGAGGCAAAAGCAAGTGAACTGTAGGTTCAAAACCAACCTGGACTATACAGTCAGACCCTGGGGGTCGATGTCTACTGTCCTTTCTTAAACAATACATTTTAACAGTTGAATGTGGCTCAGGTTCCACTGATCTCAGCTACAGGAATTATTGCCTGGGTTTCCTATTCCTGTCTATTCTGATTCTCAAGCCAAAGCCTTAGCAGTGAAACTTCACAGGAGCTTCCTAGAGTTTCATCTCACAGAGTCCTTACCTTTCCTACTGTCTCTGTAAAGTAGCTTAAATATCTGTTGCCTGGTTTTCAGTTATTACTAAGGATGAAACCCCAGTGAATGAGGGACTGTGTTAACTGTCCAGCAGAATCCCAAAGCTTGGTAACTAGTGGGCTTAACTCAGAGATCACTTTGAACGCAGAGAGAAGAAGCAAGGAGACAATGTTGAGGATTGAAAGGTTTAAGAAATTACAAAGATCAGAATCTCTTGCTCACCGTGTGCTGAGTCATCACTGAAACTAGCCACTTCACAAAAGCAGGAATTAGAAGTTTGAGGGTTCAGGTGCAGGCTCCTGCTTACAAGGCTGACTGGTTCATTGGAGAGCCCATCAGTTATCTTCCTGTCTCAGAGGGAAAAACAGTTCACAGCTCACAACTTTGTAAACTTGGATGGAATGAACACCTTTCATTGTGTTCCAGAACATGGGCTTCTATTGCCAAGTTGCTGTTCCCTTAAGGTCTCTCAAGCACTGTTAAATTGTGCATGTTCACACACACACACACACACACACACACACACACACACACACAGAGAGAGAGAGAGAGAGAGAGAGAGAGAGAGAGAGAGAGAGAGAGAGAGAGAGAACGCACACAGACCATGCAGGAGGCTTTTGTTTTCTTATGCTTTTGTGTTTAAATCTCAATGCTAAGAGATTGCCCTAAGACAGTTCAAGCAGGAGGCTCAGAGTTTTCAGAAAGATTTTGTTGAAGTCACACACAAATGTAGATCCACTGGGGTCTCTACATGGGTTGGGACTTTTCCTAGAGAGAAGCTCACCCTCTGTCATAGAGTCACAGTGACAAGCTGGGCTTCTGTGCAGCACAGGCTGTTCCAGTTGCAGCTAGGAGGCCTGTGTCCACACCTGTCACCGGGCCCTCATTATCAAGCCACACATGGCTCACCCCACTGTCTGCTCCTGAGGACACCTTTATAATGAGTCTTCCCGCCTCAGTTTATGGAGAGGCTCATTACACACGTCACCATGAGATTTTGCACACTCAAAGAATTGCATTAATAAATTAATTTCTCTTTTCCAAGTCTCAGCTGCAGAGAGGAGCTGTGCCTGAGAAAGGTGGTCAGCTGTTCCCAGAAAGGGACTTGCTTGACCCATTACTGATAAATGCAGCATAAGGGACCAGTATGTGATTCGGGCTTGAGAAAAGTTGTTTTGGAGGTACTAT
Source organism: Apodemus agrarius (assembly GCA_964023405.1). Taxonomy (NCBI): domain Eukaryota; kingdom Metazoa; phylum Chordata; class Mammalia; order Rodentia; family Muridae; genus Apodemus; species Apodemus agrarius. The sequence continues at coordinate 1,520,655 of OZ030020.1, forward strand.
TTTACTACTATTACTACTACCACTACTACTACTGCCACTACTACTACCACCGCCACTACTACTACTACTACTACTACTACTACTACTACTACTACTGTTGTTGTTGTTTATCTAGTCTCAGTAGATATCCCTGGCTCTTCTGGAGCTCACATTGTAGACCAGGCAAGCCTCAAATTCACAGAGATCTGCCCACCACTGTCTCCTGAGTATTAAAGATGTGTGCCACCTGCCCATCTGATAGGTTTCAACTCTTTTTTTTAAAGATTTATTTATTTATTATATGTAAGTACACTGTAGCTGTCTCCAGACACTCCAGAAGAATGTCAGTTACAGACATTCTTCTGTGTTGTGAGCCACCATGTGGTTGCTGGGATTTTAATTCAGAACCTTCAGAAGAACAGCCAGTGTTCTTAAACACTGACCCATCTCTCCAGCCCCGAGGTTTCAGCTTTTAAGAAGAACTTTCCAGAATACTTCATATTGTCCTTCACATTTCTCATGTTAGTAGCATATTCATAGATATTGGTTGATTTGTCTAATCTTTATATTTTTCAAACCAGAGTACTGATTTAGGTAGACATATCCTTACTGCCTAGCTTCTCTGTCTTTTGTGCCTCTTGTCATGAGCACCATGCCACAAACAGCAATGTCTTTCCACTGAGTCAGACTCTTGGATCTCATATTTTCTTTCTTTCTGATCAATGATCATCAATGAGCAGAGAAGACCTGGGCTGTAATTCAGCTCCACTCACACAGCCTGTGCTTCCCAGGACCACTTCATGAATAAATATAAACTTATGACAAATGGTCATAACTGGAAAGTTAGAGTGAGGTTATAAAATCAGGAAAAAATAACAGACTTTCAAATTAAAAAAATCAAAATCACTCATGACCTAGAGAAGAAATGAAATATTTCGTTGAAATGCTAGGCAGATATGATAGCTTTACATGAGTATAAAATGGAACCCCAAACACACAGAGTACAATTCAAAAGAATCACAAGAGAGATGGACAATTCAACAGCTATGGCTGGAGATGTCAACAGTCCACCATCTATAAAATGAGAGGAAATTTAAGGGCAGATGATTAGCTGATACTTTTGAAAGCTTCTCCTAAGCAGTAGCTTGCACTTGTTTTTCAAGCACACGGCAGAAACAGGCATTCTTTAGGCTTGACCATGTGCCAAACCATATGTAAAAGAGTTTAAAAGATTAAAATCACATGGAGCATATTCCACAGCTATAGCTAAATTAGGAATTATTGGAAGAATAAAATTGTGGAAGCCTATAAATATCTGAGATGCACAAAAAGGATGGGACAGTCAACAGACATCTTCCCTATAACAACAACAATAATAAGTAGTAGCAATAATAATATCATGTAAGAATAAGATCAGATAACAGATGAAAGATCAAGACCACAGAGTAGTTAAGGAAGACATGAATATATGGACAGATCTGAAGGTAAAACTATGTAAGAATCTCACAGGCACAGAATGCATGAGTAAAAGCTTAGCATGCTCTGTTGGTAGAAGTTCTTCCTAAATAAGCATGGATAGTTTGCATCTAATACAATAAATGCCACATCTAGCAATTCCAAGGCTGAAATCACATTTAGTTATAAAAGCTTGAAAGCATTTCCTGTATGGTCAGGGACAAGCCAAGGTACTCATTCTGCATGTTCTGCTGAATGGGTAACTAGAAATACTAGACAGAGCAATTAAGCAAGAAGACAAAATAAATGATATGTGTTCATATTAACAAAAGTAAGTTAAACACCTCTTTTCACAAAGGTAGCTGGTATATAAAAACAAAAATTTCACCACAAAATCACTAAAAATGAGACAAATCAATAAAGTTGCAACATACAAAATTGACCTAGACCAGAAGGCCAGTGAGAGGGTCTTAAGGAAGAGGACCAGGAGATGAGAAGATAGAGAAAATAGGAAAGCCTCACACAAGCTGATGGGTCATGTAAGAAAATTTATTTAAAAATACAACATCTTATATATTTTGTGTGGGAGAAAAAAGGAGCAGGATCAACAAAATCCCATCACACAATAGAATTTAGTCAGCAAGATGCTAATCAAGCAATGTTGTACCAAATGAACATAGGTTTTCTCAAGAATGTCAGAGACAAAGGACAAAACAGCTTTGGGCATGATAACTTCAGTCTCTTCAGAGAGAAAACCAACTTTCCAGGCTCCAAAACCTTAGCTACCTCAAGGCCCTGGCCCCTGCCCCAGCCTGGACCTTGCTAAGTCTGCACCTGGGCAAGAACATGGGCTAGATTTCTTTTGTCCTTTTTGGAGGGGGGACAGTCTTGGCTGTTAACAAAGAAATCAACATGCAAATATCAACTACATTCCCATACACAACAAGCAAAATAGCAAAACAAAGAAGTTGAGAAATCAATCCCATTTTTGGTTGCGCCAAAATAAAATAGAGATAGATTTGGTCCAGGAGGTATACATCTTTATACAAAAAACTAAAAATCTTTCATGATTAAAATGTAAATGTATGAGCTGGGCGTGGTGGCGCACGCCTGTAATCCCAGCACTTGGGAGGCAGAGGCAGGCGGATTTCTGAGTTCGAGGCCAGCCTGGTCTACAGAGTGAGTTCCAGGACAGCCAGGACTACACAGAGAAACCCTGTCTCGAAAAACAAAAACAAAAACAAAAACAAAAACAAAAAAAAGTAAGTGTATGGAAAGATACACTGAGTTCCTAGATTGAAAGAATTATTGTTAAAGTGTATAATCTACATTGTTAAAATTGACTCAGAGATTCAATGGGATCCTATGAAAATCCCAGAGACATTTTATTCCCAGTAGCAGAAAACAACACTGAACATCAGGGATCCTGAACAGTCGAAGAAATCTTGAGCAAGCAAAACAAAGCCTGAGACATTGTATGACCTGATTTGAAATGTTACAAAGTTGCGATATTCCAAACAAAGAGATGCTGACATAAAAAGTGGACCATGGAGCCATGCCAGTAAGAATGCACAACAATATGGCTGCTTCAGGATACACTTATAGCTCTTTCAAAACTAGGGATACTGTTATTATACAGCCCCATAATCATGCCTATGATTCAGGTCTCAGAGAACCAGCACATGGATGTAGATGGCAGCTTTGTTCATTTTGTAAAGTCACACAGTAAACTAATGAACAAACTGTGGTGCCTCCTGAGAACTGACAGCAAGTCTACATGAAGACTCTGTGCTGCTGAGAAATGAGTCACCTAACCATAAGACAAGAAGGCATGGAGGACTATAAGCACATGTAATTGATTTTGAAGGAAAGGAATGCATAGGGCAGAACCATGGAAACAGTAAGGAGGTGAGTGGTGTCCTGGCTTTGGAGGAAATTAGCACACAGAGTGTGTAGGGTAGAACAGTTTCTATGTGTGACATTATTGTGCTAGATCCATTGCATTAGATATCTGCCTTCATTTACAATATCCTAGTGAGCCTTAGGGCAAGCCATGGGCTTCAGATGCCTGTGTCAGTGGAGGACTGCCACTACCACCACTCTGAAAAGGATGCTGGCAGTGGGAGGCTGTAGGTAATCTATGTGTTCCTTACACAGTCACTTAAGTAAACTTCAAAATATACCCGAAGCTGCGCTTCAAGAATCTAGACCTATGATACACAAATAACTGCATTTCATTATCCAAATAATTCATTATGATGATGATGATGATGATGATGATGATGATGATGATGATAATGATGATGATGTTAAAACTGGCAATGTTGGGTGCCAGTGAAGACATGAGGAACCAAACCCTTACACACTGCCAGAGAAGTGTCAAAGGTCAGTGATGGGCAACAGTTGGGCAGTTGTTTAAGGTCCTAAATGTGACATTGTGACCTAGCAATGCTGAATCCATGGATACATCTAAGAGAATTAAGACTGATGGTCTTCATGCAGTGTCTCTACCCACGCTTATCACAGCACTGTGCACAACATCAAAGCACTGGGATAATTCTGAGCCCACCATTGATGAGCACACAGGGCATACAGCCCAGACTGGATGCCATCCACAGAGAGGAGCAGAGTCCTGCCGAAGGCTGCAGTGTAAATGTAAAAACACACCCTTTGGTGGGATCCTGCACAGGTGCACACATATGTGCACATGTGTTCAAGCTTGCATCTACACATGCACACATAAACACATGATGAGCAGATGCACACACATGGACATCTGTGTGCTCTTCTCTTTTTTTTAATGATATATTCTTTATTTACATTTCAAATGATTTTCCTTTTCCTGGCTCCCCACTCCCCGAAAGTCCCATAAGCCCTTTTCCTTCCCCTTGTTCCCCTATCTACCCCTTCCCACATCTCTGTTCTGGTATTCCCCTACACGGATGCACTGAGCCTTCTCTAGTTTGCCCACTTACACATTTTCAGTTTCCCATGCAGCTTTGGGTTTTGCATTATTGGAAAGAGAGATCATCAGCACTGAGGATGTTCAATACCTCTTGCATGAAACAAAGATGTAAATTCTCTAGAAAGGCATGTCCACGGTGATAGGAAGCACTTGTGAGTTTCTGCACTGTGCTAAAGGGCACACAGGGAGATTGGGTCAGCACTCCTATGACTAAATTGTGGTGATCATTATGTAAGTATATGAATGGTAAAGAATCATTGAGCTGTGCCCTAAAGTTTTATAAATTATATCTAGAAAACCTTAAAAAAAGACAAGGACATGTAACTCATGGACATGCCACAGTCTTTGGAATGACACAAGGATTGTAAAATGTGGACAAATGGTTTTATACTTTCACGTTTTCAAAGGAAGGAAATAGCTGGTGGGGTGGTACTGTGGGTAAAGGTGCCCCTAAGCACTTTCTGTTCCATTCCCAGGACCCATATAACAGGAAGGCATCACCTCTTCCTAGTTGTGCTCTGACTTCCATAAGTGGCTACAGCATGTGACCTCTGACAATGGAATTTAAATAAACTAAAATGTAGTAAGATTTTAAAAGGAAGTAAAGCTAGGCTAGTTGTACCTGAGGCTGTGCTTCAAGAAACTAAACCTATGCTATGCAAATAAACTGAGAGTGAGAAAGTAAAAGAAAAATTAATAAAATTTAAAAACACAGTAAGTAGATCACAGCAAATGCAAAAGGCATGTACTTAAGATATAAATTAAATAAACCTACCGGGCAAGTCTGGCCCATGAAAGCACTAAAGCTTGGGGGATAATAGACAATGACCCTGCACACATGGAGAAATTTAAAAACTGAGAAGATATTGTCTGAACCAAATATTCAGATGCACCAGGCTGTGTTCTGAGGTTTCTCCTTAACGAGGTTGAGAGGACCATAGCCCTTCCAAACAGCACCAACATTCCCAAAGTGTAAGAGCCAATCACGCAGTGTTCATTATGAAAGCATGCAGGAGGGCTCACAGGCAAGAGACCATCAGGCCACGGAGAGTGGATGAATGCAATAGCACAGAACATTTCCAAAGGAATGAAAGCACAAATGTGTTATCAACTCAAGAAACCTCTGAAAAGGACATGAAAATCAGAAGAAAACATTATTAGAAATGAAATGAAAACATTGTTGAGAACATTATAAAGCACAAAATCTGAGCCAGAGAGATTGCCCAAGTGGTTAGAAGCACTCGCTGCTCTCCCAGAGGCCTCTTCCTGAGCTTGCCCATTCACAGCAGCATGTGTGTTGGTGGTCTTACTAAGCCAGCATAACTCCCAACTACACTCTAGACATTTGTCCTTACTCATCAAGAACATTTCTTTTTGCAATAAATGGAGACAACTAGAGAAAACCACAGCTAATCAAAGTGTCCTAGTCCCAGCTGATACAATGTATAACATATATCCTGTCCCAAAGACTCAGACATCATCGTAGAAAGGAGGCACGGAAAGATTGTAAACAGAAGAACAGGGTTTTCTGCAAGTCTATGTTCCTAGAAAGGTCAGAAGCTGCACCCACGAAGTCTTATGCTGATTTTTAAAGTGCAAATTAAATGTGACATTGCGTTTTACTCTGAACACTTTTAGACTGGCCTGGTCTTCTCCCCTTCCTGTCACTTTGGCACTTGGCCAGGATGGACTGTCAACTTGGCAATATTAAAGGACCCCACATGCACAGTGTCTGCAATGTGAAACTTTCCTCTTGATCTTTTTGTCTTCCTTAGCTCTGTGTAGACCACCATCCAGCAGGGCCCGAGGATCCAGAACCTGCTTCACACAGGTGGGATGCCTCTGCCCACTACCAGCCCCCAAACCCCAAATCTCACTGCCAATGACCTCATGATTTCTTTGTCCCTGGGCTCTGGTTAGTCATGTTGTCTTAATACACTGGCTACCTTGCTCTCTCTGTAATGAGATCTGAAACAATCTGACCTAGGACTCCCTGGTTGCTCCAACCTTCGGATCTACTTTAGTCTCCAGACAGACATACTGCTATTCTTCCATGCATATTCCTTTTACTAGAGATACTAGAGAGGCTGCTGGGATCAGCCTGAGCTCCTGACCACACTGCCTCCCTAGTGAGGAAGTCTCCATAGGCCTGGCCACCAACAGGCTACCAAGTATAGGACACCCCCCACTGTTCTCTGAAGACTCCATGAGTCTTTTTACAGTTGAGCCACACTCTCATCTCACAACCTGGCTTTCTGTACACAGAAAGAGAGCTCAGTCAGGGATGATGTCTTTACTCAGGGATGGAACAACCATAAAATTTCTGGTTGACACAAATCAGAAAGTAATAACTGAAAAAGAAGATTTTGAAACAAAATAAGTAAGGATGGTTGGAAATGCAGGGATACTGAGCCTAGAGAGATGGGGTGAAATAGAATAAGAGAGAATATAAATTATCTGTATGGGCTGAAAGAATTGATTATCTTCACAGATAGAGGTACTTAGACTGGGTATAAATTAGAGATGGAAGACAATTGAGGAGGAGAGGGGAGTGAGGTGTGGAGCAGAGGGTGAGTCTGGATGGAGCCCCGGTCCCATGAGCACTGAGGAAATTTCAACCCAAGTACTCAGTGTCTGAGTCAATGAATGCACGGTGTTAATGCTGTGTGAGCTCTGGGATGACTTCAGCTGGATTGTGTACTGATGTTACAAGAAACAGCAATTCCTTAAAGAATATGTGGACACTGGATTAAGACAAAGACACTCATTCTTCTCCGAAGCATTCTGGCTACCCTGCTCCCATCAAGCCATGACAGAAAAGCCCACTTGTGTCTAGGAGCTCCATGTCAGAGTCCCTACTCTTACCTCTACCAGCAGAGCTGGGCTGATCAGTATCTCAGTGACCCGAGTCTCTTGCCTGAACTGTAGATATGCGGACATTCTCCCTCTGGAACAGGGCTGCCTCTGTGGAGAGGTGAGCTGCTTGCTCTTGGAAGCATCCTCTGTTCAGGATGAACTGGCAACTGCTGACCAACTATATCAGGGATGTTCAAAGTTTTTGTCATTGTGTATTGGGCCACATTTATAGCTCACATAAGATGTATGCTGTCTGCAGGTCCCAGGTAGGATACACCTGTAGCAAACACTACACAACCATCAGGAATTTTATAACAATTCCTTGAATATTCAAAGTCAAGTTTCCAGTTTATTCATCTCATAACCCCACAGCCTCTGACCAAAATCACTCTCCAGTAAATATCAACTACATGCAACTCAAACCCAGCAGCCTGGGTGAAGACTAGCACCCTTTTTCTGTGCCAATGGCAATAGAATGATCACTTATTCCAATTATTAGTCAACAGATGCAGGTCACTGGCTAATCAATGAGAGCAGAGGCTGATCATGAATGGGGACCTGAGGGAAGATAGAGTTCATGGGTCACTGACCCTGTTCCAGATGTCTAAGAAAATGGGTATATTATTGTCAGAGAGTTTGGCCTAGTCTCAAAATGTTGACAAGAAGCCCAACATACTTGACAAAGCCCTGTGCTAAATTATATTCCTCTCATGATTCCTGTCCACACAGCATAATTGCATATTCAAAGCAAATGCATTATTTAAACAATAATATACTCTCTATTAGTTCACTGCATTGGGTTAATGGTTGGCTGAAGTAATTATAGGGCCCTGGGGAGAGATTCATAGAAGAGGAACCAAGACACTGAGTGGAGAATAGGTGTTGCTTCTTTATTGCAGTAATTAACGATTTTTATACAGTATACTAAAGGATTGTGGAGATGTTAAGGATGGCGTAATGACCAACAATTTTCTTTTATGCTAACATGGAAAATAACAAGACGGGGCAGCACGGCACAGCCCAGACACCTGACGTGCCTCTTATTCTTGTCTCATTCTCTTCAAGATGCTGCCAAGCGGGCCTGTGACTGCTAACAACCTGCTCTGTTACAGGCAGGTCTGGACACAAGCCACCACTGTGGGCTCATGAGAGATCAAGGTGGCACAGTGTGCACAAAGAATGAGCAGCTGGCTGGTGCGTCTGAGAGACAGCGAGACTGGGCAGTTCAGAGTCCTGGCAAAGTGGAGTTACTCCACTGGTTACAAGTTCTTGTGAACCTGAGAAAGTACTCTGTGTGCTGAACACATATCTATATAGACATTGCGGGTCCTTCTGTCAGTGTTTTCTGAAGGGGCAGGGGTGTTGATGATGCATATATGTGAAATAAGACCAAATAAATGCTGAATTCTGGTGTCTACATAGACAAGAAGCAGCCTAGCAAACACTGGATTATTTGTTTGGAAAAATATGCACGTCTGATATACCAGATGACTCCACTCCACCTTGTTTCCCTAGTTGAGGTTTCCTGCTGAGTCTTGTGCAAACATCATTAAAATGATACTTCTCCACCTTCTACTTTACAGTCTAAAAGAGAGAACACTGAAGCAAATGTACACATCAAGACACAGCAGAATGTGTGCAATTATGCAAACTTTAAACATAATTAGGGGGATTCTTGGAGTGCCTATCAGATCGCTAGTGTTGCTGGTTTGGATGTTTCAGTGTTTGCTCAAGGATGACATGGTGGTTTCTGAGTTTGATGGCTAGTGAAGGAAGATGGATCTACTACAGGTAAGAGAAGCACAAGCTACAGAAGGTAGAGGATATTCCTGTTCTGGAAATGAGGAGGTGAGCACTCACTGTTGGATACACACAAACAGTGGAGAGTGGGGCTCTCTGCCTCAGGAGTGTGGTTGGTGTGACCTCAGTGTGTATGGATCATTTTGGGGTTTGTTTCTCAGAAGCAAACACCAACAGAATGGAGCTTTTGAAACAGGACTCAAGAAATGTTCAAGGAGAAGAGGCTCACTCTCCTTTCTTTACCCTTCCTGCCCTCATTTATTTATTCCTTCTCTCCATCTCTCCCTCCCTCCTCCTTCCTTCCTCATTTGTGCCTCCCCCACCCTGCCTCTCTGTCCTCATCTCCCTTCTGATCCCTCCCTTCCTTTTTTCTTTGTCTCCATCCCTTCGTCCTCTTTTCTTTTCTGTTCATTCCTTCCTCCTTACCTCTTCTGTACCTTTCCTCCCTCCCTCCCTCCCTCCCTCCCTCCCTCCCTCCCTCCCTCCCTCTCTCCCTCCCTCCCTCCCTCCCTTCCCTCTTCTTAAACTCCACTCCCACATGACCTCAGAAAATGATACTCCTCATGTACTTCTGATGTACTGCTTTGTACATCAGCTCTAACTGGGCTCAGTGCGTGTGTGAGTGTGTGTGTGTGTGTGTGTGTGTGTGTGTGTGTGTGTGTTATGTGTGTGTGGCATATGTGTTCATCTGTGTGTGTGTTTATGTGCAGGATGTGTATGTACGTGTGTTTGGTATAGTATATGTGTCTCTGTGTGTGTGAAGGTCTAAGATTTTCTCTATATAAGTTTATAACATTATCAGACAATTTCACCTCTTCCTCTCACATTTGGAATTTTTATTTATTTATTTTTCTTGTGTAATTGATCTGGTTATGCATCCAGCACCACATTAAATAGAGACCATGTAAAGAGACATGCTTGTCTCATTCCTGTTCTCAGACTCCTCAGCTTGGTAGTTTCATGTGACTTCAGCTGAGAAACTGTCCTGCATTTTACCACCTTGGCTGTGTGTAGGCACATACAAGTGCCTAAAGTTGATAAAGTTTAGGGGACTTTTATTATGAAACAATGCTAAATTCTGTCAAATGTTTCTTCCAGATAAGTGAAAATGGTCCTGAGGTTTCATCCTTTGTTCTGTGATTGTGATGTATGACATTTATCAATCAGCATCTGTTAAACCATTGGCTTTCCCAGGGTTGGTCCTATGTGATCTTGGTAACTTGCTTCTTCTCACCTGTTGTCTCGGTAGCTTTCTTTGGAAGATTTGTGTTCCTGTGTTCACTGGGGATTTTGAGCTGTAGTATTTTCTCCTACAATCTCCTTATTCTGCATGGTAGGCAAGGATGTTGGCTGAAATTAAGAATGTGTTTGGAAATGTTCTGGGAGGGCTTGACAAGAACTGACAGTATTGTTTCTTCATGTGTATGACAACATTCACCCATAAAACCATCAGGTCCTGGGTTTTATTTTTTGAGGGGAGTGTTTGCTTTCTCAATTAACTTTTCATGTATTATTTGCATACTTATCATTTTATTCACTACTCTAACTTAATTTGTTGCATATTTCTAGAAATTTTACATTACTTCTGACTTTTATGATTATTTGTTGAAATATTTTGGATTTGACTCCTGAGTTTCCCATTGTCTTAGTTGGTGTTCTCCCCAGCAGAACCAGGCAGAGATCTTCCCAAAACATTTCTTTTGGCCGCCCTGGCCCTCAGGGTGGGTCTGAAGAATGATGTCAGCAACTTGACCCTCAATGTGAAGGTTTAGGAGTTTTTCATCTTACAGACAGTCTTAATTAGTCTTGACTGTTAAAATAGCAGGACTCAGAATCAGTTACCTAGGAGACATACCTCCAGATATACCTGTGAGGGATTATCTTGAACAAAGTAATCAAAATGGTTAGAGCTACTCAAAAAACCAGTAGCACTATTCCCTGGGCTTGGGCCCCTGGACTGAATAAAAAGTGAGGAAGTGAGCTAAGTGTAAGCATTCACCTTCCTTTGCTTCCTGACATCAGATACAACACGGAAGAGCTTGGTACTTTGGTCTGGAAAAGCCTTAACATTCTGGAAGAAGACCTTAATGGGAATTCTGAAGGGGGCTTGGAAGTCCAGGGTGTTGGCAGGCAGTGAGTGGAGGCTTGGGTGAGGAGGTTTCAGAAGGGAGCAAAGTGAATATCAGGAACTACGTTGGACCATTGGCATGATATTTTGGCAAAAGTGTTGGTGTCATTCTCTTCATGTCCTAAGATCTTGAGTTGAGTTTAAAGATAAACTTACTTAAAGATAAACTTAATTTAAGTTCAGTTTAAAGATAAACAGACTGACTCATTCGGTGAATTCAAGACGAGAGTATTCAGACTGCAGCCTGTCTGCTTTTTCCTGTGCATCTGTCTGTACAGTGAAAAAGAGAAAATGACTTGGGCAGAGAGATGTAAACACACATAGTTTGTCATGTCGGAGAAGAGCTTGAGCAAGTCACTTTGTAGCTAATGTATTGATAAACATGAGGTGTACTTAGTATAGAAAACAATTCTTTTACATACTAAAGCAATAGGAAATATGTCCAGAGACAAGAACCCATCCATTAATGGATCCAGCTGGTGAAAATGTGAACTTATTTGAAAGGAGAGAGTCTGGACTAAGAGTGCAGATCTTCCTTGTTGACCACGATCTAGAATAGTGTTTCCATGAGGTCATCACACAGGAGCTAACTGAACTGTGCTCCAAGGGAACCAAGCTCCATCCAGAGCTTGCAAGAAAATTTTGCGACATTGCCCTATAGAATCGGTTTTGTAGTCATTTAAAAAAATAGGAATAATGGAGTATTTTGCTATGCCTCTAGAAAACCACTGAGGTCAGGCAATAGTATTACAGTTAAAGATCCCAAACAGAGGCCCTGGGGTGTTACCATGTGAATCTGTGAAAGTGAAGCAATAGAGATCACAGGAGGATGGGGATGCTGGACCATGTTTACCAAGGAAAGGTGTAAAAGAAGCCCAGCCTTTTTTCCTCCATACCCAACAGTATTGTATTAACTGGAGTGATACATTAGCCTGGGTCCATAGGCTCAGTGCTCAGTGAAGGTGGTCTTTGTGGGGGTCACCTCCTCTTCAAATTCAGCCCTATTTTCAGAATCAGGACTCTAATATCAACATGGTTGTTGGAGAATCTAACTATGCACCGAAGTTCCTCGGTGTCTTTTCTCTGAAATACTTCAGACCATTTTTTTCATCTTTATGTTAAAAGGGAAGCAAATACACCCAAATACTCATTTTGTGCAATTCTTCTGTGCCTTGTACACTAGCAACTTTTTAAAAATACATTGCATTATTCATCCTCATGGGGTTCCTAGACATGAGAGGTGTCCGAGCTGCTTCTAGCGTCATAAAGAGTGGCAGATAGAAGTGAGTGGAAACCTTGGATTCTAATGTGCTGATGCATATTCTATTTGAAAGTGTCTGTGCTTACAGGTGTTCAGGCAGAAGTTGTCATGTCAGGACACAGGCAGACAGCACAAAGAAGTCCTTCATGGCTGGCCAGTGGGATGACCGGGGTGGATGATCTGGATGGAAATGTTTTAGCCCTTCACTGTCTGGGCTTTGGGCCATGCACAAATATGTCCATATACATTGACAAACCTTTATTAAAAGGGAGTTCCTTCTTTCTGAGTGATGAATAGTTCAGTAACATCCCATAATTCAGTGTTTAATTGATGCAAACCCTTACTTAGCCATTACTCATTTTCCTCTTAACCTTTGGATGCAGAGGAAATCTCAACCTCACCCTTTCTTGGTGAGCCTTATGATTCTGGATATTTTTAATTAATTAATTTATTTTATGTATATGTGTACACTGTCAATGGTTTCAGACACACCAGATGAGGATCTGGGATCCCATTACTGATGGCTGTGAGCCACCACGTGGTCACTGAGAATTGAACTCAGGACCTCTGGAAGAGTAGACAGTGCTCTTAACTGCTGAGCCATCTCTCCAGCCCTCATGATTCTGGATATAGTCCTCTGCCATGCTGCCACACGGGTCTCTGATATTTTCTCCCAGGCGAACCATTATCTTGAAACTTCAGATTTAACGTTTCCTGCATTTTTTTGATCATGGAAGGCTAGTTGCTTTCTGTTATTCTATGAGTGGACTAAGACTGCTTGTCATTGGCAGGGTCCTTCATCTAGATCTCATGTTAGTGCGTGTGTGTGTGTGTGTGTGTGTGTGTGTGTGTGTGTATTATATGTATTTGTAAACTCCTGTGTGTGAATGCTCCTGCGTGTGAAGCTCTGTGTGGAGACCATATGTCAATGTTATGTTCTTTTTAAATTGTTCTTTGCCTTTTATTTTGAAGCAAGATCTCTTACTGACCTTGGAGTTCACTCAGTCAGAGACTGATCAAGTCTCTTTATCAGCTTCCCCAGTTTTAGGGCTCCGGAAAAGTACCTCTACGCTCAGCTTTTACGTGAGTGCTGGGCATCTGAACTCAGTTTTCTATATGCTCAAGTGGCAGAAAGTTTACCATCTGAATCACCTCCCCATTTCCAACCTCAAGTTTATACCTGTCTCTTCTTCCATTTGAGGACTTTGCAATTAACAGGGAACTCGGAGATGCTTTTACAACCATGCAGTGAATCCCCTCCATCAGCAGTGACATGCCCAGCTCTATGGGCCCCTCAGGACATGGACAGAAAGGCATACCAGGACCCCAGTAAATGCAAATTTTCCCTCCAAACATGACAAAGAAAGCAACAGTAAAAGGGTAAGTGGCAACAGTAAGATTCCAGAGTGCCACGGAGGCCATGGCTCTTGGCACACACCTGCTCCTGAGGAATGAAAGGACTACGAGCTTACAGCAGCCTTGCTCCCCTGCCGTCTGGACAGCTGCTGGGCTGCTTCTGCCTCCTTCACTGGTGTCAGACAGCAGGCGTGCAGACCAGCCTTCGCCTTTGCTCATGACCTTGAGGCTCCAACTGGCACATGTTGTAAGACAGAAGTGGGATTTCCGAAACAGGGTTGTAGCATCTTGTTTATGTGCACAAATGTGAGCATATGCACTTGAATACTAGCACACAAGCATACATGAGCAAGCATATTCATGGCATGGACTGCTCCTTTGATGTCCCCACCAATTCTTATACCAACAGCAGCACACAGAATTCAGTTCTCATCCTGATGTGTGTGTGTGTGGGTGGGTGGGTGGGGTGGGGGCTGCTAGGCAATGGAGTGATAATGAGCTGCAGGCACAGAATGACATTAGGAGCCCCCGAGGACGGTGGTTCTGCACCACTCAGGTGCTCAGAACAGCTCGCTTCCTCTATGCTGGGCCAGGGTTGTGCCTGGCGGATTTTCTTTCACTCATTTTCCCCCCAAAGTGGTATTAAAAGTTGGCACTTAATGATAATGAATTGAATTGTCCTCGTCTAAAGTGGACGGAGTGACAGGATGCTGGAAACCAAGAGATCCCCGACCTGCGGAAGAAAACAAAAGTAATTGGATTACACAAAGAAAATAAGATAAACATTCGCTGAAATTACACTGACAGGCTGTGATTAACGAGCTGGCGGAGAAGTGAACAGCGGGCAGTGCTTGGTGCCACGGGGCCCGCTGCCAGGTGTGGCTGCTGGCCTCCTTTCCTGAGGGACTTCTACTCACTTCTCAGATGAAGTACAGTGTGGTACCTTGCTTTTTCAGAGAGCCTTTCTGAAGATTTTCTCCTTCTTTTCTTTCTTTTCTTTTTTCCTTTTCTTTCCTTTCTTTTTCTCTTCTCTTTTCTTTTATCTTCTTTTCTTTTTTTCCTTCCCTTCTTCCTTCTTTCTCTCCTCCTCTTTCTTCTCTTATCAAAATTTGCACCCTGGTTGGTGGAACCAGGATTTTTGTGGTGGGAACTTGTTTTCCATCTTCTCAGAGTTGGGTTTCTGGTTAGTTCCACATAAGCTGGTGGTGTACAAAGACCTCATGCTTGGTGCCCCATAGTTTCTTTATTGGTCCCCTGTATTGTCCCCAGTTGCCATGGCTTTATTATGATCACCCCAAACTGAAGCACCTGGTACTCACTTAGGTTAATGTGTAAGAAAGGTCCTTGTTAGCCCTGTGAGCTCAATGTGTCCTTCATTTTCTTGATAGGTAGACTGTTCGTAGGAGAACTCCTTTATGCTTGCTGTTCTCCAGTTTTATAGAAGAATCTCACAGTAATAAATAAAATCCACTGCTTTGGAATGTCCACTGATATGTGTCTCCTCTGACTGCCAGAAGACCTTCAAAATGTCCCCCAGGGTCTTATGAGCTCTGAACCCTATTGTCATGATGGCTCTCAATCCTGGTCTAGCTGCCATGCCCATCAGACCTGAGCTACTTCCTAAAAGTGGCATTCAGCCACTCTGCTTCCTGCTACTGTTGTCAACACATCAGGTGAAGATTGCTCTGGGCACTGCACTCTTTCACACCCTGTAGCTCCTGCTGTCTGTCCATCTGTCACACCCTTGTTATATCCGGTTGTAATTATTGACTTACAAACTGTGACTTCTTTGTGGTCAAGATAGAGATGATTGCATATTTTTGTGGACACTGTGGCTAGCTCAGGGTCCATTATAAATTGAGTCCTCTAAATGTCACTGGATAAACCTGGATGGAGCTGGGTCTGTGTCAGATTGGGGCTGTCTTTGACATCTTGAATCTTAGAATCTATCACTTGGTTTTAAGCATGATGCTGGCTGATGGAGATAAAGAATGACATCATGAATGAATGATGAGCAAAGATAAATCTCAACAGGAAGCTCCCGATGTCTGTCCCACTTCCTGAACACTCTGCAGTGCTGGGTCAGGAGCATTGGCTACTGCTGTCCCTCCACAGGCCAGACCAGGCCTGTTGCAAGACTGCTACCTATTCCTGATCATAGAGAGATGGAGCCTTCCAGTACACAGTTAAGCCACATTTTTTTTTTTTGCTCAGAAACCCAAGAATCACAGGCCTCTTCTGAGCTTGAGTTCTCTTCCTTTCTGATGTGGTCTCTTCTTAACCCTCTTGCTCTTAGGAATGTGCACAACATCCTGATTATTCCTCTTGCAGGGCCTTTCTCTCCATGTTTCCCAGAAATGAAAAAGTTATATTCAAACAGTGCTGTCAACCACAACCATCCATCCAGAGATCTAGTTACCATGGGTTAACTGCCTCTCAGTGCCCTTATTCACCCACTGGACTAGCATTACAGCTTCCAATATCTGCAGAGACAAGCAGTGTGGGTAGGAGACCCGCATGTAATTTTTGTGGCTTGCACATTAGGCCTAGAGAGGACAGGTCTGTGTTTGACTCTTCTGCATCTTAAGCTACATGTTCCAGTTTCCAAAGCTGCTAGTGGATACACAGGTGTCACCAGCACACCCAGGGTACATCAGTTCAAAAATCTCATGGGAACATCTCAGTGGTGTTATCAATGTAGTCGCTAGGTAGTAGCCTATATTGTTCAGAATTCAGCAGCACAGACCATCCATCAGCTGATTCACCACGTGCAGCATCTACAGGAAGTGTCTCAGAGATGAGACAGTGAGATCAGAGAAGGCTGGGAATCCTGCACTCTGAAACTTCAGATCCAGCTCCTATTTGAACTTGGATTCAATGTAGATCCATCTACGGATTGTTATGGGGGCATTGTATTCCTTTTGGACTTGCTGCTCTCTCTCTCTCTCTCTCTCTCTCTCTCTCTCTCTCTCTCTCTCTCTCTCATAAGCTAGGGTAATGCATATGGAGCAGGCTGTACTACCTGCCAAAATCCTCCCTAGCTTGCAAATGTTGACCTCACATTTAAGTCCCTTGGCAAAGGTGCACAGTTAATGTATCTTACTGCTTTCAGAAAAACCAGGGAAAATGAGCTCTAAACAAGGACTCTCACTGAAGTGTTTCTGGGAACAAGAGCCTTCCAGATGAGAGCCTAGAGGACTTTCTCTATAGAGGCTAGAGACTATGACCATAAAGGTGCAAGTACAATAGGAAATCACCAAACCATGGACACCACTTTAATTCTGTGTATTCTCTGAAAAGCAAGTGTGATCGATTTGATTTAATTTTGGTGGTGTTGGAGGTAAGACCAGGGCCTATCTCCTACACATAGGCAAGTGCTCCCCACTGAGCCCCAGTCCCAGCCAGGGAGATATCTCAATACCTGTTTTTGCTATGGCCCTAGATCTTGCTATGCATAGCTGTGTGTGTCCATTGCACTGAGGACTGCATTTCCTGAGTCTTTAGCCAATACAGAAGGATATTTCAAAGTTCATAAGCTACTCTGAGCATAAGAACTTGGTCTATTTGAGTCATACACAGGAAGACCATGCTGACTGCCTTATCGAGTTAACTTTGTAGTAAATTATGTGCGGGACTGTTGCTCAGGCGCTAATGATCATACATCTAAGCACCAGCTTATTTATGCATAATTTGCTTCCATTGTACTCAGACTTACTTGGAGACTCATGAATCAGCCACGAGCTTCATTTCTCATTGTCTTCCTGCCTCCCAAGGTCAGCAGTACCGTTTGTTCACTCTAAGCTCCCAGGGACTACCACCTGACCCTCAGGAGCTAGCAGCCCTGCCTTCTGGATGAATAGCTGGACCACGCCAAGAATCAGAGGTGAGCCCCATTCTCACTGGAAGGACAGTGGCAGAATTGCCTGTGTGGAAGATTCCTATAACACAGGGCTTCTGTCTGTATGGTCATGGCAGGTCCCAGAAAAGAAACTTCACAGATGCACCCAGCAAGGAGCAGCATCGGGAACCAAAGATGGATCTGGTCCTGGAGTGAGGGCCAGAGTCCCTAGGACAATTGGTCACATCACCAGAATCTTAGACTTTCTAGCCTGTCATCTCCCAAGATTCCTGCCAGGTACCTGAAGTCTAAATCCTGTGAGAACCATAAAGAAGCTGTCATAAAACACCTTCATCTCCATTCACAGATGGGAAACTTCCCCCACAGAATGTATAATTAATACTACTTGGCTCTGCCATCCTCTGGGGGAGAAGCCAGGATAGATCAGAAACTTCCAGAAAGTTCTGTCCTGTGGGAAACAGCTCCTTGCTCCCTAAGGATTTGGTACCAGAATAGTTCCTCACTGGCAATGAATTTGGCTGTTTTAGACTCAGGGAGTGACTGTTCCATTGATGTCCTTTCCCTATCCAATAAGCCCGTAGTTCTGCGGCTCTCTAGGTGATAAAGACCCACACACATTCTCCATTGAATAATACCTGCTGTGCCTGGCCAGGGTCACCCACTATCTGCAGGGAACACTGCTCTGCAGCCCAGTCTAGCTACCGTGGAGAGAGTCTTGCCTTAATTGGCTTGGATGTAGTGACAATCCATCAGAGGGTTAGCCTCTGAAAAAGGTCATCTTCCTGGCCTATAGCTGCCTACCATGCCCTCATGTCAGCATGCTGTGGTACTCCCCATCTCATCAGATTTACCTCATCCTTAACCTTGGTTATCTCTATAGTGGGTATACAGTCATATTGTGGGTTGTGCATGTGTGGAGGGTATTCATCAATCTGTAACATTTGCTGGAGAAAAGACCATATGAGCAGCTCAGAGCAGAGGCAGGTGACTGAGATCTGACGCCAGAGACCCTGTGAACCCAGATGGCTGCTGAGTTCCTTCAGACCCTACTCAGTACTGATAGAAGGGTCTAGTCTGAGATCTAGAGACACCTGTTGAGCAACAAGTGGTTAAATGTTGCAGCGTGTGTCATGGGATTCCCAGGTGTAGGGAGCTGCTGGTCATTTCAAGGGAAGACCTAGAGGAGCAGCTCAGATTTGTTTTATGGCCTAGCAGGGACCATAGTTCAGGGCTGCCTGGAGGTTGGTTAGGCAAAATTCTCTGCTTGTTGGGCTATGGAGGAAGCTGTGTTTGCAGCTCACAATGGCCGACTACATTCTGAACAACTGGTGCAGTCATAGCTAAGCCTGAAATGACCTCTGCAATCCCCAGACTCTGGGAACAAGCCCTGCATTGGGGGGCACTTGTTGCTTTTGTGAAGCCTGAAGCAGATTCTGAACACTGGATAGTACCTTCCACTACTTAGCTTTGACCTATCTCGTCTTCTGAGCTGTAGTTTTGTTTGGATAGCTCAGTCCACTCCTGATCCACCCTCCCATGCTGATGGAACTTGGCCTTTAGATGTATTTTAAAGATGGACTGGAGATCAGATCCCTCTCTCAAAGGTAGATGATCTCCTTTACTCTGCCCTCTGCCCTCTGTCCTCTGGACAAGAGCCCAGATACTCTTAACTGTGCTCACGAGACCAGATACTCTGTGCTCACAAGGAGTAATGATCCACTTCAACCCAGGACCTGTCAGATCCACTCATCAAATTCTCAAACCCAATTAGGTAACCCAGGTGTCACATTCTGTCTTGGTCTCTCCCATCTATTATTTGAGCCATAGCTGGTCCCTGAAGTTTCCAGTACTTTATGTTTGCATTTGGCAGAAACTCTCCATGCATTTGATGACATTTTCTCCTTGCCTTGTGCCCTGTAGAAATGTCACCAGCATGCCACCCATCAGTCCTGTAATGAATCTCCCCAATCTCTGACTATTAGGGTCCCTATAATGGCTAGCACTGTCAATTTGATAGAATCCAGAATCCCTTGAGAGATGAGACTCTGGGTGGAAGATTAGAAGGCCTGAGCACTGTGGGTAATGCCATTTACTTGGATTGGGATCTGGAATTGCATAAAAGAAAAGAAAAACAACAACAACAACAACAACAACAATAACAACCAAACAGAATGAGCACACTTTTTGCTCAGCTTTTGATTGCAGCTTCATTGTGGCCAGATCCCTGAAGTTCCTGTGATTTCCCTTCATGATAAACTGCTTCCTCTCAAACTGTGAGCCAAATAAACCCCTTTCACTTAAGTTATTTGTGTCAGAGCATTTCATGACAGCAGTAGGAAAGAAGCTAAGAAAGCCCCAGTGATCAGATGTGTTGTGAGGCACCCACCAGGTTTTGCAGGGAGGGTACTAGGTACAGGGTACTGGGTAATGAGTGCTAGGTACCTCTTTTTTTGGCAACAGGGTTTAACATACAAACCCAGATCCCTCTCAGTCCAGGTATTACCACAGCCTTGCTGTAGACCTCAGCACACTCAGCTGCACAAGGCAGGGGCCTCTGCATCAACGATTCTCTGTATTTTGTGGACATCTCTCTCATTCTGAGCATCTCTCATGGTCACCGCAAACGAGGCATCCAGAGATCTCCCACCTACATTGAACTGCTTAAGAACCCCAAATGCAATTGTTTCCCACCCACCTCCCAAGCATGACTTGTTGACTGACACCAAGATTGACAATCCACACCTTTAAATGTGAGTGGAGGGCTGGCATGGGCTTCTCTAGTACACAGTGGGCATGTCTGTTGCAGACTCTCTATCTGAGAGACAACATTCCTCTGAGCAAAGCAAATGAGGAACTCTGGCAGCCATGGAGCACCCTGCTAGGGGCCACCACCCTACAGCACTCTCTCCACCTCTCGGCCTATCTCAGATCATCCTGTACTTGGAGCCTCACCTATGACTCTGAACTGAGGTATCTCATCATTATTCCCTAAACAGTACTATGTGGCAGCCCTTTATATAGGCTTTTCAGTGCACTGATTATAAGTGGGTAGAGATAATTTAATGTATGTGGGAGAGCATGTATAGGTTATTTGAAAATGCCATGCCATTTCACATAAGAGATTTGAGCATACAAGGATCTTAGCACCTCTGGTGTGTTGGAAGCATTTCTATGTTGATTTAGGGAATAGCTGTTTTCGTGTAACTATATGATCTTCTTAACCGGAGATCACAATTGGGCCATAGTGACTTTTCACATAAAGCCATATTACTACCTCCCTTGAGGTTCCCAAGGAGACTCTGAGACAGGGTAGTTATCAGGGCAGTGTGTGGCACGCAGATCTGGCTAGAACAGATGATTCACTGTGTGCTTTTGGTACACAGCTGGCTCATGAGTCTTGGGCTTTTTGTTTGTTTGTTGTGGTTGTTGTTTGTTATTTTTTGTTTTGTTTTTCTTTTTCTGAAGCTTGGGTGGAACAAAGAAACCTTTAGAAGTCTGGTAAAAATTACCCAGTAATGGACAAAGCCATTCCTCCATTTATCAGAGATGGATGCTTAAGAAGCTGTGGTAGAGTCTTTCCTGTTCCACATGCTGATCTTAGCCCTCTTCAGGGTTCCTAACAGAAGCTGGTCTGCAGAGGCCACATTGAGGGGGACATCGACTGCTCCGTAAGCCAGTGCTATGGGCTGAGGGCTGCAAGGACACTGTGGAGGACAGATCATCTTCCTCGGGAGCCAGGTGCCTCAGCTCCCATCTGAAGGTCACCTGCTTTCCACCCTGCAGTTCCTCCAGGTGTTGCTGGGGCTGTAACATCTGGCCGCAAAGCATGCGTGGACGCCAGCCATCCATTGTTCTGCAGGCTGCCAGTGGAGCCATGATGAGAGGACATTTGCTGGACGGAGGGTTGGAACAAAGAGGCAGGCTGCGCCAGCCCCTGGGCTGACATCAAGTTTGCTAATCAACATGATAGTGTGCTGCTCTCCAAGGACAGAATGCCTCCTTCTTGACATTCTGTCTCCCGTTTCCTTGTGTTCTTTCTACCTCAAGTGCTGTAATGCTCTGGGCACCTTCCTCACACCTCAGTCCAGGCTGTGGCTCTTGTCCTGTGGTAAGCACCCAGAAAGCATAGGCAGGTCTGGGTGAATCTGCCGCCAGCAGCATCTGCTGACTCTCAGTGGGTTGCACACTTACTACCATTATTCTCTGTTCTCCCTGACTGCTCAGCAGGACTCTAGCATCACATGTATGCCAAACCTGGCTAGGCTGACTCTGCACGGGGCCAATACGACCACTCACACAGACAGGCGGCAGCCACAGCATGTGGAAGGAAGCTGCACAGCCTGAATGGGCTAAGGAGCTCTTCTGACAGTCTGTTGGTCTGTCTCCTTCGCACCTCAGAGATTGTCATCTGTACCTCTGAATGGGGTGTCTCCACTGTAACCTGTCTTGTGTGACTTTCCTTTTCCAGTCTGTCTGCTAATGAAGCCATTCTCCTGATAATCCCAATAATGGCATCTAGAAATATTCCCTTTAATACATGTCTCTGCTTTGAGAATATTTTTGGTTTCTTATAAATTATCCACTTGGTCTGCTCTATAAAGGACATTTGATCTATCTATTATTCATTCTTAGCTCTTGGCATACTGGATTTTCTGGGTTTCTCTATTTGTTTCTGAGGCCTTGGAGATCTCACAAGGACCTTCTGGGTGTAGAGGAACAGGCCATGGTCAGCCTGCGGCCCAGTAATGGAGGAGCTGTGCTGCCTTCTTTAGAGAGGAGGGTGGATGGTCACTGCAAGAGAGATGTACAAAAGGGAGAGAGGGGGAGAAAGGGAGAGAGAGAGAGAGAGAGAGAGAGAGAGAGAGAGAGAGAGACAGAGACAGCACTGCTCAGAACAGGTGCCGATACCCACTTAGGTCTAAGAGTTCCATGCCATGTGGTTCTAGACAAGAAGTGACAGCCCAGCCTTTACATCACAACATCAGAGAGTGAAGTACCTAAGGCTGCACAGAGAAAAACAGTGGCTGGCTGCAAATGGGGGACACATCCTGAAATATAGCCCCACCTCTCCCTGCAAGCTGCACCCAAGTAGATTACCATGTTACCAAGGTACCAAGGTACCTGCCTTGCCACAGTCCTGTAAAATTTTCAGTGACTTTCAAGTATCCCAGCAAGACGAACAAGCTTGGACTCTGATCAGTCCTGTAACCTCTGCTCCCCAAAATGCAAAGGTAGGATTGTCAGTTCAAGGACTCCTTGGAAAATTTAGTGAATCTCTGTCCCAAAATAAAATTGAAGTTGGATTGGATTTTAGTTAAAGGAGGCCACTGTTAGATGACAACCATGTCATCAGTATTTCTAAACACTGAATGTTGACATTTCACAGGTGATAAGAAATTACTTTTTGGTGACCCAATATACCCACCTACACTTTGGTACCTTTAAGTTTGAACTCATCTTCAGAAGGCAAAGGTGATGATGAACCTTGAACCTTAATACTGAAAGCCATTCATTCAGCCACATGATTCAGTTAAAATTCCACACAGCCCAAAACATGCTCTCCTAGAAATATGGTGTGAATTTTAGTGATAGTGTGTTGTTAAAGGCACCCTATCAGAGAATACCACTCAGACATATTACATAAATTACATAGTTATAAACTATATAATCCAGATGGCTGGTATTACACTCAGATATTCAAGACTTAACTGTATCTCTGAGTAGTTAAGAGTAAGGATTTTAAAAGGCACATATTGTTTTCTTACTCAGATGCTCTCATGGGAAGATTTTATGTAAGCAAGCGGTATAACAGAAGCTATGATAAGGTGTTAGCTTGAGGGTGAGGTTTTCCACAAGCAGGCAGTTGTCAAGATAGGTTAGCTGGGGCATCTTTAACTCAGAATAAATTTTGGTAATTTTCCACAGGGCTTTCAATCAAGGAGATCAAATTCCAGTCAAACTCAAAATGCCCTCACCAAGATGGAAGAAACTTTGCATTATCTTGTCTTGTTACTGTGTGCACAGATGCTCTAGAAAAAAGTTCTCCTTGACTTTGATCTCCCAGTAGGGATTTCACCACCATCTTCTCAATTTTTCCTGTGAGGACAAATTACTCTCATTGCTCTTCCTTTCTTCAGACATCTATCTGTATCGCCCATTTAGTGAAACAAAGGCAAGGCATGCTATGCCATTAGGAAAGCACAGGTGGACTGCAGACAGACGGCAGCTGTGGTCAGGTACGTGGACAGAGACCTAGCCTAGCATCGACTACCCTGTCAGGCTCTTGCCTGTGCCCAGAGCCAGAGCAGCTCCGCGGGAGGTCTGTGCACTTACAGCTCTGTAGCTGTCACTGACCACTGGGGAACAGATCGCTGGGCTTGCAGCAAGTCCGTCATCTTTCCTCGGGTCACTGTGGATGGACTGCGACTGGGGTCAGGTGCGTGGACAGAGACCTAACCTAGCATCGACTACCCTGTCAGGTTCTTGTCTGCGCCCAGAGCCAGAGCAGCTTGGCGGGAGATCTCTGCGCTGACCCACGTGGGCACCAACCTGCTAGTGGGTCTGTGCCTGGAGTACAGCCAGAGGCCAACATCTTGCCTCAGGACACCACAGACAGCTAACCAGACAGAGCCCTGTGGACTGAGAGCACCACCATCTAGGTTCTAGCAGCCGAACCAAGGAACCTCTAGTTCTGCAAGGAATCCTGTGGTTAGACAGAGCTCTGAGATCTGCCACCATCTTGGAGCAAGTGGCCTGAACAGCTCACCATAGAGAACCAACAGAGGAGCCCAGGTCACCATAAAGATCTAACAGACGAGCGCAGATTGGTGGGGGAAAAAAAAAGATCTGATTCTTTAGAGCTGGCAACTAGGCAGGCCAGGAGGAGACCGCGGGAGGCGAATTGCAGGTCCAGCAGCAAGCCTGGGGAAGACTTGGGTCCGGCCTAGCAGAGCTGAGGAGGTAATTCGGAGCCCAGTAGTGGAAACCTCCCAGTCTCCACCTCAGGAGCATGGATGCCCTCTACGACAGCAGCGCCAAATGCCAGGCTCACAGGAGCTTCAAACACCAACCAGTAACAAAATGACCAACTAACTCCAGAGAAAACAGATGGCAAAAGGTAAACACAGGAATACTACTAACAGAAATCAAGGCAATATGGCAGCACCTGAACCCAATTCGCCAGCCATAGCAAGTCCACCAAGAAGAGCTCTCAATACTGAACATCTATGCTCCAAATGCAAGGGCACCCTCATTCGTAAAAGAAACCTTACTAAAGCTTAAAGCACAGATTGCACCTAACACAATAATTGTAGGTGACTTCAACACTCCACACTCCTCAATGGACAATCAGGAAAGCAGAAAGTAAACAGGGGCATGGAGAAACTAATGGAAGCTTTGGACCAATTGGATTTAACATATATATATATATATATATATATATATATATATATATATGTTATATGTTATATATATATATATATAATATAATATAATATAATATATATATATATATATATGTTATATATATATATATATATATATATATATATATATATATAACATTTCATTCTAAAGCAAAAGAATATACATTTTCCTCAGCACCGCATGGTACCTTCTCCAAAATTGACCATATAATTGGTCACAAGACAGACCTCAACAAACACAAGAAGACCGAACTAATCCCATGCCTCCTATCAGATCACTATGGAGTAAAAGTGGTCTTCAATAGCAAGAAGAACAGCAGAAAGCCCACATACACATGGAAACTGAACAATACTCTACTCAATGACACCTTGGTCAAGGAAGAAATAAATAAAGAAATCAAAGACTTTTTAGAATTCAATGAAAATGAAGGTACAACCTACCCAAATCTATGGGACACAATGAAAATAGTTCTAAGAGGAAAACTCATAGCCTTGAGTGCCTCCAAAAAGAAACTAGAGAGAGCATACACTAGCAACTTAACAGCACACCTGAAGGCCCTGGAAAAAAAAGAAGCTAATTCACCCAGGAGGAGTAGGAGACAGGAAATCTTCAAACTGAGGGCGGAAATCAATCAAGTAGAAACAAAGAGAACCATACAAAGAATCAACAAAACCAAGAGCTGGTTCTTTGAGAAAATCAACAAGATAGATAAACCCTTAGCCAGACAAACCAATGGGCACAGAGACAGTATCCAAATTAACAAAATTAGAAAGGAAAAGGGAGATATAACAACAGAAACTGAGGAAATTCAAAAAATCGTCAGATCCTACTACAAAAGTGTATACTCAACACAACTGGAGAATCTGGAGGAAATCGACAATTTCCTAGACAGATACCAAATAACAAAATTAAATCAGGATCAATTAGATCAGCTAAACTGTCCCATAACCCCTAGAGAAATAGAAGGGGTTATAGAAAGTCTCCCAACCAAAAAAAAGTACAGGACCAGATGGTTTTAGTGCAGAATTCTATCAGACTTTCAAAGACGACCTAACACCAATACTCTTCAAACTATTCCACATAATAGAAACAAAAGGAACACTGCCAAACTCATTCTACAAAGCCACAATTACGCTGATACCAAAAGCACACAAAGATCCTACAAAGAAAGAGAACTACAGGCCAATTTCCCTTATGAATATTGATGAAAAATACTAAATAAAATTCTTGCCAACCAAATCCAAAAACACATCAAAACAATCATTCACCATGATCAAGTAGGCTTCATCCCAGGGATGCAGGGATGGTTCAATATACGAAAACCCACCAATGTAATCCACTACATAAACAAACAAAAAGCAAAAAACCACATGGTCATCTCATCAGATGCTGAAAAAGCATTTGACAAAATTCAGCATTTTTCATGCTAAAAGTCCTGGAAAGAACAGGAATTCAAGGCCCATACCTAAACATAATAAAACCTATATACAGCAAACCAGTAGCCAACATCAAACTGGATGGAGAGAAACTTGAACTAATCCCACTAAAATCAGGGACTAGACAAGGCTGCTCTCTCTCTCCATATCTTTTCAATATAGTACTTGAAGTTCTAGTGAGAGCAATTAGACAACATAAGGAAGTCAAAGGGATACAAATTGGAAAGGAAGAAGTCAAAATATCACTTTTTGCAGATGATATGATAGTATACATAAGTGACCCACAAAACTCCACCAGAGAACTCCTACAGCTGATAAACAACTTCAGCAAAGTGGCTGGTTATAAAATCAACTCAAGCAAATCAGTAGCCTTCTTGTACTCAAAGGACAAGCAGGTTGAGAAAGAAATTAGGGAAATAACACCCTTCACAATAGCCACAAACAATATAAAGTATCTTGGCATGCTTTAACCACTGTTGGTGGGATTGCAAGATGGTACAACCGCTCTGGAAATCAGTCTGGTGGTTCCTCAGAAAATTGGGCATGACACTTCCAGAGGACCCTGTCATACCACTCCTGGGCATATACCCAGTGGATTCCCCTGCAAAAATAAAGACACATGCTTCACTATGTTCATAGCAGCCTTATTTATAATAGCCAGAAGTTGGAAAAAGCCCAGATGTCCCTCAAAGGAGGAAAAGATACAGAAAATGTGGTATATTTATACAATGAAATATTACTTAGCAATTAAAAATAATGAATTCATGCAATTTGTAGGCAAATGGTTGGATCTGGAAAATATCATCCTAAATGAGTTAACCCAATCACAAAAGAATACACATGATTGGGGAATGGGCGGAGGGAAGAGGACTTGTGAGACATATGGTGAGGGGGGAACTGGGAAAGGGGAAAGCCTTTGGAATGTAAACAAAAATATAGAAAATTAAAAAAATTATTTAAAAAGAAATAAAATATAATTTTGATTTAAAAAAAAAAGAATAGACAAATGGGACCTCATAAAATTACAAAGTTTCTGTAAGGCAAAAGACACTGTCTAAAGGACAAGTCGGCAACCAACAAATTGGGAAATGATCTTCACCAACCCTACATCTGACAGAGGGCTAATATCCAATGTATAAAGAACTCAAGAAGTTAGACCCCAGAAAACCAAATAACCCATCCAAAAATGGGGTACAGAGCTAAACAGAAACTTTTCACCTGAAGAAATTCGGATGGCTGAGAAATACCTTAAAAAATGTTCAACATCATTAGTCACTAGAGAAATGCAAATCAAAACAACCCTGAGATTTCACCTCACACCAGTCAGAATGGCCAAGATTAAAAACTCAGGAAACAGCAGGTTTTGGTGAGAATGTAGAGAAAGAGGAACACTCCTCCACTGCTGGTGGGCCTGCTAGCTGGTACAACCACTCTGGAAATCAGTCTGGCGGTTCCTCAGAAAACTGGACAAGATACATCTGGAGGACCCAGCCATATCACTCCTAGGCTTATACCCAGAAGATTCCTCAGCATGCAATAAGAATACATGCTCCACTATGTTCATAGCAGCATTATTTATAATAGCCAGAAGTTGGAAAGAACCCAGATGTCCCTCAACAGAAGAATGGATACAAAAAAAATGTGGTATATATACACAATTACTATTCAGTCATTAGAAACAATGAATTCATGAAATTCTTAGAGAAATGGATGGAGCTGGAGAACATCATACTAAGTGAGGTAACCCAGTCTCAAAAGAATACCCATGGTATGCACTTACTGATAAGTGGATATTAGCCTAGAATCTTGGAACACCAAAGACACAATCCACATACCAAATGATGTCTGACAAGAAGAATGGAGTGGACACTGGTGCTGGAAAGGCTCAAAGCATCAATGTAGGGGAATACCAGAACAAGGAAGTGGGAAGGGGTTGGATGGGGGAACAGGGGGAGGGAAAAGGGCATGGGGGACCTTTGGGGGGCGGGGAACCAGAAAAAGGGAAATGAAATGTAAATATAGAATATATCCAATAAAAAAATTAAAAAGAAAAAAAAAGGAAAGCACTGGTGGATAGGGCTCCTGCCAGGACCTAGGTGTGCACATGCTTTGGGGCTCATAGTTTAGCAGAAACAGTAAGAGGAAGATCTGCAAATAATGCAAACAGGTATCACTGTGAGTACTCTATGCACTGGGAAAATGTGGCCCAGAGTAACACTCACAGTGACAGTGGCAGCAACCAATCAACCCAGCATCAGAATCAATGTAAACTACTAATGACCACAGCAGTAGTAGCTCGACAGCAACACCATCAACAACAGTGACAAATGTTAACATTTGCTTAGTAGGGCCAAAGCCGGTGGCGAGCTAAAGCTCAGTAATCCATCCTCAATAGACCAATTAAATAGATAAGTAACAGTGAAAAGATTTATTTAATTTTGGCCAAGGTAGGAAGGGAACATCCAAGTCCTATTCTATCTTTAGGGTCCTGACATGAAGTTTAGGTTTAAATAGAAGGCAAGAGGTGTTTGAATATATCAGCCCTGGTAGAGGTACAGTAAATTACCGCCAAGCTTCATTGTCTGAGCTCCAGTTTGACCTGCAAAGTGGTCTAAAAAGCTGTCAGACCATGTGAGATAGCTTCCTGGTAGAAAAGTTCCTCTTTTCCCTGGCATCAGATCCTCATTTTTTTTCATTCCCTAACATGACACTCCTGAGAGAAATTCTAATCGATTTGGGTCACTCATTTCAATTACATGAAAATACAAATACAAATACAAATACAAATACAAATACAAATACAAATACAAATACAAATACAAATACAAATACCTCTTCTTTTGTAATGTCTTTGTTCCTTCCAGGCCAATTACAATATCTATAGTAAATTGATGGAGGTAGGAGAGCCTTGGCTATGATGAGAGCCAATATCCAGAGCACGGAAAACTGGGTGTTTACCCCTACTTTCTTTTTGGCCTGCCCTCATTTTCACTGCAACATTGTGGGAGAGAAGATGGGTCAAGCCCTACCTGAGCCTAGCAGGCTCTCTTCTAAGTGAACTCCTGGATTAGGCAGATTCTCTCCTGATTATGCCTTGGGCGCACGCGTGTACACACACACACACACACACACACACACACACACACACCTGTCTTAGTGCTTTTTCTGTAGCATCAAATATTGAAAAACAAAATTTATGGAGAAAGGCTTATTCTGTACATTGTTTGGTGATGCATCCTGTCCTGGTGGGAAAGTCAAGGCAACAAAAGTATTACATCAGGTCATATCCACCACAGTCATGAAGCAAAGAACAGTAAATGTATGCTTTCTATTGCTCAACTCCACTTTACAGTTCAGGATCCCCTGCTCAGAAAATGGTTCTACCCACAATTAAGAAGGTTTTCCTTTATCAATTAACTTAATCAAGGTAATTCCACACAAGCATGCCCAGAAGCCCATAGCATTCTGTTGAGCTGACAATCAACTCAATCACACCATCTAAGCCTGTAGAAAACTCCTCAATTCAGCATCATCTCAGGGAGCTTACTCAGTTTGCCACTTGGGTGCTTCTATTTAGTCCTTTGGCTTTCACTCAGAAATACTTGCTTCACTTACCGTACCTCTCTGTGCTCATAGTTGTCCACATACACAGGACAAGAACCTGGCTAAGGGAGATGCTGTGACATTTTCTGCAGCAGACACTTCCAGCAAAGGAACAACAGCTACAACAGCAATGGCAACAGTAGCCACAGTCAGAGTACCAGGTACAAGACCAACAGTAACAGTAACACAACAAAGACTATCAACAGTATAACAACCACAGCAAGAGTAACTATAAAGCATAAGACTTGTATGGAGAGGCAACAGCAAACAGAATTGAGAAGGAGGAGGAGGAGGAGGAGGAGGAGGAGGAGGAGGAGGAGGAGGAGGAGGAGGAGAAGAAGCAAAAGCAATAGCTTTTGCATGTTTTGTGCTCTGCAGTTATTCCAAGAGTGGCTGCTGTGGTAGTTATGCTGTGGATAGTCTTTGTTGTGTTACTGTTACTATAGGTCTTACATCTGGTGCTCTAGTTGTGGCTATTATTCCCATTGTTGTGAGTGTCTGCTGCAGAAATGACACAGATACTGTGGTTTCTGACAACCACAATGGCGGCAGCAGGAACAACCACAGCAGTATAAGCAACCCTGATAGCACTGGTGCCAAACAGTATCACAACTGCAGGGGCCATGGGGTGGAAGCACTTGTGTCTGTCACCTACTATAATAAGAACATATTTTACAGCATGTACACACTCTAGTCATGCTGTGGATACTTTGGCACAAGTTCTTTAATCGTTATACCTGGATAGGGAAATAAGTGTACAGTGTTTGCCATGCACACTCTGAAGAGCCATGGCCCCTCTCTTCTCTATGTGTGAGTGAGTTTCAGAGGCATGCACCATGACCGTGCTTTAGAGTTAGTTCATCCATGGAAGTAGCAAAATAAATTTACTAGACAGAAATTGCCAACGCACAAGTCTCAGAAACATGGTGACTTCAGCAGTGACTGATCATTCCAGGATGTCCTCCCTCGTGGCCCATCCTGACTGGCACTGGTCATTTCCCTTCTAGCCCAGGGCTCCTCAATGGTTGCTGCTCAAATAGAAACCTCCCAGGGCTCTAGTGTGGATCACACAGCCCAGCTGCAGTGCTGTGTTTTCCAGGTCACACTGAAAGGCTTCATTAGTGGTATAACACGTCAATACTAGTCACTTAAGAATGTAAACAGCCCCAGAAACAGAACCAAGCAGGCTCTCTGCCATCTGTTCCATGTGCAGTTTACTGTTTTCACCATGGGTACTGATTTCCACTCTCTCAGATGAGAGGGGCCCTTGATCAGCTCACTGTCCCCGAGTAGCACATGGGCAATGTCAACAGCTTGCTCTGATGGTGGGGGGCCCAGGGCTCTGGCTCAGCAGGAGAGGTGGCAGCAGCAGCTGGCATGGTGTGAGACCTACTTCCGTCTCTCTCCTCTCTCTCTCTCTCTCTCTCTCTCTCTCTCTCTCTCTCTCTCTCTCTCTCTCTCACACACACACACACACACACACACACACACACACACAAAGTAAGCTGTATCTTATTATTAACGATGGCACCTAATATACAACCATGTTTCCCACTTTTGTAGCCTGACAGGAGACTTCCATCTCTCCTCTTCCCTTCTAGCTCATAACACCCAGATCCTTATGTCAGGTACAACTAGGAGAGTGGGAAGTGAAGCAACCCCACTTTCCTGGAATGGAATCCACTTTTTGTCATTAGAGACAATTTTACTTTCCATTGATCTGATCAGGAATACACCCTGTATTCCTGTCTTACATTCATAAACTGTGGGATAACCTCAAATCTGAACAGAGACCCCAATTTTCTACTACCACAGAGTCCAAAGAAAGCTACAAAGGCCCATTTTGTATCTAACACAGTCTGCCAGCTAACACAGTTGGGCATGCAGGTTGGCTGTGTGGGGTGTAGTTCCGTGTGCAGCCAGTCCTGCATGTGAAGCTGGGCCTCTTTCCATCTAGGCTCTAGAAGTTTTGGGATTACTCACCTATGTAGGAAATGAAAACCTGAAGATTTCTCTAGTTCACATGAGTACTCCGTAATGAATAATGGGGCTGACCTGAGTATCCTTTCTAGAACTGGAAGACAAAGTCACATTTAGTCTGACTCCTAGCTGCTCTGCCTCCCTGGCTCTGTTCCTCTCACATCTCAGTGGCAGGATAGCACTCTATTTCCTCCACTCTAGGATGGCTGTGTCTACCAATATTCAGACAGTTCCTCCTGCTACCACCACTCTCAATGCCTAACCAAGTTGGCATTCTCCAAACTTCTCCAAACTCAGATACACAAAGCCTTTAGTCCTTGACTCACCTCCTTGTTCCCATATGTAGCTGCTATCCACATAGCCTAAGACCTCTATACAACTACCAAGAATGCCCTGGCACCCCATCTACATCTGCCTAACACTTCCTGAATGCCCACTCCACTAGAACGGAAGGCTCCATCTGAACTGTCACTTCATGCCCTGACTGAGTGGTCTTGATGCTCCAGGCTCACACCTTCTACAAAGCTGCTGGTTCTCTTTGACTGAGACATAGCAGCTATTATTCTTCATATTTTACCCCAGAGCAATTTGCATGTGCTCTTTTCTCCTTCCAGGAGCTCTGCCCATAGTTGCTGTCCCGAATTCCCCTGGTGCACGTCCCTGTCCTGCTTTCTGGTCTTCACAAACCTGTCCCTTCTGTCTCTATGATCTGAATCATGGAAGGAGAAAAATGTCTGCACATCTGTGTCTCTGCACAGACCCATGACCTTGGAGAAAACTCACCCTCAGGAGGTTGATAAATGAAGCCTCTAGTCACCACATGAAGCCAGTGCCTGTTTGATCCATGAGCAGACATCAGATGCCAGGCATTTCCATGGAAAGATGGTCCCTTATCAATAGTCACAGACCAAGGGCATGTTCTTCTCTGAGAACCTCCTTGAAGGGGCAGCTTTGAGGCATGGTTCCTGCCCCTTAGGTCTGTGGCTGAAGTTTAGATGAACCTGTCAGTAGGGAAGAGCAGGTGAAAGCAAGAGGAACATGTTGACAAGTCCCCTGTGTCTGTGAACAGGGGTTGTGGTAGTTTGTATTGACAGTCTGATAGAATCTGGGATCTCTGGGAGATGTGCATCTGGGCATGCCGTGGAAGGTCATCTAGGCTCATCTTGATTCCCATAATTGAAGTGAGAAGACTCATCTGCTGTGGGTGGTACCATTGTCTGCTTGTATCCTGGACTAGACAAGTGGAAAACAGAAGTTGATCCAGCTACCTCGGACAGAGATGTCTGGACCT
Organism: Apodemus agrarius; assembly: GCA_964023405.1. NCBI lineage: Eukaryota > Metazoa > Chordata > Mammalia > Rodentia > Muridae > Apodemus > Apodemus agrarius. Next base: position 1,554,049 of record OZ030020.1, read on the forward strand.
TGTGTCTGTCTCTTTTGCCCATGGCTTCCTGGAAGACTGGATGCCATCCCAGTGGGTGCAATCCCAGGCATACTAAAAATGACATGCATAGGGTTGCAGTCACATCTTTCCTACCTACTTCTGGTTCCAATAACTCATGCCGAATGAAGCCATGTTTGGCACAGACAATACAGTCATCATGCTTAAATAGCTCCCAGCCACAAGTGAGCTGCATATTAAGGTTTTCTCGACCTCTGTATCTCCAGAAAGGCTCTACAGCCCACATGGTGGAGCATTACAGACTTAAATGGGTAATAGAGTTGAAACTGTTATCACTTTATTCTGGTGAGCAACAAAATTCACGTCCAATAAACAAACTGGCATTACCAGGTCACTGCACCTCAAACAAATCAAATCAAATGCACACTTGTTTGTCAGTTTCTCCTAAATCCCAGTCACAGAATTGTGTTCTGAAGGACATCAACACACAGGTCCCTGCCATACCTTCAGGATTACCATCTGCTGACATTATGTGGCTCTCCATGGTGGAAAGTAGAACCCACACAGATGCAGAAATGGCTAAGGACAAATAGAGCCTACCAGGGTGAAGCTGCCTATGTGCTGTGTGCTTCGAAGAGTCTCTGCCATTTCCAAGCTCACCACTTCATTGTGGATTTTCCCATCATTTATGCTTAATTTTTTAAACTTACAGTTATTGTCAACTCAATGGTGTAAATTTGAAATAAGCAAAAGTATCAAGACATCAATACCTTATGATATACATTTATGCTTTTGCTCATCCTGTGATACTAAGGTTTTCATTTTTATTTATGTATATGAGAATTTGCCTGCTTGTTTGTAATTGGGCCACATGCATGCAGCACCCATGGAGTTCATAAAAGGATGTGGAATCCCCTGGAGTATCAGACAGTTGTAAAGTTCTATGCAGGAGCTTGGAATAGAACCTGGGTCTTCTGCAAGGAACACTGGTTCCTAATTGATGGGTCAACTCTCTGTTCCTTGGGGACATTATTTTAAAATAAGCATACTATCACAAATGCTTGGGGAGAGAGGAACCAAAGCTCTGTGCTTTAAAGGTTGTTTCACAAACTATTATTAAAGATACTTGTGTATGTATCTTGGTGTAGAGAACTGCCCCACCTTCCTCAAGGCCTTTTACAGAGATACACAGAAAGGTTGACCCTTCCCTTATGTCTCCCTCTGGCAATATGTCTTTCTTACTGTGTCTTATAGCCAATCCTAAGGTTGGGTGTACTTTTCCTATGGTATACAAGAGGGAGGACAGGTATTCCTCTCATTCACAGAACAAAATTTCTCATACCCAAAGTCAGGTGTTACAGATCTGACAGAGTTCCTAAGATGGGGAAGCCTACTGTCTCCCACACCTGAAGGTTCAGCTCAAAGCCTCAGTCATGTTGGCCTATAGGAAACATAGCCACCCTTGAGACAATGACCTTGTTTTCTTCACCTCTGTCCCTGATACTCAGGGCTGACATGGTAAGCTACACCCAGTCTACCCAGACTTGGTATTCTGGATCTATCTCTGTTTTCTCCACAGCCAGGCTCTAAGATAGACTATGTGACTGCAAACCAGGCTATCACTATGCCTTAGATGTGTGATGTAGAATAGTCTCTAATTGTGTGCTTAGCCAACACGCTACAGTGAGGAAGTAATACACAAACATTTTGAAACAGAAAGTGTTATAGCTTTAAGGCAATAAGCTGCTACTTTGGTGGCTATAGTTTCTTGCTGTCATCTAAGTGCAAAGTGATCCTTGTGATGCAGACAGGCACATTCCCAGCTGAAAGAACTACCATGTGTGAGTACATCTCCCACTTCCACAGAAGGAAAGGACAGATGTGTCAGCAGTGGATCAGCTGTTGGGATAATTATACTCAATAAGACATGACAGGCTCCATCCCAGCCTAGTTTTGGGTTCTCAGTGAACTCTCAGAGGGGGTCCCGCTGACACTTAATTGTGCCTTAGAGCAAGAAGTAGGGAGCTTTGCTGGCTTAACTTACTGGGGGATTGGAAATAGTGTGTCTTAAGTTACAGAAGGATAGGAAACAGGGTCTCAGCTGCAACCATTTCTCCAAAAAGGACCGCAGAGGCAGCAGCAGCATCTTTGTACGGGAATGCTAAGGAAAAGCAGAGGTGAGGCATGAGTTTCTTGTGCAGCCTGACATCCATGTTCCTCCCCCACCTCCTCCTCAAGCTATCCTAGACTCTATTGTAACAGTAAACCGAATATTTTGGCTTTGGTTCCAACAGTTGAATATTTATCCAGAAACTAAGAAACCTTGGAGGGCTGAGTTACTGCTCAGTTACACTGTTGTTTTACAAATCTGGAGACTTGAGTTTGATCTTCAAAACACCAGCCTCCGCCTCCCCGTGCCCCCTCTCCTGTTAAAAGCCAGCATGACAGCACACATTTGTAATCCTGGTATTGAGGAAAAGGCAGACTCCGGGGGTTCCCTGGTTAGTTAGCCTAGCCTGTTTGGGAAGCTTCAGGCTAGAGAGAGATTCTGTGTCAAATCTTAAATAGAAGGGGCTGACAACATTGATCAGCAGGTAAAAGCTTACTTTGTAAGCTTGATCTGCTGTTTGAGTCCCACTAAAGGGAAGGAGCGAATCCACTCCCAAAAGCTCTTCTTTGACCTCTACATATAAACCATGACACACACACACACACACACACACACACACACACACAGAGATAATTTTGGCATTATGGTTTCTTTGAAAAACAGAAATATTACAGGCATTTGTTTTTGCTTTAATCCCAGATGTGGGATATGGGGCTGCTTCAGATTGTCCTCACAGTTGACTGTGATTTGCCTTGTGCTCTAGCAGGGGTGTGATTTTTCCAGCTTCAGATAGTTTCTTTGTGTGATGTTTGAAAAATTCTGGGGACTTTTCAGACTGTATATAAATGCTAGAGTGAGCACAGAGAGGCTCATCTAATTATGGTCCAGGGTATATAGGCTATCTTGAGCTGGCCACAAAATCTGACAGTGTCATGAACATTGTACAGATTTTGTAGGCACAAAAGATTCATGATTGACAGAGTCAGGAAGTCTCGCATCAAGATTCCAGAGATCCACTTAGGACAGAAATAGGATATCAGAAAAAGAGTCTTGGCAAAATGGCCCTGAGAACCAGTCTAGTGTATGAATCTGAAATGCTGATTTCTGTGCCACAATGGAGAACCCAGAGTGCCTGAGAACTGCAAGGATGTATTGGAGCTGCCCAGGAGAGAGGTCTGTGTGCTGTAGGCAGCAGAGCTTGAAGAGTTGGGCTATTCGAGCTGGCCAGAGTCCAGATGGTTTCATGAGTTCTGGGTACCTGAACTGGAGCTGCAGGATTTTGTATTTGCTCAGTTAGACTTTATTGCTTGGTCCAGTTTTTCCTTGCTGGTTCTTTATTCTTGCTTTTGGAACAGGAATATTTACTCTGCACCATTGTATGTCAGGAGAATATAACTTGCTTTATATACAGGGCTTCAAAGTTAAGAGATTGCCTATGTCTCAGAAGAAACTCTGCACTTACCTCTTTGAATGACTTTGAAACTGTGAAAGAGGCTGTTGACGTTGACTGAGTATACTTTGCTTTATGAGATGGTCATGAATGTATGATGACAAACTACAGTGGAGATGTGAAGATTAATTTTTACTGTCAACTTGGGGACATTAAAAATACCATTGCAATGCACATCTAGGCATATCTGTGAGGGTTTTCTTAGACTAGGTTGACTGAGGTACAGAGACTCACCAAACACAACTGTGGACTATTGCATTAAATCTCCAACCCGAATAAGCCCATGCAATGAACACACAACTAAGTTATAATATTTGTAAGCTGCATGCCTAGATTGGGTGGATATACCACTACATTACACTACTCTACTCCCTAGCTATGAGATCTCTTGATACTTGAAGCTTCTCTAGGCCATATGGTTCTGCCTCATTTTCCTCCTACTTCCTTTTCCTGTCTTCCTCTCCTCCATCTCCTCCTCTCTGCCTCCTTCTTTCTCTCTCTCTCTCCCTCTCTAAGAACTCAAGCTCTACCTTTACACTACCCAATCACATATCTAGCCTTTATTTGACTAGTTAAAATGGGGAAAATGTTCATATGACATCACCTGAGTTTGTGATCCACTCCTCCTAGGGGCAGCCCCTCTTGAGGAAGCAGAATTAACATCAAAATACAAAGAGCACCAGGGAAATTCACAACAGTGGACATCATTACATGGGTTGGTGTCCCAGGTAGAATGTACAAGAGAACATGAACTGAACACTAGAATTCATCTCTCTTTGCGGGTGATCTGTGGTTGTCTGTCTCAGACTCCTAATGAAGCCTGTCCTCAAAATGTAAGAGTAAACCTTTTCTTCAGCTATTTGTCAGATGTTCTGTTACAGCAGTGGGAAAAGGTCATTAATATACTAGTCACACTAAATACTTGTATCTCCTCAATCTCCAGTACCCAAACAAAATAAAAGGAATAAAGAAACAAATTTAAAATCCCATCAAACTACAAAACAGGATAAATACCAAATACGAAAATGCACAATACAGGCTAGAGCAACCACTCAGCATCTAAGATCACTTGCTGCTCTTGAAGAAGACTAGGGTTCAGCTTATGTGACCCATATTGGCTCAAATGCCCTCTTCTTGCTTCAGGAAAACATGCCATATACCTACATATATGCAGGCAAAATACACATATAATAATCAATAAAATAAAATAAATACCTATAGAACTAACATCACCCAAACCCAAACTCCACATTAGGCATATCATGGTCAGACCACAAAAGCAAAAACAGGAAGAGAGAGGAAAATAAGTTGGAGACTGGAAGGATGGAATGGGCAGGAATGAATAAATGTGGGAACTGGAGGAGTCAGGGATGGAATATGGACCATGCCTTCTAGGGTTGTCGGAAGCCATGCCAGTAGGCAGCTTGTGAGTGAGATGTAAGAAATGTCAGGACAACAGATGACCCAGTGAAGAGCCCAGTGTACAGCACAATTGTGGTTTACAGAGAATGAGAAAAATATCTTCAACAGAAAGAAGGACGTTTCCTGCCATCAGCCCCACACTTGTGAAACATTCTGATTCTTCAGAAAGAAAGGAAATGATCCAGATCAGGAGTTCAAGGTCCCACAAAGCAGAGCATGAGGGAAGAAGAAAGCATTCACCCCTCCTTCACATCTCTTAAAGGCTTTAAGAGGCATTTGCCATGAATACGCATTTGATGGTACAACACAGAGGCCTTGAGACTCAGCACTTGGTCACAGGACACCCCGGGCACAGCACATATATTCTGAAATACATGTACTTTACAAACATGACCCTGAGCAAGGTCTGGGGTGGCCAGAAAGTAGTTTTTAAATGAGTAAATACTAAGGGAAGAAACAAAGTTTGACCATATGGGACACAGTACTGCTCTTATCCCAGACAGCAGGGAGGACAGAGGAGCCAAAGCCAAATATAGAGAAGGCTGCAAGGAGGGCCATCCTTTACATATGTCTTCCGTCATGCTGCCCTTGAGCAATATAAATGTACTAAGGAGAAGAAAGACTGTTTTCAAAATAAATAAGAAAATTGTAATGTACCATATACTCTAAATACACAAAAATCTGTAAGTTAATATTATGCCTTTGGAGGTCAGAAGTCTAAAGCTGAGTCATTACCATACTGTCTCCTGGAAGCTTCAGGGTAACACAGGAGTGTATGACTCCTGTATCAATGCAGGGCACCCTACTTTATGCTCAGGGCTTCATCTGCCTCTCTGCCTTTGTTTCTTCTTCTCTCTACTCTATTTCTCAGAGACCCCGAGCTTCCCATCTCTCTCCTGCTACAACACTGCCACTCATAGAAAAATTAAAGCGTCCCACTTAAATATTCTTGGCTTTATATCTGTAGTATTTCAGAATTAATTTTCTAGCCCTTGCTCTTTAGAAGTCCTTGTAAGTCTACCATGATTCAAGAGTAGTTTGTACAATGACTATTCTTTTAGACTCATTTGCTATTAATAGTTTTGTTGAAGATTCCATTAAAATGAAGAAGTACATATTCTAAACCCTCCTACAGAGTGTCCCATCAATTGTTAAGTGATTTCCCTTCCCTATGGAGTGAGGAGGCCAAATGTTCTGGCAGGCTTGTACTATTATTGCTTTCTGTATTTTTGTTGCTTGGTACATATATATTATGTATTGTTGTAACTTGGTACATTGGGCATCTTATCATTACATAGTGTCCCTATTTGGCCCTAATTATTTTCTGGTTCTGAACTCCAGTTTGTAAGAAACCAACATAGTTTTATGTGGAGGTCCTTGATCCACTTGGAGTTGAGCTTGGTACGAGGAGATAAGAGTGGATCAATTCTCATTCTTCTGCATGTTGACCTCCAGTTGAGCCAGCACCATTTGTTGAAAAGGCTACCTTTTTTCCACTGGATTTTTTCAGCTCCTTTGTCGAAGATCAATTGGCCACAGATGTGTGGGTTCAATTCTGGGTCTTCAATCCCATTCCATTGATCCACCTCCCTGTCACTGTACCAATACCATGCAGTTTTTAACACTACTGCTCTGTAGTATTGCTTGAGGTCCGGGATACTGATTCCCCCAGAAGTTCTTTTACTGTTGATGATAGTTTTAGCTATCCTGGGGTTTTTGTTATTCCAGATGAATTTGAGAATTGCTCTAACTCTATGAAGAACTGAGTTTGGATTTTGATGGGGATTGCGTTGAATCTGTATATTGCTTTAGGCAAGATTGCCATTTTAACTATATTAATCCTGCCAACCCACGAGCATGGAAGATTTTTCCATTTTCTGAAGTCTTCTTCCATTTCCTTCTTCAGAGAACTGAAGTTTTGTCATACAATTTTTTCACTTGTTTGGTTAGAGTCACACCAAGATACTTTATATTGTTTGTAGCTATTGTGAAGGGTGTCATTTCCCTAATTTATTTCTGTCTGCTTACCCTTTGACACACTAAAATTAATAGAAAAGAAACTGGGGAAGACCCTTGAGGACATTGGCTCAGGGGGAAAGTTCCTGAACAGAACACCAATAACTTATGCTCTAAGATCAAGAATAGACAAATGGGACCTCATAAAATTGCAGTTTCTGTAAGGCAAAAGACACTGTCAAAAGGACAAATCGGCAACCAACAAATTGGGAAAAGATCTTCACCAACCCTACATCTGACAGAGGGCTAATATTCAATGTATCTGAAGAACTCAAGAAGTTAGACCCCAGAAAACCAAATAACCCTATCAAAAATGGGGTACAGAACTAAACGAAGACTTTTCACCTGAAGAAATTCGGATGGCTGAGAAACACCTTAAAAAATGTTCAACATCATTAGTCTTTAGAGAAATGCAAATCAAAACAACCCTGAGATTTCACCTCACACCAGTCAGAATGGCTAAGATTAAAAACTCAGGAAACTGTAAGTGTTGGCAAGGATGTGGAGAAAGAGGAACACTCCTCCACTGCTGGTGGGACTGCAAGCTGGTACAACCATTCTGGAAATCAGTCTGGTGGTTCCTCAGAAAACTGGACACAATACTCTGGAGGACCTAGCCAAACCACTCCTGGGCATATACCCAGAAGATTCCTCAGCATGCAATAAGGATACATGCTCCACTATGTTCATAGCAGCCTTATTTATAATAGCCAGAAGCTGGAAAGATCCCAGATGTTTATACCCAATCCACATATCAAATGATGTCCAACAAGAAGGAAGGAGTGGACCCTTCTTTCCAGTGGTTCTGGAAAGGCTCAAAGCATCAATGTAGGGGAATACCAGAACAGAGAAGTGGGAAGGGGTGGATGGGGGAACACAGGGAGGGAAAACGGCATGTGGGACCTTTGGGGGGGGGGCAGGGAACCAGAAAAGGGGAAATGAAATGTAAATATAGAATATATCCAATAAAAAATAAAAAGTAAACCAACATAGTTTTCTTCTGTGTAGTGTCACTGTATACAATTTCTGCATTTTGACCAGTTGTGGTTTTCTGTCATGGTCTCCATCTGCTGTAAGGAGAAGCTTCTTTGATGAGGGGTGAGAGCTATACTTATCCTAAACTTATCTGTGAGTGTAAGGGTGAGTATTCAGAATACAGGTAGAAATTGTTTTTCTTTAGAAAAAACAGTAGGAGGTTTTTTGTAAGGTCTAAGATCTCTCCTGGAGGACTGGTAACTTCTTAAAAGAGACAAAGGAACTATTATAAAGGAAGATGAGAATCACAAAGCATTAATGGCTGGCGCCATGTTCCTGATTGTAGGGCATAGCTTGTGGCCACTCACTGAAGATTGCTTCTCCTTCCCTGCCTGATTTTGGTCAGCACTGCTGAGCAGGGATGCAGAGAACAAGGAACATAACCTGTTAAGAGTGTACTATACAGCAGAGCCAAAAATCATTGTTTGCCTTTTGAGGAGTAGGCAAAACATAGCATAGATAACTATTGAGTGGAATTTCAATAACAGCTGAAACCTCGTGATAAAAAGATGAAATGTCTTAACAATAATTGAACAGAAGTAGAAATGAAATATACATCAAGTATCAGTGCTATACAGGAACCCACAAGAGATTCAGAGGCAGAGCTGGGGATGCAGCTCATGGGGTAGTCACCTCAGGTTCTGAACACTTGGAAGAGGAATAACTTTAGTCCAAGGATAGCCATCTACCTGTCAGATGTGTGCAGAGTCACGTAGGTGCTCATTGTGCCCTGGATACTGGGAATTTATCAGTTAGCAAAGAGGACAGAAATCTATGCCTAGGAGTCTTGTATCTTAGTGAAGGAGATAAGAAGCACAATAAACCCAATAGGGATGATTAATTTGGTTAAAAAATGCTGAACACTGACTAGCTAAAATGATGCAACTCAATTTCTTACAGTTGTAGAGACCATCAGTACAAGACCAGTGATAGGCAGTGTCAGTCTCAAGTGAGGGCTCTCTTGCTAGGTAGCGTCTAGCCATAGCCTTGCTGTAACCATGTTGGTATGTATGTGTAGATGGAAGGGAAGAGTAGGACTCCCCCATTCCCTCCTTATAATTATACTCACTCTACTGGATCAGAGGGCCATGTCAACGAACTCCCTTGAGTTTAATTAAAGCATCATTGATACTTTCTCTGAGTACAGCCCTGCCAGAGGTAAGGCTTCATTCAGCATGGACATTTTGAGGAAACAGGAAGTGTGATGGGTTTGTAATACTATCCAACCATAAGGAATTTGGACAGGAATTGGTTAGGATGTAGGTCTTGTCAAAAGATAAGTTCAGAAAACCAGATACAGACAACAGTAAATGTGAGAGCAGCCATTTCAAATTTTGTTTCTATAGAAAACTGGTTTTTTTTAGAAATGTAATATCTACATTCTTCCACCTAGACCTCAAATTCTCCAGAGCTGTTATGAAAAACAAAATTATAAAATTTACATAAAAGTATATGATAAAATAAAAATTACAATATTTTTAAAAAATAAGATAGGATATCAAGAAAGGTGGCCAAGTCTTAGAAAGTCTTAGAAATTCCCTCCCTTATTAGATTTGTAACTTTTAGTTTCTGTGGTTAACAAATTGACTTTATTTTATTTTTAATATTTCCTATATATATTTAATATTTCCTATATACATGATATATTTGCATAATACCAACTCATGTCTCTGTCCCCACAGTCCTCTCACATTTGCAATCCTTATTTTTCTTTGATTCCTATTGTTATGCAGCATCTACAGCTTATGTAGGAGGGTTGGTGCAGTCTCTGGTTATACGTGGGCAAGAAGTGTGGAGAACTTGTTGGCTAAGCCAGCTGCCCACTTGAACCATCTTTCCTAATAGTTCAATTGCCTATGAGAAAATCTTACTGTTCAGCTGCCTATGGGGAAATCCTACCAATATTGGTAGAGCTGAGGGAACATCACTATCTCATTACACAGGGTCTCTGCCAAATCCTTTGGTAGAGTAAAAGAGGACTGAAGGTTACATGACATCCTAGATGTTCTTATTTGACACATCTAAAAAACTCCATCTTCCACAGGTCTTCACCTTCTGAAAGTCACCTGAATAGCCTTGAGTTTTCCATCACATACACAATGTAGGTAGAGGGCTGGGGTGGCCTTGCTCTGTGTCTAAGCCATAATCAATTCTCCTCTGTGATCAAGCATCCTATCCATCCAGAGAGCTCGGACAGGGGAACAGTAGCTCATATAGGTAGGGGACACTACCACCTCTGTTCTAGAAGAGTGGCTGAAGGATAAACTGAACAGGTTTGATGCCAGTAAGGTAAAGCATACCTTGAGCTAGCTGCCTGCCCTGAATCCAGCCCTCCTCAAAGTGGACGTTATTCAGATGTGACTTAGAGAAAAAAACCATTCACATTTAAGCCCAACCCTTTGAGTGGGGACCATGCTGTGATATGTAGAAATATATTCTAGGTGATATAGAATGTGCAATACACTATATGAAATAGGTTATCATAGCCTAGGTGCATAAATTATGTAATATGTGATTGATTAAATGCTGTAATGTAGCATACAGTATACCATACAAAATAAAGTCAAATATAATTGTGTATATATATTTTGTGCAGTGCCTGCAATTTTGCTCCTCTCACTTCAATCAGATAGACTGACCATTGACAGGAGACCCGAACACGTGTTTCTTTTATATATATACACATATATGTATATATATGTATATATATATATATATATATATATATATATATATCAGTTTTTAAAAATATTTATTAATTTCTTTTTATTCATGAGAATGTATGTATACCTGCATGGTCTATATGCAGGTACCCTTGGAGGCCAGAAGAGCATGTCAGATCACACCAGAACTGGAATTACATGTAGTTTTGAGCCACTGTGTGGTTGATGGGAATTAAACTGGGATCCACTTCAAGAGCAGTAATTTGCTCGTAATCGCCAGGCCATCTCTTCAGACCAATGTCAGTAAATTTATATATAGGTCTTGCATCTGATTCTTCCTTGCATCTGGAGTTCTTGATTTTGGTCATAACTTATGTATAACTACTGTTGATGACTATTTAGAAAATATCTCACTCTATAACTTTTTTATAGGATTTTACTGCACATACAGTGCATGTGCAGATGTTCAGGGTTTCCGACACTTTCTAGGAGCTACACAGCCTCAGGCAGCCTCTGTATATTGCCTACCATGGTGACACATGCTGTGGATGCCACTGAGATGATATTGTGCAGTGCCTGCAATTTTGCTCCTCTCACTTCAATCAGATAGACTGACCATTGACAGGAGACCCGAACACGTGTTTCTCCTGTAGATGTTGACAGAGTGCTGTTATTTCCTGAAGAAGAACAGTTCAATTTCCTGGCTAGCTGCTCAGCATCTCATCCTGGGTGGGGGACACCATCTCTGGGTTGCTGTGAGTGGGGCTTCAACCATAAGGATGTCTGATTGGGGAAATGATTAAAACTGATCTGTTCACCTCAGACTTAACGTCAGAATGATTACCCATCTCTGTGTTCATGAAGTCTATATTGCATGCTGGGGATAGAGATACCGAGATCTAATTAAATACTCCCAGTGTTTTCTTTAACTCTATGTGGCCAAGTAAGATTGGTTGTGCAAAGCTTACATGCTATGAGCTTATCCATGTCGGTCAGTGGGCAGCACTGGATAGTGCTTGGTGCACTGGGAAGGGCAGCAGTGCCCATAGGTGATAAGTCTGAGGTTCCCTGACACCTCAATGTGCCCTCTGCTCTCTGCAGCCTGAGGCAATGTACAAAATCCCATCTGTCTTTTTCTTAAAGGGGGCAAATATCAATGGTCTTTCCATAGTGATCACCCAGGGCTTCTTCAGTGTTGCCAAGGAGAATGTTACAAACTGCAGGCAATTTCCCAGCATATAGCCATGTTCTATTAGATGTCAGGGAAGACGCACAGTCTAATCAAATGGATTTCAGCTATGAGAATAATCAGGTTACTTCTCTATATAGCTTACATTTGCATTGAGACCTGAGGCTCTCAGGACAGAATCATATGACATTGGTCATCTTCCACAGGACAGAATAAGGACTAAAGCTATCTTTCTTCTCCTCCTTCTCCTTCTCCTTCTCCTTCTCCTTCTCCTTCTCCTTCTCCTTCTCCTTCTCCTTCTCCTTCTCCTTCTCCTTCTCCTTCTCCTTCTCCTTCTCCTTCTCCTTCTCCTTCTCTTCCTCCTCCTCCTTCTCCTCCTCTTCCTCCTCCTTCTCCTTCTCCTCCTCTTTCTCCTTCTCCTTCTCCTCTTCTTTCTTCTTTCTTCTCCTCCTTCGTCATGTAAATTCTAGCTCATTTTTATATAACCAACTCGTCTGAGACTAGTGTTCTGAGAACATATCAAAGAACTAAAGGAGATACCCCTACTCATAGTTTGGAAAAGATGCTAATGGGAACCTCCCTGCAGTACCCATGAGAAGAGGAGCCACAAACTATTGTCATTATTTGAAAAGGATGCTATTAGAAGAACTTTCTTGACATCCATCCTTCTTCTCTGGAGCCCTCAGACTAGAAACACATAAAGCCTCTGCAGACACTAAGCATGTACATCTGGCCTTGGGAGGCAGTCTACAGAGTGATCTCCCTTTGGGTGACCTTGATATGATTTTGTTTTTCTATTCATTTCCTGATTTTTCTGTCTCCCCCTCCCACTACTTCCTGGACACTCAAGACTTCCCACTAGGTACTCTGACCAGGGACCATGGAGAACACCTGATTTCTGTCACCACTCATAAAAGTAGCAGCAAGTTTCTGTGTCAAATGGGCAGCCAAATGGGCAACTGATGGTCACCTTGGGCCCTTGGTAGCAAGTCAAATTCAGTCCTAGGAGTACATCTCTTACTACTCTCTAAGAGCTTGTAGCGTTACAAGCTAGGTTGTAGCCTGTAATGCTAGGTTGCCTCTAGGCTAGACAGAGTGTATACTTGATACAAACCCATCTGCAAAGCCTAATGCTCCTCACCTTTCAGTACATGTCTCCCAGGTGCACCACTATAGTCCTGTATGATCTTTTAGATTTCTGAGACACTAAAATCATATATGACCAAGCCTCGGACCAGCTGAGTTATTTTAGATTTCCTCCTGTTTCTCTGATTATAGGATGATATATTTTCACTTTAGTATTTTGAATTTTAGGAATATTTTATTTAAAAAAAACAAGAACAAAATAGAAAGCCTCTACGTGCATATAAGCTGTCACCAGTCAGGATTTCCTGTTGTTCTTCTGCTCTCTAATATTACAAACACGGTGATACTTTCTTTCTTTTCCATAGTACACTGCATTTTAAGTGGTCATCTCTTATTTTCCTTTAGGGCTTTGACCAACTGACTTTCACCTTCAGCCTTGGATTTAGACAACATTACCAACAAAGGCACTCTGAGATCAAGGTTTCCTTTTGCATATGAAATGGATGTGCAGGCTGTGTGCAGTTTCTGGGAATATGGTTGAGGTGTGTGTGGGTGCTTTTCTCTGGGTTTGGCAGCTTAATTTCAATACAGTAAAATGCAAACACAAAGCTGGTGGCTCCTGGAGTGTGGTCTTGAACCAGAGCTAGCAACTTGACCATGTGGTTAACAGTGAGTTGTAGTTTAGCTGCTCTGTGATGATATGTTTTAGGAGAGATTTGTGGAGAAATATACCTTTCAAGTCAGGAGCCACATCTGACCAGTCTGAGTCATAATCATTTGTTAAATATGAAGCTGGTGAACAGTAATTTTCAACTTGTGTTGTCTATGTATGTCTAGAATGGCACACTCAGTTTTGAATAGGAGCTAGCCATCAGCGAAAATCACAGGGGTCTTTGGATCAGCACTGACTCTCTGTTCTATCTGCAGAAGCATAGAATTGAAGTAGAAATTTAAGCAGATATATAACGTTTTTGCCAATGTGTGATCCCAGAAAGGGCAAGAAGTAAGGAAGCCACAGCTGTGTTCATTTAAGTAGCTTATTTCAGAGATTTGATTTCCCTTTGTTGCTTAGATAAAAACCCAACTGATGGTGGTGTGTTTATACTAAGAACATGACAAGAAGCAGAAGAATATTGAGAATGTTTCCTCTTTATTGAGCCTCCTTTATGAAGAATATGCTCTGGTTAGAGTTCATACTTGAGGCTTTCCAAGGCCTCAAGAGGACATTAGACTCACCAGAGCTATAATCCTAGGGAATTTGCAAAGTTTTCCAGGCTTTTGTGTCCCAGAACAGAGAATACAACCAGGTTCAATTGGTTAGAAAATAAAACAGAGTTTATTCTCAAGAGACAACAAGTGCTGGCGAGCATGTGGAGAAAGAGGAACATTCCTCCACTGTTGGTGGGATTGCAAAATGGTAAAACTGCTCTGGAAATCAGTTTGGCGGTTCCTCAGAAAATTGGGCATGTCACTTTCAGAGGACCCTGGCATACCACTCCTGGGCATATACCCAGAGGATTCCCCTGCATACAATAAAGACACATGCTCCACTATGTTTAAAGCAGCCTTGTTTATAATAGCCAGAAATTGGAAGGAGCCCAAATATCCCTCAAAGGAGGAATGGATACAGAAAATGTTGTATATTTATACAATGGAATACTACTCAGCAATTAAAAATAATGAATTCATGCAATTTGTAGGTAAATGGTTAGATCTGGAAAATATCATCCTAAGTGAGTTAACCCAATCACAAAAGAATACACATGAAATGCAATCACTTATAAGTGGATATTAATGAGTCCAGAAGCCCTAAATACTCAAGGCACAATTAGCAAGTCAAATGATTCCCAAGAAGAAGAAAGGAGAGGACCCTGGGCCTGAAAAGATTGGATCCAGTTTTGTAGACCCAGAACAGAGATATCGTGGGGAGGGATGATTGGGGAATAGTTGGGGGGGAGAGGAATTATGGGACGTATGGTGGGGGGGAACTGGGAAAGGAGAAAGCCTTTGTAATGTAACCATAGAATATAGTAAATAAAAATTAAAAAAATAAGGGAAATGCATAGGAAAAAATAAAATAAAATAAAACAGAGTTTATTAAGATATTGGGGAAACATTCCTAAGAATGGGAGTGGGCTTCTGAGAAGGAGAAAATGTGTTCTCGAAAGCCCCAGGGCCCTGACCTTCATGCCCCTTTATAGGCCAATCTACTTAGCACCCACCTCCCCCACATTTCTATGCTGCAGGCTTTTTCTTGAGCATGTTCCATGTGTTGTATGGAGTGCTGGGTGGGGGGAATGGCTTATGATTTTCCAGCAATTGGATTTTTTACATGTTAATCTTCAGGTGTCTCTTTGATTCCTAAACTCCTGTGACATGGGGAGCTGGGTGGCAAGGAAAAGAAATGAACCAAAGACCTCCAATCCAGTTATTTAAAAGGTTTGACAATTTGATCAACACAGGGCAGTCATTAGCAGATAGTTTGTGTGGTGCTAGAGCCACACAGTCTTTCAAGAAGGACCAAGTAAAACAAACCAGAGGTATCAGTCTCCCTAGAAAATTTGCTGTGTGATAAACAATTTTACATTCTTCAAAGAATATTAATTTGCTAGCCTTTTGATATAAGTGCTGATTTGAATCTGGGTGTCTGAATCAGCAATGTTTGCAGGAGCATTCAGCTCCTTGAGTAAGGGTTGGCAGATTTCTGCCTGGATCTCTGGAGTGAGTGGGACTTGTCTGTAGTAATATCCTCCCTGTGGCATTCATTTGAACATTGTGTTGCCATCTCCAACATTCCGAGACGTTTCCTCTGCCTTGAGGATGCTGCCCTCCACCTGCAAGGACCATGACTGTCACAGCACTGAAACCACTAACCTTTACTACAGGAGGTCTTGCTTCAGTCATGAGATCCAGAACCGATGCTTTACCTTTGTTTAATTCTTTTTAATACTCACTATGCATGAGGCTTGGTCAAAGCTGGCCATGTCACAGTCTCTATGACGTCCTTAATATAAATATTTTATTCCTTTTACAGTACATTTTTTAAACTGTCTTAAAGTTTTTCCTGTTATGTTACCTCAGGGTTTTTTATTTATTGATTATCAACTTTGTGACTGTTCTCTGCAATCTCTTGGGAATTTGACTTATCTCCACCTTAGTGGCCTCTACCTCTCTTACCTGGTACTGAATAGGTCCTTGTGCTACTTTGCTTTATTGTCGACTTGATGCAAGCTAGAGTCATCTGGGAAGAAGGAAGCTCAATGATGGACTTGCCCAGGTCAGATTGGTCTGTGTCCACATATGTGAGAGGTTGTCTTGATTGCTGATTGATAGGTATTCTACTGTGGGTGCCACCAACTACAGGCAGGTTAGGCCTAACCCTAACCCTAACCCTAACCCTAACCCTAACCCTAACCCTAACCCTAACCCTAACCCTAACTCTAACCTTAACCCTAACTAGTTGAAAGCTAGCTGAGTGTGAGGCAAAGAGAAAGTCAGTAAGCAGCATCCTTCCATGGTTTCTGCTTGAGTTCCTGCCCTGTCTTGCTTCACTAATGGACTGCGACCTTGAAGTGTAAGCTGAAATAAACACTTTGTTTCCCTAAGTTACTTTTGGTCAGAATGTTTTTTCATAGCAAAATAAAACAAATAAGAACAGCCTTTGATACACTTGATCAATAAAGAATTAATTTTTCCATCAATATTTCAATCTTAATTGTTTTTTCCCATCTAAGACTATGGCTAAAGGAATATATAATCATGCCTTCAGCCCAGAGGCAGCATTGGTGTCTTCTATCCCAAATACAGGCCCTGAGAGTTAACATACACATGTGTGACATTAGAAAGGCAATGCAATGGTAGAAATTATTGAGGAAGTATCAAGTAACCTGCAACAGCTTAAAGACATACAGTGTGTCACCTGTCCAAGTGGTTAGTGTTATCCAAGTGATGACTCAATGGTCCAGAATAGAGATTCTGGATGGAATGCAAGCTGTGTTTCTCTTTAAGGCCACAGGTCTTAAAGAGATGGGATACCAGAAATGCTCACACTCTGCAATTCCTTCTCATACTGTGCTTGGTAGCAGTGTTATGTCTTTTGACTTCTGTTCTGTAGGAAGTGAAATGACAAATGAAGCTAGCTATTTATGGATACTCTTGGTGAAGGCTTCACTCCTGCACTGCTGGGATGTCCACTTCATCTTGTAGAAACATCAGTGACAGTGGCAGAGATCTCTGGAACAATGTGGGGTTGCATGACTGTGTCACTAGCAGTGAAGATTTTTAGATACATTGGGGTAGATTCTTCATGTTGTAATGAGAATAATTATTGTTGAATAGTCCTTTCAAATTGTGTTGTTTCCATCTTGCGTGTCTGGTATAACTGGGTTGTTTGCAGAGCTGTGAAGTGACCACATGTATTTGTTAGGACAGGTCAGCTTCTGCTCACCTCTCAGAGTGGCTCCGCATGCTCTTCTAACCCAGTGTCTGTTTCAGATAGGCCTCAGATGGTGCCTAGGGCATGCAGCCCAAAGCTACTTTGGTTTGTTTTCACTCTCTTTACTGTAGAAGATGATAATGTGCTCATCCTCCCCTAAGGAGTTTTATTTGATGATAATAGACCTACTATTGAAACAAAACTGAAACATTGGGGCTGACATTCACAGCACATCTCACCCACCTCTGCACATCCATGTGCAGATTGCTGATTTTGCTCTCAAGGTAGCTGAACATGTCGCTGTCTGTGCTAAGAAGATGTGGTTGAGACTTGGAACAATAGCAAGTCATGCTCAAGCTTCTGCTAGTGAGTGTAATCATGCCAGACTCATGGCTGTGTTTTGGCTTTCTACACAGACATAGCTCATCCCAGTATACAGAATTCTGTCAGGCATGCTCTAGAACATGGAGATTGATGACTTTGTATTCTCTGCTAGAGAAAGGCAAGGGCTATGTCTTATATTTTTATCTCATTATCTCTTGCTCACACTGCTAAATACTTTATAGAGCTTTAATTTTAAGCAAGTGGGCATGCTTATGATGAACACCAATAGAAAGTGTCTTTTCTTCATGGCAACTGACTGACTCGGGATGACACTGATGACTCATGGTTCTGTACCGGGAAAGAGATGGTGGAGATGAAGACCTTGATATGGAGAGGTGCTGCATGGCTGTGCCTCATCAGAAAGTCACCCCACAGCCAAGTCCCTGATTCTTCCACCAGGGAGAAGACCAGGACTCAGGCTATCCCAGAGGCTTTTCATATTCACAAGTGGTTTAGTAAGTGGATGTGGTCCTGACCTCAAGGCTGTTCCTCATTCAGGATCCCAGGCTGCTGCTTGCCAATCCTCTCCAGAGACTTGAGCATCCCTCCAGTGGACAGGAGTTGCTGAGCCAGCAGGACCCACCAGCACCAAGGACAGCTCCTGTGTAACCTATGGTCAGTGGAAGTGCTGGAACAGTGCACTGTGGACATTTTTAGTGTTAATTCAAGAGATGTACAAATATTTCTATTTTTCATTTACATTATGATAATAAATTTGTGCTTTATTCTGCCTTATTGCTCACTTAAATTCAAAAACAATATTTGTTAGTCATTTAAGATATAAAGAAAGGAAGGTGAAGCAGATTTAGTGCCCTACACAAATACAGAAGCAGGGTAGCCTTGGCTGGGAATGCACGTGCTGGAACACTAACATCAAGACTTGTTTATGAATGGCCTTATGGCTACTCACGAGGCTCCTAAAATATAGTGTGCTTTCTCTCTCTCTCTCTCTCTCTCTCTCTCTCTCTCTCTCTCTCTCTCCTCTTCTAGAGGTGAACTCGAACACCATTACACAGTGTTACTTTCCACGAGTAACCAGGGTGCCATGCCCCCAATGGCATTTTGTTTCACTGGCTTTGTTAAATCTTTTAATTAAAACATGTTAACAAATGCAAAGAAAAATAAATGGCACTGCTTGCAAGGAAATTAAATTGAGGAACTAAGCCCATTTATAATTATTGTATTTCAATTAGGCTGCAACAGGGCTGGGTGAACAGAGAGATAAAAGGAAGTAACACTGATGCGGAGCTTCATAAATATTTGCAAAGTCCTGTTATAGAGAGAATGGCATAAATAATGCCTTAAAATACTCAGGTGTCCCTGGGCAGTGCCCTTTGTGTTAATTGCCAGCCCAAAAACTAAGCAAGCCTTGTGAGTTTGATGAAACATTAGCAAAACTACAGAAGGCGACTCAGTCAACAAAAGCTAGGAATTTCTATGAAGAAAGATGTTAGAGCAATGGATGCTAAGCTTTTAATTCATTATTTTAAAATTAAAATGCAATTAAACTTTCAAAAGACCAAGAATTAAATTTTAACATGTTTGCTACCCAAATATGTGATTTTCCTCCCCAGGAATAAGAAAACTCATAAGTCATCACTGTACAATTTTTAATACCAGATTTTTTTTTGGGGGGGAAAGGAGGAAATGATTACCAAATTTCTTATTCTGAAAAAAGATAATTCAGTGTCTTTTCTTTTTGTGAAATTCTATGTAAATTCTATTATCATGTTTCTATGAATGTACAGAGAGAGAAAGGAGGGGCCATGACTTCCTATCTGGGTAAGCATTCCTCTGCATGCCCAAGCTCACACGGACAGATGCAGGGAGTCCTGTGTTCTCTGTGCTCAAGGACTATAGGCAGGCTGGGTGTATAGTCTGCCACCCTTGTCCCCACACACTCAACATATTCCTGTCCCATGGCTCCAAGTTGGCTTCTGAAACACCAGAGCTGTGGCCAGAATGGTGCTCCACTCTTGGTAGCTGAGATGTGTTGCAAGTTTTTTCCTATCCATTCACATTGAGGCAGTGAGAGGCCAGTGATTGGAGAGGGGAGAGGAGGAGGACCTAAGAGAAGTGAGGAGCGGAGAGAGGCTGGGTGGACCAGAGGAGTGGAGCAGAGGAGGAGACGTGGGTGTTCAGATGACTTCGGATATATTTCTGGTGTTTTGGAGAGGTTAGAAATATTGAGATATTACTTTATCATTGTAAATTGGTATTATGAAATTGGGAGTTTCTTATAAATAAATATATTTGGTTAACTATTCAAGTTTAAGGGTCATGCTTTGCCGGATACTTGGAAGGAGTGGTGCAGAGGCTTGGTGGGGCAGTACTCTTTATTAATTATTACCCACCTACAGAGATGGAGAACAGAATTCATAACTCTTCTGTGCCCTTGAACTTCAGCTTTGTGATGAACACCATTTTCTACCACAAGTTTGGGATTTGTTTATATTGTCTGGACTAAAGAGCAGGAAGCAGCCATACATGATGATGCACACCCCAAAGGGTTTACAGACTTTCCCACAATCCATTGTCACTGACTCCCCAACGAGGCCAGGCGTCAGTACTGTGAGCACTCATCTCTGCACAGTAAGACTACATGTCTACTCACTCCAACAACAAATTCAAGCACAGAAGTAGGAAAATGGGCCTTAAATGATCTTTTAATAAGAATTTAATATGTTTTTGTATTTTTATTGTTTAGGAATGTCATACATATATGAATGTGTTTTTATCAAATCTGGCCCTTCCTTTCCTTCAGTTCCTTCAGAATGTCCCTCCTCTATAGGCTCCCAATTTTATGTGTTGTTTCTTAAACTCACTGTTTAAGAACTGCAAAACAACTGGAGAATCTGGAGGAAATGGACAATTTCCTAGACAGATATCAAATACCAAAATTAAATCAGCATCAAGTAGACCAGCTAAATAGTCCCATAACCCCTAAAGAAATAGAAGGGGTTATAGAAAGCCTCCCAACCAAAAAAAGTACGGGACCAGATGGTTTTAGTGCAGAATTCTACCAGACCTTCAAAGAAGACTTAACACCAATACTCTTCAAACTATTCCACAAAATAGAGACAGAAGGGACACTGCCCAACTCATTCTTCGAAGCCACAATTACGCTAATACCTAAACCACAAAAAGATCCAACAAAGAAAGAGAACTTCAGGCCAATTTCTCTTATGAATATAGATGCAAAAATACTAAATAAAATTCTTGCTAACCGAATCCAAGAGCACATCAAAACGATCATCCACCATGATCAAGTAGGCTTCATCCCAGGGATGCAGGGATGGTTCAATATACAGAAATCCATCAATGTAATCCACTACATAAACAAACTGAAAGAAAAAAACCACATGGTCATCTCATTAGATGCTGAAAAAGCATTCGACAAAATTCAGCATCCTTTCATGCTAAAAGTCTTGGAAAGAGCAGGAATTCAAGGCCCATACCTAAACATAGTAAAAGCAATCTACAGCAAACCAGTAGCCAACATCAAAATAAATGGAGAGAAACTTGAAGCATTCCCACTAAAATCAGGGACTAGACAAGGCTGCCCTCTCTCTCCATATCTTTTCAATATAGTACTTGAAGTTCTAGCAAGAGCAATTAGACAACATAAGGAAGTCAAAGGGATACAAATTGGAAAGGAAGAAGTGAAACTATCATTATTTGCAGACAATATGATAGTTTACCTAAGCGACCCAAAAAACTCCACCAGAGAACTTCTACAGCTGATAAACAACTTCAGCAAAGTGGCAGGTTATAAAATTAACTCAAGCAAGTCAGTGGCCTTCTTGTACTCAAAGGACAAGCAGGCTGAGAAAGAAATTAGGGAAATAACACCCTTCACAATAGCCACAAACAACATAAAGTATCTTGGCGTAACTCTAACCAAACAAGCGAAAGATCTGTACAACAGGAACTTCAAGTCCTTGAAGAAAGAAATCGAAGAAGACCTCAGAAGATGGAAAATATTTCTTGCTCCTGGATTGGCAGGATCAATATAGTAAAAATGGCCATCTTGCCAAAAGCAATCTACAGATTCAATGCAATCCCCATCAAAATCCCAACTCAATTCTTCATAGATCTAGAAAGAGCAATTCTCAAATTCATCTGGAGCAACAAAATCCCAGGATAGCTAAAACTATTCTCAACAATAAAAGGACTTCTGGGGGAATCAATATCCCTGACCTCAAGCAGTACTACAGAGCAATTGTGTTAAAAACTGCATGGTATTGGTATAGCAACAGGCAAGCAGATCAATGGAACAAGATTGAAGACCCAGAAATTAACCCACAGACTTATGGTCACTTGATCTTTGATAAAGGAGCCACAACCATCCGATGGAATAAAGATAGCCTTTTCAACAAATGGTGCTGGTTCAACTGGAGGTCAACATGCAGAAGAATGCGAATTGACCCACTCTTATCTCTTTGCACTAAGATCAACTCCAAGTGGATCAAGGACCTCCACATAAAACCAGACACACTGAAACTATTAGAAAAGAAACTTGGGAAGACCCTGGAGGACTTGGGCACAGGGGAAAAGTTCCTGAACAGAACACCAATAGCATATGCTCTAAGATCAAGAATCGACAAATGGGACCTCATAAAATTACAAAGTTTCTGCAAAGCAAAGGACACTGTCAGAAGGACAAAACGGCAACCAACAAAGTGGGAAAAGATCTTCACCAACCCCACATACGACAGAGGGCTAATATCCAATATATACAAAGAACTCAAGAAGTTAGACCCCAAAGAACCAAATAACCCTATCAAAAAAATGGGGCACAGAGCTAAACAAAGAATTTTCACCAGAAGAAATTCGGATGGCCGAGAAACACCTTAAAAGATGTTCAACATCATTAGTCATCAGGGAAATGCAAATCAAAACAACCCTGAGATTCCACCTCACACCAGTCAGAATGGCTAAGATTAAAAACTCAAGAGACAACAAGTGCTGGCGAGGATGTGGAGAAGGAGGAACACTCCTCCACTGTTGGTGGGATTGCAAAATGGTAAAACCGCTCTGGAAATCAGTTTGGCGGTTCCTCAGAAAATTGGGCATGTCACTTCCAGAGGACTCTGGCATACCACTCCTGAGCATATACCCAGAGGATTCCCCTGCATGCAATAAAGACACATGCTCCACTATGTTTATAGCAGCCTTGTTTATAATAGCCAGGAATTGGAAGGAGCCCAAATATCCCTCAAAGGAGGAATGGATACAGAAAATGTGGTATATTTATACAATGGAATACTACTCAGCAATTAAAAATAATGAATTCATGCAATTTGTAGGTAAATTGTTAGACCTGGAAAATATCATCCTGAGTGAATTAACCCAATCACAAAAGAATGCACATGAAATGCAATCACTGATAAGTGGATATTAATGAGCCCAGAAGCCCCAAATACTCAAGACACAAATAGCAAGTCAAATGATTCCCAAGAAGAAGAAAGGAGAGGACCCTGGGCCTGTAAAGATTGTATCCAGTTTAGAAAAGAAACCGAGGGGGCAGGGGGAATGATTGGGGAACAGTTGGGGGGGAGAGGAACTATGGGAACTATGGTGGGTGGGAACTGGGAAAGGGGAAAGCCTTTGGAATGTAAACATAGAATATAGAAAATAAAATATTAAAAAAAAAGAATATGGAAATAAAAAAAATAATGAATTCATGCAATTTGTAGGTAAATGGTTAGACCTGGAAAATATCATCCTGAGTGAATTAACCCAATCACAAAAGAATGCACATGAAGTGCAATCACTGATAAGTGGGTATTAATGAGCCCAGAAGTCCTAAATACTCAAGACACAAATAGCAAGTCAAATGATTCCCAAGAAGAAGAAAGGAGAGGACCCTGGGCCTGTAAAGATTGCATCCAGTTTAGTAAAGAAACCGAGGTGGGAGGGGGAATGATTGGGGAATAGTTGGGGGGGGGAGAGGAACTATGGGAACTATGGTGGGTGGAAACTGGGAAAGGGGAAAGCCTTTGGAATGTAAACATAGAATATAGAAAATAAAAATAAAAAATAAAAAAAAAGAAATGCACTGCCAGCATGTACATGAGGTAGGATCTCTTATTGGAACACGTGTCACCTTTCAGGGACCAATGTTTGAAGAAAATTGACTGTCTATTGACCAACAGTCTTTACTTGTCAATAGGTCCTCAGTTAGGTCTGAGACTCTATCACTCCTAGTTTTTTTCCATGCCTAGGTTTTGTCTGGCTTGATCTTGTGTAGGTCTTTTGCATGAAGTCACAGTCTATAATTTCCTATGTGCCATTTCTCAGCCATGTCCCAAACATACTGCTTCACTATAGTCATCTACTGTCTCTGACTCTTAGGAACGTTCTGTGCCATCATCTGTAATAATCTCATCACCTTGGTAGGAGATAATGTGATATAGATGTCCAACTGAGGGATGAGTACCATACAGTCTCTTATTCTCTACATGTTCACCAATTGTGAGTCTCACTGTTAATCTCTATAGACTTTTTTTAAATGCTTCTTTGGTGAGGACTGAGAGATGTACCAATCTATAGGTATAAAGATAAATATATAGGAGGAAGTTTAACACTATATCCAGTTAGCAAAATGATGCTTTCCTTTATGACCTATGACTTGCTAAACCACAGATTACTGGGTTCATTGACAGTGCTGGATACAAGTTCTGTCATGTGAAATGAGCTTTACATTATTCAAAAAGTGGTTGGTTTTCTTTTTTTTAATTTATTTTTTTATCGAATATCATCTTCATTTACATTGCCAATGGTAAAACCTTTCCCAATATCCTCCCTCCCCTAAGACCCCCAACCTCTCCCCTTTCTCCTTCCCCCTGCCTCTACGTATATGTCTCTCCACCCAATGCACTCCCCACTCCTCGGTTTCCCTTTGTTCAGGCCTCTGTTGAGCCTTTATCTGACCAAGGACCATTGCTCTCACTGATGCCCAACAAGGCCTTCCTCTGCCACATTTTTGGCTGGAACCATGTGTGCCCCTTGGTTGATGGTTTAGTCCCTGGGAGTTTTGGGGTGTCTGGGTGACTGAAATCATTTTTCTTCCAATGGGGCTGTAAACCCCTTCAGATCCTCTGGACCATCCTCCAGTTCCTCCATTGGGGACTCCATGCCCAGTCCAATAGTTGGTTGCTAGTATCTGCCTCTGTATTTGTAAGGCTCTGGCAGGGCCCCTCCAGAGACAACCATGCTCCTTTTGGTATATATTTGTTGTCATCCACAGTAGTGTCAGGGTTTGTTGGCTGTTTATAGGATGAGTCCCCAGGTAGGGCAGCCTCTGGGTGGTCTTTACTTCAGTCTCTGTTCCACACATTGCCTCCCTTATTGCTCCTGTGGCTATTTTGTTCCTTTTCTTAGAGGAACTGAAGCACCCTCACTTAAGTCCTCCTTCTTCTTGAGCTTGGTGAATTGTAGCTTGTTTATTTTGAGCTTTTGGGCTAACATCGCTTATTAATGAGTGCATACCATGTGTGTTCTTTTGTGATTGGGTTGCCTCACTCAGGATGACACTTTCTAGTTCCATCCATTTGCCTAAGAATTTCATGAATTCATTGTTTTTAATAGCTGAATAGTACTCAATTGTGCATACATACCATAGTTTCTGTATCCATTCCTCAGTTGAGGGACATCTGGGTTCTTTCCATCTTCTGGCTATTATAAATAAGGTGGCTATGAACATAGTGGAGCATGTGTCCTTATTGCATATAGGAGCATCTTCTGGGTATATGCCCAGGAGTGGTATAGCTGGGTCCGCTGGTAGTACTATGTCTAATTTTCTGAGGAATCACCAAATTGATTTCCAGAGTGGTTTTTCCAGCTTACAATCCCACCAACAATGGAGAAGTGTTCCTTTTTCCCAACATCCTCTCCAGCATTTGCTGTCCCCTGAGTTTTTCATCTTAGCGATTCTGACTGGTGTAAGGTGGAATCTCAGTGTTGTTTTGATTTGTATGTCCCTGATAACTAAGGATGCTGGACATTTCTTTAGGTGCTTTAGAACCATTTGAGTATCCTCAGTTGAGAATTCCCTGTTTAGGTCTGTACCCCATTTTTAATAGGGTTATTTGACTCTCTGAAGGCTAACTTCTTGAGTTCTTTGTAGACATTGGACATTAGCCCTCTATCAGATATAGGGCTGGTAAAGATCTTTTCCCAATTCATTGGTTGCCATTTTGTCCTATTGACTGTGTCCTTTGCTTTACAGAAGCTTTGCAGTTTTATGAGGTCCCATTTGTCAATTCTTGTTCTTAGAGCATAAGCTATTGGTGTTCTGTTCAGGAACTTTCCCCTGTGCACACGTGTTCAAGATCCATCTATAAGCCTCAGTGTACCTGGTTTTATGTGTAGATCCTTGATCCACTTGGACTTGAGCTTTGTACAAGGATATAAGTGGGTCGATTTGCATTTTTCTGCACGCAGATCTCCAGTTGATCAAGCACCATTTGTTAAAAATGCTATTTTTTCCACTGTATGTTTTTAGCTTCTTTGTCAAATATCAAGTGACCCTAAGTGTGTGGGTTCATTTCTGGGTCTTTAATTCTATTCCATTGATCTTCCTGCCTGTCTGCATACCAATACCAAACAGTTTTTATCACTACTGCTCTGAAGTAGAGCTTGAGGTCAGAGATGATGATTCCCTCAGAAGATCTTTTTTGTGGAGAATAGTTTTTTGCTATCCTGGGTTTTATTTTGTTATTCCAGATGAATTTGGGAATTGCTCTTTCTATATATATGAAGAATTGATTTGGGATTTTGATGGGGATTGCGTTGAATCTGTAGAATGCTTTCGGCAAGATGGCCATTTTTACTATATTGATTCTACCAATCCATGAACATGGAAGATCTTTGCACCTTTGGAGACTTTCTTTGATTTCTTTCTACAGAGACTTAAAGTTCTTGTCATATAGATCTTTCATTTGCTTCATTAGGGTCACACTTAGGTATGACATATTATTTGGGACTATTGTGAAGGGTGTCATTTCCCTAATTTCTTTCTCCTCTTGTTTATTCTTTGAGTAGAGGAAGGCTACTGATTTGCTTGAGTTAATTTTATATCCAGCTACTTTGCTGAAGTTGTTTATCAGCTTTAGGAGTTCTCTGGTAGAAGTCTTGGGGTCACTTAAGTATACTATCATATCATCTGCAAATAGTGATATTTTGACTTCTTCCTTTCCAATTTGTATACCTTTGACCTCCTTTTGCTGTCTGATTGCTCTGGCTAGGACTTTAAGTACTATATTGAACAGATAGGGAGAGAGTGGGCAGCCTTGTCTGGTCCCCGATTTTAGTGGCATTGCTTCAAGTTTCTCTCCATTTAACTTGATGTTGGCTACTGGTTTGCAGTATATTGCTTTCACTATGTTTATGTATGGGCCTTGGATTCCCAGTCTTTCCAAGACTTTTATCATGAAGGGATGCTGGATTTTGTCAAAAGCCTTTTCAGCATCTAATGAAATGACCATGTGTTTTTTTTTTCCTTTAGTTTGTTTATGTAGTGGAATACATTAACAGATATCCATACATTGAACCATCCCTGCATACCTGGGATGAACCCTACCTGATCATGGTGAATTATAGTTTTGATGCATTCTTGGATTCAGTTGGCCAGGATTTTGTTCAATATTTTTACATCAATGTTCATGAGGGAGATTGGTCAGAAGTTCTCCTTCCTTGTTTGGTCTTTGTTTGGTTTAGGTATAAGCATTATTGTGGCTTCATAGAATGAGTTGGGTAGTGTTCCTTGAGTTTCTATTTCATGGAAAAGTTTGAAGAGTATTGGTATTAACTCTTCTTTGAAGATCTGATAGAATTCCCCGCTAAGCCCATCTAGTTCTGGGTGTTTTTGATGGGAGACTATTTATTACTGTTTCTATTACCTCAGGACTTATGGGACTATTTAGATGATTTATCTGATCCTGTTTTAACATTGGTACCTGGTATGTATCTAGAAAGTTGTCCATTTCATCCAGGTTTTCTAACCTTTTTGAGTATAAGTTCTTGTAGTAGGATCTGATGATTTTTTGAATTTCCACAGCCTCTTTAAGGGCTTCTACCTGTTGACCCATGCTCTCCCATATTTCTTTGGGAGACTTTTGTGTTTCCTCTTTAAGGGCTTCTACCTTTTGATCCATATTCTCTTGTCTTTCTTTAAGGGATTTTTGTGTTTCTACCTGTTGACCCATGTTCTCCTGTATTTTTTTAAGGGAATTATTTATGTCCTTCTTGAAGTCCTTTATCAACAATATGAGATATGATTTTAATTCTAGCTCTTGCTTTGCTGATGTGATGGAGTATGCAGGATTTTCTGTTGTGGAAGAACTGGGTTCTGATGGTACCATGTTGCCTTGGTTACTGTTGGTAATGATCTTGCATTTGCCTTTGGCCATCTTGTTTTCTCTGGTGTTAGCTGGTCTTGCTGTCTCTATCATCTCTGTCCTGCTGGCTTATGTTTCTGTACTCCTGGGATTCTTTTTCTCACCAATGCCCTGCAAACAGCTGGTTCTCCAGGAAGTATCAGGTGATGGAGTCTTTCCTGTGGCAGACTTGGCAAGGGCCGAATGCCCTGCAGTCTGCTATTTCTCAAATGTTCTGCTGCTGCTGGATTTCAAATGCTTTGCTGATTCTGGTTCTCAAATGCCCCACTTCTACCAGTTTGAATGCACCAACTGGTGACAGTTCTCGAATGACCCGCTCCTGCCCGTTCTCTAGAGAGTATCAGGAAGTAAGTCTTCCCCATGTCAGAAGGGGCGCAGGTCAAATAACCTGCTCCTGCCAGTTCTCCAGAGAGTATCACGAAACAGGATCTTCCCTATGTCAGATGTGGCACAGATCTACCACATTCAATGGATGGGGCAGTGGCGATTAATCTGTTCCTGCCAATTCTCTAGAGAGTATCAGGAAGTGGGATCTTCCCCGTGTTAGATGTGACACAAGTATCTGAGAGCAGGGCTCCCTCTAACCACCAGACTCCCTACAAGTCAGATGCTCCCCCGCAGGATACATGCCCAGTCAGCTGTAGAGCTGCCCAGCTCCTACGTGCAAAAAGAACCCAGGTAGATTGTGTTCTGAGCGAGCGGTCTTTCACTCTGTTGTTCCCTGCACACCTAGTTGAGCTGAGTGCCTGGTCACAGGAGCCAAGATGGTGGTGACCTCAGACCACAGGGCTCCTTCTAACCATGGGACTCCCTGTAGGTCAGATGCTCCCCTGCAGAACACATGTCCAGACAGCTGCAGAGCCACCCAGCTCCCACGCGCAGAAGGAACCGAGGTGGACAGTGTCCCAAGATGTCCCTCTCTCTGTTGTTCTCTGTGTACCTGGCTGAGCTGGCTGCCTGGTCACAGGAGCCAAGATGGTGGAGACCTCAGACTACTGGTTGGTTTTCTCCATAACATTCATGCCACTATTGTACTAGTGTGTATTAATATGTACTAGTGTGTACTAGTATGTACTAGTGAATGTACTAGGATTATCTTTCCTGGAAGGTTAGTACTTGTAGCTCACAGAACTCATGGCTTCGTAGGTTCAATACTGTGAAAATAGCTGCCCTTCCAAAAGCATTCTACATAGTCAAAAAAATCCCCATCAAATTTTGAGCACAATTTTCTACAGGAATTAAAATAACAATTTTAATAATTATTATTTCCAAATCTTATATGGAAACATAGAAGGCCTAGGACAGGATAGCCAACTAATCCTGAATAATAATCAATCTACTGAAGGAATCATCATTATAGATTTCAAATCATACTACACAGCTATCCTAATATTGTCATGGTTTCAACAGAGATACATTGATCAAAGAAACACAGTGGAAGACACAGATATCAGCCCATGAGAATATGGCTGCCTGATTCTTGACAAAGAGGCCCAAGATATACTTAGGAAAAAAAAGACAGTATCCTCAACCAGGTAACAGGAAAATTGATCCTTATCTCTCATGGTGCACAGAACTCACATTTTAATGGATCAAGGACTAAGAACTGATACCATAGATCTCTTAGAGGAGAAAGGAGGGAGTAGACAAAAGGCCCAGGAATAACATTCCAAATGAGATCCCAATAATATAGACATGAAGACCAACACTTGACAAATGAGACCCTGTGAAACTAAAACTTTCCCTACAGCAAGGGACACTATCAATCTAGTAAGTTGGCAACCTACAGAATGGGAAAAAAACTTCACCAGCTGTGCAAATGACAGAGAATTAGTGTCTAAAATATCCAAAGAAGTAAAAGCCAAGAAAGAAAGAAAGAAAGAAAGAAAGAAAGAAAGAAAGAAAGAAAGGTAGGAAGGAAGGAAGGAAGGAAGGAGGAAGGAAAAGTGCAATTTTCATGTTTTTAAGCAGGCATTTTATATTAGCTGAAAACATAAACACACAAAGAGACACACACACTCATACACACACATTTATATCCTTCACTTGAAAAATAGGAGGTTGGAACATCTCCTCCCTATCCATCGGCATCTGGTGTAGAGAGAGAGAGAGACACACACACAGAGACAGAGACAGACAGAGAGATAGAGACAGAGTCACACAGTCACACAGACACACACACACACACACAGACACAGAGAGAGAGAGAGAGAGAGAGAGAGAGAGAGAGAGAGAGAGAGAGAGAGACAGACAGACAGACAGAAACATACAGAGACAGGGAGAGGGAGGGAGCAGCCATTAGCCCCTTCAGGCTATTCCCAAGGTCTAGCATTTAGAAGGGGAGAGGCTACAGTAATTAGCTTCACTACACAATAAATGATTTCTGTTCCTTTTTTTTTTTTAAATACATTTTCACCCTCCCTGCCTCCCTTCTTTTACTTTGAGATCAAAGGTCACATTGTACCTCAGGCTGCTTCAGCCTTCCCAGTACAGAGATTGCAGATCTGCCTATCCACACCCCTCTGCCATCTTCTGTATACCATAATCAACTCTGTCCTGTAACACCCAGCCTCCCTGCCGCCTGGCTAGACTACACTCTCCCTGGGAGCTTGCCTCAGACCTCATGCTAGGGTAATACAGAACCAAGTTTGGGATGCTTGTGCTCTGTGGTTTCCTCCTGGAGAAATTTGGGGATCAGGAGTGTAGGAATCCCCAACTAGCCTCTGTTGAGCTCCACCACACCAAAGGAGAGAGGGGTACTGCCTTGGGTTCCATACCCGACAGCTTACTGGGTAGAAGTCTGAGATGCTTTCTGGTTCCATTCCTTTGCTGTCTCACTTCTGGAATACAAAATGTGTTTTGTGAAATTTGAAGCTTTCATTCTGGTTTAAGTTAACAGCTTTCCTCTAGCATATAACATTCAAGTCGTTTCCTTTTTGGCTCTTTTGTAGGGAGAAATATCCGCGCGCACGCGCATTTGTGTTTGTTTGTGTGTGTGTGTGTGTGTGTGTGTGTGTGTGTGAGAGAGAGAGAGAGAGAGAGAGAGAGAGAGAGAGAGAGAGAGAGAGAGAGCCTGCCTCTGCTAGTAAAGGCAACTGTTCTCTCAGAGGACAGATGACATTCAGAGGACGCCCTACCCTACTGGCGCATACAGCTGGGCACAACAGAAAAGGGTTCTGACAGGAGGGTGCTGCTAGCCAACAGTGGTGGCCACGCCTGGCCGTGTGCTAGGCCTGCCCTCGAGGGGATCCCGGCCTCCGCCCCTCTCAAAGCTGCACAGTTGCTCCACAATTGCTTTAGCCCGAAGCGCTTGACATTCACCCCCGGCAGATAATCGAGAAATAACATTTGCGTTACAGTTTAACACGACCTCGGCCTCTGCAGCTCCTTTTAGATTAGCTGCTGGAAGAAAAAAAAAGAGCAGCAAAGAAAGAAAGAAAAATGGTCACTGACACCGTGCTGAGGCAGGAGGTGGGAGACTGAGCGCTTATTACTGCGGGGCACCTCTGTGCCGCCAGGAGCTGCGCTGCCCTTTTCGGCTGTGGGTGAGCGACTATTAAGGCGAAGGTATTAAAAGGAGGGCCAAGCAGTGTGCCAGAAGAGCAGGTCAAGCTGGAAGCAGAGGTTAATGGACTGACTATTACCTGTATATGAAGCTCAGTGTGGCCAATACCCAGGAGGATTCAGCTTTTCCCTCTCTACCATGAAGCTAAATGGGGGTGGGGGGAAGGTCGTTGAGCCCCAAAGGGTGGGCTGGACTTCTGATTCTCATGAAAATGAGTAAGAAAACTGTAGCACCCCTTAACACAGAAACTGTGTTAGGGAGAGGATCCTGTTCTCTTTTCACCATTAGACCCCACTCCCAGTGATCCCGAGTATACAATTGGCTTCATAGCCACCAGCAAGTCTTTGGGCCAAAGCAATGGTCTACTTTAAAGACAGAAACAGGCATTATTCAGCACTGGAAACCCATATACTTCCCTAAATGACGACTCTGTCCTGAGAAAGGCCTTTGGTTTATTCTGTCCCATAGGGAGATCCAGGAAGTTCAGGAGTGCTGGTCTGACAGCCATTGACTCTGGAGGAGACAGTGTTAGATGCTCACCAGGCAGTGTCCCAGGTGACACCCAGCACACCCCATGAACTCTCTCTCTTCCTTGTTACTTGTCCACCTTCCACCCAGGAAAGGAAAACCAGAATTTTTTAGTGGCATTCGTAGAGCAGGAGTTCTGGCTGGTGGTGTGTGCACACTGGAACAAGATGGTTCTTTCTGGCCCCTTTGACAATTACAACCTTGAGCTCTAGTGTTGAGAGGGAAATTTCTTTTATGTCATGAACTCAAGTTGCAGACCTGAAGTTTCACAGGGTAATTGGCAGACTGGCTGGTCTTGTAGCTAGACTAAAGCCAAACCCTTCATAGACAGACTATGATGTGGAAATGCCACCCAGGCTGAGGAGACTGAACTGCCGTGACTGGATGGTGGCAGCTGGCACAAAATGTTTTTAAATGCCATGCGCCTCATGCATGGGCTCTCTCCTCAAACAAGTGAACTGTGGTTACATCTTTCTTCACCTTTATTCTTATTTGCTAGGGACTACTCTTTGCTTCACGTCCACGCTACGAGGGCACACCCACAGGGAGTACATAGGTCAGACATAGGAGTCACACCCAGGGATTAAGAGCAAAAGCCTAATTCTGCTGGGGTGTTTAGCATAGTCCACGTGACTGTTAAGAGTCAAATGAAAGCATTAATTCTTTAATAAAATATAATCTGCGACTTTGAACCAGCCCAAGACTGTCTCATTTACAACTAGGAAGGCTCAGGAAAGAGAGTGAATGCTGGGGTAAGGGGAATGGGAGTTTTGCTTACAATGGATTGATTTTCAGTCACTTCTTTGAGATGTGTCAATGCCCGGAGAAGCCCTAGAAGTGTCATATAGCCTGTTCCTTATGGACTGCAGAGGCATTCCTTCTGAAACCTTGCTGGTGCCACTGACTTGATTATGGTGTTGTGGCTATGCACAGTAGCTGTGGTGACCAAGGTTCCTGCAGCATAGCGGTGTGTGAGGACACACCATAGGCTGGCCAGAGTGTCCCTACTCTGCAACACACAAAGGAAAAGAAGGTGTCTGCAACTCCCACACTGCCCCCTCTCTGGGAAGCATGGCCTTCTGACCCCTGCCAACTGTTTCTTGCTATTCAATTAAGAGAGAAAAGATTCCACTGAGAGGGAGCTGGGAGCTTCCTTTGTAATTTTTGCTGACCATTCCAGTTATGGGCATAATTGCAAGTGTATTTCAAAAGCTCAGGAATCCAAAGACACTCGCTCACAAATAACTTGAGAGTCAAACTGAAGGCACAACTGCTCAGGAAAACGTTTAAGGGGGCAATATCACAATGGCACACATTAGCATGTACAATTAATTTGTATTATTACAAGGGGGGAGTTACCAAACCAAGAATACTTCAGTGTTTAAAATGAGGTGAGCATCCATCATTTATTGACGACCTCCGCCATCCCCAATTCCAGGGTGTGACCAGTCTGTAGACTTTCACTGTGCATGCATACACACACACACACACACACACACACACACAAGTGTGGACACACACACACAATCTCTGCTTCCTGTTGGTAGAGGAAGGACTAGAGTCACTTTGGGGAGTGTGGTCTGTAACTGATTCTCAAACCATCCCAGGTTTTACCACACAAAGGCACAGCAACAATAGTCAGGCTTCCCCCTCTGCAGAGGCGAATATGAAAATGGTTTGTTTAGTTTTTAGTTCGACAACCCTCGGGGGCCGTATCTCTCTGGATACATTTATTTCAGGGTACTTAAAAGCTGACTTCTATGAGATTACCAAGGCAGTGATTACTTTTGCTGAGAAATGTGTCCTTTATCCCTCTTATTCATCCACCGCTGCGATATTTCTGTTTGTCACAACGCCACAGCCTCTGATAAATGACTGAAGGCTGACTGCTACACTTTATTAAAAAGTAATAACAATTTTTGTACGCACCCTTCACATTGTAAGGGGGGGACCATGAATCAAAGGACACTGCCTGTCTGGGCCTGATAAATGGGCCGTTTACCAGCAGAGGAGTTATTTAGGACTGGCTATTAATTTAAATCACATTTATCTTCTCTGAGTGGGGGAGGTGGCCGTGATAGGGCTGCGAATGACCAGCAGTGCGGCTAAGTGCACATTATTTATTACCATGGCCTCTACAGGGCTGCACAATATGCTAAAAAAAAAAAAGGAAAAGAAAAGAAAAAAAGACCCAGTGCCAATTACAGTGGTTAATCTCACCAGGGCAATAACAAATTTCTTCCCAACACAAGACAATTTTTATTCTTAGACTTTCTCCTCTACACACGGACATTGCTTATAATTCTCCATCATTAAACTCAATTTTCTCCCAGGGTGGCTGCTCATGGGAAGTGCTCGATTCTCTCTCCCACACCTTTGTCTGAAGAGCAGCAATATCTTAATGTACTTTTTCCATAATCAAAACTGTTCTTTTGAGCTCTTCTTGAATATTTGTGTGTAACACAGAGGAGTGGTAGACATTACATAATAGACCAGTCATATTTTAATATCATATATACTCTCATTAATAATAATGATTTTGTGTAGCTTTTCAACCCACCTAATTCTTAATAGGAGGAAAAATTGGAAATATATGATCATTAGCTATTTTTTTGGTCAATTAACTTCAATTTGGTTGATCTAATGTGGAAGATTAAAGTATTTCTAATAAAATAGGACTTGGGCAAATATTAACTCCAAGCAGGAAAAAAATTCTACTTACTGTCACAAAGCCTAAAGCACAGTTGTGCAGTTCCCCAGGAGAAAGCAGTTCTCCAGAAGGAGGCTCCCAACCCTGTGTGTTCTGAGCTCACTGTGCTTGAGTTCACCCTGCTGTCTTAAGTCCTGAGGTAGCCATGGGCATCTGGGTCTTGACTGGTTGTCCCCAATCATGCTCACATAGCTTAGCCACTGCAATGTTCTGTTCATACAGCACAGAAGTATGTGATAACAGGAATCAAAATTCAGTTCAAATCCCTCAGCAAGAATCTCCTTGGGAGTGGGGACTGTATCCACTGATTCACAAGTGGGACAGTTTTATACTAATGACTAGATGTACTGTCCTATCTGTTCCTGTAGTTGAAGTTGCATCAGAGTGTTGCCCAGGATGAATGCATCCTCAGTGGGAAACCAAAGTGGGAAACAGAGGGACTCTGGCCTGCACTGTGGCATGGGTGGTAGACATGGTTTTGTTGGCATTTCTTAGTGTTCTTTGGTGATTGGTAGCTGGTCAGGCTGTGCATTTAATTACAAAGACAAGCTGGCAGACAGATGCATTTTTTTTGAGACAAGGTTTCTTTGTATAGCCCTGACTGTCCTGGAACTCACTCTGTGAATCAGGCTGGACTTGAACTCAGAAGTCTGCCTACCTCTGCCTCCCAAGTGCTGGGATTACAGGCATGTGCCACCACTGCCCTGCTAAGACTTGCTCTTGAGAGGTGACACAAAGCCCTTTGCTGGTGCTAATCATCCAGCAGGAACCTTGGCCTCTGCCTTTCTCCACCCTTTTGCCCTTTGAGAATTGAGTTTCTCTTTCCATTTGTGTTCCTCTTCCCAAGATAAAGTCCACACAGCTTGCAGGAACTGTCTGTGTTCTCTATAGAGTTGCCCTCTTCTCATTAGCCAAATTTTATTAGTGGGTGATTAAAAGATCAACCCATTTACCTAGACAAATTTAACTGGTGTGAGGTCATGATATAATCTACTACCCAGAAAAATTCCAATGAAACAGTATTCTTTCCTCTTAAAAACTCTTAGCACTATAATTAACATTAAAATTCTGTTGTGTAGTTTTAAAAAATGATTCTTAAAGTGGTGAAATACTATGAATAACACAGGTATGCAATGGTTTGGTATTTGAACATCCTCTATTAGCCTAATGGTAGTAGTTCCTGGCCTGCTTATGGGCTGTGGAGAAGGTATGAGATTCTTGAGAGATGAAGATAGAGCTTAACTGCAAGTAAGGGTCACAGTGGGTGTGGTTTAAAAGGATCGGTGGGTGGGGGAGCACCCTCATAGAAGCAGGGTAAAGGGGAGATGGGACAGGAGGTTTACAGAGGAGAAATCAGGAAAGGGGATAACATTTGAAATGTAAAATAAATAAATAAATTAAATAAATAAAAGACTTTCCAAACTACAAGCCCATCAGGATGTGCTTTGAAAATGTCAAAGGGAGGGCATTAGCTTAACTATAAACAGCATACTAAATAAGAAGGAAAAATTAGAGTCTTACTATTTCTGGAGAAAAAGCAATGCAACAATAGCATTGCTCTGTTGCTGGGAATGTGAAAAAGAGAAGTGTGGGGGTCAGGGGTTACACACTTAGAGAAAACTGACTCTTCTTCCAGCAGCTAACTATCTCCAATAGTTCTCAGAAGACGTGGGAATTTGTGTCAACCCCTGTCTTTGTGCTGGAACATGTATTCTGCATGATCCCATTACTATGTGAGTTGGTATGTGAGGCTTCTGTGTCCAGACAACATGGTCTCCCTTCAGTCATCCATTACCTCTGGCTCTTATATTCCTTCCGAGCCTTCTTCCAAAATTATCACTGAGCCTTTGTGGGAGATGTGTGTTGTGTATTTGTTCCATTTAGGGAATCTATCCCTCTTAAATGTTCTCCTTTAGACCACTTTACCTATATCCTCTCAGGTGGCAATGGAGCGTTAGATTGTACTGTGGACAATAGCCTTGGATAACTCCAAGTAAATAAACTCTTTACTAAACATGAAAACAAGTTGGGCGGTGGTGGTGCATGCTTTTAATCCCAGTACTTGGGAGGCACAGGCAGGCAGATTTCTGAGTATGAGGCCAGCCTGGTCTACAGAGTGAGTTCCAGGACAGCCGGAACTATACAGAGAAACCCTGTCTCAAAAAACCAGAACAGAGAAATCGTGGGGGGGGGGGGAATGATTGGGGAATAGCTGAGGGGGAGAGGAATTATGGGACATATGGTGGGGGGGAACTGGGAAAGGGGAAAGCCTTTGGAATGTAAACATAGAATATAGAAAATAAAAATTAAATAAAAAAAACAAAAAACAAACAAAAAACAAAAAAAAAGAAAGAAAAAAAAAAGAAAAAGAAAAAAAAAGAAAGAAAGGTGGTGATCTTGAAACCGGGTTCTGTGAAAACCAGTGTGCACAGGTGCATTTGTATGACTGGGATGTCCCTCCCCCCCTCTGCTTCTGCTGGAAAATAAACCATCAACACTATCACCATCACTACTACCACCATCTCACCATCCTCTTCACCATTATCACCACTGCCAGTGTCACCATCACCAAAACCATCAATATCACCATTGTTACCATTCCTACCACCATCATAACTGTCATTACATCACTACCACCATCACCATCATCACCACTATTATCATTGCTATCATCACTATGGTAACTCACGGCATGTACTACTTAGCATTTATGTCAACTTGATACAAGCTAGAGTCTGAGAGCACAGAACTCAAATGAGAAAATGGCTCCATAAGATTGGGTTATTGGTCAGTCTGTAGAGCATTGTTTTTTAACTGGTGGTTGACATGGGATAGTTGAGCCTATGCTGGGATGGTGGTATGGGGTTCTAAACAATCAAGCCATAAAATGTCAACCAGTAAAAAGCATTCCCTCCTGGTTTCTGCATTAGCTCCTGCCTCCAGGTTTCTGCTGTTTGAGTTCTTGACCTGACCCTGACTCTCTTTGATGATACACTGTGGTTCAGAAATATAAGAAATATGAATCTTTTCCTCCAAGAGTTGCTTTTAGGCATAATGTTTCACCAGTTTAATAATGAAATTTCCATGCTTCCTTTATCTTACTAAAATGATATCTATTTTTCATTTAATATACCTTAAATCCTTTCTCTGTGGTAGAATATGGGAAACGCTAAAGATATCAGCTTTTTGTTACTTGACTCACACCAAAGCATGCACAAATAGAAAGCATGAAAGTCAACAAAAGAGGCCATGCATAAAAGGACCAGTGTATGAGCCAGCTGGAGTAAGTGGCCTCTTAAGTAGAGCTTTAGAGTGGCTGTGGGAGGAAGGGAGCTTACTGTATAAGGGACTAGAAGCTTGGCCTTGGGGTAATCAATCACAAAAGATCTGGAGGCAGACAGTGGCCCTGGTTACACAGCACTTTGATGCCACTGACTTTATATATATATATATATATATATATATATATATATATATATATATAAAATACACACACATACACACATATATATATACACACATATGTATATATATATATGTATATGTACATATGTATATAGGTGCATATACACACATATTAACATATACATATATATACATACATATACACATATATACATATGTATACAATATACATATACACACACACATATATATATACATATAGATAGATATGTATAGACACATATTCATATAGATAAGAAAGACTAAAGTGTTAATTTACAATACCGTATAGTTTGCTACTATTGGATCCGATGGGAAATCAGAAAGATTCACTCACAGTATGTGTGAGTCAAGAACAACCATAGTGGCTTTGTATAACACTCATACTAAGGCATGCTTGTGGTGTGGAGATGACTGAACACAGCCCTGCTTGGCCCCTGCAGCCCTCTTCCATTTCAGAAGTTACTTCATTACTTATTAGCATAAGCAATCTGGCAGCCAGTGTTCTATCTGCAGCCAGAATCCAATATGGAAAGGTCACCTGACAACAGCCAAGTCAAAGAGTGTTAAAACAAACACAAACATATCTTTTTTTAATTTCAGCTGAATTGATTAGAGAACAATTGGAGGGCTTCACAGGTCAAAAGGCTCACACCAGCAGATCAGCAGAGAGAAGGGAGCCCAGGGCAGTAGTCACAGGGGTGCCGGGCTAAGCCTGGGGCAGAAAGC
The DNA here is from genome assembly GCA_964023405.1 of Apodemus agrarius. Classification (NCBI taxonomy): domain Eukaryota; kingdom Metazoa; phylum Chordata; class Mammalia; order Rodentia; family Muridae; genus Apodemus; species Apodemus agrarius. The sequence goes on from OZ030020.1 coordinate 1,593,197, forward strand.
TGTTCTGAGCCCCAACCCTCATCTTTGCAAATGAAGAAATGACATGGCAAGACTTTGCTTGAGCTACATGCAGGGCTGTAGTTCACCTTAGTTGGCACAGGTTGGAAATTAAGCTGTTTGAAGTTAAATACACAAAGGATCTTAATTATTTTAAAAGCAAGAATTAGCCCATGTCTTAGCACACCCCATAGCCCAGGAGTCTCTCATACCTGCCTTGGAACATATATCAACTCAGGACTTGGAACAGCTTTATATTCTTTCCTTCTGGGCAGTAGATATTAGGGGAGGAGCCAAGGGTCCTGCTTGGTTGCTTCAGTCACATCTACATTGAGACAAAGAGAAAGTGACAACCATGGCTCCAGGGGATTCAGTGACAAGTCTCAAGCAGAGATTTAGAGCTCTCAGAGTTTATGCTATGCAGCTTCTGCAAGTTCAGGATCAGTAAACAAATGTGAATGCTCTACCAGGCAGAGAAGGTAATAAGTGGATATCTTCAGGCAAGCAGATATCTGCAGGCACAGTTTAGGTTACTTAATCATGCAAAGTTGATCAGTTTCGTTAACAATTGGATAGGGCAATGTTGATTTAATGACATCTTTTTGTCAGTAAGACTACTACCGCCCTGGCGGCCCTACATGGTCTTCTTTGGGGACTTCCAAGGTGCCACTGCTCTGCCCATACATATGTCACTGCGAGGACCCCATTGTGTGCCTCACCCCTCTGTGTGTGTGTTTCAAGATGTGTTGTTTAAAGCAGACACTACTGAAGCCCAAAGACAGAGCTGAGCAGTGGCTTGGTATCACACCTGACATAAGCAAACTCTAGGGCCTAGAAGAGGTAATAATGGCCACAGAAGAGGGGCCTTGTGACAGCTGAAGATATGTCAACAGTGTGGCTTGGAGAGCAGCCTAGTGCCACACCATGGACAGAGAAGGACATGCAGCTGTCCTCTCTCTTGCTTTTGCTCACTCAAAGGAGTGTTCCAGAATGTAAGTCAAAGAAGCATTTCTGTTTTCATGAAGAAACCATCCCCACAATCACAGGCGGAGTCGTTTCTCTTCAGAACCTAGTTCTGCTCAGTGAAATGGGCTGTTCCGCACTCCAGGAATGTGCTCCTTATGTCACAGAAGACTGACAGCTGAACCTGGGCTTACCAGAAATAACAAAATGCAACTAATTTTTGGAGCTGTGGATAGCAGACCTGGAGACCAGAGGGCTGAACTTAAGGCAAGGCTCTACATCAGAAGGTAGAGAAAAGTTCTGTCCTGTCACCTTGTGTTTTGGGGCAGGAATTCCTTCCTGATTCATACCTTTTGGTAAGAGAACATGGTTTCCCTTCTCTATTAAGACTCATTAATGAAATGTAAGTTTGAAAAGAAAGTTCAGGCAGCAGACTCTAAGATTGTGCAGATACCCATGAAGGAGGGGCTTCTTAAACCTCCATCCAAGAAGTATTTATAGAATTCCAAGTATATAGGAGTAAGATATAGGAACACAAACCAAACACTTAACTGATAATCAATCATAGAGAAATACATTTAAAAATACACACACATACACACACACACACACACACACACACACACACACATATATATATATATATATATATATATATATATATATATATATATATATATATATATAAAATGTCAGTTTATTAAAGGCTAAGAAAATTTACACAAAAATGAGATTCTCATAAGGGGTTAACTCTTAGATGAGTATATGATACTGCAGGGAACAGAAAATCTTCAATGTGTCTTAGTTGACACTTTGATTTTATAATTAGCAATGTTAGAATGCTGCTTTGCATAAATGCATAGAACAAAACATCAGAGAAAAATTTGGGGCTATTTCAGAAACTGTTGGACAGTCTGTCCTCATTATATGCCAAAATTTGTTGAGTTAATTTTTAAAGCAACTGAAGTCAACAACTTCAGTAGCAATTTTTAGTAAGACTTACAACACAACACAATACAATAAAATACACTACAATTCAAAGGTATATTAATTTGATTCTTATATGTGGTGTTGGTTAGTCTTTGTCAAGCTATAGTTACCTGGGAAGGGGAATCTCCATTAAGGAATTTCCCTATCAGGCTCACTTATGGACATGTATGTGGGACATTTTCTTCATTAGCTTGACATAGGAACACCCAAGCTACTATGGTTAGTGTCACTCTGGGCTGGTGTTCCTAGACTACTTAGAGAGCAAGCTGAGCTAACCATGAGGAATAAGCCAGGCAGCAGCACTTCTCCTTGGCCTCAGTTCCTGCATCCTTCTTCCTGTTTTGACTTCTCAAAGTGATAGACTGCAACTAGAAAGCTGAACAGAACCATTTCCTCCCAGAGTTGGTTTGGTCAGTGTTTTTATCACAGCAACAGAGAGCAAACTAGGATACTCACTAAGAAAAAGTGATGGAAACATGTAAGTATGAGCCAGTGACATTTTCCGTCATTAAACCATGACATTACCTTGAGAACAGAAAACTCTGTATGCACAGTAAAGAACACTGCAATCCCTAGCACGAGGTAGTCTTGAGTCTACACAGAGGCATTGGAGGCATTGCTCACTAGTGTGTGATGTGACAGAGTGTGCAGAATAAAGTGTGCATGCTCTATCTTCAGAACCAAGCCTTCGGTGTGGTCATGTGATATAACATACCATGCCACTGGACAGCAGACACAGTGAGAGGAGGGGAAGGAGTAGGGGAGGGAGAGGGAGAGGAAGAGGAGAAAATTGGGGGAAAAGGAGTGGGAGAGGGAGAAGGAGGGAACAGTGGGAAAAGGAGAGGATGAGTGAGAGGGAGAGAGAGATGGGGGAGAGGGAGGGAACTGCAGTGTCAGAAGCAGATGGTGCCTTCCTAGCATTGTCAGGCGGGGTTGTCTCTGGTCCATGTTAATTTTATGGACTCTAATTCCATAATGTTGATGCTTGCATTCTGGTCTCTTTCTTCCCATCTGCAAACAAAGAGTTATTCTCTCTATGTGTGAGACCCTGCAACTGAGTGAGCAAGCAAGAAATAGACTTAACATCAAGTTGTTGGATTGCACATTTTCTCCTTCCATGAATCTACTTATTACTGTCATAAAATCATCATACAATAGAAACCTAAAGCATTATAGGAAAGTATGAATAAAAAGATACAAACCTTATAGATATTTATATCTACATATAATCTGTGGTCTCGTAGATAATGGGTAGTACATACAAGATGCTGCCTGTGTGAAAGTCTATAATCCTATTTTCTCCTGAAACAGAACATCCTGCTGAAAATCAGCTGTAGGGTACAATTACCCCATTCAAAGTCCTACACTGGATCCTTGCTTCCAAGAAATGTCCAATCTAGCTATTGAGATGAGAAGTATTTAAAAAAAAACTATAAATACAAAGTATTGAAGTAAGAGTACCAGAAAACTGATGATAGGGGATGAATTTGGCAGGTGGCTGTTTCTACATAGGAGGTGACAATGGAGGGAGGAGGGGTAAAGGGGAAGGAAGGGGGAGGCAGGGGATCAAGGTTTGGGATAAAGAAGGATGGAGAAAGACAAAGGTAGATACAGAGTAGGAAGCGAAGGAGGTGGGAATGGAAGACAGAACAGGGATGGGATAAGGGTGTGTCTACATGTGTCACTTCTTTCTTCCCTATACAGCCTAGCCATGTTTCTGGGACTCAAGCTGTGCAGTCCACAGCATGAGGCCCTTTGTCTATTCTTTGTATTTCAGCTCTACACGTGAAAGGAATGACATTGACTGGAAGTCTGGCAGCTGGTTGGTCTTGAGAGCATGAGGAAGCCAGGCTGAAGGGAGGGAAGGAACCCAAGGAGGATGAGTTGCAAGATGGTTTTAGGAAAGTACAGTTAGGTGCAGGTGATAGATGGGAGGGCTTGGGTTAGAGCATATTCTGAACACAAAGATAATTAAGTCCTAGACAGGGATGTTGTCACAACTCTAGAGCCACCTCCTTCCTTATGAAGGACAGGGGTCTCAGTGTCATCAACCTTAAATATCTTCATGACCAAAGCTCCATGGCTCATTGTAAAGGGCAGTATAAATGTTAGAGGGCCCAAGAGAGCACACAAGATCCCTGTTGTCTGTGCTGGCTCGTTCTTGGTCTCTTACCTATTTGAAAGATGGACTGATGCTTTGGATGGCGAAGCCAGTGTTCAGAAGAAATGGAGCTGTCCAGGGTGGACCTATGGATGGAGGGAAGCAAAGGTCTGGAGAGTCCACAGTCAGCTAGCTGGTTGATGGCTGGAGCTCAGCTTCAGTATTATTATGTGTATATAAATGATCAGGAAGAACACATAAGAAAAATCTCTCTCCCATATACACTCACATACATATAGGGTCAGTTAGGGGTGGGGAACTAGAGAGCACTAAGAGGGAATCATCCCACCAACATACAGGTTTGGCCAATCAGGAATGGTGGGGCCTAGAGGGGAATGGAAGGGAAGTAACTCATAGTCTTAGTGATTCTGTTCCATACAAGGACACTGAAACATTAAGGAAGATATGACAGGCATTGGTGGTAAGTAGCTCAACATACACTTGAAAGCTCATATAATATTGCTGTGTATGTATGTATGTATGTATATATATATATATATATATATATATATACATATATATATAATGATGGAAAAGACATATATTGTCTTGTCTATAGGTATCCCCACTCTACTGAGAAAAAGGAAGAGCTATTTAAGAGATGCTGGTAGAAAGTCATACTCTGGCACAATGTTCCCACTGAAGAAAGCAGAAATGTTGGCCACTGGATCTGACAGTGAGTAGGGAGGCACTGTAGTTTTTTGGCTGTCTAAATTTAAACTGTGGTGTCCCAATAAAATGTCCACAGGGCACAACAAATGAGGTGTTGACATAAAAGGAGGGCAGGACTGGAAATGGATCATAGGAAGGATGACTCTTGAGTGAGAGAACTGTTCCTCAGGTGTAGAGAACCCCAGGAATGACATCAGCATTTTAGAGAATATTTTTGAGAAGACATGAATGAGCACAAAGAACACAGGCCCTGGGGTGCAAAACCAAGATGATGCACAGGGTGTAGTCAGTCTAGGCTTGGGATAACTGCTGGTCAAGCTCAAGGTATCAGAGATGTGGACACACAATGGTACACACGGGAGTTATGGAGGGGTTGGTGAATATTTGGGTCATGGGTCATTAGACTGAAATAGTGACAAAGGAGAGGGAGGCATGGTAGACATGAGTGCATGCATGCTCCATTGCAAAGTAAGCAGAGCTGAAAGAGGCTGAGTGAGCCTCAGCTTTCCTAGATTATGCCAGGCCATTCCAGGTGGGGTTCGCCGGGTTTGCCTCAAAGGGAAAGTTGTATATTCCCAACTGAGAGGAGGTAAAAGACATGGGTCAGGAGTAGGACAGGATCAGGGAGTATAAGTATAAAAGAGTCACTGAGTAAAGAACATGGGGCATGGTTTCTCTTCTCTGAGCTGGTCTCTGTGCACGAACAACATTAATAACACTCTAGTAAGAAATCAGAAATCTCCCAACACTGTCTAGACAACCTTTGCCTGTTGTATGAACTACTTTTCTCTGACAAAAGCGCTTATAGAAGGAAGGGGTCATTGTGCCTACATTTAAGGGGATGCTGAAGTGGAGATTTCCGGATTCTTTGGAGACTCAGTTGTGCCATGTGATGTTTTTCTGGAAATTGTCTTATGAAAGGATGTATTGATGAAGTAAACATGTGGGAATAGGTTTTATTGAGAACAGGCACATGAGTTTTTCTGGAAGTAGCCCAGAAGAAAGGGCATGGAATGTTTTGTTGGAACAGATGCTTGAGAGGACAATTGACATTTGGAAAGGGTATAAATATGATGCAACAGACAGTGGACAATGCTGTGGGGCACTGGTTCATCTTTCTGGCTCTTTGCTGGTCTTCATTGGGCTTTGCCGAGGCTGATCTTCACTGATGATGCTATGGCACTAGTTCAGCTTGCCTTCTTCAGTGATCATCATTTGTCATGACTTCATGGAGAGAAATGCACCAAGAACTTCTTGTGATATTTCTGCAGCTTCTCTTCACTTCCACAGACTCAGGCCAATTGGCAGAGTCTTGCAGTGTCTTCTGGATTGAACTGCCATTGCTGATTTGTAAATGGGTGTTTGCGAGTGAATCAAGCTACCACTCTGTGTGAAATTAACTGCTGATAACCTGTCAACAAAGATTGGAATCACCCTTAAAGAACTTCTCCTTTGACCTTTTAACATTTCCTTTCCACTATCTCTGGTGGGTGGTGGGCTAGAAAGGAGGTTAACATGCTTAAGAATCCTCATTAAAATAGGCTTGGAAAAAACTAAGGCTACAGGATGCAGTCCAACATGCCAAGAACAAGCACATCAGCAGAGACATGGAGTAGCTGGTCACATTGTATCCAATCAGGAAACAGAAAGATGAATGCTAGTATTTCTGTGCCTTCTTCTCCCCAGTCCATGAGAATGCTGTCCACATTCAAAGTGAGTGGGTCTTCACTCCAACCTTTCCAGAAACATTGTCACAGACATGCCTGAAGATGTATCTCCTAGAGGATTCTGCATCCAGTCAAGTTGGCAATGAACACAAACTACCAAAGAACTCAAAGGAAAGTGATGCTGATAGAGATATGGGTATCTGTATTCCTGACTTCAGGTGACCCTTAGTATAATGGCAGGGTACCGTGGACATGACTAATTCCAAAAATGGAAACCCAGGTTATCATAGGTTCAGCTTGAACCACAAGAAATTCAGTGAGTGATGTGGTATAAACATGGGACAGACAGTGTTCAACAGAACTGGGTGACACCAGAGTTGCTTGGGGTGAGAGCTTCATGCAAAAACTAAAAATATGAATGTTTATTTGATGAATAACACACAAGCATTCAGATAACTATTTTGAAAGGGGGGATGGTAACTACAGTAGTTTAAAGCAATGATCCAAAAAGAAGCATGTCTTAACCTGATGCTAACATCCTAGTAAATACCATGAACTTGTAATCTAACTCAATTTATTCTTTCCAAGTGTATATGTGTGATATAGGTAAGTATATTCCAGTATGTGTGTGTGTGTGTATGTGTGTGTGTGCTTGTATGCATCTGTGTCCCAATGCAAGAACTTCATAATGCTTCTAAAGTGTTGGTTTTCTCACTAGAAAATAAGGAAATAATATTACCTCATTCACAAATAGTTGCTCTTATATTGATATAAGTCTCAGTCAGGCACTTCCCACCTAACCTCGTTTGATTGTGTGCCCAGAGAGGACACAGAATCTCTGGGAGACCCAGCCTCACTGCTTCCCCAGTTTGAATTCCATAATGGAAAGGAAAACCCAAGTGAAGCTGATAAAGGATGAGGTTCACCTGGCCATATTAAATACTCCACACAGCACGAATGGAGAAGGACGCACTGGATTCAATTGTATCTTGTGGGCCCTCAAGGAAGGAAGATATGAATTCCTCCTAACTTCTCTAATAATCAAAATTACTTCTGAACAGAACTTACCCAAAAAGCTCAATAAAGCAAAATTGAAGCCCCAATAACATAGTCTATCTGCAGGAGTGTGGAGTTTGTGTAACGTAAGATTTCCTGGAAGTCCTCAGTGTTGTAGCTGTAAATGCACCATGCTCTAGGATAATATGGACTTCCACAATCCCACTGTTCATGTAAGTTCAGCATACATGACTCTAGAGGTAACCCAGATTGACTTAGGAGTAGAAAAGACTTTTCTAGGTTGCAAGGATTCGTAGCATGGATATCCCTTCCTTGGGGACCTCTTCAGAACTCTCTGACATACACAACTCATATCCCATACCATCGCAGCCAGGGACAATAGTACTCAAGCTCCAACTTGAGAAAATCCAAGGAGCCAGCACACTTTGGAGCTGACCAGAATGGCACAGTCTTCCTCTGGTTAGGACTATGCTCATCTGCCTTCCAGGAGTGTCCCCTGGAAAACAGCCTGCACCCTGATCTTTGCTCCCACATGGCAGTTGGAGATCTCTTCCTGTAACAAAGAGGACCCTGGTTGACCAGATCTCCTTTGCTATTCATCCTGATTCTTGTGACATTGTCATTTCGAAACATGCTTGGCCATGGGATACCTGTCCTTCCCACTGTGAAGGTTAACTTCTCAGCCAGTATCTGCTTGTCGGGAGTCATTTTTCTGTCACTGTTCACCTTCAATCAGTTTAAAAATTAAAACCATAAGAGTTATTGTACATGCAATCATTATTTGTTGTTCTTGAGACTCTGAGTCCCAACCAATAGGGAGCTCCACCCACAGCAGTCACAGTTTAGAGTGTGAGAGGAGGAAGCAGGCCAACCTGTTTTGTAATTAGCTGTGACACATTAATAGCTTTTAAGACTTGCAGAGCTATATAAATTCAGGTGTCCCCAGATGCCTTTATCTCTCTGCAATGTGCTGACTTAAGCTGAGTTTCACCCATGATTTGAGCTCAGAAAGTTTTGGTGACTCGGGTTTGGATAAGCATCATGGGAGGTCTTAGGGGCAAAAATTGACTGTGGTTTCTTTTACATTTGACTTTCTGACTCCCCTAAAACTTTCAGGAAATCTATTGTGAGAATGCCACAAACACAAGAACCCAGCTTACTGAATCAGGACTGTGCCCAAGCTGGATTTGTTGCTTGTCTGGATGTTTATCATCTCTGAAACACCTTTGACAACCACTATAGCAAGATAAGCAAACAGAATTAAGTCTGAGGGTGCTACAGTCCCAGTGGCTCCTGTTTTCAATCCGTGATGTTCCTGTGTCATGCTGGGGTTTCTCCCAACCCTTCTCTCTGGCCATATTTTTCTGACAAATTTCTGCTGGTTTGTTTCCTAATGAACTGCCCATAGAATCACATGGAAAATGCAATATAGACAATGTGCTCAAATTTTAAACTCTCAAATTTAGTCACAGGTCAAAAATCATTAAATGAAACAGAAACATCACTGAATCTAATCCTTATGATTGTCCCTGATGCCAGAGACTCAAGCTTTTTCCTCCAAGATGATCTCACTGCAGTAGCGGTATGTGTGTGTGTGTGTGTGTGTGTGTGTGTGTGTGTGTGTGTTGGGGGGACATGAGTGTTTGTGTTTTAACCTTTAAACTTTTGCTGTAGACCTATAAATTGTGAAGAACCCTTCCACATGTCCTGACCCTTTTGGAAGCATGGAGTCATGACACCCATGAATTTCTACAGCAGGTTTTGAATTTGGTACTTGGTAATTTGGACTAAACAAAAGATGTTTAAGATTCTGTGGATAGACACTCAGCTATTCCCATGTAATAAATAAAGAGGTAGTTGCTGGTAATACAGAAGTCACAGGCTTGTAGGTGCTCCAACCCACCTTTATTGACAAAACCAAATAGGAAGCCAGACTTGGTTGGTATCTATAGTTTGCAGGACCCCATGGTATGTGAAGCCCCACAGCCCCCTTACCAATAGGACTTGGCATTGACTGTGTTCTGCCCTTTTTTATTTAGCCACTCTCCTGTAGTCATTTATTTGTAATATCTGGACTTATTTTCAAATAATGTTATAACAGCATTCTTTGGGTATGTACTTAGAAATGGACTCGTGCAGAGATAGCCCCAGTTTGACAGTATTTTCTTCTAAACTTGTTTTACCAATATTTTTTCTCTATAGATGTTGAGGCCACAAGTTTTCCTCTCAGCACAATGTTGAGATTGCCAACAGGCTGAGGAAGGTCTGATGTCTCGGTTTTCACTCACTTTCATCTTTCCTGTATCCCTTGTAACCTGGGCTTCTCACTTCTTTGCTTTCTCTTTAGTTGCTTTTATTTCTCCACCATATCTCTGAATTTTGATGAAGTCATCTTTGACCTCCGAATCTAGAGGATACATCTGTGTCACCTTGATATTGTCATCAGTGTTGTTCTTGCAGCTGAAGTTTAACTAAGGTAGGAATCCAACTTCACAACAGTGGTGGTGGTGAATCTTGATTGTTAACATGGCTTGATTGACAGATACTTAAGATTAGCCCAGCCTACTCTAAGCATGCCATTGATACAGTTTCTAAAGAGAACTGGCATGTGCCACAGTGACTGATGGGGAAAGACCCATGATAGCACTTTCAAATGGCCCGGAGGGAGCAAAAATAGAAGAGAAGTCAGGCAGCCAGCCTGTGCAAGTTCTTCTCTTCCTGTATAACACTGCCTATGTTTCCTGCCATTGCACCAGGTGTGAGACTCCAGCAACTTTAGCCTTTCAACACATAGTCACATCAATGATCTCCTGGAAGCTACTTGGCTGTCAGCCTCAGACCTAGGCTACATTGTTGCTCCCTCTTGTTCTAAGATGTCTGCTTCTTACATTGAGTAGCTACCGACATGTCTGCTCCTGCATTGTGTGCAGTGAATTCCAGACTCCCTAGAGTCAATATGATGAACTTTCATTGATAAGTGTGTGTATGAGTGATATATGTGTGTGTGTGTTATGTATGAGTATGTTGTATATGTATATATATGTATGTAGTGTATATGCTTATATGTATATATGTATTTGTGTGAATGTGTACAGCATGTATAGAGTGTGTGCATATATACATGTGTGTATGAATATATGTGGTGTATATGTGTGTTTATATGTATGTGTATGAATCTGTATATGTATGTGTTCGTGAATGTGTATGTGCATTGTGTGGTCTTTTTATGTGTGTGTATATGTGTGGATGGTAAGTATATGAGTATATGTGGAATATATGTGTGTTTAGATGTATGTGAATGTGTGTGTTCTGTTCTAGAGTGCCCTGGTTAACAGGGCCATATTTTTCATATAAATAATCAAATTTTTAAAAAGGCAAACTCCTCTACTTTCTGATGCAGCTCTTAGTTTCTGGTTTTGTTGGTGTTGATTTTAATGTGATGTATCCACTCATCTCTTGGGGAGCTGAGTTTTCCACATTTGAAATAGGAACTGTCATTCTGCTCAGTTTAGATATTTGGAAGGAATGGCATATTAATGTTGATGAGTCTTTTTCTCTGTGAAGAACGTTTCCCATGTGTCGACAGTGTTGGGAAAAGTGATAACAAAAGTTGACCCCTCCCTCCTTTGAGAAGTTGCTTTGATGACTTGCTTGAGTACAGACTATGGCAACAACAGTGACTAGCATGTCTGCTTTGTCTGGACTCCTCCAGGCTTAGCACTGGGAGTTTTGTGTCCTGTACTTCCTTTTGTTCTGAGAATAGTCAGTCATCCAAGACTAAGACATCATAGTATGTGCAAAACTTGACCCTAAGATGCTCTGGTGGATTTTGGTGACATAGAAGAAATGTAAACATATATGAGTTCAATGGCCAGCATTCCCACAGTCTGAGAACCTCTTTAGTACTATGGAGTAAGGACCTAAGTCCACACCCCATCAAAGGAGTTGGTCTGAGAACCTCTTTAGTACTATGGAGTAAGGACCTAAGTCCACACCCCATCAAAGCAGTCATTATTCTTTGGGAATATGATCACTAGTAAATTGTTTGTGTCCCCGTGGGTATTCCCACATGTATGTACATTCTAATTGGACTCACAGTTACCCATAACAATTAGAAATGGCAGGAAATTTGGGGGAAGGAGACAAGGTTACAGACATGAGTAGGAGTTGGAGAGGTAGTAGTGGATGGATATTATCAAATATGTGAAATATTTAAAGAGTAAAGAATATTTGCAAAGTGATAGAATGAAATAAAGTGAGGAAGAAAGTGGATTTCAATACCACTTTCTGTAAGCAATAGTTTGTCTGAAGGTTTGTTAGTGTAAGGCCTGGTCACTGTGGAGGACCTTCTGGCTGTAGGAGAATGTGTCACAGGACATGGCATGGTGTTGCAGTTTGCTTCTTCTGTGATCAAAACACTTACCAAAAGCAACTTGAAGATGAAAGGTTTATTTCAGCTTAGAGGTGACAGATAGTTCCCTGTGGAGAGAAGCTGAGAGAGGGCCTTAAAGCAGGAGACTGGAGTTAGAACCTGAAGCAGAAGACACAGACATGTTGCTGACAGGGTTGCTCCTGCTGACTTGCTCAGCTTGCTTTTTTATGCTATCCAGGCTGCCTGCCCAGGGTTGGAACATTTACTGTGAGTTAGACCTTCTCATATCATTTAGCAACCAAGAAAATGTTTAATACACATAGCCACAGACCAGTCTGACTTGGGCAAGTCCTCAACCAAGGTTCTTTCATTGCAAGTGACTCTGGGTAGTGTCAAGTTGGACTCTGAATGTAACTGTGGCACATTGAGGGAGAATAAGAAAGAAGGAAGAAAGGAAGGAGGGAGAGAGTGAAAGAGAGAGAGAGAGAGAGAGAGAGAGAGAGAGAGAGAGAGACTCTATTTTATGATTTTATGGCTACCCACTGTTGAGATAAGGGTGAAAAACCTACTCTTGTCCTGGGTGATAACCTCTCAGCACTGCTGTCCCGGGGATTGTACTCAGGACACTCAAGGCTTCAACCAGGGGCTCATACTGCAATACCAGATACACCTAAAATCGGCTCAGATTTCTGTGTCATTGTCGATATGTTGATTGTCTTTCTAAGCCATCGAGCAAGCAGTGACACCAAATTAGAATGGATAAATTGTATTTTTTATAATTTAAAATATAATAACCATGCGAACACAATAAAGAACTGGTAATGAAGAAGTTGAGGGATGAATTATTCTAAATGGAAAATAAATTACACTTGATGATAAGGATTATGAGCTCTGGGACTAGGCCTGACATGCCTGCAGCTGTATCCCAGGCCCTAGACATGCTTGGCACACGACTGCCGCTCAATACATCCTTGTTGAATATTTTTTAATAACTTGTATTCACTTCTAATAAATCTATCACTTGATTAATTCAATTTTCTAAGAAACAAAACACGCTCAAAACACTGTGCCTTTTCTCTTTTGGGATTTAAGTCAGGGAGTATGACAAAGTCCAAGGTACCTGCTAATGAGGGGATCTTGTCAACCTTGTGTCTGGCTTACATGGGAGCCAGGCCAACAGTCTGACTACATGGATTCCATTTAGAAACAAGAGCACTCTATCTCCCATTGCCTAACGGCTCAACATTACTTGCAGAATAAATGAAGCAAAGAGCAGAGCACAGCTTGAGATAGTTGAGCCTACAGGGCATTTCCACAAGTTCTGGCAGCCACTATAATGGCCCTCTTGGGAGCTCCACAGCTTCTAGATCTTTGCATCTCACTGGCCTACAGTTGCCCAGGTGAAGGAAGCCAGCTCACTGCTGGGCAGATGGTCACTCACAATTCATGGGAAACCTTCTCTGATTTGCACGTGGTTTCTGGTAACCTCTCTTCTCCTCCCCAAACGCCAAGATCAATGCAAACGAATGGGGGTGTTCACTCATCGTGTGATTGAAACATCACTTTACAAAGTCTTGTGCCTGTGTCCCATGACTTAAAAAGAAATGAAATATGTCAAAAGAAGTAAGTGGGCCAAGAGGTGCAACAAAGGCCAGGTACAAAGTGTTATTGATCTATGCTCCAAAGGGACCCCACTAGATGGCTGTTGAATGTCACATTTAGTTTTTACTAACATAAGGATATGGAATGCAAATTTGGGTATTCAAAAGGATGCGGACATCCTGCAGGTCTTCAGTAATAAATATGTGGATTGTCCTTCTGATATATGAATACTGACTCACAACCCCAGGATATCAATGAGGGACATTTGAGTATACAGAAACACCCAGACAGGACCTAGCTTACTGTCCCATGTCTCCAAAGGCTCCTAGTGGGGTTTTAAACCACACACAAAGCCTTTTATTATCAACAAGATAAAAACAAGATCAATTCAGCCAGTAAGAAATACTAGTCTTTAGGCTCAGATGTCAGTCAAGAATGTCACAATGGTGTCTACCACATACTACAACCATTTGGTGATGTCAACAAGCATCAGCTAAGACCCTGCCCTGGACATTGTAAGGTCTTGTGCACTGTTCAAACTGATGAGGTGTTTCCTGAGAGCATGCAAGATGTATGATGTGTGTGTGTGTGTGTGTGTGTGTGTGTGTGTGTGTAAGATAAATTTTCCATTCATATATTAAAGGGGAACTATGTTAGTCAGGGATTTCTATAGCAACAGAACTGATAGAGTGAATATATTGCTAAAGTAATTTATCAGAGTTGCTTACAGTTGGGTTGAGACCCCTCAGTACATGAGACTGGCTGACTTGGCAGTTCCAAACTGTTGCTGAAGGTCTGGAGACCTGTGGGTCTTACACAGAAGCTGTGCCCTGATATCAAAGGATGAGGATATTGGCAGAGGTGGCGGCAGCAGCAGCAGCAGCAGCAGCAGCAGCAGTGAAGATGCATTTGAATTCAGAGTGAAGGTGGATGGTCAGAAAGCAGCAGCTTTATCCTCAGATGTCTTTATATTCAGGCTACAACTGAAGGGACTGCTGACTCTAGGAAAGGATCTTCCTCTTCACTTAAATGGCATTCACAGATGCGCCTAGAAGACTTCTTTTAGTGGATCTCAGATTCAACCAAATTGACAATTATCATAACAAGGGGTAACCCTGCGATGGGAACTTTCATTTCTGAAGCTCTTGTGTCCTACCAGACTGAGAATGAGCTGATGTCAGAAAATAAGGCCTTATTTGTCTGCCTTATTCCCTGTAGTCAACTTATGTTTCTCAAGGGCCCACTGTAAACACTTACCTTGTGTTAAATATATTTAAATGCAGAAATTAAATCTCTATTTCTGCAGCCAAAACAGAGCAAGAGGTGCAAATGATGACATCCTTTCATCCATCTTCATTCATAGTCTCTTTCAAGCACTTCAGAAGTAGTGATTGTTCCTCCTCCCAACCAAATGAATTGTAGAAGGGAAGAGGATGGAGGTCTTTAGTGATGTACTAGGACCTCCAGGAAAGAGTGTGGGCAGATGGTTACCTGAGAGAAGGTGGCCATTCTTTTAAAAAGTCCTGCAATGAAAACCATCAACAAGTTGCTATGCTTTATTAAATATTGTTAAAGATTCCAACTATGTCCTTTTCACACATACACACACAAAAATCTTTATAACTGTGACAGAAGACATTAGTGCAATGAATGCCAGGTATAAAGTGTTATTGATCTGTGTGACCCAAGAGACTGAGCCTGGATGCTCCTGAGCATCAGGTCTAATTTCCAGCCTGACCTAGATGCAGAATGCAAAGCTCGACCTGGGAGTCCTTGGCGTGTTTGGAGAATGCCTGACGATCCAGGCATTAGGTGCATTAGAAACAATGAGCAAGAATTAATCCTGGCCTTTTTCTTCACAGATTACAGAAGTCTTTGCTAGCTATCAGATAGCTCAAAGCAGAACAGCATGCTTGTTTGGGTAAGAACTGGGATGGTCCCAAGGCCTCTATAAGGTCTCACAACTCTCACTTCATTGTTTCGGAGCAAACCTTGTTTCTCTCGGGGTCATGTCTGAAATCCTGATAGATAATTTCCCTGAGTTCTAGATGAATCCAAATTATTGTACCTCACTTCCCTTGGTAGAAACTCACCCTGCAATATGGTCCTTGCTGTTTAGATTTGGTAGCCTGGTCTTTGTTTCTGAGCCTCTCTCCACTAAGGTTGCTGGAATAACTTGAGACTCAAATAACCATGCCTAGCGGCTCTGAGCTAAAAACATTTTTGGAACAATTCATTGCTGAGTGTCATTGGCTCCAACAGAATACGAGCAACAGCATTGATCACTGAAGGCTGACAGCCAAGAGGCACCACTTGGGGCAAAAGAGAGATTCCATAGTTGGCAGTTGCCTGGGGCTTATAAGAGAGGTCAGTCTCATGCATTTGTAAATGGTGAAGTACAGAGAAGAAGACAGAAGCTAAGGGATACACAGGTACCATTACAGCAACGTGGCACTGACCAGCAGCAGGTAATGTGGGTAGGCAAGCCAAGAGCTTTGAAAGGGGAGCATGAGTGGCCTGCTGTACAGGACTGGACTCTGGAAGATGCTATCCCAGGAGTCACTCTTGCAAAGTCTGATGGGGCTTTGTATCTTTCAGCAGTGGACTCCTTAAGGGTCTCTTGATAGTTAATAGATAGCCAGTAGCTTCCTGAGTCTTCTCAGTGGACTCTGCATTTATAGCCTTTGTTTAAATGTTCTTAATCTTAAGAGTGCCAAGAAAAACATCTAGAGTTTTTAATGGTGAACAATCACTTTAACCTCCAATATAAATAATTATGTAAATATATTTGTTTAAGTAAATTATATAAGTAAATATATATTTATTTTTCTTAAATTTTAATGTAAATTAAATTAAACATATTAATATAATTAATATATATTTAATATAAATTAAATTAAATAAATTCAATATAAATTAAAATTAATTTTTATAATTTTTATCAATAAATAAGGGATTTGAGAGATGGTTCAGTGGATAAAGTGGTTGACATACTAATACAAGCACCTGAGTTCAGATCCACAGAACCAATGAAAAGCCAGATTCAGTAGTATGCCTCTGTAATCCCAGTTCTGTCAACGGTGGGATATGGAGACAGGAGACTCTCCAGAAGCCTTCCAGCCAGAATATGCAGTAGAGGGTAGAGAGACCCTGTCTCAAGCAAGGTGTAAGGAAAGGGCTAACTTTTGAGGTTGTCCCCTGACTTCCAAGGGGCATTTGGCAGACCCTCATGCTCACTCTCCCACATATAAACAAATACACCCCTACTCACAAAACACACCCCACCCTCATTCACAGACAAAACAGAAAAATGAAGCCCTAATTTCAATACAATTTATCCTTATAAAGAGATACACATAAGACCATCTTTAAAAAGGTTTTAATGAACCTGCCTTAGCAAACATTGTCACGAAAAACTAGCTCCTTGTTAAATATCAACCCTTAACTTTTTCCCATTTAGGACATACTGTTTTGCTCTGAGTCAGGACTCTGAACCTGAAGTATGTACACAGGAGGCTTGCTCGAGTCCTGAGGCGTGGGGCCCTGGCTGAGTGGAGCCTTGGTTTCTGACTGTGGGGGTGTCTTTCCACCGCAGGCTCTGACATTACAGAATCAGACCTCACACCGTTCTACCATATAAGTGATGCCCTGTCCTCTGACCCCTGCCTGAGGGTGGGGCATTCTCATTCCAGAGGCTGGAATCAGAAAGTGATGTCTGAGATAAGAATGTTTTGTGGAAATCTTGTTTTAGCACTCACAGAAGGGGTTAAGCAGGGCAGCCAATTAGCGTGCTGGGCTGAGATAGACTGACTTCCTTCAGGTCTCCAAAGCAATATCTCTTTGTAATGAGTGAACATAACTTTTGAGGTTTGGATAACAAAGCCAGTTTAGACTCATTAGAACTCTCCTCTCCCCAGAATGCACCTGGAAATGATAAAAAAAAATCCAGCTGCCTATTTTGAGTAATGTTGGCAAAGTTTTCCAAGATTTTTACTGTTTGGCTCCAACATGCCACCGCAGAGGGATCACTCTCAACACCAAAGCACGAGATGAGCTGCAGACTTCCTATTTGCTGAAGCCAGATCTGCGGTCCTCAGAGCTCAGATGCCACAGTTAAAACTGAGAAAGTGTGTCAGAGCCTTTACTTCTAAACAGAGCAACCCACCAAAGGTTCTGTAAACAAAGGACTCACACAGCCTGGAGAGAACATTCTGAGCTTAAAAATTCTTATCAGGAAGAATTCTGGGGACATTTCTGTTTCTTAATGTGGAAATCTCCTTAAAGATACTTTACAGGGGAGAACTGCATGTGTCTTGTTACATGTGCGGCCTCTTTAGAGACAACATCTAAGTAAATGATAAATCAGATGATAGCTCTTCCATATGTGTGCTCTCTGTAGTTGTGTGTATATAGTATTTACATGAGTACATGTGTACTGAGGTGTGTGGAGCACATAAGGGCTTGAGTGCACATGTATATGCTATATTAGCATGTGTTAATATGTATACTTGGTGTGTGCATGTTTTATGCATGTACATGAGTACACATGGTATGCACACATGTGTTCATTGTGTATTTACATCCATGCATATCTTTTCATATGTAGGACACAGTGTGTACAGACATGCATGTTCACATGTATATGGATATGCATTGAGATGTGTATACATATATGCATAAGTGGGGGCGTTAGGCTAACCTTTAGGAACTATCCACTCCCTTGCCTCTTTGTGGCTATCTCAGTGTCTGGCAGATATGGGCTTCCAGATAAAGTTTCCTTAGACATGGATTCTGAGAGACCTCTGAGGAATACTTGTGCCTGGGCTACCATCTCTCTGCTGCTATTCTCCCTATGGTCATCTAGCATGCATGTGTGGGACTAAATCCTTCAGGAACAGGGCTAGCTAGGGTAAAACAAGTAAGGTTCGCACCAGGGACTCTTGGTAGATACTAATATAATCAGTCATAAGAGAAATAACATTTAATGCAGTACTTAAAAAAAACATATTATAAATGAAGTTTTAAATTTTAACTATAAATGAAGTCTTAAATTTTAATTATCAACAAAGTTTTAAATTTCAATTAACAGTTTTTATTTTTGAGGCAGGTTCTTGCTATATAGCTGCCTCACTTAAGACTTGTGAAGTAGACCAGATAGACCTTGAATTTCTCATGATCCTCCTATGTTGTCTTAACAAGTTCTGGGTTACAGCTGTGTGCCATTGTGTCTGGTCTCTAAGTATTCCATTTTTAAATATGTGATTATCATTGCTGAGAGGAACTGGATCAAATTAGAATGCCATAGAAAAACAACACAATTGTGAGCTTAGATTTATGTTGATGTTTTGTTTTTCTTACTGTAAAGTTTTCCACTAATCTTATTTTAAAATAATACATTAAAATGTGGTCTATCTGTTTGTCTGATTTCCTGCCCCTTTTGAATGTTGTGCTGTGGGTATTTAGGTTTGACTTACACACCCTAGAAATCCCTATTGAAATCATAGCACCCAGGTACTTATGACCTTGACTTTAGCTGAAAGTAAAATCTTGAAGATAACCACAGAGTCCGTGAAGATATAGTAGAGTAGAGAGACCCAAATTTATTGTGAATATGGTCGTATAAGGAAGAAATTTGGATACAGATAGCACACAGGAAGAACACACTTGAATATGGACAGAGACTGGTAGAGTCTGAAAAACTGAGAAATTTATGTGAAACAAACTATAAGAAGTATTCCTCCATGACTCTTGCTTCAGTTCCTGTCTTAAGTTTCTGCCTTGAGTTCCCTCAGAGATGGATTGTGACCTGAGATTTTGTTCCCAAATTGTTGGTCATAGTATTTTATCACAACAAAAGAAACCCTTAATAATATATTCTCTTTCACATTTGATTTCAATCCATCTGTGGTCTCAGAAGCCTGACTTGTCTATCCCCAGGACCACTGTGACATGCCTTGAGTCCAGGGATGGCCTTGGTTCCATCATGTGGATGCTCCATAGGTGCAGTATCCATGGTTTCTGCATAGTTCTGAGCACCGCCTACAGGACCCTGAGGCTGCAGCAGATTCACAAGCACCAGGGCTTCTAAAAACTATTTTTTCCTTGGAAGAGATATGAACTCTGCAGTGATGTTGCACATAAGTCTTATGTCTATACTATCTAATTGCCAGATGCCACCTACTCTGTGTCTGGCAGTTCTGAGGTTTACCAGCTCAGATATATCCCTGACCTCAAGCAGTACTACAGAGAAATTGTGTTAAAAACTGCATGGTATTGGTACAGCAACAGACAAGTAGATCAATGGAACAAGATTGAAGACCCAGAAATGAACCCACAGACTTATGGTCACTTGATCTTTGATAAAGGAACTACAACCATCCAGTGGAAGAAAGATAGCCTTTTCAACAAATGGTGCTGGTTCAACTGGAGGTCAACATGCAGAAGAATGTGAATCGACCCACTCTTATCTCCTTGTACTAAGATCAACTCCAAGTGGATCAAGGACCTCCACATAAAACCAGACACACTGAAACTATTAGAAAAGAAACTTGGGAAGACCCTGGAGGACATGGGCACAGGGGGAAAGTTCCTGAACAGAACACCAATAGCTTATGCTCTAAGATCAAGAATCGACAAATGGGACCTCATAAAATTACAAATTCTCTTTCCTTATTGTTGCAATTTCCTTTCCAGAATGCTGGTTAGGGTGAGCCTTTGTTAAGGCCTTGTAAAATGAAAGTTGTGGTAGGGACCAAGGCTGGCCTGCTGCCCAAAGACCAGGCTTGTGATGGCCACACATAGTTCGACCTTCAAATTTTTCTGGAAAATATTTATAGACCACACCAGGTCCAGTAACGGCAAGCCTGGTGACTCTACTATGCATACAGTCTGGTTGTGACTGGCTGACCTGTTGTTCTCATTTGTCATGAGGCAACCATCTTGGAGTTGGTCCTCTTTGGAAATCTCTGCCTTGAGGCTCAGCTGACAGGGCAAGATACAGAACACTAATCTACATGGTCCTCCTGATTAATCTCTGTCACAGGAGCTGGAACAGCGATGTGGAGAACACCTCCACAGCTACTGCTTTGTTGAGGGAACTTCCTAAGGTGCAATTTCATTCCTCTTTAGTCCTTTGACATTTTTAAAAAACAAGATCAAATGTACTCTAGCATCCAGTTTCCATATGCATACCCACTAAATATTTTAAAGTCTGCAATTCAGACCATGATGTCAGGGTGTTGGATTGGACACCTGGGTCAGGAAGAGGTGAATATGTGGATAGTTTGTGGCACCTGATGCACAGCAGGCCTGTCAGTTAAAATGGTACTATGTTACTGAGGTTCTCAGTATCTCTCTGTCCTCTTCCCGTTGGGTGACAACCCTGACCAGAGGTGACAGGTGATACTGCACACGCCTCTAGCCAAAGAATTCCAGGACTCACCATTCAGCAACACAGAAATATATGGGCTTGGGTGCTGGGATGGGTCCGCAGACTGTCACTGTCTCATGCAGACTATTCAAGACCTGAAGATGTGTCTGAGCTTCCCAGGGTTCTAAATCTAGGTTTGGTAGTAGGCTATCAACTGCCAATTAAGTAATGCTTTTCTGGAAAGGAAGATGGCACTTCCTCCTTGGTTAAATGATTCAGAGTTTATAAAAGCCTCTCTTTTAAAAGCAGGTCTTTTAAAAGGACCCTAT
The DNA here is from genome assembly GCA_964023405.1 of Apodemus agrarius. NCBI lineage: Eukaryota > Metazoa > Chordata > Mammalia > Rodentia > Muridae > Apodemus > Apodemus agrarius. The sequence continues at coordinate 1,614,336 of OZ030020.1, forward strand.
CTTATTCCTGAATCTCTGTCTCTAGAATTAGTTTGCTCCCCCCCAATCTAATATCTTCTATGATGTCTTGGAGTTAGAAAGTGACACACTTTGGGTTTAATGTTCCTGTATCGTCAAACATTCTACTCCTTAGTGTTGCCGTCTCTTTCCCATTGTGCACTGTCCGTGCCTCCATGTAAGTCGTGGACTTAGTCTAAAGCCTCAGTCGTGCATCTCTGCCTGTATCTATGTAGATATTGGTCAGATAACAGTGAGCTCTTTTCCCTTTCCTGTCTCGTTCCTTCTGAACTTCTGTAATAGAGTCACCTTGCAAGATACTCTATGAGTATTTAGAGCCCTCAGCAGTGTGGGTGATGGACATAGACTCTCCATCCATCTAGCATCACACTTTCAAAACCTTTAAAATCATCTCAGAATACATGCATCATGCATCTTGTTTAAATACTATCCTGCCATACCTCCACTGTCTGAGTGCTCTATTTCTGTGAAGAGACATCATGACCAAGACAGCTCTTATAAAAGAAAGCATTTAGTTGGCACTTGCTTACAGTTCAAGAGGGATGGTTCCAGTTCTTTTTTTTTTTTTTTTTTTTTTTTTTTGGTTTTTTGGATTCGGTTTTTTTTCAAGACAGGGTTTCTCTGTATAGCCATGGCTGTCCTGGAACTCACTCTGCAGACCAGGCTGGCCTCGAACTAAGAAATCTGCCTGCCTCTGCTTCCCAAGTGCTGGGATTAAAGGCGTGCGCCACCACTGCCCGTCAAGAGGGATAGTTCATTATCATCATGGCAGGCAACATGGCAGGAGGCAGGCATGGTGCTGGAAACATAGCTGAGAACTATATCCTGATCCACAGTCAGAGAAAAGGAAGATGCTTGGCCTCAACCGCCAGCCCCAGTGACACACTTCCTCCAAGAAGGCCACTCTTACTTCAATTCCAAATCTATCCTTCTCAAATAGTAGCATTCCCTAGTGACTAAGCATTCAAATCTTCCTTCATTCCCTTCTCTCTTCCTCCTATCTTCCTCCTATCTCCTTTCCTCACTCCCCAAGTCTTTCTTTTTCCCCCCTCTCCACTCTTTCTAAATGCTAGAATCTTTGAGAAGCCACATAACTCCAGTATACATGTAGGGCCTGTGTTTAGGCTGGTAGTCAACTGGTGTTGCTTTGTTTAGATGTAATAGTGACTATACTATTGGGACTAGATTTCAAATAGTGTGTGCTGAAAGCTTATCTTTTTTTCCTATATGAAGAAACTGTGAACAAAATCTGCATTGAAATTTATAGTTTTTATTGAAAGGCTTCAGTTTACTATTCAAGTCTTGCTCCTAAATTCCTGGCCATGGCCCCTTATGTTCCCTCCAGGTTCTGAGGTTCTATGCACACTGACAGAGCATGTTTTCCCTATTATCTAAGAATGTACTGTGGACTAGGGCTCTAGCCTACACTCTTGCTCATGGGGGCCACATCATATTTCTGCCAGCCTTTGTACATCATCCTTCCAGATGTAAGTACAACACACTCTACATTCACAGTTTGGGGTTATAAATACTAGGTCAAAATCTCAGCATGAAAGCATCCTTCTAGATTGTCACTGTGAGTGTGTCTTCCTCAGCACCAGTACCATTGGTGCCTTGACTAAAATGAATCCAGGAGATGCCAGCCAAGCCTCATGGGCATTTTCAAAGTGGTCTACCTTCTGAGAAATTATCCTACTTGTATTTCTATGGGTAGCAACCACCAGATCCTCAGATGCCAATGCCCTGTTTCAGTTCTGGAGACTGAGAACATTCTAGCAACAGTTTAGGGCCATTATTTCCATATAGACAAGAGTAAAAAATTTGACAATTTTGGCTAAAATCATAACTTTGGTTATACTTCCAGAGTCTCGACTGCTTTGCACTGAGGTGACATAACTCAAAATGGAGCAGTCTTCCACACTGTTAGAGGTAACACGAGGGTGCCAACAAACTTGAACAGATCGTCATCATTTTCTTCAACTTAAATGCACCCACAATCCATCTTCACATAGGAATGAAACCAGCACCCCTACTGAGCAGAGCTGCCCTGTTCCCTTCTGAGCACAGTGGAAGTGAAGACCCAAGTAGATAGTTGGTCTGTTAGGACTACCTGCGTACTCTCTCTTGCAGAATAAATAGCAAGAGACTCTCTCTGCTGCTTGCAGTGACAGACTGGATTTTGAGAGACTGGCTTGGATTTCAGATGAGGTGTTAGGACTCCTATGAACACAAGGAACTTGAATACAGACACAATTATAGTTCCTGAGCCCCAGGCATCTCCCTCTACACTTTGTTCATTGGTCATCTACCCAACGCCATCCTCCAAGCTATCCACACTATCCCCAAAGTCTTGGTCCTTTGCAGAAGGCAGGCAAGGCTGGGAACATAGCCCATGAGGATGAAAAGATATCCTGAAGATTGAATCCTCTACACAGGTTTGGGTAGGGTGCAATCTACTGGGCGGGGGGGTGGGGGTGGGGATGGGGGTGGGTAAGGGTGGGTACAGGAGGCCAGTATGAGTGCAGCCAGCTGGGGCCTTCAGACCTTCCAGACACACACCTCACAGGTCTAAGTGAGGTGAGCTAACCCATCTAGCATCTTGCCTGAGCCAGCTCAGATTTCGGTTTAAAAGATTTGGCTACCACTGAGTTTCTGTGGGGGCTCTACTTCTTATTCCTTCTAGATTCTAGATGGTTGCATTTAAGCCAGCTTTCTGCTTTAGGCTCCCAGAGTCCATGCTTTGTGTATGCTTATGTGTGTACATGCATGCAGCTAGAGGTCTACATCAGGTTTCCTCCTCAGCTCCTCCCCATCTTTTATTTTGAGAAAGTCTCTCAGTAAACCTGGAACTCACCAGTTGGTTAGACTGGCTGACTAGAGATCTGTGAGGGTCCATTCATTTCTGAGTCACAGATCAGTTCTGGTGTACCTATCCAGGCTCAGCTTTGTACATGGGTTCTGGGGATCTGAACTCAGGTCCCTGTACTTGCAGATTGAACAAATTACACACTGAGCAATCTCCCCAGCAGATCTGGTACCTGGTAAGATTTCCATGCCCCACTGAGGGTGGTTTCAGACACACTGAGCCCAGTACAGCATGGACTTTTCCCTTTAGCCTGGAGGGAAATTGGTCTGTAGGGATGGGTTTTGCTCTTGGCATGTTCTTGTTAATTTGCTTCTCACACCAGCCTCCTGTTCAGACTCAGGATGAGCTACTGATTTGAACTACTATTTGAGCTACTGATGATTACTTGAATAGCAGACTTGAGAACTGTAATTTTAAAAAGGTGAGTCCTAATCTTTCAGGAGGCCATTCCGCCACTTTTTCTTTTCGACACTCAGATATTAGATGTCTGCCTTCAAATCTTAGCTGACATTCCACACCTAGGGAGTTAAAAGCATGTAGAATATTAAAGTCTCAGCCTTATCTTTAAAATATACTTTAAAAATCTGTTCTCTGTGGGGCTGTTTTAGTCCCTGGATGATTCTAAGTGACACTAAACAGCACATGAATTAGTCTCAGCATGAATCACTTGGTGAAAATGTAGGGTTTCAGCATAATTGCTTCTATGGGTTCCATGAGAGGTGCTACTACCTGGAAAAGCAGGGGAAGCTACTGGCGCTCCTCTGCCCTGCCTGGTACTGGGTGACCTTGAACAAATGTCTGGATTGAAATTTCTTCTTGTCCTTGGGAATCTGAGACACTGGGATGTGTTCCAAAGAGAGGGCTTGGGATTTTCCAGGACTTAACTGCCTGGGGGCTGGGGAGGACTCTGGGAGTGTAGCATGGGAGGAGTGGGGCAGGTATGACATAGAAAGCAAAGATTAGACCCCAAGAGCTGGTACTCCCCACATGGCGTTGGGAAGGAGAGCATAAGAGGAAACAGAGGATAAGAGCAGTGCCCCTGCTGGATGGAGGGCAGCTCTCTGAGAAGTCTGGTATCCCCCTTGTTTTTTCCCCCCGACTCTCAGTCCATCCTGCATCTTTGTTTTTGTGGTGGCCCCTCAATCCCTGACTCCTTCGATCTTTCACTTTGTCTCTCCACCTCAGATGCCAAGTGTCAGTGCGATTTCTGGCCTATCTTCCAGTATTCTCTCTTCTTACTGGTGTGGTGTCAGGCACCCCAGATGTTGCTGCTAAATACAGCTAACAAAGTATGTCCCAGGGACACGGGTGTTATTCAGATCTCTCAAGGTTCTGTCCCAGGCACAGGGAACTGCCAGGGCTTGCATGGGCTCTGTTCTAGTGTCCATAGGAAAAGGGTGTTGTCTAACGCCTAGCAAGATAGAGTCCTCCTCTCTTCCAAGGAAACTTATGGAGTACTAGGGAGACCTGAGCGTGAGACTCATCAAGAACAGGCTCCATCCCTGCACTTTCAGACTTTGTGGGGCTCCCTTGGTTCTTAGTGCCTGTCTTCCCTGGCACTGTCTCCCCAGGATGTGTCAATAGGTTGACCATTGCTATTCTGTCTGAGGTATACAATGAATTCTGCATGCTTCTCTAGTTATTGCCCAAGTCTCTAGCTCTCTCCCTGGGGTGCCAAAATACTGGGTGTGCTCTGACTAAGTCTTCTCATGCCTGAGAATTCTAGCTCCATCAGCTGTTTGGGGACAGAACTCTGGCTCCAAAGGCTGTACACTGCTGCAGAGATATGGGAACATGGGGGTAAAATTAGGATACATACCCACCTTGCTCTGCAAAACCAAGACTAGCACCAAGTTCCAGAGCCAGAAGGGAAGCCTTCAGGCATCAGAAACTGGTGACACTCAGCATTGTTAGGCCCTTTTCGGTTCTATGTTTGTGCTGCTGCCGACATTGGGATGGTATTCGACACCTTGCGCAGTGAGTAGAAAGACCCCTTAAAAAGAATAACCTTTCCCCCAAATGCCACTGGAGCTATGCTGTGGCACCTAACTTCCTGCTTTCACTCCTCTGGGCTCACAGGGCATACCCTACAACAAAGCAGCTAAGACCCCTGAAACTGTTCTTCAGCCATAAAACAGTGAAGATACCATTGTAACATACCAACTACAACAGTGACAGAGAGGCTCTAGTCAATAGGAGAAGCATGCTGGAATTTCTGTAGTGGAGCCATGTAAGTACTGCTTTCAGTTACCTGCCCCATGACCCCTTCTCCAGTCATGAGGTGCAGGGTAAGCCCCTGCATCAGAACATGTTTCTCTAGGTGATGTCATCTCTAACCATTCAGACAGGTCTGGAGAGAGTATAAGCAGGATTAGCTTTAATTTTCCCTCCCATTAGATAGGGATGTGCTGTCTTAATCTTTTGCTAAATAAGTCTCTCTCTCTCTCTCTCTCTCTCTCTCTCTCTCTCTCTCTCTCTCTGCCTCTCTCTGTCTGTCTCTCTCTGTCTCTGTCTCTCCCTCCCTCCCTCTCTCTCTTTCTGTCTCTCTTTGATCATGGTTTCATCTTGTGTGCATGTTACATTGCCGAGGGGAACACCACCCACATCAACATACTTTTACAGCATTGCTTTTGCTCCGGTAGTAACTCAATTAATTAGGGAGATTGAGATCTCATCTAATTGCACACTTTGCTAGCAGGAACTTGCTAGCGTTGTCTCATTTCAGGTTAAGTCTACTGACCCTTTAAACAAAAGGAAAGGTAAGAAAAACTAGCTTGCTTCTGTGGGCACACATCTCCTTTGCTGAAGGCAGAAAGCGTCACAGAATGAAAGGTCTCGTGCCGATCCTGAGCCTGATCTAAACTGCACTTCCTTTGCTTAGGTTCCACCCAAGGGCAGCCTTCCAGCAGGGTCCAGCTGCAATGATATTAATAACTGCCATACGTACAGATGGATGGCTGTAACTTAACATTCTTCCCCGAAGCTGCAGCTCTTGCTCCAGCATTCTGCCACGCCCATACGCCCCGTTAGCAGAGAGCTTTCATAAACAGACTGTGGGAAGAATGTCTTTGAACATCTTCAAAGGCATACTGTTTCTCATGTAGACATGCGTTTTCAGTTGTGCAATGAAGAGAGAGACAGACTTTTATCAAACCTTCTGCTGTGTTGACTCTTACCAATGGCTTTCCTCATGTGGTCTTGTTTGGTAGCATCTTGAAGAAATCACTGTATTCTTGGACTTTTCTTCCAGGGAAGGAACCCCCCTACATTTTGACTTTCAATGCCTAATTCATAGAAGAAAATAGCTAACATCCAGCACCAGGTAGTTAGTACCCTTCAGGGTGCTATGTTGGAAATAGTCTGAGAAGATTCTTCAGGCTGAGGACACCATTGCCCTTGATTTCTCCTGTCCAAGAACAGATGTTGAATAGTACACAAAACTGTATCCTTCTGTCATTTATTCCTCATTATAATTGTCCAAGGGGCCAAGTCAGGCTTTCAGAGTACCATATCAGGCCTGTGAATACATGTGTCACTCAGAGTGGTTTTAGACCCACTCATCCTCTGAGACCCCAAGGTGCCTTATACCTCTCTTGAACTTGTGTTTGATCTATTTATCCTCCTCCTCCTCTTCCTCCTCTTTTCTTCTTCTCTCCTCCTTCTTTTTATCACAGTTGACACTGGTTCATTCACAAAATCACCCCCAGTCCTGTGGTGTAATTTATGTCTTTCTGGTTTGGTCTGCAGTTCATTCTCACCCAAGAAAGGAAGGTTCTTGCTTCTCTGCATAGAATTCTGGGAGCTTTTCCTTGCATCACAAAGCTCCTTGGAGTCTGATGGCAGCCAAAAAATAGTAGAAGCTACTAGACCAGTGGAGCCCATATGGGAACTGACTTCTATCAAGGTACCAAGTTGATCAGTCTCTCCCATGTTTCTGAAGGACAGAAAGTGAGGCACACACCTCAAATAATGTTAGGTTACTACACCTGTCTAAATGCAGGAATCATAACCTGTGAAAAGAAAACTAATGAAAATAATTAGAAATGCTAAGAGGATCTGCACTAAGTGTGTGTGCCTCAGTATGGCTTCCCAACAGAACAAAAGAAGCTGGGTCTGTGTTCTCTCCACGTTAAGAAATCCTGTATGCTGGCACTCAAGATTTCCTATGGCATTTATAAATCAGAATGATATGATTGAAGCTCAAAAACCAACCAACCAACAAACAAACACATAAGTATATAAATAAATAGAGAATAACCATATAGATAAAATTGGATTATGGAGAGAAAATCTGGGAAACAAAGTTATATTTTTTTCTTAAAAATATAAATTATATTTATTGTGTGTGTGAGGTATCTGTGCATGTGTGCCAGGGCATATGTGTAGAGACCAGAGGAAAATTATCTACTCCACTAAATGGGTTCAACTCAGGAGATCTGAGGATCAAATGGAGGTTATAAGGATTGGTCCAATTTTGGGAATTACATTGAACTGGTCAGAATTGTCCAGCACCTTTACCTGTTAAGCCTTCTTAAAAGTCCAGGATTTCTCTTTTAAAAGCACCATTCTATAATTTCTAGTTTGCTGTGAGGGGTGATTTCATGACTAGCCAGAGCATGGGAGTCATATGCTAAGAGTAACTGGTGACCAGCAGTGATACTCCCGACATACTGCAAACTGAAGAAGGAGGTTACACAAATCAAACCAGAAACCAGCCTGCATACCAGCTCAGCTCGTCACAATACCATCCTGGGATATGGAAGCAACAGGAACTGCACTTTCAATATTGGGGAGCCAATACACAAGTGGCCTGGTTGGACATACTGGGCTGTGGAAGCTGCCATCTTGCTGCTTTTCCCATGGCAGAGGGAGCACACCCCTCTGGCAACACCTTTGAAAAGGCTCTTTCCCCTCCAGCCTCTTCTCTATAGCATCACCTTCCACAGACCCATCCAGACACTCCCACCAGGTCCCAAGGGCTTTAACCTGTGAACTGAGTTGGGGCCCAGTTCAGTTCACATTACACACATAACAACCCTATTAACTTCCTGCCGGCTGCCCAGCTTCCCTGTGTACAGAGAGGTTTTAGGAAAACCCCATGGTGTAGAAAGGCTGTGTAGTGCAGTATATTTGTGGAAGAAATAGGATTAAAGGTGGCCCAGTAATTGAGCTTTCAGAGTGGTTTCTTTCTTTCTTTTTTTTTTCCTGTTGTGTTGAACCTTTTATTTTTTATTAGATATTTTCTTTATTCACATTTCAAATGTTATCCCCTTTCCTCGTTTACCCTCCCAAACCCCCCTATCCCATTCTTCCTCCCCCTGCTGGTTTCAGACTATAGTTATGGGATTGTGAAAGATGCAAGCAAAGCCAGGTATGAATGGACCCTCTTAGGGGTGTCTTGATGACCATCTTGCTGCCACCGACTCCAGAATCAAGGGATATGGGCATCAAATGGTCTATATGGTTCACAATGAGGCAGACAACTGGGGAGAATCTCCAGCTTTCCCATGGTGCATCAAACTTCTCTTAAGATTGTGAAGGAAGCTTCACGGATAGAGGCGGCCATCTTGGAAAAAAAAAAAACTTCCAGGAGACTGCACAGCCTGCTAGAGAACATTGGCCCTGGATGAACGATTGGGGATGCTCACTTCTCCACAGCTCAGCATCAGAGCCTTGTGGAGGAAACACAGCTCCCTCACTCAGGTTAAAGGATTCATTGTGTGCTCTAAATATAAGATGGTAATTGTAGACATAATGGCTGTTTCCTAGTGGCATACAGTACTTAATGTGTCGGGAGAGAGAACAATCCCCACATTAAGAGGAATTATTGTATTTGTCATAAACTCCTCCTAGGATAATTCTGCATTTGGCTCTGGGCGAGTGGGAGGGTGTCTTTGATGAGGAACATGAAGGATTACACGGAGGTGGAAGGTCAGGGGCCCGCACCTGACAGGTGTGCTCCTGGGCCCTGGCCAGGTAACTTACTAAGACTAACCTGGGGCACATTTACATTTGAAAATCAAGCCTGACAGCCAGAGAAATCAAAGTGCCTGACACAGCTGATAGCTCTGGGTTTGGAAATGAGGTTCGAGCACAGGCTGTGGCTCCCAAGGAGCATCTCTGGTACAAAATGCCAGGCTGAGCCCATGGTGGGTGTGGAGAAGAGGCCCTTCTGATCAACTAGTAGAGCTGTTCTAGGGAACATGCAATCCTTCCCAACCCATTTCTTCCATTTCCTTGCAGTGGGTACAAAGCTGCGCCTGCCAAAGAGATGCTCTGCTATGTCACCCCAGGGATAAGCCTGGGGGCTCACGCAGTAACAAGGAAGATGAAGGGAGGAGAGAGCAGGAAGAATTATTTTTTTTATTTTCAGGGTCTGTAACATGTAACAGCAGGGAATGGTGGTGCAAGGGGTTGCAAGGGACAAGCTGTTTCTCTGTAGAACTTGGACCAGATTCACATAAGTATTCATAAGCATCCCAGAGCCTCTCTTCCTATATTATTGCACTTATTTCACAGTGAGGGGGAGGCTGCTGGCCCTACCCAGTGCCTGGAGATGGATGCTGCTGTGTATTGTATGAATGAAGCAAGCACCTCTCCTCCTGGGAACTGGCTGCTTCTGTCTTGCCATATGCTGAAGGAGCTTAAGGACCTGAGCTCCCTGTATCCTCGGGCCACAGACACTCTGTCCTTGGCAATCTGGCAAAGGCTTTCCAGCATACACTTGTTATAGTGAGGGGGCACTTGGCTTCTCCAGGTATATGAAGAAACCAGTCCTGGTGTTGATAGACTGCTGATTGGTGGCATACTTTTCTATATAAGGTCCCATCATTGGTTAAGACATGCCTCTGTCCAGTTGTAATGACCCTGTAAATCAGTGTCCCATGGAAAAGCTGTCTGACACAGGGTCCAGGAAGCCTTGAGGATGTAGGAGAGTACTCTTCCCTCCTGGTTCACCTCTTGGGCACCAGCCAGCACTAAAGCTATGATGTCAGGTGGAGAGCTGTAGCCACCATTCCTAAAGCCACCAAAAGTTCAATTGAAGAGCTGAATTCTCAAATTCCCAAATTCCCAAATACATTGATGCCCGATGAGATTCTGAGAATGCACTGAAGGAGTCTTAGGGCAAGGTATCCACTATGACTCAATAGGTAAATGTCCCTTGTATGTTTTGGTACTTGGCTGGATTGAAGCTGTTTCCAAGAGCAAAGTTCCAGAGTGACCCAATGCACAACCAGCATCTGGGACTTCATGGACACTCTAATGCTCTCTGAGAGTTAGCCACATACATGCATACCCTGAGGACTAGATGGACCAGGACTAGTGAGGACTGTATTTGTAGGCAGCACCTCTGAGGAAACACTGTGACAGGCAGGCATCCTTCAGCATCCTTCCTTGGATACCTTAGAGACCAACTTCTGCCCTCATCTAAAAGGGAGTTTCTAGATTGGGATAGTTGAGGAGGAAAGACTCATCCTGAAGGTGGGAGGCACCATCCTATGGATAGGAGCCCCAGGCTGAATAAATGGGAGAAAGCAAGCTGAGACCAGCATTGATTGCTCTGGTTCCTATCTATGGATAGAATGTGACCAACTATCTCAAACTCCAGCCACCATGCCTTTCCTGTCATAACAAACTGTATTTTCAAACTTTGAACCCCTCCTTGACTTGCTTTTGTCACTGGTTTTGCCACAACAATGAGAAAAGTGACTAACAGTCCTAGAATGCAGGGATCTCTCAGAGGAGACTGGAGTGTTACAGAGAATGTCCATGACCCTCAGGCTAGGGGATCACATGAGGGACATAAGGATATGTTCACTGTAGTGAAGAAGTGTCTCCTATCTGCCACAAAAATGAAGCTTAACTTGGTGGCATCTGGTAAGACATCTTCTTTAAGTCTCATTACATGCTTTCCACTCCAGAGGTGTGGTTAAACTCACATTCATTCTTGATTGAGCTTTGGAATCTTTTATTTAGGGGAAAAAATAGACTGCAGAAGGCAGCGGTCTAGTGCTGTGATACTCAGTGAGGCCATTAAATTTAATCCTTCCTTCACACTCACTCCAGGGGTGATTTCAATTAAATTTGTTCAAAATTTATCAGTTTCCAGCATGTTGGCATAAATGATTCAACACCACTTACATATTCACCAAGCAGAAGGTATCTAAGGGTGTGCAGTATTGGTATAACTTTTCACCATTTCTTCATAAATTCTCCTAATAGGAGTTTCTATTATTTAAAACCCTTGTCCTCCACGTTAAATGGTCCTGTTGTTCTTGCAGCAATGGAATCTAATTACAGATGCAAATTTTTGGAGCACCCGTGGGTTACAATAGCCATCCCCTCCACATAGGACAGACATCTGGCATTTATTCTCCCCAGGGAGCAGGGGGGAGGGGATGAACAAGATACCAATGACACTGGGGAGAGAATAGAAGTGAGGAGAATTTTAGAAGTTTAGAGGAATGCCTCAGAAAGCAAAACTTGAGTTTCTTTGGAAGCTGGATCCCAAAGGTGCTGAGAACAGATGACTGGGCTGGGAAGGCCAGTGGTGCAGAGGACAGGATGCACATGTCCCCTGTAATCATGTCACATACACGTGTGGGTACTCAGGCAGTGTAGGAACATACACTTACCAAAATTATGCATAGGACATTTTTATGTTCTCAATAACTTACTTAGGATCTGTGTTTACCTATTCCTCCAGAGGAAACACTTTCTTTTTTGTTTCCTCCCCCACAACTGTATTTGAGGGCAATGGGAATTTTTGCTTAACTAAAGGTCAAATGTGACATGGTTTGCTATCCTAACCAAAGAAACACCACACCACTCCATCAAAAATCCTGTTGAGGCAGATGTTGGTTGGCCCTATTTTAACTTGAAGGTGAGAAGGGTCAGCGGCATTCACAGAACTTGTCAGTTGAAAATTCCTGCATGAGCAGTGTTCTCTTGCTCACATGGCATCATAAGAACACTACAGGTGGGTTTTTACATTTCTATTCTTCTGTCTGTGATAGAGCTAAATCCTCCATCTTTAGTCCATTTAGAATGTCATAGGTACAGATCTGAGTTCTGAAGGCAGCTGATGAAATGTCCAGACTTTTGAGGCTCATACCTGTGGACAGTAAGTAGAAAGGAGAAAGTTTAAAGGATAGAAAGAAATGGACTTGGGAAAGTCCAGGGCTGGAGCCAGGTCTTGGCTCCAAAAGAGGAGTCAGGGGTTCCTTTGTGTACTGCTCAGATGTAACACATTCTTTCTACATATACCGTTTCATAACCTGTAGACCCATTTCCTGTTAATCCCAGTGCTTCTCAGATCCTCCCTATTCTCTTACTTCAGAATCCCTGCTAGGAGCAATACCTTACAAAAAACAAATTCAGCCCAAAATGTCTTACTAAATCCTAGATCCCATCACCGCATGCCACAGAGCTCTGCTCTGGGTTTGCTTCTCTGATGCTTGTATGGGTCAAGGATAGTGGAGTTTCCATGTGTTTTTGAAAGCACAGAGCTGGGAGACTCAGACAACTTAGTTATGTTCTCTGTCACTTAGATGCCTACATCTCCTGAGATTATGTTGTCAGTGGAAATGTGTCTGTTATGACCAGTTGCAAAAGTGTCCTTGGTTTATTCAAAGATTCAGAGGCATATTGGTTTTGTGACTCTAATACCCAGGTCCTCTCCCCACCTGATCACCAAGCTAAGTGAACAGTCTTCAGTGCAGACTTATAGAATTTGTGATGAAAAGTTAATAATCAGCCAACCAGCTCTAAAAATAATATCAGTGACACATGATCTTGCAAGTGGTGGTGGGGGGTTGTCTAATCTCCAGAGTCTCCACATTTTAAAGGTTTGATTTTTTTATAATGTCAAACTGTTAGACACAAAAATAAATGATAAATAAATAAAATAAATGTGGGCCAAACATGGAAAGAAAGATCAGCTGTTGGATTTCATACTGAGAGACGCAGATATTGGCCTGACAGTACAAGCACCATGTTTTTGTTTTCGTTTTTTGAGACTCTTCATGCATTTCTGACTGTCCTGGAACTCACTGTGTAAACCAGGATGGACTTAAACTCACATTTACCCTAGTATATCTGCCCTCCCAAGCTCCCAACTGCTGGAGTTAAAGGCATAGCTACCACTCCAGCCTCCACAAAGGCAGTTCCATGAAGTTTTGGAAGCTGTTTTATGAGTGTTGGAATAATGACCAGACACCATGTCAAAGTTACTAAAGGAAGTTTCCCTCACCAAGTAGAGAACAAAAAAGTTATAACTACAATCAAAAGCATAGAAATTGTGGAGTTGAAAAGGAAGGACCAACGACCCAAATGAAAAACCTGCTCAACAGCATATCTCAGTGCCAATGCATGAATTCAAAGAAAGATTGACTGACATTGTCCAGTGTGAAAAGGCCATCTGATAAGGCCTCAGATATATGTGGACTCCATCGGGCACACATCTTTTTGTTCCACTGCTTATCCAAACACCATTGGGCTCTATTAAACATGAAGAATGTAGAGACTCCATCAGATGTGAAGAATGTTGAGACTCCATCATACATGCAGATGACTATCAGTACTATTAGTTACAAAAATGTATCCCATCAGATACAGAGAAACTCATGGACTCCATCAGGCATGTAGATACCTGTGGGTTCCATCAGACATGCAAATATGCACAATGCCATGTATAGAAGGAGAGGACAGAGAAAAGGGAGAGAAAAGAGTAGTTTACATGACCAAGCTTCTCCACAAAACTCCAGTAAGAAAGCAATTCCCTTTGGCTCCACCTCTCCTCTCCCTCAGGACCCTTTCCAGCCACCTATGCAGCCCTGGTAAAAGACCAGTTTCTAGCTGATTCAGTCCCATTGAGAGTCTCCCAATCTATCTATTCATTCTACCACTGAGCCTTGGGACTCCACCCCAGTAACTCAATACTCATTAAAAGACACAATTAACAACCCAATTCTACACACCCAGGTCACACCAAAAAAGTATCAGCAATAAACCAGACATGATTTCTGTACCCCTATACCCCACCTCCATCACCAACCATGTAGTATTGTCCAGATAGAGATTTTTTAATTAACCATGTTAAAAGAGATCACAGAATTTAAAGAAGACAAAAAGACTCACCCAAATTAACTTACAGGTAAAAAGAATATTCTCTTGATTGAAGCCAAGAAAACAGACTTGTAAATCTGAATGAAACAATGATACAATTTCAGGATATTTCATGAATGCAAATTCAGAAGTTGCATTCAATAAGGTATTACAAACATTAAAGAAAGTCCAAAATGAATTAAATACATCTAATAAAACACTTGATGAAAAGCCTCATGAATATGACTCTTGTATGAGACAGAATACCAGGTCTTTTGGTAGGTGGATTAAAGAAGCATCCACTAAGTAAAAATGAGAAATTAAAAAAATAAACACATGGACAGAATACACAGGAAGTTTTGGAAAACATGAAAAGACAAAATCTACAAATTATGAGCCTAGGAGAAGGAAAATAATTCCATATTATTTTCAAAACCATAGAAACTAGTGTACTGGCTGGTTTTGTGTGACAACTTGACACAGGCTGGAGTTATCACAGAGGAAGGAGCTTCAGTTGGGGAAGTGTCTCCATGAGATCCAACTGTGGAGCATTTTCTCAATTAGTGATCAAGGGGAGAGGGCCCCTTGTGGGTGGTACCATCCCTGGGCTGGTATCCTTGGGTTCTATAAGAGAACAGAGCAAGGCAGGGGAAGCAAGCCAGTAAGGAACATACTTCCATGGCCTCCATATCAGCTCCTGTTTCCTGACCTGCCTGAGTTCCAGTCCTGACTTCCTTTGGTGATGAACAGCAGTGTGGAAGTGTAAGCTCAATAAACCCCAAACCAACTTGCTTCTTGGTCATGATGTTTGTGCAGGAATAGAAATCCTAAGACAACTAGTTTCAAGTAATATCATAGCATACATTTTTCCAAATGTAAAGGAAGAGAGGCACAAGGTATTTTTAGGTAGAGGGCTGTAGAACACCAAATCAGCAAGATGAGTGAGAAAATTCCCCATGATATATTAGAATCAAAACACTAAAAAATAAACACACACACAAGAGAGAGAGAGAGAGAGAGAGAGAGAGAGAGAGAGAGAGAAAGAGAGAGAGGGAGAGAGAGAAAAGGCCAAGTCACATCTAAAGGCAGGCCCACCAGAATAAAAACTTATTTGATAAACACATTTAAACCAAGAAGGGCTTAGATAATTTATTCTAAGATATGAACAAAATCACAACGGCCAGATCAGACTATTATACACACAAAACAATCTTTTATAATTGAAGGGTAAATAAAAACCTTCTGTGAAAAACAAAAACAAAAAACAAAAAAAAAACAAAAAAAAACAAACAAAAAACAAAAAACACAACCAAAGGAATTTAGGATCACTAAATCAGCTCTACAGAGTATACTAAAAGGAATACTTCAGACTGGTGAGAAAGATAAACATTCACAAGAAGCTACAAGAGAAAATACCCCAGGACACCTAATCAAAAGAGGTCTTTGAAACACCACTCCACAAAGTCAACAAAATGACAGGAATTAATACAAACCTGTAAATAAACTTTCTGATTATTAATGATCTCGGTGACCCAATTTAAAAAATAAACAGATTGGAAGATTGAATTAGAAAAACTGGATATATCTAAAAACACCCTGCAGCAAACACCCCAAAGCATCAAAGACAGATAATTCCTTGGAGGAAAAGAATAGAAACAAAGTACTCTAAACCAATGTGATTAGGAATCACATTCTAATATTCTAATATCTGACAATAGAGACTGTCCATATCAACAGTCAGAAAGGATAAGGAAGGTCATTTTATAGTCACTAAGGGAACAATCCCCCAAGGGCTATTACAATTCTACACCTATAAGCACCAAATACAGGTGCACAGAATTTCAGCAAACACTATTAGACATAAGCCACAGACTAACACCATACATATAACAACTCACTTTTCCCAATAAATAAACTATTTATACACAGTGTGAACACAGGAATATTGGAGTTCAAAGACATCATAAATCAAACAGACCCAACAGACATCTACAGAGCATTTCACCTGAAGAGTGAAGAATACATCTCCTTCTCAGCAACCCATAGAAATTTCTTCTAAATTGCATATTAGAACATAAAGTCTTAACAAGTTGATATAGCATGCTATATTCTTTTTATCAAAAAATTGACTAAAACTATATATTAACAGAAGAAACTACAGAAACTGCACACATGGATGGAACTTAAGCAACACACTGCTGACTGATAAATGGCACTAAGGACATCAAGAATGAGATGAGAAAGATTCCTAGTGTTAGGTATACCATGTAACCACATCAATAAGGCATGGTGAAGGCAGTCTTAAGAGGAATGCTTATGGCCCTCAGTGTCTACATTTAAAAAGTACCCTAAGACCTTGAAACAAGAATGAACCAAACTCAAGAGCTGTGGATGGAAAGAAACGGTTACAAACAGAGCAGAGGTGAATGAAATAGAAACAAACAAATCATGATATAAAGAAGCAATGAAATGGAGGGTGGGCCTTTGAAAAGATTGACATTTGGCAAACCATTAGCCAAATTAACCAAAATACAGAGAGAAGACCCAAAGTAATAAAACTAGAGATGGTAAGGTAAGGGAGAAAATGAAAGGAAAGAAAGACAAAAAATGATATATATGTAGAGGTAAAATTATATATACATATATAATGATTTATGTCTAATATATATATATTAGATGTAAACACATCACATATATATGTGGCGTGAATCATTTTTCATTAGTAATTAAACAATGCGTGGATTAAATCTGATTCTATGATAGCAGAGGGGGTTTTAATAAGAGGTGTCGGTTTCCAATCCTTTCTTATACTCTATCTTCAGCATATAAAAGACAAACCGAGAAACATTAAGAGGAAGTAAAATGTTCAAAACATATATTTAGAGAACGTGGCATTTATCAGGGGAAAATTCAGTTCTGCTGAAGAAGGTCCAAGTTCATCAACAGGTCCCCACACACAACATTGCATTTAGAACTGCAGAAAATTCCTTCTTCCCAGGATAGCAGGTAGCACTGGCCACATGGAGGTCTGTGAAATAAGTATAGCATGTGCCCATACCAAGTCTTGAACAGTGTACACTCCAAGCACAATGGAAATCTAGCCAACTAAATGGAGTTGGAGAATCATCACCCAAGTCCAAGTCAAAGAGCATAGCCACAAATAGTTATGTCACGAAGGGTCTGTACATATCACGGGGAAGCTCTTTTGAAGTAAAAGTAGAGATATCCCATAAAGAATAACACATCAAAAGTCTTGCCTAAACAAAACTTGTGTCATTAATTATGAAAAATGGAAGCATGATAAAAATAAGGCTTGAAGGTGATGAAAATTATCTTAATAAGATATATAAATAGTTATAAGACAAGGGCTTGAATAAGCTAAAGAAATTAATAAACATGCTGAGGTCTAAAAATGGGGGGATGGCAGAAAACCATTTTAGTAATGAAAAATTAGTATTGCATTGATCTCATAGACATTAAAGATAATTAGTAATCCAGACATTGGTAAACTATTTTTTTAGAGAATGGTTAAGGTATAGGAAAAGACAATTTCCTCAAAGTAGGAAGTAGATTATTATAATTTTAATAGTCTTGAATTTACCATGAAATTAAAAGCACATTGAAAACCAAAAATGCATCCCAAGCCCCATTAACCACTGCCTGGGAATCTACTAACACAGTAAATATTATGAAACTCCACATGAAATTTGGCTGATTTCAGGAGCAGCCGACTCTAACATCTGAATGAAGAGTGATACATTTCACCCCTCTTATAAAATAAAAGAGAAATTTTGCTTAGCATGTTACAATGTACAAGATATGAGAAAATGTAGCATCTCTTTGCAGACAATCATAACAGGCAAGACTGACACACACATGCCCACACATGCATGTTTAAGAAGCAGAAAGATTGTAGCATAGCCTAAGATTCTTGTTGCAAACTTGTTTCAACAAAGGACTCCTGCCAAGTCTGTGAATAAACCTGACAAACATTTGTTTTCAAAACAGCAAGAGCCAAACCCGGCTGGATAGATCTGGGCTGACCATACATCAGCAGGGAGGAAAGGACACTCATGGGACAGGATGTCTGAAGGGGCAAGATAGTTTAGGGAGATGTGATGTGCACGCTGTGGAGGCACAGAGACTCCTGTCTGTAGCAGGGACATTTGGGGGGCAGTGACAACTGGTGGCACAGGGATTCTTGGGGGACTCTGATACATGGGATGAGAAAGACAGCTTAGGGACAGGAATATTTGAGGGGCATGTCTTATAATACAGAGAAGCTTAGAGACAGTGGCAATTGGTTGATAGGATCTGGACCGGATCCTCAGAAGAGGTACAATGTGATGGCTCTGTGTTCAACACCCATGTTCTAGCTCTAGGACTTATGTATGCCACCTAAAAAGCATCAAACATTTTTGACACACCTTTGTGAGAAACACCCTTCTCCTAGAGACCATGGCTGCCTGCTTTAGCATCCACTGTGGGTGCTACATCTTGTTTCCAGAGCACCCCAGCATTTTATATTTTCCCCTTTATCAAATTGCTCCAAATGGCAAACATTCTCAAGAGCATCCTGGGTTGGAACATTGGCTGTTGTACTGAACCATTGGGCCCAGCCTGCCTGGTTGCTGCTGAATGCTCACTTTTGCTTGGTGCTAAGTGCCTTAGCATTTCATTAAACTCTTCCATTATGTTGGGTTCAGCCAGAACAACGAAAACATTTCCAGGCAACTTGCTACGTGAACAATCAGGTGAGATGGCAGCCCAACCATTACTTATCAACTTGCCATTAAAGTTTCAGAGGGTGTTATTAATTATTGAGGGATTAATGTTGAGACCCAGCTGTGCGCCCCAGTTCCTCACAGGCACATGGTGTAGATACCTTACAGCAGGATGTGGCATGCATAGTCTTGCAGCTCCTCTTGCCTCTTCAGCTTCTGTCGAAGAAAAAGGAACCAATTGGTTGTACTGAAAACGGCAGGAAGGAACAAAATCAAAATGCCTGCAAACATTCCACTTAGCAGCTATCAAAGGGAAGAACTGTTTGGGAAATTGTGGGGCAGGACAACTCTTTCCTTAGTTAGCCTAGTCCTGTATATGGCTAGCAGCATTATTTGGATGGCTAATTATAACCAGCAGTTCCCACACTGTAGTTTCCACCAAACAGGA
Source organism: Apodemus agrarius (assembly GCA_964023405.1). Lineage (NCBI taxonomy): Eukaryota > Metazoa > Chordata > Mammalia > Rodentia > Muridae > Apodemus > Apodemus agrarius. Next base: position 1,633,498 of record OZ030020.1, read on the forward strand.
GCATCTCTCTTTTTAGGAATCCTCTCTAGACTGTGTTCTGTAGAGTACTGCACAACATCCCAAACAACAAGACTTTTTCTTTGAATTCAGATGGGTGCTTTGCAAGGACTCCAGTTGTCATTTGCTTGGAACTTCTTCTCTGGCTGACATGCTTAGGCAGAAGTGAACAGTGCCCGTGTGCACTTGTGCTTTCTCATGCAGAGGAGCCCCAGTCTCAGAAGTGCACCAGAACCCTTGATTTTCTTTTATCCTTTGTATTGGGATGGAGGGGGGGGGAGACCCTGACTAGGGCAGAAGACGCCCTTGAGGGCTGCAGCCTGTGTCTCTGTGAACTGTTACCTCCCATTGCACATTGGCACATTAGTCATCAGAATCAAGAAAAGCAGCAAAGAGAACCTTCAGACTTCAAGTGTGGCTTAGCTTAATCTCTGTTTCTGAATTGTGATGCAGAGGGTTCAAACGCACGTATATGAACACCTTTCCTATTTTTAATGATGAATTACATCACATTAATATTTCAAACTTGCACTCAGGTTAAAAATACAGTAGTCGTGGTTCATGAACCTAATTGGTTTTTGTTCAATGGAAAACAAAAGCAGATAAGATTGCTCAGTCTGTCCTTACAGTACCTGTGTGTGTCTCTAAGGTGACTGCCCCAGCAGAACCTCACCTGCTGCTGCCCTTCACAGATGGAAATCCATCTAACCACTGGTGAACTGGATATAGGCTGGATTGCAGAGGGATTTGCTGGCTATGAACATGACAAGTTGAAAGGAAGAAAGATGACCCCGTGCCTCCTACATCAGATGTTGGGTCAGGAAAGGGATCAGGAAATGGATCCATCTACTTGATCATATACTGCCAAAGCCTACCTACTGATGTTGAAAACCACTGAATTTCCACCAACCTAGCTCAAAGCGCTGGGTGTGCAAGGAATGGTGTGTGAGTGCATGTGTTCATTTTTGTGTGCACACGTCTTTATCAATGGTAGAATCAGTGTTGCTCACCTCTATGTCTGGCAGATGATTCAAGAAATGTACCTACTACAAGTCTACATCAAGATAGTCACATGCATGCAACCCAACCTGCAGGACCGCTGCTGGCTTAGTGCCTGCTTCTGATATCCCAGGGCACAGCCAAGCTAGAAACTCACAGGAAAAGGCTGTAGGGCACAGGCGGCTGATGGCCACAGATAAGTTATGTGGAGCCTAAATTGTCCTTAAAGAGACAGATCCTTTGTCTTCCCCTGGGTTTAGCTAGGTGAGGGTTTTTACTAATATGATCAGAACCTGCATACACACAAGATACAAGCATCCAATGATATATTAAGCAGGTATCTTGGGGGGTTTGTGGCACCAGGAGTTTCTTCATCTTTTAGATAAAGAAGATTCATGGCTTTTCAAGAAGGCGGTAGTTTAATGGAACTGGTGGTGAATCACAGTTCTGAAAAGTAGGTAGTAGTAGATTATCATATCTGTGCATGTGTGCACATGTTCTTGTGTGTTACTGGTAGCATGGTCTGAGTAAAGGCAAATGATGCCTGCATGTGAGCTTGGATCTGACCAGCTGCTAGATTCTTTAAGTCTCACTGCCCTTAGCTGTAAATCCGGGCTGCTGAAAGTTGACTCCCATGTTCTTGTGGTTCCCCTGAGGTTGCATGGGGTATATATAGGTATATCTGGTCCTTATCAGAAATAATATGTCATAATTTATTCTTTGCACTAACCATTAAGGGAATGGGCTGAACTGTGGTTCTCTGAACCCCATTTGATGAGATTCTGACACTAATAAGATGGTATTGAAGTTGGGGCCCCAAGAGGTAAGTAGTTTGAAAAGAGGTCATGAGAATGGTGCTCTGGTGATTTTATTAATGCTGGACAAGAAGAGATACCAGAAAGCTGTTCTCTTCACTCCATGGGAGTAGTACGAATGCAGTCATTTTCATGCCAGGAGGGGAGCCTTCACCAGAATCCACCACGCTGGCCCCTGGTCTGACATCCAGCTTGTAGAACTGGAGGAAAGCAACCATCTGTTATTTGAGGGCAAGCCTGTGGCACTTTGCTATAGCAGCTGATGTTTGGTAAGAGATTATATTCTAAGTCAAGAGATAAATCACCAAAGGTCAATTAGACAACATTTTAAAGGGTGCATCCAGTTTTCAATGTAAGTTTTACACAATAGATGATTTTATGTGTACCATAAAAACACAGAACTTCAATCTCAATTGCCTGTTGAGACTTGCCCACGGGTGCAAAAGTGACACAAGCATCAAGAGAGTAAAGTAACCAACCACTTTATGATTGGATTTAAGGCCCATTCCACAAGGTAAAGTTGAGATGTAGTACCACAGTCAGGCTGAGTCTACAGTAAGACATAGGCCCAAGGGGAAAACCTACTGATATTATCCCACTAAATGGATATAAGATTAACCTGACTTTTAATGACTTGTTGCTCTAACCATACTTTTATCTCTCAACCCTTATCGTAGAAAGTTCTGCTTACAATAGATGGTGATGAAGATGTAAAGCAACAACTAACTAAGACAAAGAAAGCAGGAGACTTTAGATTACTTTGCCATAAATGAAGCATCTATACCACAACCTCTCCTCCCAAAGCTTGGGGAATGTTGTGGAAGCAGGAAAAGACAGTAAGAACCTGGGGCAGTAGATGAATGCAAGGGAAGAGGGTCCTCTGGGCACAACAGGACAGCTGAACATATCCCAGTAATTGTGATAACATGCGTAAGGCCTGTGTAAGCTCAAGCCAGATCGAATCCCAGAACGAAAGGGAAAGCTGGGCATGAAATCCCGCCCCCAGGTGACCATGCTCCAGTGGAAGACAGCAAACCAAGGATATATGAGCAACAGAAATTGGACTTGTGGAAAATATATAGGACACAAGCTAAACAGGAAGTAGAGGGGGCAGGAATCTGAAAAGACATTGGGGAAGAGATGACTATGATCAAAACACACTACGAGTCCTCAAAAAAATAACAAAAGAACCACTGAAATATTTAGCCTTAAGTTTTCAATATAAACTAAAGAGATGGGCCCATAAAATGTGAAAATATTGATGATGCACTTAAAATAACAATATTACACCAAGGTAGAAAAAGAGAATATCAATAGTAAAATGAATCAACAATTTAAGGTAAGGAAATCTGAATGCCAATGTTGTCTGCCTTCAGCACTCCAGAGTCCAGCTCTGCCAGGGCCTGGCCCTCCCCATGACAGGCCATTCATGAGCATGAAACCCACTGATGAGCAAGCCTGGGTGTGACGCTTGGTTCGGCAGCTGTGACCGATCTGCTATTACGCAGCTGTTAAGACCCCAGTAAAAGCCTTTTTGAGAATCATTCTCTCTTTAATTAGAAGCCCTTGGCTGTCCTATTAAATCTAAATTAAGTCCTTATTTGAAGCAGTTAATTTGAAGATTTAACCAAATGTGGACACCTGCAAGAGAGCAATTTTGGTTTCCAGCCCTTGTCAGGACCTGGCAGTTCTGAATCACTTGTGTTCGGAGACCTGGCCTTACCTCTTAGAGAGCCAAAGGCATCTCATGGTGGGTACAAGACTTGGCATGCATGCATACCCACATGCATGCATGCATGCAGCTGTGTGTGCCTCTGTGCGTAGTTAAACTAAATGCCCTAGTAGCAAATAGGTTGCAAATGCTTCTGTCCTACAAAGCACAATTTAATGACCACACAAAACCTGATTTCAATTGTGAAGGTTCTAGTTTGTAAACATGCAGGAGGCCCTGCTTCTCCATAGCAAAGTGCTTTACTGCTTATGTAACCTTGGGCAGGGCCTCAAGAGCCTTGTAATGTTCAGTTCATGAGCTTCCTGGGTCTTGTGACTCACCTCCCACAGAAAGAAGTGCTTCAAGACAGCTACCCACGGGGAAGTCTGGTATCATACAGGTTGTGGAAGAAGGCCTGTATTTGGACTTCAATTCACCCATGATCTTGCTAACCAAGCACCATTTTCTAAGTTCTTTGAACATTACTTTTGGGATACAGATTTACTCACCACCTCCCATTTCTAAAAGGCTATGATGGTAACAATTTAACTCACTGCTGTGGCTAAGTGCATGCTCTCTGAGGAGGTTTAGGCACATTTCAGTCCAGCTCTTTGTCTTTCGTGGATAGCTGTCAGTCCACTGAAGACAGGGTGAAACAAATCCTCCAACTGGTGGAAATACAAGCATTAACACAGTGTACTAACCACCTGTATTAACCAACCTTCTTTCTTGAGGACTGCTACAGCTAAAGACATTGGCCTTTTAGTCCAGATGAATTCAGATGCCAACAAGGCACTGTGCTCTGCTGGATTGGTGGTTCAAAGTAGGCTGTGTGTGTGTGTGTGTGTGTACATTCATGGATGATTATCGTGGCTGATCCATAGTCTTAGGATTACAGAAAACCAAGCTTATTTACAAGTAACAGCCAGTAAGAACACAAAGGGAGGTGACAGGTTGCAATCAATTTTACCATTCCAGCAAATGAAGTTACCTGTTGACAATGACCACTGTAGTATAAAAAGGAGACTATTTTCATTGATTAACTGTATCAATAATTCTAATCAATATGTGGTTATTCTTAATATGTATATATTTGTCATCTAAAATCAGCATCTTTTAAACTTAAGATAGATTGCTTATTTACTGAGTTCAGGGTCCAACACAGGAATGACTGTTTTAATCCTCTACCTGGGTGGCATGGGCGATAGCCCAATTGGTGCTTTACAAACATAACAAGTAATGAAGCCTTGGATGTAAGAGAATATACTTCTGTCTACATTTACCCAGAGATATGCTGGGGGCCCTGGGATCTGGGCTCAGACTATGTTTAGGGCTTCCCTACTTCCCCAGCTTAGTACTACTGCTCCAGGTCCTCTGGGACCCTCTAAACTCCAACTGGACTCCAGAAACCCCAGAAGCCTGGCCAAAGCTAAGGAGCTTCATAGGCATCTTAGTAATGCAATTGAGAGAGAGAGAGAGAGAGAGAGAGAGAGAGAGAGAGAGAGAGAGAGAGAGAAGTGTTGTTTAAATCTATATGGCTTTCTTAATTTCAAAATATAATTTTTATTCCCCAACTGTGTGTGTGTGTATGCACACACACTCATGTGCATCTATGTGGAGTATAGGGAGTTGCCAGAAGTGGGCAGATGTGTTGGATCTCTTAGCTCTGTATTTACCTGCAGTTGTGAACTGATGGTCAGGTAATCTTTGAGAGCAGCACATGCTCTTAACCTCCTGAGCCCTCTCTCCACCTTTACCTTTCTTAGTTCTGTAAATATTTCCTATGCTGACTGAACTCCTGAACAAGTTACTAGACTCTTGGCTTATGTTAACATTACAGTGTTCCCTACAGCTTATCAGCACATGCATGTATATATATGAGCACAAGTAAATGTGGTAATATGTGGTATAAATGTCTACATGGCAGACATAATTTCCTGCATGTTTTGTGAGCCACTACCATTCTGTGGAAAGGGTAGAACAACCACCTTTCATTTCCCTGATCATATAAGTTTGCCCTTGAAGAGAACTCATTCAGTAGGGAACTGCTAAGAGCTAATCCTGTGCTGGGTTCTGATGATTTTAACAGCGTTCTCAGAGAGATAATTTTACACCTTTTGAGCTGTCACTGTGTGTATTTGCCTGTAGCATACTTCTGAGGAGACCTTTCTTTCAGAAGAAGTTCTTACTGGGGATCATTTCCTTCATCTTGTAGTTTCTGCTGCCCAGTACAAGGTAAAAACAGTTCAGAAAGATTTTCACATTGAGCACACATCAAAATGACATAATTTGGATTTCCTGAAATAAGTAAAGTGTATTACTATAAACCATTCTGCTGGCTTACTTTTACTTTGCTGTTGGCTCGCTCATCTGATATAGCACTTACAACAGTGACCCTGTGGAAAGTCACGGGCACAAAGCAAGGGGTCAGTCCACAGCTGCTCAGCAACATGTGCTTGGGAAGAGCCTTGTGACGCTGGGGGAGATTCTGCACCTGCTCATCATAAGAAGCAGAAAGAGAGATGGAGGAGGCAGAGTTGAGCCATCTCCAAAGACCTGATCCCCTCATGCTGGTCCTACCCCTGAAAAGTTCCCAATCAGAACCCTAAATTGGAAACTGGGGCTTTAATTCATGCGTCTGTGAAAGACCTGTAGGCATAATTTTTTCTCAACCTACTTTAATAAGCGTTTAACCCCCCTCTAGCTCACCACCCACTAGAAGTAGTGGGGAAAAAGTTATTAGGACCTGGGGGAAGTAGACCAGTTTAGAAATAATTCTTTGGGGGCCAGTGCAATCTTAGTTGTCAGGATGTCAGTCTCATAACCAAATAGGAACGAGCAGCTGGAGTCCAGTCCTCTTGGCATTATCACACACAAACCAGGAACAGCAGTTCAATCCAGAAGAAACCACAAAGCCCGCCAACTAGCCCAAGGCCACAGAAGCAGCAAGAAGCCTCAGGAACCTCATAAGAAGCTCTTCTGCAAGTTTCTCTCTATGGCATCACCGCAAGTGGAGCTCAGCAATGCAACGTAAGATGAACCAATACATGCATGTTAGCAAAGGATAGCGCGCAGAGCAAGGCAAACCAATGCGTGAGTTCCCTCTCTCTATGGGGTCATATTTGTGTTCCTTCTGAACACCATGTGTCCTTGCACGTGTTTGCTATGGCAAAACATCCTTTCACCTGTGTGTCCCAACAAAACATCATTTGACATAACTGGCTTTCCAAAGAAACCACATGTTTCCACTTCAGGGACCTTATATATTTATTCTTATTAAGGCCATTTACTTGTGAGTGTGTTGTGTGTGTGTGTGTGTGTGTGTGTGTGTGTGTGTGTACACATAGGCAATGGGGAGTGAATGGAGTTCAGAGAACAACTTGTGGGAGTTTTTTAATCTTTTAACCTATCAACTCTGGGAATTGAACTCTGATCATCACACTTGCCCTCAGGTGCCTTGACTCTGAGCCAAGGCACCATCAGCTGTGGAACACATATATTGAAATATAACATTTTCTATTTAAAGTTCATAATGCAGATGTGAGTTGTGTTGTATTTCAACTGCACAGCCTCAGGCTGCAAAAATGTATCTTTTCATATGTATTCAACTGGAAATTTTTTTGTTACTTTTGTCCTATGTTGTTTAACAGTAGTTAACATGTTTTTATATTGTGGTGATGACTGAGATGCTCTGACCTATGGCCTCTTCCATAGAATGACCTAAAGTGCATTCTCTACCAGGACATCTGTCTGTATAATGATCAGGAATCTGTGCCAGGCTTTGCCAGTTGGTGTTTTAAAGTGAAATCCGTCCTATATTTATTTCCCTTCTTTTATCACATGCATTTGTATAGTTTGCATGTGTGGACATATGGAGGCCCAAGATTGACACCAGGAGCCTTCCTTCAACAGCCTCTGCCTTACTCAGGTGCAAGCCCTGAATTGACCCCAAATGGCTGGAACACAAAAATGGCTAGTCTAGCCAGCCAGTTTGGTGCAGGGAGCACCTGTCTCTGGTCTCTAATCTCCACTCTCCAAAGATTGAAATTACAGATGCACCCTCACACTTACCCAACATTTAGGTGGATTCTCAGGATCTGAGCTCTGGTCCTCATTATTACAGCTTGTGTCTGTTAAGGTTAGATTTAACTGACAGCTTGACACAATTCAGAGTTACCTAGGGAGAGAGTCTTGAGAACTTATTTAGAGCAGAATGGTCTATGGGCATGTATGTAAGAGATTGTCTTGATTTATTTACTGAATATTTTCATAAACATTTTATATATCTGTATATAAATAATTTGTATACATGTTATTTTATATTTATATATTATATTTATAGTTATAGTTATTATATTTTATATATAATATTATATATATTTTACCAAGTGGCTCATGAATGTGAGGTCTTTATTTGATCCTTTTCACAGTGTGTGTATACATATATATGCATATACATATATAAATAATATATTTATTATATATTTATTATGTTATATTTTAATATATCATTGATATATTATATATTACATAAATATAAATATATTTCTTTATAAACATATATAATTTATAAAACATGAATAAATTTATAGATTATATGTAAATTATTATATATGAATTATTTAATAAAGGAGACTCAGTCCATCCTGAGTGACACCATTCCTTACACAGGGGTCTAACCCTTTGAACAGCATAAAGGAGACTCATCCTCTCTGAGAGCCAACTAGAAAGCATGAGTTTGTTCTCTCTTGGCCATGGATGTGAGGTAATCAGTGGCCTAAGCCTGTGCCTTGACTTTCCCTTGGTAATAGACTATAGCCTGCAGCTGTGAGCCAATCAACCCTGACTCCTGCAGCTCAGTGTGTTTGTCAGAACAGTAATGACCCTAGGACATGGTGCACGAGCTTTAACCATGAAGCCAGCTCCCTGACCTCTGTTCATTCTTTTCAAGTTTAGGCGTAAGTCATATCCATGTAAGCAGATTTAGAAAAACAATTTAGCTAAATTAGATATTAATTTATTTAGTAAATTAACTTAGCAATTCATTTGGAAATTAACTTATATGATCAATACATCCATAATACTGAGTTACACTTGTGGATTTGTTTATGTATCTACACTTAAGCTCTGTATACACGTTAGTATTATACTACCCTTCCTATGTTTGACTATTTTTTTTCCAGTCACAAACACATCCTGACAAGTGTCCTTCCTCCTGTCTGTATGCTGTGTGTCTGCTGGTCACCAAGTTTGTGTATATTTGTGCTAATTAATCATCCCTCCCGTTAGCTCTAATGTATAAAGTGCAGTCTTTTAAATTTCCAGAGATGCTTTTATCTTCTAGTAATACTAAGAAATTTATCTCCTTATTTCTATTTTCATAAATCACACATTTTCTTACCCTATTTTATTGTTGGACAAAAAATAGCATTATTGACTGTAACTTCATCTTTTTTTCTTGACATTAATATACAATTCTCTAAACTTGGTGGTTTTTTGGCGGGGAACTTTAAAAATGATCAAGAAGCTTGGTGTATAACCCTTCAAAGCCAGCACTCCAGATACAAGGGCAGACAAGCAGATCTATGTAAATTCAAGACTAGTCTCATCTATAGCAAGTTCCAGGACAGCCAGGGCAACATAGTGAAACTGCCTCAAACAGCACAAAACAAAACAATCCAATAAACATAAGTGGCCCCTGTTTCCTCATGTGCCTTGCTCAGAACTTTGCTTTAAAACAAATACTTATATTACCATTTCATTAGACATTTTTTGTTTTTTTTTTTAATTTTTTTGTTATTACATATTTGCTTTGTTTACATTTCAAATGGTATCCCCTTTCCTTGTTACTCCTAAAAAAAAAATAAAAAAAAAATAAAGAAAAAAACCAAAAAACAAACAAACAAAAAAAAAACCCTATCCCATTTCCCCTCTCCCTGCTTACCAACACCCCCCACCACTTTTCTGACTGGCATTCCCCTACTCTGGGGCATCAAGCCTTCACAGGACTAATGGTCTCTTCTCTCATTGATGTCTGAAATGGCCATCTTCTGCTACATATGTAGCTGGAGCCATGGACCCCTCCTTGTGTACTCTTTGGTTAGTGGTTTAGTCCCTGGGAGCTCTGGAGGTACTGGTTGGTATATATTATTGCTCTTTCTGCAGGGCTGCAAACTTCTTCAGCGATTTGGGTCCTTTTTCTAGCTGCTCCATTGGAGACCCTATGCTCCTTCTATTGGTTGGCTGTGAGCCATTGGTATTTTGATCCACTTTCCAATAAGGATTAAAGTATCCACACTTTGTTCCTCCTTCTTGAGCTTCATGTGGTCTGTGATCTTGGGTATTCTGAGCTTTGGGGCTAATATCCACTTATCAGTGAGTACATACTTTATGTGTTCTTTTGTGATTGGGTTACCTCACTCAGGATGATATTTTCTAACTCTATCCATTTGCCTAAGAATTTCATGAATTCATTGTTTTTAATAGCTGAGTAGTATTCTGTTGTTTAAATGTACCACATTTTCTGTACCCATTCCTCTGTTGAGGGACATCTGGGTTCTTTCTAACTTCTGGCTATTATAAATAAGGCTGCTATGAACATAGTGTAGCATATGTCCTTATTACATGTTGGAGCATCTTCTGTGTATATGCCCAAGAGTGGTATAGCTGGGTCTCATTACACATTTTTACCCATTGGCTCTCGACTGAGGTCTTGATTTGATCCTGTTCCCAGTATGCACCACTGCACACCTCCATGAGCTGAACTCGCAGTGGGTCCTTCATGACTTGCTTTCAGTAACACATTGTCAGGCTCAGAACTGCATGAAGTAGCTTTGAATTGACTGAAATGATAAGAGTCCTAAATGTCACCTCAAACTGGCTTTCTAGGAAGTGGATCACCTCCAGAAATTGCACTGTTTGGGAACTAGGGAGTGGTTGGCTACCATTGGGCAACTCTCCTTCTTCGACCCAGTCTTAGCCCACTTTGTTGCTAGGATAAACTGCCATAGACCAGGAGAAGTGGAACAGCATGAACTACTTTTCCAAAGCTCTGGATATAGGAAATCCTATGTAGAAGGTGTACTGGCAGGTTTTGTGTCAACTTGACACAAGCTGTAGTCATCCCAGAGAAAGGAGCTTCCTTTGAGGAAATGCCTCTGTAAGATCCAGCTATAAGGCATTTTCTCAATTAGTGACCAAAGTGGGAGGGCTAATTGTGAGTGGTGCCATCCCTGGGTTGGTAGTACTGGGTTCTTTAAGAAAGCAAGCCGAGCAAGGCAGAGCAAGCAATCCAGTAAGCAGCACTCCTCTGTGGCCTCTGCGTCATCAGCTCCTGTCTCCAGGTTCCTGCCTTGTGTGAGTTCCTGCCCTGACTTCCTTTGGTGATGAACGGCAGTGTGGAAGTGTAAGCTGAATAAATCCTTTCCTCCCCAACTTGCTTCTTGGTCATGATGTTTTGTGCAGAAATACAAGCCCTGCCTGAGACAGAAGGCATGTCTGGCTTCGGTCTGTGAAGCTTCCTCCACGGCAGGCACTCTTTCCGTGACCTCAGGTAGGGAGAGAGGTAGAGCTTCTGTGCAGGTCCTGTTTGCAAAGATACTGGTCCACCTATGAGAGCTCCGTGTTCAGGGCACCGTCCCATCCCAAAGGCCTCTCAACACCTTGAGGATTTTAATATTGCCAAGATTTTACTTTATTCTCAATCCTGGGGGTGAGCATTTCAGCTATAAATTGTGGCATAACCGTGCAGGCATAATACCCACCCTTGATCTAGCACCTGTGTAGCATCCCTCAGTCCCCAGCTCCCCAGCTTTTACCTTGCTCTGTCTGGTGCTCTGCAGTAAATTCTCTCTCACCACATTGTGACTATTTTACATTTGGTTCTCACGCAGCCATCCTATGCTGGGCCACCTCTGGATTTCCAACTGTGTTGTCTGCAGTGTGACTTAATCTTAAAAGTACGGCTTCTTTGTCACAGTGTATAAAAACAAGAAAAAGGGGGTATTTGGGTATATGCATAATTGTATATGTTCGTCTATATTAACATTTTAAAAAATCAACCAATAAAAACCTTAAGATGTTTATTGATGCACACAAATTTTAATTGGCATTATTAGTTTCCTAACCTATCATTTATGTTGTCATTTCCTCAATTTACACAGTGTCAAGACTCTTCTAACTTTCATAAGCCAATGTCAGGAGCTGGTGACTTCTTGTCTGACACTTCCGCTTGCAAATTTGGGTATGTGTTAGTCGAAGTAAAGCACAGGCTGAAAGGAAAAAGGAAGGCTGTGCCTCCTTCACTGCCAAAGGTCCTCATGGGGCCAGCCTTGTTTTCTGTGTCCAGGCATTTGATCTGGGGGTTGGGGGTGGGGGAGTCAGAATTTCACAGGCATTTCTGCAGTCAGTTTGAATCTTCATTCATCTGAATAAAATATTTATCATGCAGCTTAAATAGTGTCTGTTGTCATTTTCATAAATCTCTGTTTCCTCGGGGTTGTCCTTACTTAGTGTTCATTGCCATTTCTGAGCAACCAGACTATCCATGCTCTTTTCCCATTAGGGACCCCTCTCTGCCCAAGTGGGGTCCAAGCATGTCTTCATCCTGGATTGTTTAGGTGGAAATCTTGAAAATTAACTATGAAGCTGGGTACAATGGCACATCCTAGCCACAACTGTCCTAAAGGTCAGGCGAGAGGTAGCTGAAGAATACAGTATACTGGAGCTGGAGCAAGAGAGAGTCTGTGGGAAGCCGGCTTTCTTAAATGACATGCAATTCTCTCTGGAACTCACAGTCGCTGTGATGCCCTGCAGAAGACCTGAGGAAGATAGGCCTGTCAGAGTTCTGTCATGGAGTGGGAAGGGTCTCCTGAGGCTTCATCACCCCTGATGAGTTTGAAACAGTTGATGTTTTTTTAGAAGAAAAACAGAGACAGTGTTATAGCTGCTGAAGGTATCCATATCGCAGTAAACAGTGTCTCCCCCATGTTCCTGTAAACAACCCCTCCCCATGCTCCTGTGAGTAAGGCAATGAAACTCATCGGATTATCTAAAAATATACAGAAAAGCCTGAGAACATAGTGGGTACAGAGGGAGAAGTGGAATGGGATGGTGGGGGTAAGAGGGACGTAAGGGTGGAAACATGGAACTGAATAATAAAAACACATTATGTACAGAGTGAAATGCTATAATATAAGCATCAGACACTACTAATGTATAATAAAATAATCAAAGGCAAACACTTTTCTTTATTTTTTAATCAATTTGGAAAATAGATCCTTCTCTCATAAAATATACCCCCAGCCAGTTTCCCCTCCCTCCACTCATCTTAGTTCCCCCTACCATGCCTTTCACCCAGATCCACTCTCCCTAAAAGAAAGAAAGAAAGAAAGAAAGAAAGAAAGAAAGGAAGGAAGGAAGGAAGGAAGGAAGGAAGGAAGGAAGGGAGAAAGAAAGAAAGAAAGAAAGAAAGGAAGGAAGGAAGGAAGGAAGGAAGAAAGAAAGAAAGAAAGAAAGAAAGAAAGAAAGAGAGAGAGAAAGAAAGAAAGAAAGAAAAGGTGTGGCACATGTGCTTCTGATTTGGGATTTGCTGATGGGGCTCCTCTCTTCCAGGTAGGAGGATTTGTGTTCTTGCACTGACACGAGAGAACAGAGAATTACATGGGATCTTTCACTGGTGGGTAGCACAAGCTTCTAATGGTCTGGGTGGGACTGAGTCAATCTGGCTCCTGTGACCTAGTGTTTTGTATGCCAACAATAAGAGGAAGGGCTTGTCTATGCCTAGCCAGATGAGCAGGAGCAGGGGCAGGGCCAGGAGGGATTCTCAGGTCAAGCTCTGCCTTAGTGACAATGAGCTGCTTGTGCTCTACTTGAAATTTCGATGTCAAAAATCCAAATTTAGATTTAGGTTTAAATCTTCTTGGAAGAGTGGAGTCAGGATGGAGGGTTTGCGGACTAAAGGACCTCATGTCTTTTTTCAGAACTCTAAAGCAGAGACATTGATGGATGGAAGTAAGTTAACAGGCTACCCCTCCTGGGATATTTGAATGTTAACTGAATTACTCTCTGATCTGTGATTACAGGCATGTAGGCAACTGACACCTGACTACACGCTGGTCTGATTCTCCTGCCTTTCTCCACTTGTGTTCCAGCTAAACAAATTCCCCCACATTAATTGCATGTCACCACTTGAATCCTAGAGAGTTTGAAGTTTGTTTTGTTTTTAACTGAAAAATCTGTTAGTTTTATGTTTGTGTGGATGACATACATGCTCTGATTCTTTCACCCTTTGACCTGTTCCAGGTCCCCTTCTTTGAGCTCTTCCTCCAGCTCCTAAGTGGATATCTGTCCTAAGGACACCAGGACTAGACCCTTCCGATGCTACCCACTGACTGTGGAGTCTAGAGTTACCCTCTTTGAAGAGGGGCACTGTATCACTTACTTCTTGATGCTATGGTAAATACTGGACAGAAGCCATGGTGCCCACAGTTTGAAGATACAGTTCATCATGAGGGGACAGCCTATGGACAGCTTGAGGCTGCTGGCCACATTGCTTTCTCCACCAGGAAGCTGGGAACAATCAACACCAGTGCTCAGCTTGCTCTCTCTGGTTTATTCAATCGGGTACTCCCACTAGTAGAACTGTGCTGTCAACAGTTAGGGTGTTTTCCCAACTCAATTAACCCAATTTCCCTCCCTCAGAGGTGGTACACCCAGGCTTGTCTTCTAGGTGATTCTAATTTCTGTCAAGTTGATCCTCAATATGAACTGTCACAGTCAGCATCATGCGTCATGCTGAGCCTGAAGAAAGGACAGCGGGAGATATGGATCGCTTCTGGGGACAAGAATTTAATTTGCAGTTTTCTGTTCCATTTCCTAGTAGTATAAGAGAAAGGGGACTGAACCACGCCAAATAGAGTGTGCATCTCTGGATGTGAGAACACACTGAGAGATTCTAGGGAGCCCTGCCCTGGCCCAGAAAACAGGACGCTAATAGGAACAGGAAATGACATCTGTTATCTAGACCTTTGATGGCTGGATGGCTTGTTAACCCCAGTGAAGCTTGCCTTGTCCTGGATGGTGCATCACTACACAAGGCTGTGCGGCTTCAGGAGGTGACATACACAAGACTGGGCGTATGGTTATACCAAGAAGGTGTTAGCTTCATTCTGTCTTCTTTCAAGATATAAGTATACTGGCTGGTTTTGACATAGGCTGAAGTTATCACAGAGATAGGAGCTTCAGTTGGGAAGTGCCTCCATGAGATCTAGCTGTAAAGCATTTTCTCAATTAGTGATCAAGGGGGGAGGGCCCCTTGTGGGTGGTGCCATCCCTGAGCTGGTAGTCTTGGGTTCTAGAAGAGAGCAGGCTAAGCAAGTCAGGGGAAGCAAGCCAGTAAGGAACATCCCTCCATGGGCCTCCACGCCAGCTCCTGCTTCCTGACCTATTTGAGTTCCAGTCCTGACTTCCTTTAGTGATGAACAGCAGTGTGGAAGTGTGAGCTCAATAAACCCTTTCCTCCCCATCTTGCTTCTTGGTCATGATATTTGTACAGGAATAGAAACCCTAAGACAAGAAGCATCTGCAGACTGACTCTGCAAATTACCCTCTGACCTCTGTACACCATGGCATGAGGATGTTCACACACACATTAAATGCACACATTAAGAGACACAATAAAATAGTTATTGGCTGTTAATCCCTATGGTTAAAATTGACCAACCAAACCCTGTAGAAGCAAGTGGAAGTCTGGCTCAATATCCCTGCTGGAGGGTTCGGGCGTCTTTGCTTCCTACTTCGATAAGCACCTTGCATGAACAGCCCTCACCATCCCATATACCCTGAGCTCTGCTCTCTGGGGTCCCTCACTCCCTGCTACTAGGACTTCTAGAACAGAGAAGTTAATAGCTGCTAGTTTTGAGAGCATCTTCCTTAACTACCTTCAACCATAACCTCCTTATCAGGTAGCTCTGGATGACTGGCGACACGCACCTTGCCAATCGACACTATGTGGCACCTGGACTTACCCAAATGCTGGATTGTTGGCCTCTATGATGTCACTTGCAGCCAACCCGAGAATATGGGGCGCAGGAGGATGCATTTCATGGATGCAGGTGTGCAGGCTCAGATGCAGAGCCTGCTGATCGGCTCCTCTCTTCCAGGTAGGAGGATGTGCGTGAGCTTCCCATTGCCCTGAGCTCTCAGCTGCTGTGAAGATGAGGTGTGTTTGCAGCTTTGCAGTAAGAGGGACTTCTGTGTCTCTCAGAGGAGCAGCTGCATTGTCTGGAAGGTGAAAGACTGGGAAGGAGGAGAGTGCTGTGGAGGAAAGTTTGCAAAATTAGCTCAGATTTTATTTGACAATATTCAAATAACTATCACAAAGCTTTAATAATGCTTCCAGACATGTCTCTATTTCAGTCTTTTCTGATATATCACACAAGCTGGTATTAAATCCTCTGCATCTCAGTGACAGAGAAAAATGTGTACTTGCAATGTGGCCATTGTAATGCAAATCTCCAGGGAGGTCAGGATCCCTGGTGTGTTCACAATCGCCAAACCTCAAGCCCCTGAGTGTTTCCCTTTAAGCTTCCTAACTATGGCCAGCTGTTTATAATAACCCAGGAGACCATGCACATTTACTAAAATATTTTCTTTAGGAAAAAATTCAGGGAAAACTGGCTGGCTGCACCAACCAAATTTAAAAGCAAATTCATGAAGATGTGGACAAATACTCAACAAACATTTGCTGTGTCTCGCTTTGGCCTTGCCTTCCTTCTGAGCTCAGACCCCAGTGACAGAACAATTCTAATGAAAAAGACTCTTAACTTTAGAAGACAGCAAGAGAAGAAAGGTTAAAATACTATGTTCTGACTGAAACTCAACCATGAGCGAGCATAAACTCATAACTAAAGAGCATATTTAGGGGCTGGAGATGTAGCTGTCTGCCTTCCCCAGCATACATGGAGTCCTAGATTCAATTCCCAGCCCTGTTTAAAACCAGGCCTTTGAAGCATGTGAGCACATGCATGTAATTTTAGTACTTTGGAGGTGGAAGTAGAGAGATCATAAAGATGGAGGTTCAAAGTTATTGGATGCAAATTCACTTTGAGGCCAGCCTAGTTTAGATGAGCTCCCATTAAAAAAATAACAATAATAAAATTTTTAAAAAAATATTTGAAAGGTGAAAATACTGAATTGTAACCCCAATCCTGGCCTGCTTTGCATCCCAGCAACTTTAACACTGTTTTTGTTGTTGTCTGTTTTGTTTTGTTATTTTGTTTTTGATGATGTATGTGTGCAAATGCACATGCATGTGCATAGATGTGTCTGGAGGACAGAGGAGTCATTACTAAAGCACCATATCCTTGCTTTTTTACACAGAGTTTTTCACTGATCTGGAACTTCCCAAGTAGGACAGTCTTGCTGTCCAGCAAGCTCTAAGATGATGATGCACGGTGACTGGGAAAGCATCCTATGACTTAGGTTGTTACCCATATGGATCTCTGTAACTGTAGCTACAAGAACTGCAGTGGGTGTTCTGACCACTGAAAGACAGTTGCAGGTTTCTCTGGCTGTTTTGTATCAAACTCCTTGCCCACCCAGCATTCCCTGATGGAGTAAGAGTAGCTAGCTTCTTCTAAGAAAAAGTATGAATAGTTTTTATCTGTAGAGGGTCCCAGAACCTCTGTGGTGTCTTACCAGTCTCTGAAGTCCTTTCTGAGGTAGCCTCAGATCACCTTGATAGTCCACAAAGCATCCAAAAGACTGCCTCTACCTTGTCCCCTAGTGTCAAATACTGGGTACCAATCCAAATAAACCAGAGAAGATGCATAGCTCCCATGGAACCATGTTTCTTTGGCTACAGAAATTGAATTCACACAACTCTAGCATTCTTACAGCTTCCTGTACTATAAGTTCTAGCACAGCAATAGATAGTGTGGAAAGAGAAAAGATGGCTAGACTCCCATATGGCTAGAGATGTAGGGAGATAGCTTCCAGAAGGATGCATTAGAAGGACCAGGATGTTAGCAATCTGGGCTTAGATACCCTTGATGAAACTGTAGAGTTTTCTGTGGCAGACTCCAGTGTGGGACCCCAGAGAGAAGCAACAGAGAGGCTGATACTGGTACTCTTGCCCAGTTTGGGGTTTCCTCTTCAGGTATGTCATTCTTGTGGCCCTTTCTGATCCTTCTTTGCCTGAACCTACAGGGGCACTGAGAACTTGTAAGCTTCCTCTGCTCAGACAAGTCAATCCTTTCCCTATAACTCTGTACTCTGACACCAGAATCTAGATTCATCCCCGCCCCATGGGTGCTGTTCAGTGACCTACTGCAGACTGTAGGACATCAGTGGCACTACTATGTGCATACAAAGCTCCAAGAATATATTGGAAGGGTGCTTTGGGGGTGAATAGCACCAAGATGTACTGTAGGCACAATGTGAACTCATTCCCACACTGAAAGGAAAGAGATTTAACATCTCTACGCTTCTCAACCTCTAGGCTGAAGTTAGAAGCTGATCATGGCTATGGGCCTCCTCCACTGTGCCTGCCAACACACAGTGCCCACAGTCCAGCCAAGAAAAATGTCTTTAGTGAAGCTCTCTTGGAACATGAACTTGGTCTCAACTTTCAAGATGAGCCCTCTATGGACCTCAGGGCTCTGGTGTAATGCTCATATTCAGAACGTTCTGGAGACACTGTACCCTGCTTCCTATACTGACAGACATACTCAGGAGAATCATGCCGATTCTGCTGTGGACTCAACTCAGGTATCTTCTGGATAAAGAGATAGGATGCATGGTTCTAATAGTTGCTTATATCTCATGGTTTTAGGAAAAGTATCATGCAGCTCTGTGAGTTTCTCCAGGTAGAATAAGTAACTACATAGTTTGACACATGGTTTACTGGATTGTTGAGGCCCATATGGTTTACAGTTCCTTTCTTAAGTACAAATCCCAACCCAGATGTGACCCAATGGCAGCATAAAACTTCAGGTGTGAAATAAAGCCTAAGAGGTATGTGCCTCGGGGCAAAACAAGCTCTTAAGGCTAGGGAAGTGCAGAAAGAAGAACTCAGATAAGGGGTCAAAGATACTGCTTGTTCAAGCATTGCTTGCAGTGTTTTCTCAAGTAGCCTAACTAAACTATATAAATAGGAGACAGAAAATAAAATTAGCCATTCTTAAAGTGAACCCAGAGTCTTATATCTGTGTCTACCATTACCCTCTTCTCTAGGTATCTTGAAACTCATGGCTGCACTGGCCAGGGCACTGGATAATAAATTACAAACTGGGGTAGGATGGGAACAAAGATAAACTACACAATAGACAAGCACCACATTCTTCCAAAATGCCTGTTGACTGATCTGTGGCAGACCCTGGTTTCAATCAGAGGAGAGTAAGCACCACACGGGGAATATGTAGCATCATTGCAGAAGACACAAAGGATTCCAGCCCATTAATCACCAAGTCAAAACAAATTTCTCTTCTTTAATTTGGTTTATTTTGACAGAAGTCAAACTGTGGATTCTCTGCAGCTTTTTAACAGGATGGCTAGCTCAAATTTAACTGCTGTTTTAGGAAGTACTAAGAATTCTGTGGTACTAAGAATTCTGGTACTTGTTACAAGAAAATTGGTCCTGCCCTTCAGTCCTGGTCACTCTCAACCTTGTCCTCGATCCCCATTGTGGCCCTCTCTTCTATAAAGCCTGCCTTAAAGCATGTCTTCCTAGTATCTGGAACTCTGAGTACCTGAGCCCTGGTCCCTGTGCTTTTGTATTGGTTTCTTATCTGGATGGCATGAACTCATATCTGCTTCCTCAAACTCCCAGACTTCCCAGGTATCAGACTTTGGGGCTTGCCCCAGCACCACAAACAGCTTAGAGAGAACCTTTCTACAAATCTCACCCTCAGAATCAACACATTGTCAGCCAACATCCTTATTTAGAAAGACTTTAAAGCCTAGCCAACTTTTATCATAAAGGTAGTTCTCAACCTTCCTAATGCTGTGACACTTTAATATAGCTCATGTTGTGACCCAAACCACAAAATTATGCCATTGTTACTTAAAACCTGCAATTTTGCTACAGTTAGGAATTGTAGTGTAAATATCAGATATGCGGGATATTTGATGTGACCTCTGAGAAAGGGTTCTTTGACTCCCAAAGGGGTCACAACCCACAGGTTGAGAACCACTGCTTTATAGCAATGACATATACTCTTGTCTCATGGGCAGTTACACAGTTACTAGAGGATATTTATTTTCATGGTGCTGCAGATTGGTGAGATGTAGCTGGTCACACAGTAAGGTCTCTATGAGCTCCATTCTCATCCCCTCCCTGTTCCAAAAAATTCCAGAAGCTCATCATCGCATCTGTACTAGGTAGCCTGTTTTCTGGGAAAATGAAACCCTCATAGCAAGAGCTTCCTTAGAACTATGTTCTCACCCTATTCCAGTGGCCCTACCTGTCCACTTAAACCCTTACAGGTCTCCATATCTTCTCTTTACAGCTTTCCTGCCCAAGCATCCCCTTTGCTAACTGCATTTCTCAGAGACTAGGCCTGCCCGAAGAGACCCTGAACAAGTGCTCCAGCATCTTGTCCATCAGAACTGCAGTGCCCACAAACTTTCCTGCTCCATGAGAAGCCACATTCTACTTGGTCTTTCAGTAACCTTTTAGGTGCCACCATCCTAGTGCTGAGAGACCTCTCCACTATTCATTCAGAGCTGAGTCATCAGAGTTTGAGAAGGCAAACTCATTGAAGCTCACACTTGAACTTTCCGTGAAATTTGCATACTGTAGGCTTCCTTTTATTTTACACTAAAATTCTTAGTCTGAATGACATCCTTATAGATTCTCACAGGCTGTGTCCACAACATGAACAATTACTCAAAGCTTCTCCTCTCTCTCTCTCTCTCTCTCTCTCTCTCTCTCTCTCTCTCTCTCTCTCTCTCGTTACATTAGGTTCTTGCATGTGTTCTTTAAACAGATCACAGTCAGAGTGAATAAACTTCAAACTACCAAACTACCATCCCAAACCCACTTGAGATAGGCTTCCCTAGAGTGCTGATTGTCTGTCTGAATTTTACCTGCTTATGTTTTCTCTTACCTACCTGTAGCCAGGATGCTGGTCTGGAAAGTCTTAAGGTGGCATCCCTTACCCTTGTGCTGACTCAAACTTGAATCACAAGTGCTCCTGAAGACTGCCTCATGTCCAAAGATGAGCCTTCTATAAAGTCCTACAGAGCAGCTCTGCAAGGTGGGCACAGTCAACACAGATATCTGTGTTCACAGCACTCTCTTTAAAGACCCACACAGAACATCTAGTATTTTTTCTTTACCCATCACAGTGGTTCCAAGTGTCTCCTTTATTCTGAGGAGCTAGGATCAGCCAGCATATTATCCAGGGTTCTGTGACTTTGGGGATTCTCTTATTTGAAAGTTGTCTCTGGCACGCCTCAGATGTGTCTCAAATTTTCTGTGAGGTTAATTGAATGATGGTCCCAGAGAAGCCTGCTCATGGGCTACACCACAGGCATCTTTGCAGGAAGGGATTAAAAGAAAAAAATGGAAATACCATTTGATGTAACAAAAAGACAGCAACCATGAACAAAAAGGCACAAGTGGAGTGGAGTACTGGCCAAGTCTGGGCTTCAGGAGGATGTTACAGCACCAAGCACTAAGGGCAGAGCCAGTGCCAGCATGGCAAGAAAGGGAGGTCAAGTAGGGCACAGAAGTCAGACTCTGAAACAAGTCAGGAGGAGACCAGCACATCTTCTCAAGGCTCTGGAATCACTGGGAAAGCATCTAAGGCCAAAGCTTTGTAACTTCAGGTCTGACCGGCTCAGCCTGGTGTCCTATAGCTAATAGGAGCACCTGGGCCAAAAGTGCTCATGGAGGCTTTCATGATTCCCAGTGAGTTTGAGATGAGTAGCTTGTTTATAGAATTTTAAAGCATGTTTTCCCATAGAGTGCTAAAGAAATCACCTGTGATCCCACCAAGTGTTAGGAGGCTGCTGAATCTGTGAAACTGGATCTCAGGAGGGTAGGTTGCTCTTTCATACTGTCTCCTGGCTGCTGACTCTCCTCTTCTACACGGTGTAGTCAAACTCCACATTCTTCAGTGATCAACCCAGATTTCAACTTCTCTAGAAACCACTGGCACAAAAATGAATTCTTTTCTCAGACTGTCACAGAAGGGCTGTCTGTGTACCTCTTGTTTGCAAAGTCTTCTAATGGGAATGTACCTTTATTTACAGCTACTAGTGAAGCCATGGGCTATGTGAGTCCTGTTTTGAAAGTGCATTCAAAATAGTTTTGGCTTTCTTTCTCAGTTTCTAGCTTCATTGTGTTCTGGGTTTATGAGTGGCTATTTAGAAGCAGGAATTTGGGGAAAAAGTACAGTCCAGGAATTGAGGAGAATAAACATGGTAAAACAAAAAGTTCTCAGTAAGGGAGATTTAAGGGCAGGTCTGGAGAGCCAAAGACACCAGTAACCTTGAGATTACCAACAAACACTTTGGAACTGCAGACAGGAACCACACCCACACCAATGGATGGGAGAGGAGGTCCTAGAGTGTGGACCAGGGCATCAACTGCAGAATACTAGAGAATACTTCCAATGGTCTATAATTCAACTCTGGGGATGTGTGGCTGACAGAGTTTCTAGAGGAGAGAAGAAGCTGATTCCATGTGTGGAGCTATCATAAGGAGTTGCTACAACCAGGCTATGTCCAGAATGGGATCCTCAGTGAGGAGGAGGGCCTTTCCCCCTTGGCCATGCATCTCCTCCAGACCTTTCCAGCTGAGCCCAACATAACAAAGTCCACAAAGGACAGGTGCACTGTTGAAAGACTCAGTACACAGCATGACAACATGATTTACTATTATAACTATCAGACTCAAGAGGCCAGAGGCTGAACCAATATGAACAGAGTTAACTGTTCCACCAGGACCACAGGGAAATACAGACCAGCCAGGGAGGCATGCCTACTTGTTACCCTTGGCAAAGGCCAGTTGGCCCTCCCATTCAGAGCAGTGTAGCAGGAAGAACTAGAGAATCCTCTCTGAACCCTTTGAACCTCAGTGGTCCTGTGAAAAGTCACCAACTTCCCCCAGACCTCAAAGAAAAGATGATTCCTCCTGGATCCTACAGTAGCCTTCATGTGGCAGTTGGTGACAGACCAAAGGCTTTTGGGAAACTCTTGGATCTCCATTGGTTGGTGCAAAGATGGCAGAAGAAGCCATGTTGCACTATCATGGCTGAAGTTTCTTGTGCTCTTATAAGGGTTTGGAGACTACCGTAATATATTCTTAGTAGTCAATATGGTCAATATGATCATTATGAAATGAATTGTATGAAATTCTCAAAGAATCAGTAAAAGTATTGTACTTTAAGAACCTTATTAAGAAGTCAAAAGCAGACTGAATCTACCTCAGGTCACTTCAGCTGAGCTTCAAGCTGTGTCGGGCCATGGGCAGTTCCCACGCACCATTCCCAACACCTGGAAATCTAGAGTTCAGTGTATCATACACTGGGCAGAATAAGATGTTCCGAAGCTCGAAACTGCCAAGAGAATGCTGTGCTCACCAGGCCCTACAGGGTGGTGGGGTCCTTAGGCACTTCTATGTGAGTACTGTGGTCAGTTTCCCATGCTGACCAATGACAGACTCATAAAGTGAGTTGATCCAAACTTTGAGATGCACTCAGAAAACACTGTCCAAACCTGGCCTCAGATTTCCTGCCCAGGGCAGTGGTCAGTCACTTCAATTCTCCCTGTATGGATGGTAGGCAGGAATGTCTGAGCTTCTAATGAGAGCCATTTAAATCTAGCTAATTTTATGGCTCTCATCTGTAAAATAAAATTGAGAAGAGCATATTTCCTCTGCATAATGCTATGCAAATTAATTAGCTGCGGTTAAACATATGGAAAAATAAAAACGTCAATAAAAGCATTAGCACAGCATAAATCACCATCCCATTAGTGAAGTTCAGTCTTCACGTGGAGGGTCTCAGCACTTCCATTTGCAAATCTTTCTAGTATTTATTTGTTTTCTTTTATTCAAAACCATAACCTTGGTGTGAAAAGCTGGCAGCCAGAGAAGGGGAAGAGGGCATGTTGGACACTCCAGCATTGCCTCCTCAGCAGCCCTTCCCTGGTCCACAGCTTCTCCCTGGAGACTAGGTATTTCTAGTGCTCCTCAGCCAGCCATGCTGACCTTCCTGCTTGCTCCTGGTCTGTCTCAGTTGAAGTGAGGTGGTAGTTGGGGTAGATCCACTCTGAAAACAATGCCCTATTTTCCTGGGTTGGGGAGTTACCTGCTTCTCAACCTTACCTCCTTAATGGGTCATGCTGCATGGCTCTTTATGCCTTCAGAAAGAGGAGTAGTAGTGAGAGGAGCCAGTGTCCTTCCATGTCCCTCCATCCCCTCTGTTCCCTGCAGCACTCACAGGCTCAGGAGCAACAATATTCTATTCCAGCCTCTGCTGAGTCCCTCATCTTCACTTACAGGACCTCTGTTCTTCCCTAGGATGCAGACCATTTTTCTTACTTATGTGGGCTTCGCATGCTCTAATGATACATCCTGCTTGACTATAAGACCATCTCCTCCCTTGAGGCCCCTTCCCACATATAGTCTCCACACCTCTGAGTTCTTTAGAACTTCATCAAAGATGGGTTTCCACCTGTCTGACCAGTACACAGATCTACAAGTAGAATAACCTGGATTTTACCCTTTGTTCTTGTTGCTAATAAGTGAGCATTGTACCACCAAACCCAGAATTTGGTGAAATGTGATATGATTTGAATTGAACCAGCCAGATCATTGATACATGGACCTCACTAGGAATGAACAACATCACCCTTGGCTATGGTAGAGTGTGCAGTGGCCTTTGGTACAACAAGTGTTCAGGAGAGAAAAATCTTTCACTTAATCATGAATGATTTGTTACATATTCATCCAAGTTTCAAGTTTCTGCAGCCACTAACCCCTGTGGGTCTAGAAGCTATTTTCCAGCCACTTCCATAGGTTGCTACCAAGCTGGTACTGCTAGCTCTTCAGCCCATCTGCTGTTGGATGAATTTTCCTACCCTGTACTCCTGAAGGTTAGCCTCATGGGCAAGGACTTTGTGTACTGGGCCTCATCTGAGCTCCTGGAGTTTCAGGTTCTGGAAGTCTACATAGATCCTGTGTAGAGATGGGCTCCCCATGTGTAAATGAGATTTATCAGTGTGGGCAGCTGATGAGCCTCCGTATGTTCTAGAAGGTAATGTTGAAAGTTCCACTTCACTTCTTGGGAACAAAGGAGAATAGTCCTCTGCATGCCTTGTCACAGTGGTCAGACACACAGTTAATGATAATTGAGACCCAGAGTGCTCCATCATTTCTATTTCCTTAACATATAAATTGTAAGGGAGATACATGTGGCCATTCCTCATACTTCTTACTCAGGATTAAAGAACCCCCTCCCTGGTATTATGTGGCAATGATATTGTCCTATGCAGCTACTGCAGGCTCTTGCAGGATATTCAACCCAACAGCATGCCCAGCTATGAGACAGGAATGAAAGAATATGCTTGGGACAAAGGAGTTGTCACTCTCCACTTGGGTTGTTTCCTCACTGACAGTACCAAAGACACCATCCCTTTGAGTACAGGCTGTGTTGGGAAAACGCAACAGAGCTGGCAGGCTTCTCTAGCCCAGCCCCTCTCCTAGCAGCCTCTGATGTCTTTCCAGCCTGCATCTCCTGCCTGGATGAAACAGATGACTTTACTGGGCTAGCTCCCGTCGCAGCAGGCAGGAGCAGCAGTGACTGATTGGCTGAAACATGAGGATTAATGGGTATTTATATTTCATTAAATTTTATGCTCACTGGAGAATAATGTATCACTTGCAGATATTGAAACATATGTCAGCCCTATCCACTTACATATAATTCAATTTGACTTAAATGCATTGATCAAACTTTATTAAAGTCCAATATATCTTCCAAAAAAGCCTGCTAATGCTGGATTGTCCCTTCAGAGTCACTGATGAAGGGAGGGGGTGGCAGTGATTGTGCTCTGATTTTACTTGTGCTATTTTGGGAGGGAAGAGACTGGTGTGGGCAGAATACTCATCACTAAGTGGCCAGGGCTACACGAAAAACTTGCAAGTGGGATGGCCAGGCAAGTTTCTAAGCAGGAGCCCATACTACAATGGCTCTAGAGAGAGTCAGACCCAAAGGGGAGAGGTCACTGGGAATGTCTCCTGGAAATAAGCTACAGAGATGCAGTGCTTTTGTGCCTGCTCATGCACAAACCTCATGGTGAATTGCATATTGCTGATGGTGGCCAGGAAGCACATGGGTGCCCCTGCCAGGTGTGGTGCTCAGCAATGCAAGATGAGAGAGATGCTGTCTGTTTGGTGTGGCATTAGGCTCCATAGGTTCCTACCTGCCTTCCGTCCACTGTTCCTACAAAACAAAAGAAATAACATTTGCAGTAGCACAGCATCCCTAGACTGGTGGCGACAGGAGCCGGGTTTAGCTTATGGATTACACTAGAAAATTTAGTAAGGTGAAACAAATAGTGAACACCCTCGTTATATTAGATCATTTTGAGTTCCATAAGGAAATACACTTTCTAACTCCTGAATACTGTGTATGTATTGGGAGTATACACATGTATTCCTAATAGACTACAATAGTAGATGTTAAAATATTGTTGCCTAAGTCCTGGCATGACACACCACGTACCTATAATCCTAGCTCTTGGAAGGCTGAGGCAGGAATACCACACTTGATTAGGCTATCCTGGGCTATAGAGTGAGAAAACACATTGTCTCGTAGATTGATTTTTTTTTTTTGAGTCTATTCTGGGATATAGAGTGAGAAAGCACATTGTTGTCCTGATTTATTTCTTTTAGGCTATCTTAAGCTATAGAGTGAAAAAACATGTTGTTGCCTTGATTTTTTGTTTTGTTTTGTTTTGTTTTGTTTTTTAGGCTATCCTGGGCTATTGAGTAAGAAAGAACATTGTCGATTTGATTGATTTGACACATAGAGGATCCATGAGTATTTCCATAAAAATGATTCTGATCCATGGGGAGGGGGCAGTAAGGCAGTAGGAGGTCTCTGCCCAAGACCCCTGCAGTGTGCTACTTAGTCACAAGAGACTGGGTTGCAGACCAGGCCCTAGCACGTCATGTGTAAGTGAGTGAGAATGAAGGGCAAATTCTGTTACCAACCAAGAGGAGTCCTACAATCACTCAGCACAACTTAGCATTATATTGGATCAACAGTATACAATCTACAGCAGACTCACCTGCTGTGGATAAAGACAGGAACTGATCCTAAGACTGACCAAAGAGGACCCACCTGTCCCCTACCTTCTCCATTTCAGAAAGTGGGAAGATCAGAATTCACAGGCTGGACTCAGCAACTGAGGCATGATACATCTATCTGGGAACACACTGAGGTGAGGGACCAGTGGAAAGCACAGCTGATATACTCTTGAGACAGCAGATGAGCTCACTCCCTTCCTATCAGTCCCTAGACATCTGACCTTTGGGTCTGATGCAGGTGCCAAGCACAAGGGAAGTTCCTGAGCCCTTTGCCTGCTTCTGACTCAATAGGTACATGCTGTTACTGCTACATACATTCTGGGAGGGGGCAGTACACATGGCTTTCCATTCTGCCCACCCATAACCAAAGTTGGAAGTCATCAAGGGATGCCCTGTATGGTTTCTGGCTCTGCTCTTTTACACCAGTCTTTGTTGGATTCTCAGTGTTTTTGGTGGCCTCCCACATACATCTTCAGCTAATATCCATTTTTTCCTGACTCTTGTCACTGCACTTGAACATACCAAGTAGCCAAACCTTCTTACACTCTGTGACCCCCTGGACTTTGAAACAACTAGGGTCACAGATTTTACATGGCTTAGTCACTTCGATTTGGTGGTAAGTCACAATTCTTACTGGCAGGGTTTGCATTGCTCTCTGAGGGACCCAAGTGTATGGTATGACATCATTTAGGTGTTAGGGGCTCTTAACTGTTTAACAAAATTAAGTAGGTCCAATTGTGACTTTAAACAAGAACCTTTCATATTTCTAGTTGTTAGGAATGCAATCAGCCTAGACTGAAGTCTCCTAGAATTTACTGGGGAGTGCTACAGACACTTCCACAGAGTCAACATTTCTGAGATGTCACTCAGCTTTGCTTCTTGAATAATATTTAGGATATGTAGAAAGAAAGTCAACAGAGGAAAGAGCAAGTGAGCAAACAAAAGCTTCTTGAGAACATCCTAGTTGCCTTTGTTCTTTCCAGTTGACTCTACCATTAACCTCCAAAACAAACAGCACAGATCCCCTGCTCAGCAAGCTCTTGGGATATCAAATTATTACAGGTTAGAATGAGACCTGGGATGCTAGATGGCAATATGAGTGACTAGATAGAGGGATTGATGGAGGGAATGAGAGAGGAAGGAGGGTGATGAATAGATGAAAGAACAAAGGGATTGTAGATAGATGGATGAATGGATGGATGGATGGATGAATAGGTAGTGGATGAATATAGAGATGCATGAAATAATAGGTGGGTGGATTCATGGTAACAAGAATGAGTGGGGTTAGAAGGAGGGAAAGAGGGGAGGAGGAATAGGTGAGTAGATGGGAGGATGAATGGATGGGCAGTGAATGAAAGAATGTGGTAAAGGGATATATGAATTGATGAATGGACAGATTTGACAGAGGGATGATGAATGAATGAATGTGGTAAAGGGATAGATGAATGGATGAATGGACAGATTTGATAGAGGGATGGTGAATGAATGGATGGATGGATGGATAGATGGATGGATGGATGTGGTAAAGGGATAGATGAATGGATGAATAGACAAATTTGATAGAGATTATTATGAATGAACAAATGTGATAAAGGGATAGATGAATGAATGAATGAATGAATAGGGAGATGAAGTGATGGTGGCCTGGCTAGAGGCACAGGGGCAGGAAGCAGCAACACCATGCTGGATATAATTACATTTTCTTTTACTCCTCAACACACAGAGAACCATGGGAGCCTGGCCTGTTGTCAGAGGGTGAGGGAATTGTTGAGGGCTTTAGGGATAACGGTGGGTGCCAGCCACGGCTCTGTGCAGAGGAAAGCCATCAGTGTACATGCTAGCTAGGAGAAAGGTAAGGTTTATGAGGTGGGGTATTCGATAGGTTCTTAAACAACATGGTAGTCACATTTCTTGCTTTTCTTGATTCCATGATTCAAAGCAGGCCCAAATCAGGGTGAAGATGCTGTCCCGTGATATCATATAGGAAGGCTGTGGTGTATCTTAGAAAGGAATCCTGTCAGATGGCCATCTTTGATTCTGAGCTCACTGCTCATCATAGTGAGCCAATGCTAATGATAAACCAGAACTTAAAAAAAAAACATGCAGGAAGGCAGTTCATGTGCCCATGCAATATAATCCAGATGCTTGTGCAAATCTGGCCTGAATGCTTCTATGACCTAGTAATCTCTGACTCAGTGTTCATAAGACTGCAGGACAGAGTTTCAGTGAACAACAGGGTTCTGGAGTTGTCTGAACCTGGTCTGTAGATGACAGCACTCAAATCAATGTGAGATGTTATGCCTGCTGTCCTTAAACTGGGCACTTATTGAATTAACTAGAAATCTCGATTAAAGAGAGAGAGGAGAGAGAGAGAGAGAGAGAGAGAGAGAGAGAGAGAAGGAAGGAAGGAAAGAAAAAAGAAAAAGAAAAGGAAGAGAAGAGAGAAGAAAAGGAAAGTAAAGGAAAGGAAAGAAAAGAAAAGAAAAGAAAAGAAAAAAGAAAAGAAAAGAAAAGAAAAGAAAAGAAAAGAAAAGAAAAGAAAAGAAAAGAAAAGAAAAGAAAAGAAGAAACAAGATCCCCGATTCCCGCAGAGGAAACTTCCCCACCTGGCACAGTCTGTGCAGTTCAGATCAGTATGGCCTGGCAGCAGAGTCCTGGTAGGGAATCTCTGGCTCATGTACCATTTCCAGGGCATCAGGGAAATTTAGGGACATTTTCTTGGAAACAAAACCAAAGTCAGCATGCTGTGAAATTATATAAACGCCCTCATTTCATTCAAAGACACTCTATATTACCCATTAAGTCCCTCTTCACCCCTAGTCCCACATCAAAAGAACTTCCCCGAGTTCCAAGTATGTGACCAGACAGTGGATGCTGTGGTTAAGAGCTTGTTTCTGCCCCACCCCCTTCTCATGAGGCCCTAGTATGTGGCCTCAACAGTTTGTACACCCTGGTGGTGCTGTACTTTCCTTGTCTACAGGTTAGAGATATTAACTGTTTGTTCACCTTCTGAGAGTGAAATCTTCTTGAGACTCAAAGATCCCAATTTGCTTTAACACCAAACTTGGCAGTCCTTTCCTGAACTTGATGGAACTAATAGTTTGCCAACCTCATTCCTTTCTCTGAGATTGGACTGTTGAAACATATAGAAAAGAGCAATGGAGGGTGGAACTCAGACTCTGAACAGAGCTGGTGGAAATGGCACGTGAGGTAGGCTACAGCTATAAGCTGCTCCATGTGAGCGTATGATAGGGTGGCTGTGCCTACTCACACTTGGGCTGGAAAGCTTATAAAGGCAGAACTGCTTCACTGGATCGGGAAGCAAACATCTCTAGCCTATGTTCTATCCCAAACTATGTCTCACCCGGTCCAGACTCAGAGATAGATGGCTTTATGGAGATCCTCTGACAATCAAAAGCAGAAATCAATGGGAAATCCCCTGGAGAATGCAGAAGTCTGTATTTTGAGAATTACATTTACTCTACATTTAAGTCACCAGAGAGGCCGCCAGAGCTTGGAGAAGTCTTAGTACTTGTGTTTTGAGCCATTTGTAGAGCAATTACAGTCCCTGCAGGCCTCTAGGAGTGTTGCAGATGAAGCTGATGCACCTGCACCATGCATCTCCTTTTTTGAAGAGCTACCATGACCCCAGCCAGCCTATCACAGCTCTGAACCCAACAAGACAGAATGCCCTGGATGCCACAGTCCCCAAAAGAACCTGTGTAATATAGGCACTGGAGCCACTCAAGAACAACCTAGGGACTCCCAGATTCATGGTCAACTGACTATTATCTGTGAACGGTAGGCAAAGGCTCAATCATGACCTGTATTGCCACGAGGAGTCACATATAGCCTTGGCTTTCCATGTCTGGTGGGAAACAGCCCTGCTGATTTCCTAAATGTTTCCTAAAAGCATTCAGGAATGTGCAGGGCTGTCTGGCCCAGAGAAGCTCTCATTGGGGCTTTTTGTCCTCTTGTCAGGCCATCTGTATCCTCTCATCCAATTTTCATCCCAACTCTGGGCAAATAGTCTTATGAGGTTATGTAACATTTCAGTCCTGGCCATTGTGGTTCACTGTTATCCAGGAGAGAGACACCACACTTCCATACTGTCTCTCAGAATAGCCCTCAACTAAAAGTAATCTTTATCTGCTGTGATATCACAAGCTAAACAACCAAGTTTTGGTTTTATGGGACTTCTAACAGTTGGAACATGTGTCTCTTTCCTTCTCTTAGGACTCTTTTTCTTCCTATTGGATTGCTTTGTTCACCCTTGATGAGGACTTTCCCCTTGTCTAATTGTATCTTGTTCTGTCCTGTTTGGTTGTTATCTTTTGGATGTCATCTCTCGAAGGCCTGTTCTTTGTTTTGTTTTTTCCACAGAAGAGAAAATAGAGGGGGATCAAATCTTGGGGGAGAGTGGACATTGGAAAAAGCTAGGCAGAATGCAGGAGAGAGAAATTTTGATTGAGATATAGTGTATATAAGAGGAATCTATTTTTAATAAAAAGTAATAATAAATTAAATTAAGCAAAACAAACACAAAAGAAACCAAGTTTTCAGCTGAGTTTGGCTATACGTGATGTTACCCAAGGCCCTATGTACTTTAGTTATGGTTTACCAAGGGCTTGTTCCAAGAGTCAGCTTACTGAAGTCACATGCCATGAGCCTGCAGGAGGATACTGGAATGAGATTCCCACAAATGCTACACTCAATTCTGTGTCTTGGAGCTTTGCAATGATGGCTTGACTTCATTCACTTGTCCTATGTTTATTTACTTACACAGGAACATGAAGTCCTTCCTGGGGTACTGGTCAGAAGTGACATAAACAAGATCTCAGAAAGAGAACTCTTTGGCCATGGCCTGAGTCCCTCCCACCATCCCCAGTGGGTGTAGCATATGGTACAGCAGCTGGGGACCAGCATGGAGCACTGGATAACGAGGCCCCTTTGAATCATTAAGTAGCCTCACAAAGGAGCCCTTCTATGACTCTATGCTGTATTTAAGCCTATGAGTCAATTAATACTTAAAAGGCAGAGTGGGACTCAGCCATGGGCATCAGAAGGCATAGCTGAATGAGCCGTAAAGTCAGGGTGATCTGGGTGGGAAAGCGAGGCCTGGGAACCACCTACATCATCAAGTCAGATAGGTTCTGCCACCCACCCCAAGCCTCAGAGTGCTTCTCTTGACATAGCCCAGGAACTCAAATACATACAACAGCAGACATGGGCTCTATGGATTTGGGTGGTAATGAAACAGCCTAAGTGATAGGATGCTCACGGTCCATCTCAAAGAAGTAGAATGAGGGAAGGAGAAATTGAGAATACCTCTATCTCAAAATGCAACAGAAAGTGGACAGAAACACAGTGTTCCAGGCTCTGCCTAATCTTTCCCATGCTTACAGGATGCAGGGATCATGGGTGAGGTCCCAGCTTTGATTTGTGTGGGCTGGATCTGGATAAGAATACATCTTATACACCTGTAGCCTTTATCCAGCTCTGATAGTTGAGACCAAAGTCTTTGCATCCACCACAGGCAGTTTTGCGTTACACCCTCTTTATTGTAAGGATCAATAATTAAGTTTCAATCATACATATGTCTGGCCTAGTTGAGGACCAGAGGCTTGGTCTGTCCCTTTCTTCTTATCTCTAATACTCTTCTCAAAATCAGGATCCTATGACCACAGCCCACACCCCTGTCCCAATCACACACACTCAAATGCAAGAGCACATAGCCCTCACACACGGATGCACACACAGGCACACGCACACGCACGCGCACACATAGGCACCCCCCAATAAGCACACACACTCACATTCACAGGCATGCCTGTGCCTAGTCAATAGTCTCTCTCACACACACACACACACACACACACACACACACACACACACCTGTTCACACTCCAGAAAGGACAATTGAGGCCACAGAAGAGGCCACTTCTTACTACAGATGTTTTGTGCTTGGGGCTATTGTCGATTGTTCAGTTCTGACTTAAGCAAATCAGCAGCAGGGCCTAGGAAGGACAATGCTCTGGGGTTCTGTCCACTTTACCAGGCTATCTCAGGAATGGTCACCTAGGAGTAGGAACTCACAGCAGCCATCTCAGGGGCTGTTCTTTCTACATGGTCATGTGAGGAGCCTGAGTCCAGCCTAGCCTATAACCAGGCCACTTCACTGTACCACATGGAACTAAAGACTACCTGTGTCATTTTGAAGTACTGAATTCCTCTCACTTACTTTTAGGACAACCCAGAATCTAGCTTTCCCAGCACTAAACTGCACAAATAGTCCCATTTATGATTCAAAATGCCTATGTAGGGATAGAACTGGCTGAGCTGGGTGGCCTCCCAGTCCCCTGCACATACACAGTGGCTGCTTGGTGATTAGTTAACAGCTAGTATGATCCCCAGGATCCCATCACTCACATGTGTAGCTTAGCAGGCAGCTGGAAGACTCAGCTGGCACATTTGACTTAAGCAAAAATGTGAGTCTGGCGTGGTCAGCCCCTAAACTACTGGATGTCCAAACTGGGTGGTGGTGTGTACCTTTACTCCCAACACTTGAGAGGCAGAGACAAGTGGATCTCTGTGAGTTCCAGGCCATCCTGGTCTACAGAGCAAGTTCTAAGACAGCCAAGACTACATTGAGAAACCCTGTCTCAAAAAACAAAAAATACAACAAAACAAAACAAAACAAAAACAAAAACTGAACCAAAACAAGAAAAACAATGAAACAAAAAAACAAACCAAACCAACAACAACAAAAAAACCCAACAACAAAATCAAAACAAAAGAACAACAACAAAATAGCCAACTAACCAAAAACCTTACTGGATTTCCAAAATGGAGACTCTAAGGGGTGGAATCTGGGGCCATATTCTTTGAGTCCCCCTCTCATTTCCAAAGCCTACCTAGACCCACATTCCTAGGGAGTGAGCTAGGAAATTGTTCCCACCTCACAGCTATAGCATGTGACCAGT
Organism: Apodemus agrarius; assembly: GCA_964023405.1. Taxonomy (NCBI): domain Eukaryota; kingdom Metazoa; phylum Chordata; class Mammalia; order Rodentia; family Muridae; genus Apodemus; species Apodemus agrarius. The sequence continues at coordinate 1,667,326 of OZ030020.1, forward strand.
TCTTGTGGGGTCTTCTGGGGTGTTCACGATCTCTTTCAAAATAAGACAGAGTCCTAGTGATGGCACCCACTGAGCTATGACAGATTCTGGTCAGATTCTGGAAAGGCATCCAGGGCTTTTGCTGTTCCGAACGGTTTGGCTTCTGATGCCCAAAACCTGGGTGAGAATTTTCAGAAACTAAAAAAATGACTGATGAGTTCACTCTCCATATTTTACAGAATTGGTGCACACACAGGTCCTAAAGCAGAAGGCTCAGTTCAGCATGCAGGATGGGAACCTTAGACACCAAGCAAAACCCAACACACTGGTTCATTCAGAATTTCCAAGCCACAGCCTTTAGTACTGACTGAGGGAGAAGCCCAGACACAGTGTGGGGTGTGGGGTGTGGGGTGTGGGATGTATATATGTGTCTCAAGTCACTGTGTATGTGTGGGCAACGTGTGTGCATGTGTATGTATGTGTGTGTGTATGTGTGTGTGCATGTTTGCGTGCATGTGTGTGTGTGTGTGTGTGTGTGTGTGTGTTGAGGTGAGGTGGGTCCTGGTTTGTGGTGCAGTCTGCAGGGTGCTGGGAGGGTGGTGGTGTGTGACCTGTTTCCATCTTTGAAAGCTCAGAGGTTCCTGAGGCGCTGTCAGGCAGGTGTGCCAGGCAGGTGTCTACGTTTTCTGGCTCTTATCTTACATTAATTAGGATGCGAGTATGCAGCTGCTTTCTGTAAACTCTGGCTCTAAGTGAGTTGACTTTAGTTAGAAACTTCTTCTAGAAGCAGGAGGCTGAAGAGAACAGCCTTGGGTTTGTTTGTTTTACATTTTCACAACAATAGAGGGCAGGAGTCTCTAACTGATCCCGGAGGCTCAGGAGCAATTCCCTCTTAATTCAAGGGAGTTTTTCTATCAGTCACACATTTACAATGGCTCTGAGGAGCAGGGTTTTCAGCAGGACTGCCGAGGTCATTTGCAATGCTGTATTTCTTAAGGGTTTGTAGACATTTATGCAGCAAAGTAAGTTAAAACATCTTTCTTCATATTTCCAGCTCTATTTTTGTTAACTCGGGGGTGGAGGGGTGGGAAAGTGGTACAGTTGCCCGAGTTGTTTTAATCTCTCTCTATTAAAACAAAATAGAAATCAGACAAGCAAGCACACAGACAATAAAACTAAACCTAAATAAGAGTTATTATAGACAGCTGTCACACTTGAACATGACGACAATGTTAAGGCATGAATATCCACACTGATCCTCTGTTCTGCCTCAGAGACCTCCACACATGGCAAGACCAGGTTTGTCCCACTGCACAGAGGTGAATCCTATCTCAGGGCCTGAGACCCCACTTACCAACCTGGCCTGGAGAATAGAACCAGCCTGTGTCAGAGAATGGCCAAGCTTAAGTCGGTGCCCTAGGTAGCAGTGCTTGCACTGAAGAAAAGGTCCCAAGCAAGAAGGAAGTCACACCCTGTTCTTCCCCTTGCTGCTTTCAATCCCTGGCTGAGTGCTATCAGGATCTACCAGCTGGTAGCTGTGGGGTCTGGTCAGTGATTGCCAGTTGTGGGGTCTGTGCTCCTCTGTAGCTTCCCTGGCCTCTTCTCCCTGGCCACATGGTCGCCCACCTCAGGGTGACATCTGTAAAGTCCCCAGATCCTGTTCGCTGTCCCCCTCCCCACCCACTGAGTACTACTTGGAACTGCGACTGTGATTATGCTGTATACATTCAATAAGCTTGGGAATCAGTCTGTTCTCCGAATCTCCCTTTCCCACAAAACGAAGGCTTTCACCTGCTGACCCTGCCCGAGATTACTAGCTACTGTCCGTGAGAACGGGGCATTTGTAACCTCTACTCGGCAGACTTCACATTGCACCCGTCTGTCCGTGGGCTGCTTGAAAGGCGCCACATCCCTCCGCAGCCGCGAACCTGGATTATTTCACAACACCTCGCCAGCTGTCGCAGGTACAAACTACCTGGATATTTAGATACCAGAGTATCTAATAGGCCACTATCAATCTTTTATAGGGAGAGAATACATAAATTATAAACAAATATGTCCTTTGGTCTGGTCGAACAGCACACCGATCAAAGAGACACAATGGCAATGCATTTGCTTCCGCGGGCGCTGTATTCCCCAGCTCGCGGCTGCGCTGATGGACAGCCGGGGAGCTGTCGGCTTTTGTTCATTTGTCACAGTACACTTACCTCCTGTGGTTTTAAGTAATCAATATGGGAGCTGAAATCACCTACTGCTACGTCCGCTACCTCCTATTTTGTCCACTCATAAATTATGGATCGCTGCACAACATCAAGTCTACAATTTCGATTGCATTTGCTAATCATTGATCAATAATTCAGAAGCTGCGCCTCCTTCAAGGGCCCTGCTCTCCTACAGCATCTGGCACTGGCTGACAGCGAGTGAGGGAGTCCCTTATCACAAAGAGCAGCCGAGAAAACAACTTGTTTAAAGTCGCTCCTGAGCCTTCCTCTTCGTGTTTCTGATGAGGGTACTGTTTCTATTTGGTGCCTCCTTCTGGCTTGTAAGACTTAATGTCTGTCTCGAAGTCCCTGCAGTGGTGGGTCTGGGAAGGTTTTTGTTTGTTTGTTTGGTTAGTTGGTTTTGTGTGTGTGTGTTTGGGTTGTACCAGGTCTCATGGGTTGGGAACATGTGTCCAAAGAATATGACCCAGTGTTTGTGGAGGCAAAGCTGGGTCAGTGTGTCCCGTGACTCTCAGACTCACAGGCAAAAGCTGCAGATTCATAGAAGACTGCCCTTGAGCAAAGTCCTTGGAAGGACAATCTCCAGGGCCTGGCTCCTTCAGGGTCCACAGTCAGCTTTCCTTCTATTGGTTTTAAGGAATGCTTCTTACAGCGTGTGGTGTGGTGTCAGTCTGAGCAAAGTCAAAAATAACAATACATTCACAAAGCACCCTGCCTCTGGATGGAAGAAATCCTTTTATCTCAGCCCCTTTGAGGACAAGGTGGAGCCCTGCCCCCTTGCACAAGCAGCTGGCTGGAGGCTGCTACTGATGCAGATGTGGGGAGGGGTGGGGAGAGCAGGCATTCAGTACAGAGCAGGGTGCATGGCAGACTCAATCCTGAGCTGGGGTTTCTGGGAAGCCTCTACAAAAGGCAGGATGTGGTGGAGGTTGCCTGGCCTGGGCACAGCCCACTGCTCCCCCACCCTTGGAAGGAGCAAAAGGGCAAGGGGAGACCCTTTGTGGGCTCCCAGGGCTCAGGCTGCCTCTTTTCCTGCTTGCTGGATGCTCTCCTGCAGCCTGTCTTCTATAGAGGCCTGGCCTCACCCATTGTCAGCGCCCTGCAGGAGGGCAGCAGCCAAGAGGCTCTCAATAACTTTAACTTTCAAAAAGTGGGAAAAAAAGAGCAGCAGGAAGGGCCAGGGAAGAGGGCAGAAGGAAAAGGTTTCGGACAATCTGTGGCAAGAAGCAAAGCTGGCAGGCTAGGAGAGGGGTGATGGGAGGGGGGGAAAGACAAAAACTTTCCCTTTAAGGAGAAAAAGAAAAGAATGGAAAGAAGCTTTTAATCTTTAGTGAACTTATGAGAACGAGGAGGAAAGCAAAGATCTAAGAAAAGGCAACTGTCACCCAAGAGTACCATCAGCTAAAGCCACCCTAGCCCCCTGCCCACCTCCACTGCCTCCGCGCCCCTGATTCCACAGGCCGAGGTGAGCACCCCACTTCTCTTATTTCACGTTTTAAGGCAGGCTGCAGGTGACTGTAGGGAAACTGAGGCAAGCAGTTTCTGGAACCGGAGCTGGAAGTGGAGAAACCCAGAGCAGGTGCACCAAAGGTGAGGCATACATCTTTCACTCAAACAGACCTGCTCCCTTCCCAGACTCACTAGCACAGGATCCAAGCTCATGGAGGGTAGGCCTGATGGAGAAATGGTACAGGTGGTGCTGGTAAAAGTTTGCTGCAGTCCTCTGGCTTGTCATTGCAGAATGCATGACTCACTGTATAGAACTGCCATATGCCTCCAACCACCTGCCCCTCCAGACAGATCTGAAGTTCTGTCCTTCCAACTAGTATGCTAAGGCTCAAATCATAATAGCTCATGGATCAGCTCCTTCCATAAAGAGTTGTAGTCCTCAAGACCACAGAGTGCCCTCAATATTGACTCCAGACATGAAAGATTGCTGGCTAGGACAAGTGGGACAATGGTTTGACCTGAGCTGAAGAACCTGAGCTCCAAAGTTTCTCTAAGGAGTAATTGATTCCATCACATTTGAAAAATAGGAGTCAAGAGCATTTCTCTTCTGGTTTAGGCCTCTGTGGAACACTGGTCACAGAAGACAATCCTCTAATAAATCAGACATTCATTTATCATTGTAACAAAATGCCTGACAGAAACACCTTAAGGTGAAAGTTTTACTTTGGCCTACAACTGGAGGATACAGTCCATCACTGTAGGAAGACCCGACAGCAGGAATATGAGTTGGGAGGCTGATAACATTGTATCAGAAAGCATGGAGTCAGGAAGAAGGGGGCAGAGACAGAAACAGAGACAGAGATAGAGAGAGGACTGCTGGTGATGAGCTTTCTCTTATTTTCCATTTTTATTTAGCCTGGGACCCTAGTCCTTGAGATGATTCCAGCTATATTTAGAGTCTCTGGGAATGGCTTTACAGATATACCCAAAGGTATGTCCTATAAGTAACTCCAAGTCAACTTTAGAATGCAGGTTGACTGTCCCACTGAGCTACACCTGTAGACTCTGTGTATGATCATCATCTTGAGATAATGAGCTCTTCCAGGGGAGCTCTTCATGAATGCACATACAGTTGTCATTTGGTAGAAGCAGAGACCTGACTCTCAGACTCATCTGCCTGAACTCATCATTTGGTGATTTGAATGAGAATGGCAGCATAAACTCAAATGCTTAAATACTAGTCCCCAGTTGGTTGAACTGTTTGGGAAGGATTGCAATGTGTGCTCTTATTAGGGGAGGTTTCAAAAGATCTCTGCCTTTCCCAGCATCCCTCTTTCGGTTTCCAACTTTCAAGTCAAGACATAAGCTCCCAGCTATTCTTGATGCCATGCCTTTACTTGAACATTATGGACTCTAACCCTCAGAATTATTAATCCCCAAATGAAATGCTTTCTTTTATAATCTGTCTTGGTCATAATACTTTATCACAACAGTAAAAAGTAAATAAGATGCAGTGTCAAGCCCTGGTATGAGGCAACAGTGGAACAGGCAGCTCTGTGGCCAATGAAGCCAAACCCCGAGAGAACTTCACCACTGCTGCATCTTGCATAGCCATTCCAGAGCCAGTACTGGTACCCAGGGATTAAAACACTGATGAATTCTGTGAGACTCAGGTTACTTAGCTTTCCCTACAGCTTAGCATCCATTTAAGAACCTGGCATGTGTCTGTCTATCTATTGTCCTCTGATTGTCCTTCATCTATCTATCTATCTATCTATCTATCTATCTATCTATCTATCTATCATCTATCTATCATCTATCTACTGTCTAATCTATCTACCATGTATTTATTATCTATCATCTATCTACTATGTATTTACTATGTATCATCTATCTACTATTTATCTATCTACTATGTATCATCTATCTACTAAGTTTCTATTATCTATTATCTATCTACTATGTATCTATCTACTATTATGTATCTATCTTCTATCACCTATCTATTCCATCTATCTACCTAACTATTATCATCTATAAATCTTATCCATCTGTCTGTCTTCTATCTCCTTATGTCACCTATTTTTATGACTGTCTCTTATTTTTGTTCATTCTGTCTAATGCTAACTCTAATCTATTTATCTGACATCCATTTATCATAATCTTTCTCATTGATTCAAGCAATTTTCTTTCAACACATAAATAATTCCGTTTTTGAGTGGATTAACTGTAGGGCTGTTGCCTACAGTATAGACCTTTTATTCTCTTCTTGGTTTCCCAAGCCTGGATCTATGACTGCTTTCAGCAAACAAGCTCAATAGTCTTTGGGACCACATCAAACTGGCTTGGAACCCAAGAACCAGGAGTGGTCAGAAGCCCTGAATTTCAAATAGGTCTGCTTGGTGTCAGTCTTCTCTACATTCTTGTTCAGCAGAAGGGTCTTTCTGTGTCTGAGAAGAATGTGACACCTTGCCCATTCAGTCACTTGTTCCCCAAACTCTACTAGCCAAGGAAATGGAAAGGCTTAACCCTTCTCCATGATGACTGCAGAGGGGATCCAGTGACTAAGAATTCCCAGCAGGGGTGGACTTCCTTTTTTCTTCTCAGTGTGTATATCTCAAGGCCCAGACAAAGATGGTCCAAGCTTCTGTCTACGGATAAGCTGTGCTCCAGCCTCAGGATCCTTTGTGATTTTCCAGAATCAGCATCTTTATCTAGCCTATGGTTCCCCCATGAGATCCTGGCCTCCCTCTTTCTTTCCCATGACACTTGGCATTCCATTTCCCCTGCTACATTTGATCTACAGTTCCAGACTGCTTCCAGCTCTGGGTTTGAAGTAAAAGCATAAGGTTGGAGACTAAGGTGTTCAGTAGAGCCATAAGGCCCCTGGACAAACCACTTGCTATACCAACTTCATAGTGCCGGATTCAATTTGTTCACTAGTAACACTTCTTTCCTGTCTCCATGTGCTGGACCAGTTCAGCCTCCCTGTGATCTGCAATGGGTGTCTCTGCACTTTGCCTTGACTTTGCTAACTTCTGTGTATCACTCTCCTTACTGCATATGTGCATGTGTGCGGGTACACATAAAGTTCTGTCCCATGTATGATATTCTGCTGTGTATGTGTGCACATGCATCTGTACAGTTTTGCTCTACCAAGGCATCACCTTCTTCACAGACAGGAGAGAAGTCTGGCTCTGGCCCCTGCTTCTGGCAGCCATCACTATTGAAAGATTAGTGCAGGCCTGACCCTTTTTAATAGTACTCCAGTTGCTGAGGAAATACCATCAACCTCTGGCAAATAGGGCTTCCAAAATTCAAACCTTCTGCATAGTAAAGGAAACAGTGAGGAGAAAGTCATTGCTAAATAAACATTATGGGAAGTTTAGTGTAAGAAATATATACATAATTCAAAAGTAATCAGAAAATGGGTTACTGGATAAAAGGCAGAACTCATCTTCATATCATACTCTCCCTGAATTTCTCCTACAATTTCCATGGATTCTATTTGGCCACCTACCATCTTTCCATCATGGTGGCAGAGTGGTACCAGGGACCTTCATCTGGCTACTTCACAAAACTAATGATCATAGTCAAACATGGCAGCCCACACTCTAAATCTCAGCACTCAGGTGGTGAGAACAGGAGGATCTCTGCATGTTCAAGTCCAGTCTGTTCTGCAGATTGAGTTCTAAGCCAGCCTGGACTACATAGTAAGAACTTGCCTTAAAAATGATAATGAAACAAACAAACAAACAAACAAACAAACAATAAAATTTTAAAAGGAAAGAAAAATAATCAATAATTGTCTCGAGAAACCAGAGTTCAGCCTCAACTACTGTTTTGCATTTGCTACCCACCTTGTTCTGAGAGTCTCTCACTGGCCTATATCCCACAAGTTAGCTAGTCTGGCTGTCCAGTAAGCCCCAAGGGAGCCACCTGCCTCTTTCCTTTCAGAGCTGGGATTACAAGCACATGCCACTGTGCCCAGACTTTGTTGGGGCGTGGGGGACTCTTAATTTGGCTATTGAACAACTGAGTTTCTCTTGCAGTCACACTGGATGTTGCTGTTCTAGAAAGGATGTTTCAGGTTTGGGCCCAAACACCCACATCATGTCGTGACCTGCAAGGGTCAGGACTGAGACTCCATCCTGAGCCTCTCACAGACCTGAGTGTCCCTCCCACCCTGGCACACTTTGAAGGTGGTCAGTTACGGGTCAGCAGAGAGCAAGGAATTCAGACAGAGAGGCAAAAGTACCACTAAGATGGATGCTCAAGGTAAACCAGGGATAACAGCCCAAGGAGCACCTTTACAAAGGAAAATCAGTGGTGTCTTTGGCCAAGTGTACTGTCTACTCCAAAGCTTTGCTGTTACTTAACTGTCACCTCTAAATATCATACTGATGCTTAACAGGCACTGTCAGAAGCAGGGTGGAACCTCTAGTCAGGGACTAGGTCAAGGGCTGTGTTCTCTTGGGATTTGGCTTCTGAGGAAGATAAATTGGTCTCAGTTTACTCTCCGGGCCTCTTGGTCTTGCTTACACTCCACCATTCTCCATGGAATGATGCTGAATGGACTTCCTAGAGATCAGGACTTCGGCAGTGGTTTCTGGGCCTCAGAGCTCTGTAACTTATTCTCTGTACCAGTTAGAGCAGTGCAGAGAAACTCTGGCAGGCTCATGGGAAACAGAAACAACAATTGCTGGACACAGGAGCAGTCTCATGGGAGGAGGTGGCATCAAGTAATGCTGGTACACAGGAGTTTGGAACACAAAGCTGCCTCCCAAAGCCACAGCCCATTCTTTCTTTCTTTTCTTTCTTCCTTCCTTCCTTCCTTCCTTCCTTCCTTCCTTCATTCATTCCTTCCTTCCTTTCCTTCTCTCTCTCTCTCTCTCTCTCTCTCTCTCTCTCTTTAATTAGTTTCAAGAATTTGCTCTGTAATTCTGCTGTAGAAGGGAGTCAGAGTGTTAGACTTATCTATACAATGAGGGAAAGGAAATGGTGAGAGGTTAGTGACAATCATGCTGCTGATTAAAAGAGCCTTTTGATTTGGGCACTGGTATACTTAACCATGTGAAGAATCTGTTTCCAAATGCCTGGGACCTCACAGGCAGCTCTAGATGGTTCTGACAAACCCTTGACCCTTCTGCTACCACACTACACAGCCACTCACAATGACAATGGGAAGAGCCCAGATATTTGACTATTCAAGTCATGAATGCATGCATGCCTCTGCACAAGCTCTGTTCATATTAATCAAACAAAACTTAAAATACAGTATTGGATCTGTATAGATGTCTTGTAGTGATATTTATTGTGAGCCATTGTGTCTGGCTTTAAGTGAAATGTTTCACGTAGAGGCTTTGCTATACATACTACATGTTATACATATCACCACAATGCCTCAGCAGTTAAGGATCTTGGTGATCTTCCAGAGGACCGAGTTCAGTTTCCAGCAATCAGCAAATCAAAACTGCTTGTAATTGCAGCTGCAGAGGATCTTATGCCCTCTTCAGGCCACCATGGGCACCTGAGACACACATTACATTTGTGCATGGGCGCAAGAGCATGTTCTCTCTCTCTCTCTCTCTCTCTCTCTCTCTCTCTCTCTCTCTCTCTCTCACACACACACACACACACACACATACACACACACAGGGGGGAATAGATAGGTAGGTAGGTAGGTAGGTAGGTAGATAAAATTATATGATATATATGTAACCATATAACCTAATGGGAACTCAAGAGTATTGTTTGCATAAAAAGGGAAGAGAATGAATGTTTCAGTCATTGTCATGCAGGAACTAGAAAATCAAGTACACAACAGAAGAAACAATGGTTGGTGAGGTGGGGCAAAACAGCTCTGGGACTTTGATGGTGGGAATGCAAAACACTAATGACACGTTGCTGACACTTGACAGACTATTCTAAAATCAGTTACCACTTACACCTTGCTATTCCTACCCAAAAGTCTACCCAGGAGAATTGGCACATTTGTGCCTATCCAATGCTTGCTTAAGAACAACTGTGGCAACACTCTCCATGACTGCCTCAAACCAGAGAGGACCTATATGCTTCCCCCACTGGAACAAATCCACTATAGCGAATCTATGCCATGAAATTCATCTTGGCAGGGAATGAGAAGGAGCTTCTGGGCTTCTTGACACCACAAATCTCAAAACTTCTCTAAATGAAAAGGAGACTAATAGAGAGGACCCACACTAGGTAACTGAATTCATATAAAGTTCTAAATGCAGCAAAATCCAGCCATGAAGGGCAAACTCATGTTCTCCAGAGCCAAGTCTGGGGAGAAGAGTCATTTGAAAATGGCACACAGAAGCTTCTTGCAATGATGGAGGGGTTTTGTATGATGAAACATAACAGTGATAACAGACTCCTGAGCGATGGAAGGATTCTGAGGAAAGGAGGGATTCTGCTTTATGGGAGGGGTCTAGATCATGGGGGTTCCTGGATGATGAAGAGGCTCAGTGTTGCCTGGGTGATGGCCACAGGATATTATGACATCAGTCCCTCCCTCAGGTTCACAGGAGTGCAGTTTTATTGTTCATCAGCATTCCATCCACAATGACTTCCTAGAGTGACTTAGCCTGGCTGGCAAAAACAGAATGGAAACAAATAAAGTCATGCAGGTTCAGAGGTGGCCTCCTCTGTGGGCCTCTGATGCCTGCCACACTAGACACAAGGAGTCATTTGATAAGAGACTCCACAGCATGGCTTAGAAACAGAGCCTTGGGTGGGTTCACCCATAGCATGGGTCAGCTCATGTCCCTCACAGTATCCTGAGGATTCTTTTTTTTTTTTCATTTGCAAAACTATTTATTAGTTTTTAAGAGCAAAGTATTTAAAAAATTAAAGGTGACAAAAAGAATTAATAAAAATTTCCTCTGTTATGTTTGTTTTGGTACTGTTGTACCTTTAAAGTAACACTGACACTTTTTTTTTTAATTTTTATTTTCTATATTCTATGTTTACATTCCAAAGGCTTTTCCCTTTCCCAGTTCACCCCCACCATACGTCCCATAATTCCTCTCCCCTGAACTGTTGCCTCTTGACCTTCGGGCAGTGGGTTCAGGAACAAGAAAAAAAGTGAGAGGCAGAATCTTTCTCTGTCAGGGTGTTCTTGAAGAATGAGGAGGCAGAGGAGGTTGCTGCTCCTCTCTGGGTTCCCCTGCATGCATCTCCTAGTGACAATGCTTTCTACAGTAAAGAGTGAAACCTAGGACAAACTCATACCTCCTGCAGGTCTCTTAGGGGCCCTCCTTTTTTTTTTTTTTTTTTTTTTTTTTTTTTTTTGTCCCTCTGGGCTTGTCCACAAATAGCTATGCCACTCATTTCCCCAGTTGTGATGGTCCACATTGTTAGACTGAGAGAATCTAGAATCATCTAGGCGGCATATCTCTGGGCATGTCTGTAAGGGAGGCTCTAGATTTGATTAATCAAAGTGGGAAGATACACCTTAACCTTGGGCAGCATCATGGACAGGGTGGGGTCTTGGGCTTTGAGTACAGAAGAGAAACAAGCTGAGCTCTTAGCATGCATCCTCCTTCTGCTTCCTGTCTACAGATGCAATGTGACTATATCCTTAAGGTAGGGAATCCATGCCTTCCCACCACTGTGGACCACACCTTCACTCTGTGAACCACTATCAACTGTTCTTTCACCACCATTATGGTCTGTACCTTCACTCTGTGAGCCATGATTAACTGTTCCTCCTTTGTGTTGCTTTTGTCAGGATTTCTGTCATTTCAATGACAATTCTATCACAAGATACTTTTCTTACCATCCCCCCTGCCCCGCCTCCCCAGCCAAACAGGTTACTTATTTCCAAGGCCCATCTAGCAGGTCTAGATTGATGGTTTGTTAAACTCTCAATTGTTTTTCTTGGATTTTTCTTTCATTCACTCTCTTGAATGCCCGAGTAGTTCATAGAAAACAAATCAGTTTCTCCATTTGCATCTAACAGTGCTCTACACAATTTAGCACTTAATAAGAGTCTCTGATGATGGTGCTAATGGGGCAGAAACTTCCTTCTGGGGAAAGCTTATCTATTTCAAGAGAAGCTGGCTCCCTGGAATTAAATTATGATGTAAAATCAGTTTCTTTATGTCCTTGATGAACCAAAGGTTGGTGGCTTAATGGAGGGTTAGATGGTGTGCCTGGTCAGACTGTGTGCCTCTCCCGACTGGGTGTTCATGTTAGCTTGGAGCAGCTCTAATCTATTCCAACCATTTCTACTCTATGATCTCCAGACTGTAAAATCAGAAACATCTAGGTGTTCCACGAGGTAATGGGAACAAAGATGCTTTAGAGCCACTTGGAGTTGGAACTGAGGAAGCTCAGCTTGCCCTATTGTAGGCTTACCTATCCTTTTCTTATATTTAGGTCACATGACCTGTCCCCGATATCACACTTAGTGTGGTGACAGTGATTTCAGAGATCCCAATAACTCCACAGGGTGAGAATGGGGACCAGCTGAGGAGGTCTATAGAAAGCAGCCAAGCCCAGGGTCATCAGAAGCAGAGGAACTGCTAAGTAGGCTTGTAGTCAGGAGAAGCCATGAGGGATAGGAAGAAATGACTTTGAGTAAAGCAGGAATGAGCCAGGCCTGAAGGCTCAACCCAAAATAATTTATTTGTGTCAGGTGAGAGTGAACCCTAGGGCTTCCTCTTGGCACACTCACTCAGCCATGCTCAAGTACCCACTGCACACATAGTGTGCACTTTACCCAAGGCCTGGCAATGCAAATGGTTCCAAAGGAGACTCTCATAGCCCTCATTCTTGTGAGGCTCCATTCAAGCAGGCTCCAGACCGCAGATGGAAGTAGAGAGAAAAGCTGGGGTATACCCACTGAAGATAGCAGATTCAGGCAGGAAACCTTGGGGGGAGAGAGAGAGAGAGAGAGAGAGAGAGAGAGAGAGAGAGAGAGAGAGAGCGAGCTAAAATGCAGGAGAATAGGGGTATGACCAGGCCACATGGGAAAGCTCCTTCCAATGAAAGCCAGCCCCCATTCCATGTTCCTAATGACTGGCTGCTGTGCCTAAGCTCAGTGTCTAATACAGTGACTATTATAGCTGGAAGAAAATGCTAGTGTTATTCTAAAAGATACTCCATCTACAGTCTTACGGAATCATGGAAAGAAAGGTAAGTTTTTAAGCTTTGCTTTGACTCTATCAATTAGTCTCTGAAATAGACACCAATGTGGCTGTTGAACAACTTTTGCTCTTCCTGTCAGAGCAAGTAAGAGACTGTATAAGGACATTTTTTCTCCATTAGATGGAGGAAGCAGGGCACTCACATACTGGTGCCTGATCCCACCAGGCCCACCAGTTGGCCTCTTCCATATTCTAAGACATGACTCCATGTAAAGGCTTCTCCAAAGGCTTCCTAGAGCCAAGTTGGATCCCCCAATAGCCATTGTGGATTGGCTGTGCAGCTGTAAAGAAGAATCAAAATGTCACTTTCTAATTCAAACTCATGAAGAAAAAAATTAAATCTTGTATTTTAATGGTATCATTTATTGCCATGGATTCCAGAGGGGGGAAAGTGCTAATGGAAGGCATGGAGGAAATTCCACACTTAGTGGGGAGCTTCCTGGCTCATCCCAACCCTCAGTGTGTTTGCACTAGGTCTGAATTGAACACATCTCATTTTATTCTGAATTATCCACCAGTGATTTCTATTAAGGCAGGGAGTAAGTGATCTAGAATGTATTCTTTACCTTTGTTGAAATTTTTCTAAAAATTCAAAAACATCCACTTAGAACTATTTTTCTTCAATGCCTGGATTGTGAGGAAAAGAAGGAAAGAAGAAAGCCTAGTCAGGCCCCGTTCATTTCTGGGCTCCCAACCTAAGCACCAACCATGAGGGTGCTGTAAGTCTCCCAGTTCCCTGTGGGAGGCGTCTGTGTGGATTCACTTGGAATTAAGTTAATTGAGTTCAATGTAACATTGTCCTCCTTCCTGCAGGAAACTCTCCTAGGTCTTCCTTAGCCCTCCTGGTCACTAGACTCCCAGCTATCCCGTTAGCTGGGACTTTAATTAGCTCTGGCGTCCTCTTCATAATGATGAACGCTGAGATGATGAATGGAAATGCAAATGCCGGTGAAGTGGCTCAGCCATCAGCGGGAGCATCGTTAATACCTTCCTACTGGTAAATCGATCACTGTCACTCTCGGGTGCTGTGTTCCGCAGGGCTCATGGCCGTGGGCCAGAATGCCTTCCAGAGCGCAGGCAGGCTGAGCTTGGTGGGGCCTTCCTTCCCATATGCTTTTACTCATCTTTTGCTGAATATTTGTTTGGCAGCTGGGGTTCCAATATATTTCCAGCTGAGACGATAACTATCTTGGGTCAATAAGCAAATGGCTAATTTATAGCAAAATAAACACCAATAAGAAACTGTTCTTTGAGCATTGAAGTTTGAAAGGAGGTTGACAGAATGGTTCTAATGGACAGCCAGCACCGTGGGCAACGTCTGATCCTGTAGAAAACTGAGAAAACTTGATTTGTTACTCAAAATGTGAGGACACAAAAGCTTTTCCTGTCAGGGCACAGTGGTCTCCATCAGGTTGGCTTCGTGTGTCACTGAGGTGATTCTTCTTCAACCAGGAGCACAGAATGGTGCTTCAAGCTTTCCTACTGAGCCTCTTTCCAGGTGCCCAGCAGCTGTGAATCCAGTCTTGGTTCTGGCATGACAATCTAGAGGGAATGCATTTTACACTGGTCTTTAGTTGCCGCAAATTCACAGTGTCATGAGGGTCTCTGAGTGAGAGGCGTTGGTAATAATAGAACCTGGCCATTGTTGTTATATCCCTCTGGCCATGAATAAATTTTTCTCCTTTGCTCTACTGCACTGACTGTCTCCATACTGACACACAACTGAGAGTTCATGTAACATCCTCTAAATAATGCCTGAGTAGTCAGGTGACCAACTGCCTTCATGTGGAGTGAAATGTGGCTTGGGTTCCATACTAAGACCTTCCCTGTCCTAGCCAGAGGAGGGGCTTGGACACCTTGGTGGTGTAACATCCTGTTGGACCTCAGCCCTGGAGAGTCTTCCCTGAACATACTTGCTTCACAAGTGAAGTTTAACCCACTGGGGACTAGCACTGCTCTCTGCCTCCAACCTTCAGTTTAGTGAATGCAAAGGATGATTCCCATCATCTTTCTATGACCTTATTTCTGCCTTGTGGGATGGGCACAGTCCTCACTTCACAGACATCCCCTGCCACCTGAACTCTATTGTATGGAAGCCAGAGGCCTTATAGGTAATGCTACAATGCCTCTATTTCACACTTCCTTGTGTGTGGCCTTTCCATTCTTTCTATATGTTCCAAACATGGTGTGTATAATACTCTGTCTTTGCTGCCCAAATCCTTAGCCCTCCACATGGACATTGCCATTGGGGTCTTTTCTCTTTTAGTCTTATTCTGCCTCAGTTCATTATTAATACATCAGGAAGGCATCTCCAGGGCCCCTTGAATGTGGCCATGGAATGTCATGCTTATAATACTCAAAGCCTTCCTTCCCTGAGAACATGCATAGGTCCAGAACCAACCACCCTATTTCAACTCCCCAATCCTGACACCTCATCATGAATTGTATCACCACATTCCACAGGAGACTCTACAGCTAGCTTGTACCTCTTCTCCCAACCTCTGGGAACACTGCTGTTGACTTTTAGAAAAGAAGATTATTCTAAAAGTTTCTCTGAAGTATGCATTAACTTCACCAGTGCAATCTTGGCTCTGTCTTTAACCCTTTGCAATAAGAAACTCATCAACAAGCAGCCTGTGGCTGCTTCTAGACACCATCTATATAGTTGTCTTCTACTGCTGAGGCCTGACATCATGAAGAACTGGCTGACAGAGCCTGTGGTTATTCCATTCTAGCAATATCTGATATTATAGTCCAAGAGGTCCAGGTGCTAACTGTCCATCATCAGACCCAGACTACCTCTAGGGTCCTGAGAGGTAAAGCAGTGTTACTCCATGGATACACTAAGCTGTTGTTTTGTTTGTTTGTCTGTTTGTTTTAAGAAGCAGATTGAATAAACACACTAATACATATGGTCTTGTTAGCCAGTGGGGTTAATTCCCTGCCCCTACCCTGGCTCTTCCTCTTCTTTGTCTACACAGGATTGAACTTCTGAAGACAGGAGGCAGCTGTAGTTTTCTACAGCACTGGAAAAGCCCAGTGCCTAGCAGGACCACAGTAAAAATTGGTAGAATAAATGGGTGAAGATAAATTCTAGTCTCTGATCTCTGATGGCACTGACTCTTCTTCTAGCCATCCTCCAGTTCTCAAAATCAGTGATGTCTGAGAAGCTCAAAAGTTCAGAACTTTTGATGGAGAGAGCCTTGTTAATCACACCCAACACTGAACCTTTAGCCCATGCACAGGGGTGGCTGTGCCCAGTAGGAGTTAGTCCCATCTGCTGCTGTGTGAACAATCACATCTAGTTTTAAGTTCATTCTAAATGTTTGTATTGGAGACCAACCAAACTTTGCAAAGTGGGAGCTCAAGAGGTAAAGAAACACAATTAAAATTCAAGTTCCATTTTAAAAAATTAATACAAATATTTGTATCAGGTTAGTAATTTATAGCCAGGCCAAGCTAAAAGGGCACTGAAGATAAACAATTCTTCTCCTTAAGCTGTTAGCCACAATTGCAAGAAATCTTTTAAAATGTGCTTTTTTATTAAAATGATCGCCTTGAAGTTACATCTTATGACAGTATTTCCTTCTTAATGAGAAACCATAAAAGTATCTTTATTTAAGGGAAAGTAATTTCCCTCTAAAATAAATAAAGGGAAATTAATTTCCATCTGACTATAGGTTAAATATTTTATTTGGTTAGTATAATGACAGCAAGGATAAACAAATAAGGGGCAGAGAACGTTTGGTTACCTAGGTACCTATTAAGGCTTTGGCATCCCTTCTAGAGTGCTAGCCAATTTCAATAGCATAAGGAGCACGAGGAAATAAATTAGACATTTTAATTGTGAGATTATAATATACTGATGGAAGAGCTGGGAGGGAGCCAAAACAAATTTTAATGACAAAACAATAATCTAAGCAAAGTTGAAAACATTAGACGCTATGAGCTTCGAAGGGAAATAAGCAAAATCTGCTCTTGCCAAGTTTACAAGTCTAACCAGAGGATACAAATAGCTGACAAGCTTCTCCAGACAGTGAAGTCTGCTTTCAACAGTAAATCAAAAGTGTAATTGGGGAAATTTTTTAGCTAGCATTAATAATTGATATTTTAGGGAAACGGAACTGCAGGGAAATCCTCTGAGTAAACTGAGACTCTTTTTTTAAGGTGTCATCGTGCCCGGCCATCTGTGACCATCACTGAGAACAAGCACTGTCTTAAGATCTTAGTTGGGAAACAGGACTGTGGGCGAGTCAGCCTTGGACAGGAGAATGTGACTTGTCAGATTTGTAACAATAGAACTATTCTCCCTGTAACTGGCGACTTGGCAGAGGGGCAAGCCCACGGGAGATGTTTGTTCTGCTCAAATCTGATTAGCCTTGATTGCCACCTTCCTGAGACATGGGCCACAAGGCTCTAGACAGCTATGAACAGCAAGGGGCAGCTGCTCTGCTTGGCTCTTGCTGCCCAGCTGGGTCTCTGTGTACAGAGCTCACTCCCTATTTGAAGTCTGACCTAGGGACAGCATGACATAGAAGATAGACTAAATAGACAGCCTCGACTAAATGATTTAGGGCAAAGATTTTTAAGCCATAGGTCATAATTCCATATGGAGTCTTATAACTGAATGTTGGGGTGGGATGTGAAAAACTTGGCAAAGGCAGACGGCTTCTGGATGTTTGGTATTCAGCGACCAAACATTAATTTGAAATCAAACTCCTAATGAACCTAAGGTGTTCCTGGAATCGTCTGTCCGTGTTGAATCGCTGCTCAAACTGAGGTGCCACACAAGGACAATGTTGCAGAGCCAAGATGCCTGTACCGAACATACAGTTTCCAACTTTTATGGGATAAAGAGGACTTCATTGTGGTAACCAGACTCTTAATATTTCCCTGCCACAGTTCCTTGGCATGAAGTTTCAAGTTGTTACCTCTTCACAGGGATGGCAATGTGGCTCAGTGGAAGTCTTCAGTTCAATTCCAACACCACTAAAATGAATTAGCGTGTCTTAGGTTGTATTGCATTAGAAGTTTGGGTTTAAAAATTGTTCTCACATCCCTTTTTACACAGGAATGTGTTCTACTGCAGCAAAGCAAAACTTTTGGGTCCCTCAACCACCGCTGCTGTATGTGTATTTAAGTATAAATCCCAGTCTCTTAAGCACAAATAAACATGATTTCCTTAACCAAAGCTAGTGTATTTGATAAGTTATTAGCAGTGTTTATTTGTAGTTACAGCAAAAACAATTGTGGATAAGTGATTGAATTCAGGGAGAAGAATTGATATTGATGTCATAGTATGGCACACTTAAATTGACAAGAAGAAATGTCAATTTTGTTGCAATATAGATTTGCTTTTCATAATCTTGACTGTGCAAAAAAAAACTTTGCTTAAATTGTTCTGTTTTCATCTTTAAAAAACATGAAAGCAGACAATCTGCATGACATTTTGGGGTTAGAAACAAGACTCAATGAATAAGAGCTCATATCTTTCTTGTAGAGGACCCAAGTTTGATCCCAGTTGCAACTCACAACTCTATAATCCTACCTCCAAGGGATCTAATACACTTTTCTAGTCTCTAGATACGTACACACATGCAGCACACATGCATACACACACACACACACACACACACACACACACACACACACACACAGATATCCAGACATATACATATAGACAAGCGCACGCACACACACACACACACACACACACACACACACACACAGATACCCAGACACATACATACAGACAAGCATACACACATATACACAGAGACACACACTCACACACAGAGACATACATACACATATACACATACAGAGATACCCAGACAGACGCGTGCGCGCGCACGCGCACACACACACACATAGATACACAGACACACACACTGACACACATACTCACACACAGAGACACACATACACATATACACACACATATATACCCAGACACACACACACACACACACACACACACACACACACACAGACACACACACAGACATAGACATACATACCCAGACACACACACAGATAGACACACACACACAGATACCCAGACACATACAGATACACAGGTATATACACAAAGACATATAGACAAACACACACGGAAACAGACACACAGACACACATACATAAACACAGACAGACACACAGAGACAGATACACACACAGAGATGCACACATAAATAAACATGAAAATAAATGTTCAAAATTTAGGAAGAAACCCTCCTATCAACCATGCACATGACTGAAGGGATATTTTGAGCAACTTTTGAAATCTTCTAATAAAGAGTAGCAATGATTTGAGAATCTGTTTGTGCCATTGAAAGTGTTTGCTCACATGTAAGGAAACATCCTCTTTAAATTGCCAAAACTAAAAGGCCCTGAGCAATTGAATGCAGGTTCCTGTTACCTGCTGATGTTGAAATATCAGAAGAAGAACATGGGGAAAAGGAGAGGGATGAAATTAGTGAAGTGTCTTAACTGAGTGATGCTGTTTCTAAAAGAAACTATGAAAGTTATGCATACTGGCCTCTATACAGCTTGGTTCTGGGCTTACTGGAGCCCAAAGCTTATAGTACGGTGAGACCAAAGAGCCGGTGTGTTTAACATGACATAGTTGTTACTGTGTGTAAAATAAGCTTTGTTAAGACAACTTTTACATTTCCAGACTTGTCGTTGTTGTGTTTGTGATGGGAGGCAGTGTGCAGGTGAGCACGACACAGGACATGGGGAGGTGAGAGCACAACATTCAGGAGTCAGTTCTCTCCATCCACTATGAGGATCTCATGGTTCAAGCTTGGTAGCAAGGGCCTTTACCCACATAGCCATCTTGCTGGTACCCAGATACACTTCTTGGAAGGACAGAGGGAAGATATTTGTCTTAAAATTCATGTTTTTTCTTGAAGGTTTACAGAGGGAAGATTATGGTGCTGTCTGTACACTATGGTGGTCAGAGGCTGTTTGGTTTTCCATGAAAGTCAAAGCTGGTGTCAGGGAATGTCCCAGCCTGATACATTCAACTGTCAACCAGAGCCTCTTGAGGTCTAAAACATACACAAGAGATAACCATTGTCTGTGATGACATCAAATTCAGTGAAATTCATAAAAAGCTGTGCCCTTAGTAATGGCTTTGTGAAGACATGGAGTGTGATCATAAAAACTATATGACATTCAGAGGTTTGGTGACTCTCAAGAAGGTCATTTTAAAGTCATGCTGGGAGCTAAAAGGTGAATGTCTCATATTTTTAACTGAGTAACAGTCCAATTTCGTTAATCTTTCATAAAGATCAAAGGCTTTCAAAATGGTGCTATAGGTCAGAAGTTTTTTTTTAAGGTATTTAAATGTGCCCTGTTAAGGAAGACATTGGAACACGCTTATGTGAAAAGTCTACTTACAATGTTAACAAATAGAAGAATGGGATAAAAAATGTTTCTGTAGAAATGTTTGTATCCACAGATGATTTTATCATTAAAATAACTTTCTTGATGATGATTCAGTTGTAAGAACTTCAGTTGGTCATTCAAAGTGTCAGAAGACACGGTTCAGAAATATTCTTTTTCAAAATTTTTGATTTTGAAAATCAAAAATTTCACATTTTGATTATGAAAATCTTTTTTCTTTTTCTTTTTTATTATATATATTCTTTATTTACATTTCATATGATTTCCTCTTTTCTGGTTCCACCATCCCCCAAAAGTCCCATAAGCCATCTCCCCTACCCCTGTTCACCAATCAACCCCCTCCTGCTTCCCTGTTCTGGTATTCCCTTACACTGCTGCATTGAGCCTTTCCAGGATCAGGGTTAAACCACATTTAAAAAAACAGCAGCAGAGAAATCAGCCATCTACTGTTAGCACCTCAAGTAAAACTTAATGAGTTATCAAGAAACAGGATTTCTTATGAAACTTGGGTTTCATAAGAAAGGAAAATAAATTTTGGCTGGATTAAGATAGAATTTCAACAATTTCTGAATATCACTAGACATACTTCTGTGATTTAGTCCTGTGTGTTTGTGTAAAGCACATGTTTCAGTATAAATAATTATAAAATAAAAATATCAATCAGCTCTGAAAAACATCATGTCATAAAACATTATACATAGTATTAAATGTTCACCCAAGATTTAATTTTATATATATATATAAAATTGGGATATATATATATATATATATATATATATGTATATATATATATATATATCCCACACCCATATGGACATTTTCTTTCACCATTAGTAAATGGAAACATATGAATAAATATCAAAGAAATACTTTCAAACAAATTTGTTAATGAGTTATTCTTGGTAAATGGTTCCTTTGTGCATCTGCTCTATGGATCTATGTACCTAGAGTCTTGTAGAAATTTCTCTGCTCAAAAGGATTTAGAAAATGTTGAATCTCTGGTTTAGGGAGCACTCACCTGCAGTAATAAAACTTTAATCAGCTGATTGATGTGCAACAGATCCGTGTGAAGTGGCTGGGCTGGTGAGTTATGACACATGTAAGCAGCTGAGAAGCCAGTTCAGTCAAGAGGTTGTCTTTGCCTCTCTTTCAAGAAAGACTTCACAACCCACTGCATCAGGAGTCACCCATCTGTTTTTGCTCCACAGATCCCTGGGTGGGGGATCCTGCTTGTTCACACTTGTGCCTGGTCCCTATTGCTCAACACAGGCTTGCAGAGGTTCTCCATGTTACCCTTGGAACCAAACCTTCATCTGGGTTTCTGGGTACTTTTCTATTCTTATATCACTACATTAAATTTAATTAAACATCTGCACAGGAGTTACCCAGGCTTGACAGAGTTATGGGTAAAGCCCATTGGATGATTCAAGACAGGTCTGATTTGTGGATACTCTAAAATTGCAAAGAATATATTTATATGGATTTGTGAACTAGATGTGGCATTTCAAACTCCCAAGGAAGACATGGAGGTCTTCTACCTTGTTTGGAAAAGGATCTCTTTGTTGATGCTGTCTGTACTGAGCTAGCTGGACCACAAGTTTCCTAGATTCTCCTAGCTCAAGTCCCCATCTTTCTGTGGAAGCACTGATGTTAGAAACACTCACACTAACAAGGTCTGCTTTTTGCATGACTTCTGCAGATTTGGGCCCATGTCCTCACATTTTATCCACTAAGCCATCTCCCAAGGCAAGTCCACTGATTTTAATGTGGTATTTCCTTGTTCTAATTGTGTCAGAGTGTGAGTGCCTGTGTGTGCCAGCAGGTAGATTCATATGTTACACAAATATACATTGTGCAAACGCATACACATATACACATCTGCAATTGTATTTATTTATAAGTACCCATTGATTCACAAATGAACATTCTCAGGAAAACATCTAGTCACACGGGTATGTATTATTTTCTAATAGCTCTGGCTGTTTTTTTCTTGTCCCTCCTGTTGTATCTAGAGGACCATAGCACTTTAAAGAAGATTTGCCCCAGTTTACCACTCTTGGCAAAGAGCTTATTTGTGATGATTTTTGCAAGATGTGTCTAGGGTTCACTTTCACTTTTGGTGTGTTTGTATCTGAAACACTCCCTACAGATGGACTTGGTTTGCTCTCCCCTTTCTCTTGAGCCATGGTGCCTGTCTTAGTTGCAGTTTTTGTGGTGAATTCAGTGGTTTGTTACCTGCATCCTGTGGCCATTTCCTTTGCCTTAAGCTGCTCATTGTTTGAATCTACTCCATTGTCTCCTGTCTGTTGTTCTCAGTGCTGCTCTAATGTGGCCTTAGGCTTCCTTTAGCTGGTCAGGAGTCTGTTCAGGCTCCTCACAGGATTCCCCTCACTTCAGACCTCTCACTTCACAGCACAAGTTTGCTGTTTACAAGTTCAACATAATAGCAGCAACTCCTCTGAACACGCTTTCTCCACCCATCCCCACCTCATTTCCACAGGCGCAATCTTCTACTTTCATAGAAACAAAAATCACGCTTGAATGGTGTTACTGATTTTTTCCTTTGACTGAAGTCCTTTGCCTTCTAAGTAAGTTAGGAGGGAAAACAAAGTATTTTAATTCACCCATCTGGCTTCCACTTCCGCTGGATTGAGCCAACATCCTGTATAAAGTCTCAAGCACATCTTGAATTTTGTATCTTCCTGCATTGAGCATACTCAGATTTTAAAAATCCTAACCAGTCCTCTTTCTTGTCTTTGTAAAGGACACTGCAGCTGTCTGTCAGTTTGTCTTTCTTTTAGTATTGGGCTGTTGCTCTTTTGTGTTTTGTGTCTTGGCTCTGTGCTTTCTAGAATAACTCCAGCTGTACAGAATTGACTGCCTCTGTCTCTACCTATCTGTCCTGTCTGTGTTCTGTCTCTGTCTCTCTTTCTGTCTCTGTCTCTCTTTCTGTCTCTGTCTCTCTGTCTCTGTCTCTCTCTGTCTCTGTCTTTGCCACACACACACACACACACACACACACACACACACACACACCAGTCACACTTTACCTGATATTCTTAGATCTGCTAGTTGAAGTCTTACTATCAGGACTGTATTCAATTTGATTGACATTTCACTTTTCCTGCTGTTTGAACACTGGCCTCCTTTCTCAGATGCCAGCTTCAGTTTTATCCTAGCCATTTCTCTCTGAGTTCTTCCCCTTTCCTTCCAGGAAGTTGCCCTTTCTTCCCATCATCTACAGTCTGTTCTTGCGAATATCCACTAAGGTTTTACTTTGGTTGTTTTCCTTCTAGAATTGTTTGTGGTGGTGGTGGTGGTAGTAGTAGTAGTAGTAGTAGTAGTAGTAGTAGTAGTAGTAGCAGCAGCAGCAGTAGTAGTTGTCATTCCTACTGTGCACACCATTTCTGTGCTGAGAATCCATTGATCACATGGAAACTGTGTCTTCATTTCCTTCCTATGAATGTATGCCATCCTTAAGAACATTTGTAACAGCTCTGCTAGAGACTTTGTTGCTAAGTCACTTTCAGTAATTATCTATTTTTTATTATTATTATTATTATTATTATTATTATTATTATTATTATTGGGACAGGGTTTCTCTGTATAACCCTGGCTGCCTTAGAACTCTTTGTAGATGAGTATGGCTTTAAACTCTGAGACCAACTTGCTTCTTCATCCCAAGTATGGAGAATAAAGGTGTGTGTCACCACATTTGCCACTTGCAGTGATTTCTGATGAAACCCTGGGTAGTGTTTATAATGTTCTTAGAAACTCCAGCATCCAGTCTTTCTCTATAGTCTAGCATTTCATTTTTTAAGAGCTAAGACCTGGAGAGTCTCATTTTCTGTAAACTTTGTTTTATACTTCACTAAGGTAGCTATGCAATGGGCTCCCCTCTGGACTTATAAAGGACAACCATTATAGCAGTAGGACAGTTGAAGCCAAACAAACCCCTATGCTACCAGGGCTGGAGCTGAGAAGCTCCAGGGAATTCCCAGGATCTGCTGTCCCTAGGTTTCCTCTTCACCTATTTTCCTCCTTCCTGGATCTCCTGTTCCCAGAGAGCTTGTCCCAGGTTGCCTGTTCCCTGTGTCCCTCCCTGACTCAGCTCTCTCCTATGTCTTCCTTCCCTGGATTAACTCTTCCTGTTTCCTGGGTATCTTCTGTCTTGGGTCAGCTGCCCCCTAGTCATCATTCCTCTGGGTCAGCTTTCCTGGGTCCTCCATATTTAGTGTCTTGTCCTGCTGTTGGTTCTTCAGCAGCTTCTCAGCAGTTTTGCCTAGCTTACTTACAACCCAGCTTCCAGTCAGAGACTTATAGGGGTTCCACATGGAATTCTCCCTTGCTCTGTAGCTTTCTGGTCCCCGCCACTAGCTCAGAGATTCCTACTGGCTGGTGTCCCAGATTCTGCCCTCTGGGTTGGTTTCTTACTAAGGGCAGGAACACCTGGTCCAATCATGCTTCTCTGGCTTGCCTCTGGGTAAGCAGAATCAGCTTACCTGTTTCTGGTAGCAGAGGCAGAAGGAAAGAGTACAGAGAAACATGACAATTAGTGGCATTGTGTGCTCAGTGTCGATAAGCAACAGGGTTCACAGTGTTCTCAGAGGTAAACCATTTGGCTTGAAATAATCAACTTGCCTGTTCTTGATTAAATAATAAGATATTTCACTCCATCTTCACCTTACCTAGTACTACATAGTCATGTTTTAAGATACTATCTTTGTATGAGGAAATAATTATAGTTTTGACCTAATTTCCTTGTCTCTCTCATTATTTCCCCATGTTTACGTGTGCCAATTAGGTGAATTATTTCTTATTTATATAACAACCTCTCTTGTACACATGGAATCGTCATTTAGATGGAGCATAGTTATCCATGTATGTGTTTTCAAATTTCAACTTTAAATTTTTGTTCCTGTATGTGCTTTGTCACTTCCCAGTGGTGTGTGTGCTGAGGCCTTGGAGAAGAGTCCTGGAGAACAGTTTGACATGGAGTGCTTGGGTCACAGGGCAATTGGGGCCACCTTTGCTGCTTAGTTTTGTGTCATCTAGACATACGCCAGGGTCATCTGGTAAGAGGAAACATCGCCTGAGAAAACACCCCATTGCATTGACCTATGGACATAGCTGAGGGGAATTTTCTTAATTAAATGATTGATGTGGGATGTGGGGAGGCCCAACTCATGGTAGGTATTGCCACCTCTGGGCAGGTGGGTCTTGGTTGTATAAGAGAGCAAGCCAGTCAGCAGAACTCCTTCGTGGCTTCTGCTTCAGTCCCTGCCTCCAGGTTCCTCCTTTGAGTTTCTGCTTTGAGTTTCTGCCCTGATTTCCTTCCATGATGGATGTAGAAATGCAAAGAAGAAAAACTTTACCTCCCCACATTGCTTTTGGCCATGGTATTTAACACAGCACTAGAAAGCACACTAGAACTAGCAGGAACCTCTACCCCAACCCCACTATATCCCTGACTCCTCCAGGCCACGCTTCTAAATTTTAGTTGAAGTAAGAATACATGAATGACAGAAGTGTGGTTTTCTTTCCATGTATAAGCCTCAATGTGTTCATTACTGATGCTGTTTGCCTGGTACTAGAGGGGCTTGGTTCCTAATATCACTTGCTAGGGACTCTTCCACTGGCTCACAACAGTGACAAGTCCATCACCCATCTAGACAGCAGGAGACTGGTGGGCAAACATAGGCTTTTAAGATCAAGAAGTGAATGGCTTTATTAGGACTGGGAGCAGGACCCCAGTTCTGTGTGGGAGGTGGCAGGCAAGCTTAGAGGAAATATGAGCAGGCTTTGGGTGCTGTGAACTAGAAAGCCATGTCAGCCATGTCAGGATGGGAGGAGAAGGAAAAGGGGATGAGGCATGGGAAGAGTTTGGGCAAGGGCGTTTGAAGAAATGGCTTCTGAATTCAGAATGCTGGCTACTTAAGTATAAAAGTCAGGATGTGATGGTGGTTTGGACCTGTGTCCTTCATGAGCTCTTCAGATACATTCTCTGTTGGCTCAGCTCCTTTGTGAGGCAGTGAGGAGGCAGGGGAGACCTTATAGGGTCTCTCTGTGAGCCTGGGAAGCATTTTTTCATGAACAATAATATCTGTTTAAGCACAGCTTTTGGTCCCTGTGAATCTTTCCTAATTGTAGATCTGATGCAGTCTGCTTGATTGAGACAACCTAATATGTGTAGTTATTGAGGATCATATCTCATGATGGTTGGAAGAAACCCTATTGGAGCTGAAAAGTGACTTGGTGGTTAAGAACACTGGCTGCTCTTCCAGAGGACCTGGGTTCAGTTCCCAGCAGTCACAAGGCAGCTCACAGCCATCTATAACTGCCAGTCTCCATGAGTACCAGGTACATATGCAGTGTACATACACTCGTGCAGGCCAAACATATACACATAAAATAAAATGAAATGAAATAAAATAAAATAATAATCCACATGAAACAGAATGTGCTACTTATTTCCAATAATTTCAACACCTCCGTTAGTAGATCCGTGTCAGATGGACAAGACACAAATGTCAATGTCTCAAGTTGCTTCTGGAGTAACTAATCTGTCTGTTTCATTCATTATTTAGTTGTTCAGTGTTAAGGTTTCCCATAAGGACCCTTTCACCAGGTCTCCTCTAGGGAGGTCTCTTTGTAGCCAATGGCTATGCCCTTAGATCCTCTCCCTTGCTCCTATTCTGCCAGAACCATCAGGGCACGTGTGCAGAGTGGGTAGGTGGGTTGATATCATGATGGGGGTATAAGATGGTAACTGGTTTCTGAAGATACTGATGAAGTTCCCTATAGAGAGCAGCTGTTAGCTATGAAGTGGCCTTAAGCCATCAGAGTGGGAGTTCACCCCAACCCCTTGGGTTACCTGTTGCTTCCAAAGGTCCAACTTCTGCTGATTGCTTCTCACAGACTGGAGTGACCAGATCTTACATCTTCCTCCCCCAGGGCTTGGAGCATGAACAATGTGACCAGGAAACTCTAATCTGGCATCTGATTCCTTTCTTCCTGAGCCCAGCTATGCAAACACTCAGTACCTCTTCTTACTGCAGACAAGGGCTTGGCCTGGGTCAGCCTTACCCAGACAAAACCAGAAATGGCTAGGGGTAAACATTTCAGCAGGCAATGACTGTCACCCAAAACTGGAGACAAAGCCGAGTGTGACAGGAAGACAGTGATGGGTCAGCTTTAATTGTTAACTTGACACAAGATAGAAACATCTGGGAAGAGAGTCTTTGTGAGAAATTGACTGGCCCGTGGTCCTGTCTGTAGGGGAAGTCTGTGTGTTAATTGATGTGGAAAGTTCCATCTCACTGTGGGTAGCGCCATTTCTTAGGCAAGGTGTCCTGAGCTGTATGAGTGGACATACTGAGCTGGATGCGAGCGAGTGAGCATGCACGTATGCATTTCTCTCTGCTCTTGATAGGATGCCAACTATCCCAAGTTCTTGCCACAGTTACTTCTCTATGCTATTTTGGACTATAACTTGAAACTGTAAGCTCAAATATACATGTCTTCCTCAAGCTTCTTTCTGTCAGTTGTTTTATCATAGCTGTAGAAATGAGACTGACACAATGACCAAACTCAGCCCTTCTTGTCCTGTCAGTGGAGATATGAGCCACACACACCCCTTGACCTTTCCCTGAGCCCCCTGTATTTTCTCCTGTGCTCAGGCTTCACTCTGCCCTGCACTTGGAATCACCAACACCACTCCCTCATCTAGGCTGTTAAACTATAGCACACAAACCTGTGGTACTGTGACCTGTTACCTACATCCATGGCAATCACAGGACAGTATTCTGTTTCCATGTGCTGAGTGACTTGCACGTCCCAGGCCTAGAGCAGACTGGTGGTTTCCATGGACAGAGGTATAGGATCCCCAAAGGGTGGGGCTTCTAGTTAGAGGTCACACACCTGACAAGTCAGACAGACAGGATGCATGGGCTGATGAGAGGGACTGACAGTCTGGAATGCTATCTGTCAACTTGTAAATTTTAACACAGCAGCTTCACCAGTTCCACATGGTAAGTGACATCGAGGGTTAAGAGTGATCCTCAGGAGAACCTAAAATACCTGGCTCTGCCCTGCTGTTGCAGGCAGAAGAGCTCTGTGCTGTTTGGGGGTCTGGTGACTTCACTATGACTCCAATGAACAGGAGAAGAACTAGTCTGCTCTGATTAGTAACACAGTAGGGGCAGTTTCTTGGGTTCTTTTTACTTTTACTTTATTAAAGTGTACTAACTGCATATCACTCTGGGTCCCTGTGTTATTTCCACACCTGCACACAACATGCACTGGTAAAATCTACATTCTCTCTACCTTCTTCCACCCCAACTCCTCTCAAACTCTGCTAATCATAATTCTACATTCAGGCTAACTCTGTCACATCCACATATGGAGAAGACCCGGAGTTCCTGTCTTTCTATATTTGGTCTATCTCACTTTACATTTGGTCCCCTAGTCCCTTTTGTCTTTCTGTAAATAACCGACTTCACGGTGTGCATTGGAATACTATTACCTCATAAAGACTTTACATTCTTTACCAAGGAGTCAGGGCACAGTGGTGTAGCTCTGTGGAAGAGCAATTAAAATCTCACTATACAAAAACTGAAGTATTTAGAACAAAAGAGCTCATTTTTCAGAATGAAATATGAGAACACAAACACACAGGCTGCATCAGGGCCTGTGGTACAATATACAAAACTCCAAAGCCGCTCAACAACAAGGATGTCACCAGTCGTGCCCTCTGGAGATGGATACCACACACTAAGTTTACATAAACTTCATCCAGTGGCAGAATTACCAGCAGATAATGCTTTTGAAAATATGGCCCTTGATTTACTTATCAATTTCAATAAATGGACATCACTTGAGTCATTGGGAAAGGAAAACTTTTTCACTTTGGAGGACAAAGAACACCCACTGCATGAGAGAAACCTGTATTTTTTTTTCCCTGAGCTTTATGACAGCCCTATGGAGCCCTAAACCGTCAACCATCCTCAGAGCCCTGACAATCCTTATGAATTTTTATGAAGCACTCCAAACACACTTCCGAACTCTGAGCAACATGGCCATGGTGTTCCTAGGTGAGTTTCTAGGGCTGACCAAACTTCATCATTAACTTTAGTTAACGGCAAGGAACACGTGACTTGTTTAAGAAAGAAACACCAGCTCCTTTCATTCTTCCCTTTTCAAAATCCCTCTGTTCTCAGGACAGGAAGGCAGCCGACTCATCTAAAAGGCTATTACTCGCTAATCAGACTTCTCATTAACAATTAATTGGATCAAAAGTTCACCGGTCATTGTTGCTGTGTCAATTAGATGCACAGGACCTGGGAGGCTGAAACAGAATGACCTTCTCAGGTGATAAATAATTTCCAGGGAGGACTCACCTTACCTCGGCTGCCTGAGCTGGGGTCACTGTCCTGGCTGCAGTGGCCACACAGGGCACCCTTCTGACAAGAAAAAGATGCGTTCTCTCTTATCAGACATGCTAATTTAAGCTTGTAACCTAAACCGTGTGAAACACCATCTCTGACAAACAGAAACTGCCAGGCTATGTCTACACCTGAGCTGCAAGTGACTGTGTGCTGTCTTTAAGAGGAAAGAGGGCCAAATGACCTGTGTCCAGAGTAGACCATGTGGCCTTATGACCCTTAGCACCCACAGGGTCTCCCAATGTGGCCCCTTCACACACTGAAGCACCTTTTCTTGATTGTTGCTTTCCTATCTGACCCCTTTATTGGATTTCTGCTCCATAAGGGGAAAAAGTCTTGGCATGTAAGACTGGAATTTCCTGGCATCGTAAAGATTGTCATTCCACACCAAACCCATTGCATCCTCTTGGGACATGTGCTGTCCCCCAGACAAAAATAAGATAGAATAAAGCCCTCAAATAATTGAAAACAGAGGAAGTGTTTATTATAAAAAGTTCTAGGAAAAATATATATAGCACAGATCCTTTGTCAGTTCTGAGAACCCAGTCCATTTCTTTGTGTACCTTTCTTTGGGGAAACTCTGTATTCAAGAAGATGGAGATGTGTCCTTTTAGCCTTCTGCTCTCCACGTGGTCCTGGTGTAAGTGTTCGAATGTCATGGGAATTTGCTGAACTGGACAACATTTGAATATAAGTGACGGTGGGTATGATCCAAGCCATGCTAGTAAAATTACTCATGGAACAGTGGGGTCCAGTTACTCTTCACTCAGATATGTCATCTCACTATGATGTTGTGCTGGGCTACATTCAAATGTCAGCATGCTGCTCAACTAATGAACTGGAACAGACGCTGTAGTGACTGTGATGCCACCTGCTGTCCCATCATCTGGGCTTCCCTGTGTCAGATGACTTCTCTTCAGAGTGACAAGACTCTCAGCAAACACCTTGAGGGAGAAAGGGATTTATTTATCTTGCTTTTCAGTTTTAGAGGGCTTGGTCCAACCTCTGTGAGGCCGTGTTGGGAAGATTCCAGAGAGGAAAACTGGGGGTTGTACCTGGTGGTGGTCAGAGAGAAAAAGTAGGGAAGCAAAGCAAGATATACATTCAGGGGAATTTCCATATCCCACTCCCTCCAATGGGCCCATTCCCAACAGCCCAATTTGTTGTCTTTCCACCAATAGTTTAGTCAACCAGTAAGGTCAGTCCCCTCACAATCCAGTTACCTGTCCATCCTGCCACCTTCTGTGAACCAAGCCTCCCGAACAGGAGACAACATCTGTCTTAGTTAGGGTTTTACTGCTATGAACAGACACCATGACCAAGCAAACTCTTATAAGGACAGCATTCAATTGGGACTGGCTTACAGGTTCAGAGGTTCAGTCCATTATCATCAAGATGTGAGCATGGCAGCATCCAGGCAGACGTGGGGTGAGAGGAGGTGAGAGTTCCAAAGTCCCACCTCTTGTTCCAAAGACAGCTTGGAGAAGACTGGCTCCCATGAGGTTAGGAGAGTCTTAAAGCCCACACCCACAGTGATACACTTTCTCCAACAAGGACATACCTCCAAATAGTGCCACTCACTGGGCAAAGCATATTCAAACTACCATAATCTCCAACCCCCAAAGGTTGAAAGCTCTCCTTCCTTTTGACTTAGAAGTACCAGCCATGCTTACCTCCCTTAAGCAAGGCTGAGGGGTCCTAGTGCTGTTTGGGAGACCAGAGGCTCATCTTCCCACTCTCTCCAGACCCAGATCAAAGGCAGGATACACAGAACATGCAGATGGACAGAAGATGATAGAGCAGTGATACCCATTTCCCAGAAACCATGGCCCTATCAGGACCCACCAGTGCTGTCTCTTCTTATAACCTCCATTGGCCTTGTCCATTCAACATTGCCACTGTCTGAAGAGCACCTTTCCCATCCCTGGGCTTCTACCAACACTGTCTGAGCAGCAGCTATCATGCATATGCACTGAGATGGAGACACATGAGGAACTGCAGGTGGGACCCAGTAATGCATCTCTGATGAGATGAGGAGCAGCTGAAACCTTAACTGGATGCCCTAAGCCAACAGCAAAGCTCATTTTATCTAATGGTGTCTTCAGAAGCAAAGAGGACATATCTGTATGTTGCTGTGTAGAGTCCAGAAACCTTCAATCAGCACTGTTGGCCATCTTGGATCCTGCAGAGACAGTGGTCCTCAGACTACCTGTCAGTCTAATGCTTGCCTTTAAGGATAGTCAGCTTCCAGGCATCCCCGTACAGCTGCTAGAACACACAGGTGATGCTGTCTATACAGCTGCGGGATTCACAAGGCACTGAATGTTCAGGATAAAGACTACTAAGGGACAGTGAGGAGGGCATGGGGCATGTAGCTTCTGTTTGGAATATGAGAAGAAGAAACAAAACCAGGAAGTGTCTCACAGGAGGAGAGTGGGTGCCTGGGTGATGCGTAGGATGGTGTTTCTTCCACATTACAGTGGGAGGGAGGATGGGACATGGCTTTATGCAAGAGATAGCACTGGTGTGCCCTGATAGGGCCATGGTTTCTGGGAAATGGGTATCACTTCCCATTACAGTGGGAAGTCTATGGAACTGGGGAAGATGCCTATTCACCAGAAGTCATGGATGACAGCTTGACCTGCACATGCCATTAGATTGGCCCCTTGAAGGCATGCAGGTAGATCTCCATATCTAGCCATGGCCTTGTCATCAAGCTTCTTCCTCAGTCAGTGGACACTGAAAACCGCATCCACCAGAGGCCTGTGCATGTCCCTGGTCATAGGACTAGAAACAGTGAATGTCAATGTCCCACTGTGAAGGTAAGCAGCACTGCAAGTTTGCATCATTACAGGCCAACCAGAACAGCATCGTGGCTGGTCATTTGCACCAACTGTGAGTATCTACACATCCAGCTCACATTGCCATGACCAATGCCACTGCCTCAACTGCAGGGAGGCACATCACAAGCATGCCACCTGCAGGGAAAAGTGTCTTCCAATATATTTCCTGTTCCTTTCTGTTGTTGTTGTTGTATTATAACATTATTTTTTTCAGTGTATGCTTTTTTAATTTAATTTTTATTTTCTATATTCTATGTTTACATTCCAAAGGCTTTCCCCTTTCCCAGTTCCCCCCCCCACCATATGTCCCATAATCCCTCTCCCACCCCAGCTATTCCCCAATCATTCCCCCCCCCCACGATTTCTCTGTTCTGGGTAAACAAAACTGGATCCAATCTTTATAGGCCCAGGGTCCTCTCCTTTCTTCTTCTTGGGAGTCATTTGACTTGCTAATTGTGCCTTGAGCATTTAGGGCTTCTGGGCTCATTAATATCCACTTATCAGTGATTGCATTTCATGTGTATTCTTTTGTGATTGGGTTAGCTCACTTAGGATGATATTTTCCAGATCTAACCATTTACCTACAAATTGCATGAGTTCATTATTTTTAATTGCTGAGTAGTACTCCATTGTATAAATATACCACATTTTCTGTATCCATTCCTCTTTTGAGGGATATCTGGGCTCCTTCCAATTTCTGGCTATTATAAACAAGGCTGCTATAAACATAGTGGAACATGTGTCTTTATTGTATGCAGGGAAATCCTCTGGGTATATGCCTAGGAGTGGTATGCCAGGGTCCTCTGGAAGTGACATGCCCAATTTTCTGAGGAACTGCCACACTGATTTCCAGAGCGGTTTTACCATTTTGCAATCCCACCAACAATGGAGGAGTGTTCCTCTTTCTCCACATCCTCACCAGCACTTGTTGTCTCTTGAGTTTTTAATCTTAGCCATTCTGACTGGTGTGAGGTGGAATCTCAGGGTTGTTTTGATTTGCATTTCCCTGATGACTAATGATGTTGAACATCTCTTAAAGTGTTTCTCGGCCATCAGAATTTCTTCTGGTGAAAATTCTTTATTTAGCTCTGTACCCCATTTTTTGATAGGGTTATTTGGTTCTTTGGGGTCTAACTTCTTGAGTTCTTTGTATATATTGGATATTAGCCCTCTGTCGGATGTGGGGTTGGTGAAGATCATTTCCCACTTTGTTGGTTGCCGTTTTGTCCTTCTGACGGTGTCCTTATACTCAAGGACCTCCACATAAAACCAGACACACTGAAACTATTAGAAAAGAAACTTGGGAAGACCCTGGAGGACATGGGCACAGGGGGAAAGTTCCTGAACAGAACACCAATAGCTTATGCTCTAAGATCAAGAATTGACAAATGGAACCTCATGAAATTACAAAGTTTCTGTAAGGCAAAGGACACCGTCAGTGTATGCTTTTATTTATTGGTACAGAAAACATAGCATTAACAAATACATACTTTTCTTTTATCTGCCTAAAATGTCAGTCCATTGCCTTGGTGTCTAAGACACAGAAATCTCACTGTGAAGTTGGCTATTGATTGCTTAGGCTCCAGTCTGAACTTCTGCAGTGAGTCCAACAGTTAGATGTCACTGTCCACATTTTAATCACACTAGCAAGTCTCCCTGTGTCCTAGATTGCAGTTTAGACATTGGCTCCAGTCTGAGCATGGCAGAGGATACTGCACAGAGAGGCCACCGTGTCTGAGGGCTCCAGAAGTTCCCAACCCAAGACCTTCCTTATTGCAGCAACAGAAAGTGGAGCTACATTGTGCTAATACTGCCTCAGCCACCTGTCAGCCTGCCTTCTACTGGCATATATGTAAAAGCCATGTCACAGAGGGCACAGATAAATGTCAACAATTCCAACTTTCATGTTAGGTGGGGCCTACTCAGTTTTGTCACTTGTGAAAGAAGTAAATTTTAGGTTTTTGTGCAAGGTGGGGCCTCTCTGGTTTGCCTATGGGGGTCAGCATGGACCTGTGCTGCTCCTTCCTCTACTGCCTAACCTCCAATGAACCTTTCCCCAGAATAGCTCCCAGGATTAGTTCGCCAGGATGCTCCAAAGACAATCATCAGTCTCACCTGAGCGAAGGCTTCTGTGATGGGAGTAAATGGAAGATGCCGGAAACCTGAAAACTCAAAGGGCTATACCATGGCTGAGCAGCAATATTCTTGCTGCTCCCAGAAAGAGGGACCCTGATGCGATGCTGAGTACAAACAGGGTGCTGAGGGAATCTAGACCTGGGACCCTCCAAAGAGCTGTCTGCAACCTCTGGTACCTGAGACAAGTGACACAGTATAGCCATGATGTGGGTCAAGGTGGCTGCGCTCTGTCCTTCCTCTCACACTGATGGCTCCCACCAGCTTCTGTCACAGTGGCAGGGTTAGCAGGGATGGTAGAGGGTTTGAAATTCTCTGGAGGTCCCTAAACAGTTATCCCTGAGGCAGGCTTCAAGAATGGTAAATCAAATTAAAGTGCTGGTGGGTACAGCCTGCAGCTTACAGGGTGTAGAGACCCATGAAAACGTCTTGTGTTGAGTTGAGTTCCTTCTGCTACTACGAGGGAACGGGAGGCACCTTTTGAAGAAAGCCATGCTTGGCAGCAGGCTTGATGAGTCTTACTTTCATCATTCTCTCACACCTTAACAGGCAGCTTATGCCAATCCCTGTCTAGCTGGCTGGTAGGAAGGCTTCTCATTCTAAAACATTCTACACTATAGCCACAGACCTAGAAATGAATCAGGAAGGAGCTGTCCTGTGGGGTTCTCTGTTCAGAGACAGGGCACACTTGCAGAATGTGACCTGAGCTGTTGCCGTAGGAGTGACAGACCTGCCTAGCCTCCTTCCTGGTAAAGCCTGGCAGCGAAGGACAGGCAAGGGGTCAGATGCACAGCAGCTCTCCCCAAGGAGAGAGACAAACAAACTGGCCAGAAAGAACTAGTGATGGAGATTTGAACAGACGGGGCATCCCCAGGGCATCCAGGCAGCATAAGAAGATAGAATCATTACAGCTCGTGAGGACGACCTGGAGTGCACAGAAACTACTTAATCATGTTTAAATCGCTGTTTCCAGAGAGTTCATTTCAGTTCAACAAATATTTATCATCGTCTAATTATGTGTGGGGACCCTGCGAGCCGCCCTGGGGGTGTGGTTGAGGAGAGATGCTAATTAGCTCTGTGAGGTCTCAGCCTGTTGGTTAGGATGCAGGTGATATTCACGGGCTGGGTACCATGGCTCTGACATGAGGGCATGCAGAACTAGAGATAAGGAGGCTCCAGGCTGCAGACTCGTCCCACCCTGCCCACTTTCTTCATGATCAGAGAACAGAGCAAGATGCTTGTGGGATCTGCTGTGAAAGGGAGTGGCTTCCTAGCCACTCCATAAACCACTGGCTCCAACTGGGATAGGGAATAGCCCTGAGGCGGGAGCAGCTGCAGGGGAGGGTGGTGGTGGTGGTTCAGCTGTGCTACAGTCACCCTGGGACAATGGAAAGCTTCAGGAAGCAGAGGATGAGGTGTGTTCTGCCAACCAGGATGGCAGGCATACCAGGATGCTCGAGCAGGAAATGGCAAGGTTGCAGAAATCTCAGTGTCCCTTTATAGCAGCTCATGGCCCCTGAAAGATGTCATCAAAACAGATGTCCACAACATGGGTCAGCATGCCAGAGAGGAAGCCTTTCATGAGCAAGCCCAGCCTGGTGCCCACTACTGATGTTTCACCCTACCCACAGTTATCTCAGTAAGAACACACTGCACAGCCTCTATACAAGGCCTAGACTCACTAGCGGGAGCCATGTGAAAAAGGTATATTGAACAAAGGCATTCACAGAAAAATATGATACTTTGTGGCAGCCCTTTGCACTGGTGTAATTGCATATTACATAGTTTTTAGCCACATGTTTAAACAAAATTATTTGTTTTGTCCATGCTCTGGACTGGACGGAAGCAAAAACTGCCCCCCTTCCAAAGCTAAAGTATACAGATTAAAATGCATACACACACCTATGTAGGTGAACCAGAAAGCACCAAGAATTGTGTATTATTGATAACCAAGAGTGAATGTGAAACCTGTACAGAGACCAAGGGCAGCGCTGGCTACATGCAGTTTATTCCCTGGAAATGTAGTCCCATGGTTTGTGGTAGGATGTGGAAAGTATTTCTCAGGAGAAGAGCAATGGAAGGCATGAAATAGGCCTGCCTGGGGCCACTTGCACATGTAACAGCACACCAGAGTGAAGACCAAGCTTCCAGGGAGTTGCCAGATCCGAGAGATCTGATGACCTCTCTCAGGCTGTGTCAGGCCTCACTGATGGTACTTTTTTGCCCT
This sequence comes from Apodemus agrarius, assembly GCA_964023405.1. Lineage (NCBI taxonomy): Eukaryota > Metazoa > Chordata > Mammalia > Rodentia > Muridae > Apodemus > Apodemus agrarius. The sequence goes on from OZ030020.1 coordinate 1,704,208, forward strand.
TTCCACATCACAGACAGGCAAGCCTGGTATTCCAGCTCAGCAGATCTCATTCTACCCTCTGTCCCTCCTGGCATGCCCATGAAGAATAATCTGCCACCCTCTGGAGAATATAGGATTCCTTTTTTGCATGGAAGACTGGAGGTGACTCTTCCCAGGTGCCTAGTTATCATGGAGATTACTGAGAGATTGAGGAAAAAGGAAAAACCTGGAAAAGTAAGAAGGCCCTCCTCCAGGAGCTTGAGAAAGGTTATAAAAAGCAGATCCTAAAGGTGAAGCACCCATATGTGACCTGCAAAGTTTACCTGTATATGGCCCAGTTCACATGAGCATTACAAACTGACTAAACAAACCAACACAGAGATGTCAGGACCAGGGACATCTGAATGTCTTGGACAAAGAAAACAGTGAATGAAAAACAGAGTGAATGTTTTGCAGAAACAATAACCCAGAATATTCTCACAGGAAACACAGCAATGGGTCACTGTGAAGGAAAATAAGAAGACATACAGGTTCAAGACCTAAGACAGTAAGAGATGAATTAAGACTCAGCAGTGCCAGAGTTATCAGAAGAAAGCCCTCTTAGAAAGAAACATGACAGCATAACTTCATTATGAGAGGGAAAGTTGACTGCAGAGCTGGCAGAAATCGTGGCTGTACCAACTTGCAATCCCACCAGCAGTGAAGGAGTGTTCCTCTTTCTCTACATCCTTGCCAATACCTGCTGTCTCCTGAGTTTTTAATCTTAGCCATTCTGACTTGTATGAGGTGAAATCTCAGGGTTGTTTTGATTTGCATTTCCCTAGTGACTAATGATGTTGAACATTTTTAAAGGTGTTTCTCATCCATCCAAAGTTCTTCAGGTAAAATTCTTTGTTTAGCTCTGTACCCCATTTTTAATAGGGGTGTTTGGCTCTCTGGAGTCTAACTTCTTGAGTTCTTTGTATATATTGAATATTAGCCCTCTGTTGGATATAGGGCCCCTTGACAGTGTCCTTTGCCTTACAGAAACTTTGTAATTTTATGAGGTCCCATTTGTCAATTCTTGATCTTAGAGCATAAGCTATTGGTGTTCTATTCAGGAACTTTTCCCCTTTCCCATGCCCATGTCCTCAAGGGTCTTCCCCAGTTTCTTTTCTATTAGTTTCAGTGTGTCTTGTTTTATGTGGAGGTCCTTGATCCACTTGGAGTTGAGCTTAGTACAAGGAGATAAGAATGGATCAATGCACATTCTTCTGCAAGCTGACCTGCAGTTGAGTCAGCACCATTTGTTGAAAAGGCTCTCTTTTTTTCACTGGATGATTTTAACTCCTTTGTCAAAGATCAAGTGACTATAGGTGTGTGAGTTCATTTCTGGGTCTTCAATCCTACTCTGGAAATCAGTCTGGTGGTTCCTCAGAAAACTGGGCACAACACTTCCGGAGGACCCTACTATACCACTCCTGGGCATATACCCAGAGGATTCCCCAGCATGTAATAAGGATACATTCTCCACTATGTTCATGGAAGCCCTATTTATAATAGCCAGAAGCTGGAAAGAATCCAGATGTTCCTCAATGGAGGAATGGATACAAAAAATATGGTATATATACACAATGGAGTACTATTCAACCATTTGAAACAATGAATTCATGAACTTCTTAGAAAAATGGATGGAGCTGGAGAACATCATCCTAAGTGAGGTGACCCAATCTCAAAAGAACACTCATGGTATACACTCACTGATAAGCAGATATTAGCCTAGAAGACTGGAATACCTAAGACACAATCCACATATCAAATGATGTCCAAGAAGAAGGAAGGAATGGCCCCTGATATTGGAAAGGCTTAATGCAACAGTATAGAGAAATACCAGAACAGGTAAGAGGGAAGGGGTGGATGGGGGAACAGGAGGAGGGAAGACGGCTTATGGGACTTTTGGGGAAAGAGGAGCCTGGAAAGGGGGAAATCATATGAAATGTAAATTAAGAATATATGGGGGGGGGGAGAAATTGTGGCTGTACCAGAGTGGGGGTGGGGGGCAGATACTGTTTCCTTCAGATCAGTACTACTTCCGATGGTTTAAATTGCCAAGGAGGGCTGGTGTGTTGGCTAAGAGGTAAAGGAGCTTTTGGCCAAGACTGATGACCTGAATCTGTACGTAGGATGAGAGAACTAACTCCAAATTATGCTCTGACCTTGACACACATGGGCCCACATGTCTTCACACATATACACAATAAATAAAATTAAATGCAATAAAATAGTACTCCAGGGAGAAGTTACAAGCCTTGAGTTTGCTGCTTTGTTTTGTCTTCTGAGACAGGGTCTCACTCTGGTGCTCAAGCTGCTTGTGACGTCCAGGAATCAAGGGATCTTCCTATCTCAGCCACCCCAGTAGCTAACAGTCCAGATGGATACCACTCTATAAACCAGTTTTAAGGAGGGAAGGCTTCATACAAGCAACAAAACCCAGCTGCAGAATTTTAAAGCTAGAATGACTTTGGTGAGCCCCAGGATGTTAGTCAACTACATAGCAAGCACTGGGGATGAAGGCAGGCCAAGGTTAGGACTTGGAGTATGGAATGGCCCATGATGTCTTGGGCTGAAGACAGAGATAGGACTCACTGAGGAATCCACAGGAATCTGGGAAATCAAAGAGAAGCCAGAGTACAGCCAGATATCCTTTAAGCCTTGGAAGATACCAAAGGCAGAGACAATCCCAAAGGAACAGCAATTAGAGCAACAGGCTTCATGAACAGAAAGAAGAGCATGGTGAAGGGAACATGACTGTCAGATGTAAAACACTAACAGCTTTCTCAGAGCCCCACACCTGGATAAACTGTTACAAGTGGAGTTGAGGAAAAGAAGTGTTAGGAAGGATGGGCTACTAAAAGTAGTAACATTCGCTGTACGATCAATGGTAATCAAAGTGCAACCAGATAGTACACATGGTGTTACCCATGGCTCCAGACTCATAGGCAGCAGAGGATGGCCTTGTTGGACATCAAAAGGTGGAGTGGCCCCTGGTCCTGGAGAGGCTCGATGCAGCTGTGTAGGGGAATACCAGGACAGGGAAGTCAGAGGGGGTTGATTGGGGAACAGGGGAGGGGAGATGGCTTATGGGACTGTCAGAGGGGACCAGGAAAGGGGAAATCATTTAAAATGTAAATAAAGAATATATCTAATTGGAAAAAAAGAAAAAAAGGAAGAGGGGGCAGAAAGATATTGAAAAATAAAATGTTGGAAAATCAAGGCAAAGGGTGGTAGTGATTCTGGTTGTAGGTCATGTGTGCTCCTTAACATTCTGAGGGGAACCACCAGAAACATAAATAGAACATGTGCCTATGCTAAAATTGGGGGGGTGGAGTAACAAACAAAAAACAATAGGATACATGATTGAAATAGAAAAAGAGAAAAAGCAGAAAGACTGAGTTTGGCCTGAGAAGGGATGGCCACTGAAGGGTGACTCGGAAGGGACATAAAAGCAGTTGGACACAACACTATGCTGTTGCTTCTATGCAAGTACAGTCCTAGCAGTGTGGCAGCAAAGGCTCAGTGGCTAGCTCTGGGGATGAGAACACTTTCATGGGACCCGGAGTCCCCCTGGGGGTGGCGATGGAAATGTTCTACAGTTAGAATGGTGGTCCTTACATAGCCAAGTACATTTCCCCAAATCACCAGTGTGATTCAGGGGTAAATTATGTTTCAGAAAAATCATTCCCCAGTAAAATTGATTTTTAAACACTCACTATAGCAGCCATATAAAGACAAAATTAGAGAGAGGCTGCAGGGTGAGGAGGATACCAGGGAGGAGATCACTGGGGCAATTCTAGGAGCATCATGTGGGAGAGAAACTGTGAGGGGCCAGGAGGGAGGCAGTGGCAGGTGGCTCTCTCTGAGTTCTAGGCAAGCCTGGTCTACAGAGCAAGTTCCAGGACGGCCAAGGCTACACAGAGAAACCTGTCTCAAAAAACAGACAGGAAGGAAGGAAGGAAGGAAGGAAGGAAGGAAGGAAGGAAGGAAGGAAGGAAGAGGAAAGGAAGGGAAGGGAAGGGAAGGGAACAAAAGAAAGAAGAAAAAGTTTAAAAAGAAATTAAATACTTTAATGCTAGGAGACTCAGGCAGGAGAATTTCTGCAAGTTTAAGTTTAGTCTAACACAGTGTGATTCTGTCAGAAGAGACAAGAGAACAAGAGAGAAGGTTGGGAAAGAGGAAGGGAACGGAGTGTGAGATCTTGCATTTTCTCCCTTCAACCTCACATTTTTTTCTTAATGTCTGAGCACAGTACCTCCCCATGATGTCTATCACTTCACAACACTAAGCATTCAATTGCCTTTCTGTGATTAAGTTGTTCCAGATATAGAAAATAGGGGAAAGGTGTTTTATTAGTTAATAATTTACTTACAAAATCATTTGATGCTAACAGACTCATATATTTTTATAGGCTGCTGAGATACTGAATCACAGTCAGAGGAGACAAGCCCCATAGTTGTTTCGGAAAAAATTGAAATGACTGTCATATTTTACACAGGACAGAGGCCTGGCTGCTTCAACTGCTCCAAGTTCCATATTAGCCTGGTCTTGGCTGAAGAGTCAGGGTGCTATAAAAAATCCCCATGGGTTATCACTGAAGTAATCTGTAAAGGGAAATATAGACAATGTATTCACAGCAGTTTGGGTATGTTCGTGGCCATGGTATACAACCTCTGTTCTTCTTAAATCAAAATATCATCACACACAAACAAGGTCAGCAATGAAACATTCCAGGACTGATAATGAGACTGCACTGATGCTTAAAAACAAAGAAAAACCAAAACAAGACAATGTCTTAGTTATTCAACTCTTTCACACAGGAGGGTGATTGGGTCTGTGGCATCCTGCTGATAATGGGAAAATGAAGACGCAGCTGTCTGTCTTCTGTCATCCTGGTTCCCTCAAATTTGTGGCAGAGGCTTTGTTCAGGGACCCTCGAAAGTGATCCTATCAACCCCACATCCGACAGAGGGCTAATCTCCAAAGTATACAAAGAACTCAAGAGGTTAGACCCCAGAAAACCAAATAACCCTGTCCAAAAATGGGGTACAGAGCTAAACAGAGACTTTTCACCTGAAGAAATTCGGATGGCTGAGAAACACCTTAAAAAATGTTCAACTTCACTAGTCATTAGGGAAATTCAAATTAAAACAACCCTGAGATTTCACCTCACACCAGTCAGAATGGCTAAGATTAAAAACTCAGAAGACATCAGGTGTTGGCGAGGATGTGGAGAAAGAGGAACACTCCTCCACTGCTGGTGGGAATGCAAGCTGGTACAACCACTCTGGAAATCAGTATGGCGGTTCCTCAGAAAACTGGGCGTGATACTTCCGGAGGACCCAGCCATACCACTCCTGGGAATATACCCAGAAGATTCACCAGCATGCAATAAGGATACATGCTCCACTATGTTCATAGCAGCCTTATATATAATAGCCAGAAGCTGGAAAGAACCCAGATGTCCCTCAACAGAGGAATGGATACAAAAAATGTGGTATATATACACAATGGAGTACTATTCAGCCATTAGAAACAATGAATTCATGAAATTCTTAGAGAAATGGATGGAGCTGGAGAACGTCATACTAAGTGAGGTGACCCAGTCTCAAAAGAATACCCATGGTATACAGTCACTGATAAGTGGATATTAGCCTAGAAGCTTGGAACACCAAAGACACAAATCACATATCAAGTGATGTCTCACAAGAAGAAAGGAGTGGACACTGGTGCTAGAATGGACCAAAACATCATTGTGGGAGAGTACAAGAACAGTAAGGTGGGAGGGGTTGGATGCGGGAGCAGGGGGAGGGAAAAGGACATGTGGGACCTTTGGGGATGGGGAACCAGAAAAAGGGAAATGAATGGTAAATATAGAATATATACAATAAAAAAAAGAAGAAAAAAAAAAGAAATGGTACTGAGAAAAAAATAAAGTTACTAAGGTAGGTCCCTAATCTAATCTGATTGATAGTTTTCATTATTTATCCATAACTTTATGACTTTTATTTACAACTTTTACTTTTTACCGATGTGTGATCCATGCCACAGTTTGTGAAACGAAAGCCCTTATCCAGAGTCATCTTGTAGACTCTTGATCAGGACAAACGCACCCACAAAGAAGGGCACAGGGGAGGACTCCTGAAGGACATGGTATCTGTATACCAAGGACAGATCCTTAGAAGAGTCCAGCTAGTCCCCATATGCCTCAGCTTCCAGGACGGTGAGTGTCAACCCCTTTGTTTTACACCCTCTGTGATGTTTGTTACAGTTTGGTCTCATTGTCTTGATGGCAACCCCCAGCTTCCTGTCCACAGGGAAATCCATCTCCTGGAAGTTGCTCTAGCTGAGTTTGGATACCAGGAATCACAACACTTCACTACTCCTGACCGAGGCAATCATGTGACACACACACACACACACACACACACACACACACACACACCAATCACCTCCTGAAGTCGTTAGCCCATCTGTGTCATGCCCTCAGCTCCCAGCATCTCCAGCAGGCCTAGAGTTTCCACACACAGTGGACTCAGAACCTACCTGAAGATTTTTACGAATCCCCTCCATGTGCTTTGCATTGAGTCAGCTGGGCTAATGGTGGTCTGAACACTTGTGTGTGCTCCCCATTAGACACAAGGCCAGCAGTATCTGTTCCCAGGTAGGGCTAGGCTGGTGTGTATGGGTGGGTGGGGTATGGGGAGGAGGGGGAAGGGGGAAGCAGGGGGGGATGTAGTTCAGCTGTCAGAGTCAAGATGAGGTAGTCAACACCAGTCTGAACAAAGAGTTTAGAAGGAGTTGGTTCTCACTCAGGATGGCTTCAGAGCGAAGTGCTTACATGACTCTGCCCAGTGACCACAACCTTGCATAATGCCACCATAAAAGCATATATGGGAAGTTTTATGCCTGACAGCTGTCCGTTTAGCCTCATGCCTGTACCACCTTAGATACTAATCCTTGAAACCAAAGTCATGTGTCAACATGTCCTGTGATCGCCTGCTCATTTTGACCACTAGACGGCTGTCTTTGCTGCAGCCTCTTTGACTGTGTCCATTATCTGTGGCATATACATTCTCAGGACAACATTCTCCTTGCCCTTTGCAATATGGTTTCCAAATAAGAATGGCAGCACTTCCAGTGTAATCTCCTTGTTCCTGTCAACAAGCTTGTCTGCACAGCCAATGTTACCCTTGGCATCAAGTTTAGATGAGAGTAATTTTCTCTTCACCTGGGCAGGGGACCAGGAGGACAGGGTCATGCCTGTTCACAATGTGTTCAGTGTGTTCTGTGGACATCACCAGATGTCCAGTGAGTGATTGCTATATGAGTGAATATGTGAATGGATGAGTGTAGGGGTGGATGAATAGATGAATGTATAGGTGGATGAATGAGAGATGTATAAAAATTAATGGGCAAATGGGTGGATGAATATATGAATGGTTGGTTGAACAGATGAATGGGTAAATGAATTAATGAATATATCAGTGGTAGCCAGGGTAGTTTAGTTTTACCATGTTTCCCTTTTCTATTATCTTCCTTCAGACTCCAGGAATGAGAAAAGGAGACTCAAAAATTGATAAAGGATCCATCCCACAGACAAAAGGCAGAAAGCCAAAAGTCCTTGGCTCTGAAAAGTGTCCTGTATTCTGGCTTCATGTCTGAGAAGGTGGACTTAACAAGCAGAATTCTTTCTGGTGCTAGGCAGAAACCTTAAATTCTAAGCATTTAGTCTAGCTAGTATTGATTCCACTGAGCCAGGGCTGCTGATGTTTGCCTGAGCGGGAAGCCTTCATGCTACCTTTACAAACATGATGAGGAGTAGGGGACTCCCATCAACCCTGTTAGCAAGTATGCCTGTTAGCAAGGTCCCCTGGAGGCTGGATACCTGGTGCAGTGTTGGCATTCTGGAAATTTCTCCAAGCCCTCAGCTGTTCTATAAGGATCTTCTGGGTTCCTCCCATGCACACCTCTGCTGAATCCCTATTACAGCAGACTGAAATAGCCAGTTTATGTTCCTGCCTTCTCTGCTAGGCTCTATGATCTTAGAAGTTTGTTTTCATAGTAGGAAAAAGATGGAAGGTGTATGGGTACATACAAATATAGTCATAAGAACACGGATTTCTCTCACACAGAGAGAAACGTGCACTGGGGTATTGCTCTAGCCCTCCTGAATCAGTCTCTAGACATTTTACCAGAGTTGAAGTTCTAATAGGTACTGGCTTGTCTTTGAAATCAGGAAATTTGCACATATGTATCAGAGGACTGACTGCCTTGTCTGGTTCCAGTGGGCCTAATCCTGTAGAGATTTTGATGCCCCAGAGAATGGGGGTGACTAGCATCAGGGGGTGGAGGGAGACCCTCTCAGAGGCAAAGAAGAAGGAGAGGGGGTGAAGAACTCTGGAAGGGGGTAACATTTGGGATGTAAATAAATGAAATAATAATTTTTAAAAAGAGAGATCAGCAGCCCAAAACAAATCACCATCTTATTTGAAATTCAGGGGGAGAAGGTGAACTGGGAATATCTCAGAATTTATGTTCCTTTAAGTCTAAATTTATATTACCATTTTTCTTAAGAGAAGGAGATTTTGAAGTTATAATTGATATTATTGTAGCTATTTTTTTTATGAAATAAACAGATCCTGAGTCAAGTTTAAGAAAGAAAGAAAGAAAGAAAGAAAGAAAGAAAGAAAGAAAGAAAGATAGATAGATAGTTAGATAGATAGATAGATAGATAGATAGATAGATAGATAGATAGATAGATAGATTAAGGCTGGAAAAAAGTCAGAACCCAGTCTTTCACAAGATCTCGGATCCTCTACCTGGAATACAGTTCTTCCCTCAAATGCCAAGCCTCCCTCAGAGAATTTTCTAGATAACTTGACCAAACCAGGTCACTTTGCTTTTCTTTCTGCTTTCTAAATATTCCTCAAAAAATAGTTAAAATTAAAATTAAAAAAAAGCAGTAGACGTTAGGATGTTTATGAGTAATGAAAAATTTTGGATGTAACTTTTTATAAAAAAACATATTCTGTCCAAACACTTCTTCAAGTGAATATATGTTAAAGAAACAGTGGGGGACTGGGAGGGTGGGGAGGCAAAGGCCTATACAAAGCAAGGACAACCCAAGTACACAGCATAGAGAATGGATTTCTGTAGGACATACACAGAGACAAAAGAGGCAAACTGGTAATGACAGACATGTTCTTCAGCTGGATAAGGGGACTTACCAAAGGGAGAGAGGAGTGAGGGTCTCAGCAGACCCCAACATCACAGAAAATCCATGTATAAGAGAGCCAACATCACCATTGGCTGGGAGTTTAGGTGGGGATCTGCCTAGAGTCTTCATTATGGCTTTGTTCCATGTCAGGAACTGATGTCATTCCCTTTCCCAGATAGAAGTTGCCTCCTTCAGTAGGTGCTGGGCTAGGTTGGAGCCATATTACTGACCAATCACATGCCTGTGTCTCTGTCTGTTCCAACTGTGCATTTATATTCTGCCTCTATTCACCCTGAGCACAAGTGCATGACCCCCCCCCACACACACACACATACCTATTGGGGAAGAAGCATCTATCATATTCTACACACTCCTATTGCCAGAGTAGCTACCCAGGAATTATGCACCCTCCACTGCTGTGCATATAATCCCTACCTATTGTTTCTGGGACCTGAAGGGGGCACTCCACTAAAATAGCTCTCTTTATATATTCTCACCCAGATACCTGACTACCATATGCACCACATTCAAAACTATTGGTTACAGCTAAGGAGCAATTCAGAGATTATACTGCATTGCTCAACTGAATCCACAATAGCCTTGTAGGGTCTAGAGAGACGGCTCAGTACTTAACAGTGTATAGTGCTCTTCCAGGAGACCATTGTTCAGCACCTATGCCAGGAAGCTCATAACCAATTATAACTCCCACTTTATGGGATCCGACACCATCTTCTACACTCATAAGCACATATCTTCATGTGCACACATATATTTGAACACATATACACATTATTAAAAATATAAATATATCTTAAAATAACCTTCTAAACAATCATGCTGAGGCATACCTTCCAGATGAAGCAATTGACTGTGAAAGTCACCTTATAAAAGTGGTAGACATGAGCTGTAGAGATGGCTCAGTGGTTAAGAGCACTAACTGCTCTTCCAGAGGTTCTGGGTTCAATTCCCTGCATCCACATGGTGGCTCACAACCATCAGTAGTGATATCTGATGTCCACTTCTGGTGTGTCTGAAGACAGACAGCTCCAGTGTACTCGAATAAATAAGATTGGACTGAGGGAAGAGGACTTATGGGACATATGGTGAGGGGGGAACTGGGAAAGGGGAAAGCCTTTGGAATGTAAACAAAAAAATATAGAAAATTTAAAAAAATATCAAAAAAAGAAAAAAAAACAATTGATAAATGGTTACAGACTGAAAAATTGTGACTTAATGTTTCAAAATTCTGTCTTATAAAACTGACAATGTTTTGCCCCCGATTCTGAGAGAGTAACTGGAGAGATCAAGTCAAGTGGAAGGCAAGCTTCACAATGTGACACCATGTCAAACTACATTTATGTAAATAAAAAAAGCAGGAGAAAAAAATAAAATAAAATAAATATTTCTTTTTTAAAAAGGTAGTAAAAGTGATTAATCATCCAAGTGTGTACTTCTCAAACACAGGGATCCAAGAATTATAGTAAAACAAAGTAACATGAAGCCCATGAGGAAACATTACTACCTAACAATGGGCCCCCAAACAAAAAGATACAGGGAAGGTCCCTGATAAAGAAATCAAAAGAAATCAAAAAATTAAGAGGATACAGCAATACAACCCAACAATGTCAGGTAAGCAATTCATGCTGTAAATGAAGAACTTGGCAGAGACATAAATCATGAGAAAGAATCAAATTGTAATTTCCAAAATCAACAACTTAGTACATGTCTTTGTAGGGTTTTCTATTGCTGTAATGAAACACCAGGACTAAAAGCAACTCAGGGAGGAAGGCATTTGTTTGCTGGCATATCCTAAATCATAGTCCATGAGGTAAGCCAAGGTAAGAACTCAAACCACATAAAAACCTGGAGGCAGGAGCTGACTCACAGGCCATGGAGAAATGCTGCTTACTGGCTTGCTCCTCATGACTTGTTCAGCCTCCTTTCTCATAGAACTCAAGACCATCATCCCAGGGATGGCACCATTCACAGCACACCAAGAAAGAAAATTCCCTACAGACTTGCCTACAAGTAGATCAATCTTTTGGAGTCATTTTCTTACATGAGGGTCTCTTCTCTCAGATGATTCTAGCTTGTGTTGAGTTGAAATAAACTATCCAGAACACGTTAAACAAAAATGTAATTGGACATCTTGTCAATTAAGACTAGAAGAAACAGAAGAAAAATATACAAATCTGTAATCAAGTCTTTTGAAATATCCACATCAGACAACAGATAAAGAGAGAAATAAAAAGAAGGGAAAGGAAGGGAAATAAAGGAATTAGGAATTTCTATACTGGTTAGCATTCTACACCTTTAAGATGATGTTAAACAAATATTTGAATTTGGTGTTACAGAAAATAAATAGAAAATAAAAAGGTACAGAAAACACACTCACTTTAATAATAAATAAGAATTTCCACAATCTTGGGAGCGATCCAAACAGCAGGCATTCGAAGCTGAAAAGTTCTCCATATCCATGACTACAAAAGATCATCACCAGAGTGCGTTGTAGTCAAACTGTTCAACATACAGGATAATAAGAGAATTCTCAAAATAGAGACAAGAAAGAGTGTCAAATCACATACATGCAAAGTCTCACCAAAGAGCATCAAATTTATCCTCAGAAACCTCCAGACAAGGAAGCAACAAATTTTAAGTTTTTTAAAATAAATATCTGACCACCAAGAATACCCAAGGAAGTGATTCCTCAGAAAGGAAGAGTGATAAAAATCTTCTAAGCAAATGAAAATATGGAATCTGCTGATCCAGAACTGGGACATAAATAACAAAGATAAATCTCATTGCAATGGCCATCCATCTAACCACAAAGTCGAGTATGGCGGAAAAGATAATAGGAAGTATTTAAAATTCAAACATCCTCATGAGAATGATAGAAGTAAGTCCTCAATCACAAATAAAATCTTGGATATAATGAATGGTATCTCCTAAGTAAAAGATGTAGGGAAAATGAATGGATTCCAAAAAGACTCAACTATATGCTGCTTACAAGAAACTCACTTCATCAGTCAAAACACAGAGCTAAAATGAAGGACATGAGAGATGTCCCACCTGAGTGGAAATAACACCACCAGGGACCACTACAATAAAATAGATTTTAATGCAAAAACAATGCAGAGACAATGAAGGCTGCATGTAATGGTCAAGAAGCCACATCTATAAGAAGCTATGACTTCTATGTGTGCACTCACATAGCTAACACCAGAATGTCCAGTGCTGTTCAGAAGGATTACTGGATATAAAGAGAAAGAAGAGCCCAGTGCAGTAACATCTGTGAGCAGAGATCTCATTAAGACAAAATATCCACCAATAAACATCTCAGTTGGATTATAGAGCAGACTAAAAGATCCAATGGACACAGACTTGTTCGCTTAAGAGCTACAGAAGGAAAGTTGCCCTCATCAGCATATGTTATTGAACTATCCTTTCATATTCTTTTGACTCTAGTGAACATAATATATTGGGCCACAGATTGGATTTCAAATAGAAACACCAATAAATTTCAAAACATCAAAATAATATCTTGTGTTATCTCATTTAGATGTTAAGATTTTACATGTGTAAATGCTTTGCTGCATTATGTAGCAGCACTCTCTGTGTGCCTGGTGCCAGGAGAGGTCAGAAGAGGGCATCATATTTCCTGGAACTGGAGTTGTTGTGAGCCACAGTGTGAATATTGGGAATTGAATCCAGGTCTTCTCAAGAATAAATGCTCTTAACCACAGAGCCATTTTACCAGCCCCTTGTGTATCTTTTCTAAATACAATTCAATAAAACTACAACTCAACCACAGAAGAACTTAACTTTTACAAATTAATGAAGTGCTATAGGCAATAAATGGCTGCTGAGAGGAAGAACCAGTCTTCTCCGGGTACAAATGCCCATATAGATCTTTCCAATCCCATGTTGTCAGCCCTAAACACCTATATACATAAGCAATGCTAAATGGACCCAGCTAGTTAAACACACACACACACACACACACACACACACACACACACACACACGCAAGCGCGCACCCCCCCCCCAATAATTAAAGAAGAGGCAATGAATCTGAGAGGAGGTGGAGGATGATAGAAATTAGAGACAGGTGAAGGAAGGGTGAAGATAATGTAAATACAGTGTTCACCAATAAACTGAGTAGATTGGTGTTGAAAAGGAAAAATCAACAGACTTTCAGCTCAGAAAAACTCTAAATTATAGGTAAAAAGGGAGAGGTAATCATGAATAGAGAATCAAAATGTTGTTGAGACTGTTATGAACAAATAATAATAATAATAATAATAATAATAATAATACCATAAAAATACAGATGCATTTCTGGATGTAAGTGAGCCAGTCAACTGAACCATGAAGACATAGAGAACTTGTACATACAAAGGAGTTGAGCTAGACTCTTAAGAAAGAAAAGCCAAAGGCTTCCCTGAAGAATTATGTCACATTCTTAGGAAGAGACAACACCCATTATTCCCCAATATTATAAAAAATGTGAAGAAGAAATCTTTCCATACACATTTCACAAAATTATTATCCTGATATAAAATTTCAGATTAAAAACCCAACAAAAAGCAAATTGTATACCAATATTCCTGATAAACATAGAGGTAGAAATTCTAAGACAAAAAACAAAATCCAGTAAGCTGAATCCAACATTGCAAATGACAGATGAGAAGGTTGCCATTGATGTGATTGATCTTGGGAAAGCCAGGATGGTTCAACATAACTAAGTCAATAATCATTGATCACTGCATCAAAAAGAATGAAGTATGAAATCATAAACTCACAGAACCATCTCAATAGATGTTTGAGAAAGACATTAGATAAAAGTCATCATTCCTTTACAATTAAAAATTCCTGAAAAAATTTGTGTTGGATCTTGGGGGATCCAAGAGTACTTACACAGGATGAGTCGGTTTTTTTTGTTGTTGTTGTTTTTGTTTTTGCTTTTTTGTTTTTTGGTTTTTTTTTTTTTTTATAGGTTTGGTTTTTCAAGATAGAGTTTTTCTGTGTAGCCCTGGCTGTCCTGGAACTCACTCTGTAGACCAGGCTAGCCTCAAACTCAGAGATCTACCTGTCTCTGCCTCCTGAGTGCTGGAATTAAAGGCATGTGCCACCACTGCCCAGCATAGGATGAATTTTATCTACTATTGTATTATACCAGGGTGATTAAGGATCCCAGGGGAGGAACTTTGATGGCTCCAGACTTTAAAGAACAGAGGATAGATACAACCCTGTGTGGTTGAGATATCACTGCATTGTGCCCATCAGTCTGGACAAGTATTGCTGGCTAAGCGTTAGCAGAGTGGATGGGTACCACTTTATTAGTTCAAAGGTGCCAATGCCTTCAGCGAGACAGCTTCTCTGCTTAGATGAGGCCGTTTACCAGCATCTCTAGCCGCTTGCCTCCTGGACCACATGTGGAAATCACAGATGTCTGCACCTCACTGCCACCCTGTTCGGTCATTCATGTTCTGCTGGCAGTGAAAGAGCTATGTTGTGGAGATGCTAGGCAGACTGAAACAGGCAGATCAATCCCCTGATGGAAGGAGATCAGTTGAAGACATGGACACAAAGCTTCAGAGGGACCTGGAGTAGGCTCTGGGCAGAAATCCCAGTGCTTTCTTCCCTGAGTCCATCAAGAGCAGGAGTAGATTTTCATTCACTTCCACATAGACTCTGCAGCTCTTTGTTCTACTTGTCTACTTTGGCCCATTTGTTTGTAGCCTGTTGTTCAGTTCATGGCAGCTGAGGAGGAAACTGATAGCAAGTGAGTCCCTTCTGTAGGGTTAGAGTTTTCAAAACCTACTTTAATAAGAGTTCTTAAATATTTTAAGAACTCTTAAAGTATTTCTCTTTCTTAAATACTTTAACCTCCCTTCTAGCCTGACATCCAAAAGAGGTAGTGAAAAAGAAAGGTTATTAGGACACTGGGGAAGAGGGCCTGTTTAGAAGTATTTCTTTGGAGTGACTCCAGTCTTTATTGTTAGGATATCAGCAGTTCAGTCTACTAGCAAACCACCAAACAAAAATCAGCAGCAGCAGCTAGATCCAAAATAAACCACAAGGCTCCACCTGATTAGTGCAAAGAAGCCAATATCACAAGTTCTTTGGTGAGTTACTTCCACAAAGCAAAGATCAGCAGCATGGTGCAAGGAGAACCAAAGCACGAGCCCTGTCCCGCTGTCTGCAGTCATATTTATATTTTTTCTAAATATACCTGTCCTCTCATGAGTCTGTTTCAGGAAAACATCATTATGACCTGAGTCTCCAGAAGTTTCCACCCTCCCTTCTCTATTCTGCTTAAGGAAATAACAGAAGCATCCTGAAGACCCAACACTAACTTCAGATCTCACCATGCACAAGGCTGCCAGTCCTCTGTGCTCCCTGAGCATGTAGACCTGGCAGCCCTCTGTGCTCCCTGAGCACAGTCTTTCACTGTTTGCTGCCTCATCCCCATTTAAACCTCAGCAAATTGTACAGAAGGGTTGTTCACGTACACAAAGATGAAGCCAAGAGATCACACCTTGTTTCCTGTTTCCTGGGGAGGGGCATTAAAATGCTTTATTTTAATGTTATCATGTGTAGCTGTGATGGAGTCACTTGCATGCCCCAGCACATGTGTGGTGATCAGAGGATAACTGTGGGAATCATTTCTCTTCTTCTACCATGGAAGAAGAACAGCTCAGGCTGTTAGGATTTTCCAGCAAGCTTTTACCCACTGAGCCAGTCAGCCTAATACCATGTACACCTGTAATGTTTAATAAAATGAGAGAATGATCAGAGTTCATTAGCAGAGTATCATGTTCATCTCCACCAGAGGTGGGGGCAGCTGAGTGAAGCAGTGCTAGCACCTGTGACTAACCACAAACAAGCAGGCTACTGCAAGTTCCCTGAACTACACACACAGACATATGCATAGCATCCCCCACACAAGAGACACAGATAGTGCCCCCAACATAAAAATATAGCCACACACACAGAGAACCCCCCACAGACACAGAAAGCACACACACACACACACACACACACACACACACACAAACACATTGACAAAGGCATACACACATACATACACACACACACAGCATCGCCCCTCCCCCATAGATATCCACACACAGAGACACATAGACCTCATCCCCCCCCCACAGGCACATAATAATACACATACACATAGACACACACACTTAGACACACAGAAACCCCCAGACACAGACAGCACACATAAACACATAGATACACTCACACACACACACACACACACACACACACAGCATCACCCCCTCCCCCATGTACACATCCACACACAGAGACACATAGCACCCATTTCCCCACACAGGCACATAGATAGCAAATACACACACACACACACACACACACACACACACATACAGCAACAATCTTCCACAGAAACCCTCAACAGATACATAGCACACACACAGAGAAAGACAACACCCCTTTACACTCAGATAAATGGACAGCACACAGACACGTAGACAGCTCCTCTAATATACAGACACACAGACAGCACACACACACACACACACACACACACACATACACACACACACACACACACACACAGCGCATAGACAACATTTCCACACAGAGACACCTAGACAACACTCTAACATAGATACACATACATAGCACATGCACACATGTACATACACACAAATACACACACACACACACACACACACACACACACACACCATCTGGGTGGACAACCTCCCCCCTTCCCACCCTCGTGCATGCTCATTGCCCTTCAGGTGACCTGGGTTGTCTTAGCAGGTTTCTCTTCCTTTCCCACCTGTAGACCTTGGCCTTCTGCTTCCTGCCTTGATTCCCTGACTCCAGGAGGCCCACTTAGCTCCAGAGGTTTCCATTCCTCTTCACAGCTGGTTCAGTGAGGTGGATTCTACATGTCAGAGTTCTGTGACCACCGTTTTCCAAAGTAGCAAAAACAAGACATCTGCTTCCAAAGCCCCACCCCCACGTCCTCACCCCCACCCCCACCCTCACTTTCTCATTCGGACACCATGGCTCATTCCTGGCTACCTCCATTCTGCATCCCCTCACTTCCCTGCAGCCACAGAGCCCCTTGAGGTCCCGGCTGGGAGGCAGCCCAGGATCAGCTGCAGCTGCAGGAAATGAAGCCTTTGATTCAGCAGATGGCACCCTTTGCTCTGAATCTGGAACAGCAGTGTCTGCCCACGCTCCTGAGAGAAAAGGAACCACATTGCCTTCTGAGTTGATAGCACCAAAAAAATGCAAACTGTCCCTCCTGGGTACTTTGCAAACACCAAAGAGGAAGCCATGTGACATTGTTGGCCAGGTCAACCTCCCGGAACAAGACCCAGAAGTGCTCAGGTGGTGGAATAGTCCCTCCAGCAAAACACCTTCCAGAATGTTCTTTCAAGTTTCCTGTCTGCCAGCTTGCTCCTGCTTGTACTTGTCCTGTCGTGTGTCAGCCATGTTTAAGGACATTGTCTGAAGCAATGGCTCAATTATGTATTCTCAGGTGTGCCACCAGCCTGCATAAGACTAATTGTTTCTGCCTTGTTACCCATAGGAAACAATTATGATAAAAGTAACCAGTGTTTAAGATACAAACTAGATAGGCTTTCTGTTCAACTGAGTGGAAATCTCTGCCACTGTTTCCCACTGTTCTGTTTGGGAGCTTCTTTGGTTGTTGTTTTTGTTTTCTCTAGTTCTGTGTTTTCTTATTTTCTGAAATATCTTTGAGTTCCAAGTGTGAGACAGATCAAAACTCCAAGGTCTCCTCTGTGGAACTAAGAAATATTCAAGCCCACTGGGCAGGAACTTTTGCCATAACTTTTATGCTCATGTGATTTTAGTGAAGATTCTTCTAGAAACAAGTGAAGAAAAAAATCTAACATGATTTAGCCCAAAGTTACATGAGATATTACACTTTATACTCTCTCAGAATTCAGAATGCAGTGATCCTAGGGTGGCTGGGGACAGTGTCCCATCCAGTAGGACTCACCATTCCTGGGTGTTTCCTCATTCTCTGGACTCTCAGACACCAGAACGCAATAACCATCCCCACCTCCTTCTTTGAAGATTCCAGCTAGTAGGGTGGAATCTGATTTTCTACTTCCCCAAGAAGATTTCATGATTAGCCAAAGTCATCTGACATTGTGCCCAGTCAGCTGTACCAGCCTGTGGTCATACAGTGACTTCAGAAATTGACTACATACAGTGAGTTCCCTGAGGAAGCCTGTGGGCAGTCCTTTGTGTATGCCTATGTAGGCAAGAGGTTGCTTATGTGTGCAGTGCATGCTGGGACAAGGGAGCAAAGAGGGAGGAATAGACAGCACCAGAAGATATGGTTTCTGCTACTAAGCAATTACAGTTATATGAGTAAGTCATTTTCTTTAATGAGAGTGATGTCACAGGACACTTCTCCAGTGTTTACCATAAACAGATTTGTTACGTTGAATAATTCCTAGGCTTAATTACAATAAGTGTTTGGATCTTTTCCATTGTCAGTCTATGGGATTGGCATGCTAGTTCTTAGAGACACTGGCCATAAGTCTTCCATCACTGTGGGTAAAAAGAGACACCTCGCTCCACAGTCTTGTCCTCTAGTGCTCTGGGAACAGAGAAAGAACCATAAACAGAAGTTCAGAAGACAAAACGTTCTAACAGCCTTTGGCCCATGTATACTCTATGGCACTGGTCTGAGGGTTTCCAGGTTCGCCAGCAAAGAACAGTGCTGATCCATTTCCCTTGCCCTGGGGTCTCTGCCGTGAGGGAGCAAGCTTCACCTCATCCAGATGTGCCCAGACAGATGTGCCACCTCAAAGACAGCTTCCTC
The DNA here is from genome assembly GCA_964023405.1 of Apodemus agrarius. NCBI lineage: Eukaryota > Metazoa > Chordata > Mammalia > Rodentia > Muridae > Apodemus > Apodemus agrarius. Next base: position 1,723,299 of record OZ030020.1, read on the forward strand.
TAGGCCCACTCAGTTGGCTCGCAGTTTGTAGAATGGCTAGGGTTATGAAATTCTCTAAAAGTTGGCTTACATAAATCGATTAGAGGCGAGATCAGTTTCTAGGGTTTGCCTTAAGGATTAATGGGGAGATTTTTGCTCACCAGATCGCCCTGTAATTGTTTGGGAAATTTTCAGACTTTTGGAAATGCATCTTAGGAAGTCATTGTATGTGGAATTCTGGCATCAGGTGGTTGCTAATCTACTTAAATCACCAATGTTCTGTTCATGAAAACTGCTCATGATTCTGCCATGTATCCTGTCTTGACAGGGTCATTGCTGCCTCTTCCTGTCTCTTATCTCTCTCTTCCCACCTCTCTCTACTTCTCCCCCTCTTTTCCTTCCTCCTCTTTACTTTTCTCACTCTCCTCCTAACTCTCCTTTCTCTCCCTTTCTCTCCCTCTCACTCCTTCCATAGCTCCCTCCCTTACCCATGTCTTAACAGCACATCTCACAATGTTCTTCTCATTTTATGAGCACTTAATTAAATCCAGGTACAGATGATTGATGGGAAAGAAAAACAGTTGGGTAAAGAATGTAGGAGGTTTGAAACTTTGGCACCGAGAACAAATTGGAGCCTAATTAACAAACAGGAAGAACTTGAAGTCAGGCTCGGTGTGGAAAGCCTGCTCCAGAGTCATCGGAGAAAAAGAGAACACAAGCAAGCGCCTTAGCAGATGCACATCTGGAAGGGTGTGGCTTGCCTAGAAATCCTCAGCCTGGCCTTGAGAACTAAAGAACACAGCCCTCTTCTCTGAAGAGAGTATATAGTTCATATGCATACATTGAGAAGAGACAGTTAAAGAGCTTTAGCACTTCAATCTTTCTCTGTAGAGAAGTCTCTAGAATGTTGCTTGCTAAGGCCCAAGGTGATGCTCAGTAGCAGGTTGGAGAGAAAATGAGCAAACTGCTGGCAGCAAGCCAAGTACCCATATTAAGGCACATTAAGTGAATTAGATATGACACCCCCACCCCAGTGCAAACATACAAGCATATCACTCCATTCACGGGCAACGTAAAACATGTCAGCATCCGGCTTTATAGCTTTTTAAAAGAGTCAGCTTCCTTTCCCCTGCCAACTAATTAGGAGCATGGCGTCTCACTGTTTTCACTGTGCTTCATCGAGGTCAGGACAGAGGCAATACCCATCTTTCTCTGACAGCCATATCTTGGAGTATCTCTGAGAAGGACTCCAGGAATAGCTTCTGCTTGCTAATTCCTTCTCTTCCCTCCTGAGGCTCTGGGTACTCACAGACAAAAACAGGAAGGCATGTATATTCCACCACAAAAGATGCCTCTAAGACCAGATGCACATAGTACACACATGGATGTGCACAAACATGCACACACATGTACACACACGCACACACGCACACACACACACACACACACACACACACACATACTTGTTCTTCGACCTAGTCTCTCCTCAAGACCAGAGTAACAGGAAACCTTACTGCACTCCCTTGTGTAAAAAGTGGTTACACCCTAGAGCCCTGGATGAACAGTGAGAAAGGAACCTAGCAGTCAATGCTGGAAGTCACCTTACTTTTCCTTTCTAATGGTCTAAAGGCAACTGCACCCTATCTCCATAGCCAGAAGCAGATGGAGGAAAAGGACCTGGCTTCCTTTCCCGTACAGTCCAGAGAATAATTTACAAAGTCTTGCTTTTGGCTTTAATAGGCACTCATTGAGTATGTAGCAAGAAAAAGTAAAAAACAAACAGCAAGTAGCAGAAAGACAAAAACATCAGAAGCAAACAAAATTTCTCAGCTCGGGGGTTTACAACTTACACCGGAGCTTCCTAGGCTAGCCTGCTGGATCAGCACGCAAGGGAACATCATCAACGTGGGCACTCGCACACCCGCGAGAATCCAAGTGAAGAAGAGGGAGTTGTGAGGTAGACTTCCACCCATTGCCTTGCTTCTCGTTTCACAACAGGGATTTTTTTTCCACTATGGGATAGACATGAGTTAAATCCAGTAGGAAAGCGTTTCTCTTCTGTCTGTTGTCAAGGCTGTGACATTTTCAGTGCCATTAGTTGTTTATGGTTTTCTCCTTGCTTCATTACCAGATTGAGGTCCACCCTGCCCGAGGTTCAGAATACTTGCAGAACACAGAGCAATGCCTCCTGACTCCCAGGAGTCATTGCTTTTCACTGAACTCAGGAAGCATCTGATGATTTACCAACAGAATGCCCACTATGTGCTGAGAAAAGCATGGGGAAAGCCTCTGACCTTGGTCCAGACCAGAGTCATTCCATGTACTTGTGCAGAGATAGGCTGTGTAACCCAGGGCAGATCCTTCACTTCTCTGTAATGTGACTCCCGTGGATGGCTTCGTGTCTGCACTGAGACTCCCAGTCTGTGGAACTCTTGGAAGGATTACTCTTCATACTGTAGAAATGTCTTCCCATAATGGCCCACCGTCTTTATTAATGGAGGATGGTACCTGTCCACCTGCCATTGTTCAGACACCTCCATCTGTTCCATGTCCCCATGGAAGTCACTAGTTTGAAGACAGGGAGGGCCTGTGCACACTGACCTTCAAGAGTTTATTGACATGCTCTCACTTGAACATGGGGGGAATGACATCCATAAACCAAGCAAAGAGAAGAAGGAGGTTGTTGTGGACTAGGGAGCTTCATCTCACCTCCCATCAGGGAGGCAATGAGGCAGAAAAGGGTTAGGGTATAGGACTCTGTAAAGGGCACAGCCTGCCCCTGCTCAGTGCTCACATAAAGTAGTGAGACCAGTTGGGGCTAGTGTATATGGTATATAGCTACAACATGGGAGCAAAAGTGTAAAATAGGCCCTGAAAATCTGTGCAAGGTGTGGTCTGTGTCCTCTGGGAGGGTGGTGGGAAGAACCTAGAGGCATTTTAGGGACACATCACCATTGATGGTTTGGGGAGCTCTTTCAAGTGGAGTGAGGATCAGTCTTCATGATGTAGCTGGTGCTCTCCTAGTGGAAGAGAGGACAGTGGGGAGACGTAATGGTGGTGATGGACTCCAGGACTTGTAGTGTGTGTGTGTGTGGGGGGGAGGGAATGGAGCAACATCACAGACAAGATGGGAGGACGACACCCAGTTACAGTGCATTGGAAGCCCATCTGGGACACTGAAGGTCCACATCATGTATGACAATCTTTGGGGGCTGCAGGGGAGGCAGGTGATGTATCAGCTCCAGCAGGCCATGAAGATGTGAGGGAAGACTCCATGGAGAAATGCAAAAAAGGGAAGAACTTCAGAGAGGCTGAGAAAGACTCAGTCAGGAGAGAGAAGGCTAGGCAGGGAGAGGAATGAAAGAGCAGGATGGGGGTAGGAGAGAACAGAAAAAGGAAATAAATGGAAAGAACTTCAGATGTGAGAGAAGGCTGGACAGACTGACTACTTAGAGAATGCAGTCAAGCTGAGAGATGGAGCAGAAAGTCCAAAGGACAGAGGACAAACCACTGAGACCCTTATCCTGCTTATCTGAGACTGTGTATAGTGCCAAGGAAATGTGAGTGAACCCCAAAGACCAGTCAGGAGCAGATCCCAATGCAATCACACCAGGGCCTTTATTTGAGCTAGCTCAGGCTCAGCCCACCTCCAACACATAGGTTGTGGTGGAGAAGAGCCCTGAACATCTATTGGGGCAAGGTTTTATAGAAAGCAGCAAGCAGGGGTGTGGGTGAGTGTTTCTGACCTGGCAAGCATCTAATTGGAGTACTTCTATGGCCTTTAGCACAATTGCCTGGTGCTGGCAGTCAAACCATAAACTTGGTTGTGAAGCAGGGGCAGGCTTATAACTGGGGGTGCAGATTTGTTGGGGGGAGATAACCTGGAAACTAGTTAAATACAGGTCTTGTTGGGGGGGAATAACCTGAAGATATAGGTAGGCCTTGTTGAGGGAATAACATGGAGACATATCTTGTTGGGGGGGGTGGGTAACATGGAAACTAATGCTAGGTACCAGCCTGTTAGTTTACCTGAGTTCAAACTTAGATCAAGTTCTTTAAAATGGAATCTGAACTTAAAAGATTTGGCCTCTCAGAGGCACTGAGCAAGGTCAAGGGAAGAAATAGAACTAGATACCCCACAGGAGTAGAGAATCTCATCCACGGTTCAAGAATTCCCTTCTGGTTCAATGTCGCTAGCTAGGATGTCTTCTGTTTAAAGAACCTTCTAGAAAAAAAGGAGCAGGACTATGGAGAGTGGGGGCAGTGTGTATGCAATAGACTGTCCCCACAGTGTATGCATACATGCATATATCTGGGAAGGGGGACAGATGAAAGAAGGGAGAAATGCCATCAACTTGCAATGGGTTAGATTGCTGGTGGCTGGTGGCTGGAGAATTTCTGGGAAAACAGTGGAAGGAAGCTGAGAAGCTTGGAGCTGTGAACCTGGAGAAAGAGAGATCACTGACCAACATAAAGTTTGGAGGATACCTGTCACCATTCTGGGAGCTTACTTAACGGAGATGGCTACTTGTTTGGATTGAGACTTCTGGACACCAATAATTTGGGCGCCATTCCCTATAACCATGGATGCAGCTGAGATGTGTGTCTAGACCTGCAGCCATGCCATAACCCTGAGGCTCCTGCACCTGCAGCTAGCTCTACTTTAAGTGTGCATGTGCTGACTCTAAGCTAGTTGGGAAAGCCAGCTGTGGCCTGTGCATGCCTCAGGTGTGTTCTGGGCACCCAGAACCACAGTCTATTACAAATTCAGATCAGCCAAGAGATAAGATGCACCGAGGGAGATCTGTGTGCTTTCTGGTGATGTCTTGTCACACAGGAGCCTCCAAGTTCCTACCAGCACAGAGAGTTCTAGGAAGAGGTGTCAGGGAGAAATGCCTGGGGCACACACCTGCATGGCTCCCTTACCTGTATGAGGCTATAATCCCATCTGCATTAACTTTGAATATACGATGGGTGGATCCCTGCTGCTGTTCTTGGCCTTCAATCCCAGCATTTAGCTCTACATACAGTGGCTTAATTGCGAAGCATCTTTCTCAATAGCCAGTGATAAAGAGGCACAGGCTTCCCTAATCACAGGCTGTTACTTAGGCGGGCACCATCGCCAGCCTGCAAGTCTAAGAGGAATGCAGTGTATACAGCATGAGACACCTAAGCAAGAAGCAAGGCATGGCATATCCTCAGCAAGTGTCTTTACTGGCCTTCAGGGGTATCTGAGTGACAGAGGTCAGCGTTTATGACATGAAGAAGCTCATTGTATTCTTTCCAAACACCTTCTCAGGCAGGAAGAACTCTAAGCCTGCTTTATTCCCATATAGGCACACCTCAAAGCTGTAACTACCATATTCCAGTAGGACACTTAAAATGCAGCCAGAGAAAAAGATTGACTAAATGTCCTGGGCTGGAAGTAGGTAGGATGAGTTGCATTTTACAAACCTCATGATCTGTATGAATATTGCATTCTGTGACATGCTATGTATTTTGTCCTTGGGAGAACAAAAATCGTGTGATTTCCTGGTGGGCTTTTGTGTTTACTTGACACATCCTAATGTCATCTCAGAGGAGGGAACCTCAGCTGAGAAAATGTCTCCAGAAGTTTTGCCTGTAGGGCATTTTCTTAATTAGCAATGGATAGGACAGGCCATAGCTCATTGTGGATGTTTCCACCCCTGGGCTGGTGGTCCTGTACTACATAAAAAAGCAGGCTGAGCAAGACAAGAGGAACAAACCAGTAAGCAGCACCCCTCCATGGCCTCTGCATCAGCTCCTGCCTCCAGGTTCTCACCTAGTTTGAGTTCCTTCACTGGCTTCTCTCAATAGACTGCAATTCAGGATATGTAAGCTAAATAAATCCCTTCCTCACCAAGATGCTTTTGTTTATGGTGTTTTATCACATCAATAGTAACCCTAACAAAGACAGATGCAAAGGTGTTACCCTACCGGCTTCTCTGAATTGTGTGGAACACACAGACCTTACAAATAGCCTCTGTGAGTGCCCCGTGAGCTGAGTGCCTTCAGGCCTGCTGAAGAGTTCAGGTCGCATGAGTTCATCCTTGACAGTGCCAGCCCCATCTCACCCTGTGCAGCTTCATCTTGCTCTCACCATGTCTGGCGTCACTCTTCTCCTACCCAGTGTATCCCCTTCTCTGCAGTGAGGCCACTCATGATTCACTCAGCCTTGTAACCAAATAGGAAATATTGCCAAAAGGAAAAATAAAGTATCTTGTCAGAGATGGTCTATGACAGCAAGCTTTAGATATGGTTAACATATGGACAAGTGTAAATATTAGGACTCAATCATTAGTATAAACGAAAGAGGAAATAATACAGGTTCAAGGTAACAATTTCGAACAAGTAAAACCACCCCCCCTTAAGAAAACTCATGTATTTCTGCGCATGAACATGTGTGCATGTGTTTGCAGGGTACCTGTGTGGTTCCTGGAGTTGTGTGAGCATGTATGAGTAGATTATGTATGTGACTGTGTTATTGTATATACTATGTGATGCCTGGTGTCTTTAGCTCCTGTGTTTATGTATTTGAATTCCAGAATGGCAAAGTCATCCCCAAAAGGTTCATGTTTAGTATACGTATACTTATTTTTCTATACTTGTGCAAGTTTCCCGAAACTACTCTAATTTCTTAAAAATTCATGCAAATTCAGGTGAAAATTTAGACTGACAAAATGCATGTGTGACTCTCAGGAAAACAACTGTGAAATCCCAGCAATGAGTTGAAGTTGAGAAGCAAGGCTGGAAGTCATGGAGGTGCAGACACAGCCACTGGAAAGAGTAATTTGTGTCATGGTTTGGGTGTACACTGCCCCTACAGGCCATTGTGTCTGGACACTGTCCACAGCTGGAGGTGCTGCTAAGGGAAGTTGGGGATCCTTTAGGAGGTGGAACCTTGTTTAAAGACAGTCACAAGGGGACAAGGCTTTAAGGCTTATAGGCCAAGTCCTCCTCTAGCTCAAGGTCTCTGTTTCCAATTGCCAATACAATAGACCAGTGACCTCCTCAATTTCATTGCCTCCCCACAATGATAGATTGGACTCCCTTGAGAGCATGAGCCAGAATTAATTCCTCACTGCAAATGCTCCTGCTAGATATTTTTGTGAAACAAGTAACTAACCCAGTCTTCCCTTGCCAGCAAACCACAGATGGGTCACAGGACACAACTCCATTTTGGTGGCTAGAGACATGAAACAACAAGGGGGATGATGGACTTGTCATCTGTGGCCCCATCACCTCCTGCAGAGCATATTAGTTACTTTGCTGCTGCTGCTGCTGCTGCTGCTGCTGCTGCTGCTGCTGCAACACAACACCATGGTCAAAGACCACTCAAGAAAGAGAGCTTCCTTTGGCTTCCAGCTCCAGAAGGAGGGAGAAGTGGAGGCATGGTGGGCAGGAACAGGCATTGAAGCAAGCAGCAGGCTTGGTGAGCAGGCCACAGGCATGGTGGCAGGAGCAGGAAGCTGAGAGCTCATCTCTTTTAAAACAAGCTCGAAGCAGAGAAAGCAAACAAGCATTGGAGAGAGTAGACTCTCAAAGGTCACCACTACTGACACACTTCCTCCAGCATAACCTTCCCAGACATCACCAATTAAAGGGCTGATGTCCAAATATCTGAGCCTGTACTGGCTGGTTTTGTGGGTCAACTTGACACAGGATAGAGTTATCACCAAGCAAGGAGCTTCAGTTGGGGAAGTGCCTCCATGAGATCCAGCTGTGGGACATTTTCTCAATTAGGAATCAAGTGTGGAGGGCCCCTTGTGGATGATGCCACCCTTGGGCTGGTAGTCTTGGGTTCTATAAGAGAGCAGGCTGAGCAAGCCAGGGGAAGCAAGACAGTAGGAAACATCCCTCCACATGACTTCTGCATAATCTCCTGCTTCCTGACCTGCTTGAATTCCAGTCCTGATTTGCTTTGGTGACAAACAGCTGCGTGGAAGTGTAAGCTGAATAAACCTTTTTCTCCCTAACTTGCTTCTTGGTCATGATGTTTGTTCAGGAGTAGAAACCCTGACTAAGACAGAGCCAATGGGGAAGTGTTATTCAAACCACCATGGAATCAGCATGTAATGACTGTTTCTGAAGATGACAACCTAATCAGTTAAACAAAAGAGCTACATCAAACAGAACTGAGACAGGACAGGCCTGAGAGAAAGACCAGGAAGTACAAAATGGAAACTGACAGGCACTGATATTCCACATGTTACATACACATGAACCAGACAAATATGTTGTATCAGTGGCTTACTGGTTCTGTTGAACCATTGAGCTCTGAGCCAGTGAAAGGCCTTGTCTCAGTATATAAGATGGAATGACAAAAGTTTGATCTCTGGCTTCCATGTGCATACACACACACACCACACTCCCACATCCACACACAGAGAGGCGGGGGAGAGAGGGAGAAGAAGAGGGAGAGGCAGAGAGATAGAGAGAAATACAGTACTGACTGGTTTTGTGTGTCAACTTGACACAAGCTGGAGTTATCACAGAGAAAGGAGCCTCCCTTAAGGAAACTCCTTCATAAGATCCAGCCGTAAGGCATTTTCTCAATTAGTGATCGAGGCAGGAGGGACTAGCCCATTGTGGGTGGTGCCATCCCTGGGCTGGTAGTACTGGGTTATATAAGAAAGCAAGCTGAACAAGTCAGGAAAAGCAATCCAGTAAGCAGCACCCCTCCATGGCCTCTGCATCCACTCCTGCCTCCAAGTTTGTGCCCTGTGTGAGTTCCTGTCTTGACATCCTTTGGTGATGAACAACAAATCACTTCATTGTCCACTTGAAGAGAAGAATCAGAATTAAATGCAGAGTTAGAGCCTTTTGGTTCTTTGCAAAGGTCCCAAGAGGAAGCATTTGAGGAAAGATAGCATCTTCAGCAAATGGTGCTGGAAAAAAAAAACACAGAAGAACCATATTCAGGTACAGAAGAAATTTGTATTATCCTTCAATGTCCATCACTGAGGTGAACCATAGCAGGGACCACAGCAGAAACCACTGAGGAACACTGCTCACTGCTTGCTCTCTGACTTATACTCAGCTATCTTTCTTACACAGCATAGACCACCTACCTGATCTCTGGGAGTCTGACTTAAACTGGGTCCCAGTCTCATATTCTGTACAAAAAAAAAATCAAAATCAAATAAAAATAGGTACAAGTCTTTGATGTAAGAACTGAGACTCTGGAACTGGTTGAGGGAAATAGGAGGTAACTCGAAGATGCAAGTATAGGCAAGGACTTCCTGTGAGGGACTTGAGTGACTCAAGAACTAGGAATCGATGCCTGGGATTACAAGAAACTGAAAGCTTCTGTGCAGCCAAAACAAAATTTAGCAAGACTTCAGAATGAGAGATTTGTGTCAAATACTCATCTGACAAAGTATTAACACATAGATTATATAAAGAACTCAAAAAAAATTAAAGAACAGAGAGTGATTAATCCAGTCAACAAGTGGAACCATGAGCTAGACAGCTCTCAAAAGAAGTACAAGTGGCCAATAGACACTTGAAATATCCTCTGTGTCCTTGGTCACCAGAGAAGTGCAAGGCAAACCTAAAGATTCCATCTCACCCCAGGCAGAATGGCTGTCACCAGGAAAGCCAACAGGAAACAAATGCGGGCAAAGATGTTGGGGGAGGGGGGAAGGAACCTCTATTTTCTCACGGAAAAAAATTGAATCAAACCATTATAGAAGCTGCATGGAATTATGAAAACATAAATATAGAAATCAGGTGTTATCATTCTACCACTCAGGATATGACCCCTGGAGGATCATAAGTCAGGCTCATCACAGAGATGCCTGTGTCCGTTTATTGCTTCACTGTTCACAATGGCCACAAAATGGAACTAGACTAGGTGTCTGTCAATAATAGATGAATGGATTTTTAAGTGGTGTGTATGTATAATGGACTTTTATTCAGAAGTAAAGAATGAAATTCTGCCTATTACAGGAAACAGGACTGGGATCAAATAAAATCTTACATACTCAGAAGTCAGCACTGCGTGGTTTTTTTTTTTCACATGGACTCTGGGAATAAAAAAGAAAAGTGTGAAGTTAAATAGGAGATACCAAGATGCAGAAAGGGAAGGAAGAAGGGTGATAAAGAGTAAGAGGTGATAGTGTGATTGAGCACATTATACAATGAGTGGAAATTGCATAATGGAATCTTTAATTCCATAAATTAGTATATACTAATATAATATAAAACAAACAAGAACACTACTGTGATGAATTTGGGGCTGTGTGAGGTCACTGTGCTCATTAAGGTACACTAGACCTAAAGGACAAATACTAAGTCCACTCATGGAAAGCCTTTAGGGTCAGATTCATAGAGAGTATAACATGGGCTCCAGAAGCTATGGGCAGCACAGTGAGTGAATTACTGTTTAAGGAGAGATCAGTTTCAATTTGAGAATGCAGAAACATTCTAAAAGTGGATGGTGATCTTGCCCTCTCTGGAAAACACTGGCCAATGATGATTAAAGGCTTAGTAAGTCATGCTCTGCCTACTTTAAAAAAAATGAAAGCAAAAAAAAAGTTTAAAAATTAAGGGTTCAATCCTAAAGGTATGAGAAAGATTCCGACTGACTTAAAAGGATTATAAAGAAAAGGCAGCAGGGAAGGCATAAGTGGAGGGCACTAAATCAACAGAAATGTTCAACGTGTTGTTAGTTTACCTAACTAAAAGCTAGATAATACCCACTGCCTGTAAGGCATGAAGGAATTCATAGAAGGAATCAACACAGTGGTAGAAATTAAATGGAAGGAATAACACCAAAAGTTACACAAGAAAGTACTTTGCAAGCTACAGCGACTCCAGCTCCTGATCCCAATTCCCTGGACTAGGAAAGTCCCACAAGGACAAGGACAATGAAGGAAACTCAGCGCTCGCCTTCCTCAGCACCTGACTTCCATACTTATTGCACACAACCATCAAGGAACAGCTGCTTTCACTCCCATGGGAATATTCTCTTTTTTGATTATGTTTGTTTGTTTGTTTGCTTATTTATTTACACTCCACATTTTATCCCTCCCCATGTCCATCCTCCGACTGTTTCAAATCCCAAACCTCCCCACCTCTCAAAATCCAAACTCAGTTCTTCATAGAGTTAGAAAGAGCAATTTTCAAATTCATCTGGAATAACAAAAAACCCAGGATAGCTAAAACTATCATCAACAGTAAAAGATCTTCTGGGGGAATCAATATCCCAGACCTCAAGGAATACTACAAAGCAGTAGTGTTAAAAACTGCATGGTATTGGTACAGTGATGGAGAGGTGGATCAATGGAATAGGATTAAAGACCCAGAATTGAACCCACACATCTGTGGCCAATTGATCTTCGACAAAGGAGCTGAAAACATCCAGTGGAAAAAAGATATCCTTTTCAACAAATGGTGCTGGCTCAACTGGAGGTCAACATGCAGAAGAATGAGAATCGATCCACTCTTATCTCCTTGTACTAAGCTCAACTCCAAGTGAATCAAGGACCTCCACATTAAACCAGACACACTAAAATTAATAGAAAAGAAACTGGGGAAGACCCTTGAGGACATTGACTCAGGGGGAAAGTTCTTGAACAGAACACCAGTAGCTTATGCTCTAAGATAAGAATAGACCTCAAGCAATATTACAGAGCAGTGGTATTAAAAACTGCATGGTATTGGTTCAGTAACAGGGAGGCGGATCAATGGAATAGGATCGAAGACCCAGAATTGAACCCACACATCTATGGCCAATTGATCTTCGACAAAGGAGCTGAGACATCCAGTGGAAAAAAGATAGCCTTTCAACAGATGGTGCTGGCTCAACTGGAGGTCAACATGCAGAAGAATGAGAATTGATCCACTCTTATCTCCTTGCACTAAGCTCAACTCCAAGTGGATCAAGGACTTCCACATAAAACCAGACACACTAAAACTAATAGAAAAGAAACTGGGGAAGACCCTTGAAGACATCGGCTCAGGGGAAAAATTCTTGAACAGAACACCAATTGCTTATGCTCTAAGAGCAAGAATAGACAAATGGGACCTCATAAAACTACAAAGTTTCTGTAAGGCAAAAGACACTGTCAAAAGGATAAATCGGCAACCAACAAATTGGGAAAAAATCTTCACCAACCGCACATCCGACAGAGGGCTAATTTCCAATGTATACAAAGAACTCAAGAGGTTAGACCCCAGAAAACCAAATAACCCTATCCAAAAATGGGGTACAGAGCTAAACAGAGATTTTTCACCTGAAGAAATTCGGATGGCTGAGAAACACCTTAAAAAATGTTCAACATCACTAGTCATTAGGGAAATGCAAATTAAAACAACCCTGAGATTTCACCTCACACCAGTCAGAATGGCTAAGATTAAAAACTCAGAAGACATCAGGTGTTGGCGAGGATGTGGAGAAAGAGGAACACTCCTCCACTGCTGGTGGGAATGCAAGCTGGTACAACCACTCTGGAAAACAGTATGGCGGTTCCTCAGAAAACTGGACGTGATACTTCTGGAGGACCCAGCCATACCACTCCTGGGAATATACCCAGAAGATTCACCAGCATGCAATAAGGATACATGCTCCACTATGTTCATAGCAGCCTTATATATAATAGCCAGAAGCTGGAAAGAACCCAGATGTCCCTCAATGGAGGAATGGATACAAAAAATGTGGTATATATACACAATGGGGTACTATTCAGCCATTAGAAACAATGAATTCATGAAATTCTTAGAGAAATGGATGGAGCTGGAGAACGTCATACTAAGTGAGGTGACCCAGTCTCAAAAGAATACCCATGGTATACAGTCACTGATAAGTGGATATTAGCCTAGAAGCTTGGAACACCAAAGACATAAATCACATATAAGTGATGTCTCACAAGAAGAAAGGAGTGGACACTGGTGCTAGAATGGACCAAAACATCATTGTGGGAGAGTACAAGAACAGTAAGGTGGGAGGGGTTGGATGAGAGAGCAGGGGGAGGGAAAAGGACATGTGGGACCTTTGGGGGTGGGGAACCAGAAAAAGGGAAATGAATTGTAAATATAGAATATATCCAATAAAAAAAAGGAAAAAAATCTGAATCTTATCAGACATAAAAAAAAAGAAATCAGATTCTGTCTTTTGTGTGATCAATGGGAAGATCACAATCAAAAAGAGTAAGAGGAAGGGAGGGACTTCATTAGTTCTGTTTTTGGCCAAAAATAAATAAATAAATATAAATAAATAAAGTTAGTGAAATGACAAAAAAAATGGGACCTTATAAAATTACAAAGTTTCTGCAAGTCAAAAGATACATATGGATTTTAACGGAGAAGCTGAAGTTAGAACACAGAACACATAGGCTTCCTTACCCTCTGCAGGGTTGATCAGGAGTGGAGATTTCCTAGGCTTCCAAACTGGCAAGGTCAGGGAAGTTGCTGTTTATCTGGGCAAGTATAAGCTAATGTCCATCTGCCTCCCAGGACCACGGGGACATCACTCGTCGTGCTAGGAAGGGGCATCCAAGGCATAGTTAGGGAGAACACTTCTCAAAGACAGCCTAGAATGGCTTGCTCAGCAGCCCAGTGCTGTAGGATGGTTGAACTAGGGATTGGCTTGAGTAAGTAAGCTGGGCTCCTGGAGAGCACCTGGAAGGGACTCTTAGGCCCCAGTCTCTTCTCCACCCCACTGTCTTTGCCTCATAGTGAGCTTGACATAAGCAGCTTTCTCTGACCTGTGTTCCCACCATGATGCACAGCTCAGCAGTACGTTCAAACGCAATGTGTTCAAGAGACCATAGACTGCAAGACTTGAAGCTGAGGCATCTGAACATTTCTTACTTTCTTTACTTCAAGTGTTTTGGCACAGCCAGGATAAGCTGACTGATACAGCTTGGATGTGGGAAACTGCAACCAGGAAGCCAATGCCCAGACCAAGTGCAAAAGCTAGCTTCAGCTCAAGATAGACTGAATCTAGTTAGCCCAGTTTTGAGAGTCTGTTTGGAATAAGAACAAAATGAATCAGAGAAGGGCAGAGGCATTTTATTTGAGGGCTACCTCACTTGACCCACAGCTCACTTTTGAGGACAGTTTAATGGCACAGAGATGACTAACCCCTGTGACTCTCAGTCCCCAAGACACAATTCACATATCAAATGATGCCCAAGAAGAAGGAAGGAGTGGCCCCTGGTCCTGGAAAGGCTCACTGCAGCAGTATAGGGGAATACCAGGACAGGGAAGTGTGAAGGGGTGGATTGGGGAACAGGGGGAGGGAAGAGGGCTTATGGGACTTTCAGGGAGGGGGGAACCAGGAAAGGGAAAATTACTTGAAATGTAAATAAAGAATATATCAAGTAAAAAAAGAAAGAAAGAAAGCAGTAGCTGGTGGGCAGGGCCTGTGGCCATTCAGTACAACCACTGGGTTGTCTTGCAAAGCCAAAATGTCTCTATGTGCTGTGTTGAAGTGGATTGTTCATGTATGAATAATGACTATAAGTTTGAGAAAGGAGCTTTGGGAAAATATTTTATGTATCTGTGAGTTAAGTTTGAAAAAAAATATGAGTTTGCACTGAATCATTGGTCGGTGGTAGGTTTCATGTGTAGAAATTAAGTCACTTTGAAGAGCTGAAGTGACCTTTATCTAGAAATGAGTGTATTCTCCAATGGCTACAATCCACCTCTCCAAGATAGAAATAAAGCTGAAGTTGTTTATCAGCTGTAGGAGTTCTCTGGTGGAGTTTTTTGGGTCACTTAAATATACTATCATATCATCTGCAAATAGTGATAGTTTGACTTCTTCCTTTCCAATTTGTATCCCTTTGATTTCCTTATGTTGTCGAATTGCTCTTGCTACTCCCTCAAGTACTATATTGAAAAGATATAGTGAGAGGGGGCAGCCTTGTCTAGTCCTTGATTTTAGTGGGATTGCTTCAAGTTTCTCTCCGTTTACTTTGATGTTGGCTATTGGTCTGCTGTAAATTGCTTTTACTATGTTTAGGTATGGGCCTAAGGACAAATCGGCAACCAACAAATTGGAAAAAGATCTTCACCAACCCTACATCTGACAGAGGGCTAATATCCAATGTATACAATGAACTCAAGAAGTTAGACCCCGGAAAACCAAATAACCCTATCAAAAAATGGGGTACAGAGCTAAACAAAGACTTTTCACCTGAAGAAATTCGGATGGCTGAGAAACACCTTAAAAAATGTTCAGCATTATTAATCATTAGAGAAATGCAAATCAAAACAACCCTGAGATTTCACTTCACACTAGTCAGAATGGCTAAGATTAAAAACTCAGGAAACAACAGGTGTTGGCGAGGATGTGGAGAAAGAGTAACACTCCTCCACTGCTGGTGGGACTGCAAGCTGGTACAACCACTCTGGAAATTAGTCTGGCAGTTCCTCAGAAAACTGGACATGATACTTCCAGAGGACCCAGCTATACCACTCCTGGGCATATACCCAGAAGATTCCTCAGCATGCAATAAGGATACATGCTCCACTATGTTCATAGCAGCCCTATTTATAATAGCCAGAAGCTGGAAAGAACCCAGATGTCCTTCAACGGAAGAATGGATAAAATAAAATGTGGTATATATATATATGGAGTACTACTCAACCATTAGAAACAATGAATTCATGAAATTCTTAGAGAAATGTATAGAGCTGGAGAACATCATACTAAGTGAGGTAACACAGTCTCAAAAGAACACCCATGGTATGCACTCACTGATAAGTGGATATTAGCCTAGAATCCTGGGACGCCAAAGACACAATCCACATACCAAATCATGTCCAACAAGAAGGAAGGAGTGGACCCTGGTTCTGGAAATGCTCAAAGCATCAGTGTAAGGGAATCCCGGGACAGGGAAGTGGGAAAGGGTGGATGGGGGAACACAGGGAGGGAAAAGGGCATGGGGGACCTTTGAGGGGCAGGGAACCAGAAAAGGGAAAATGAAATGTAAATAGAGAATATATCCAATTTAAAAAAAGAGAGAAAAAATCCATATATATCTATGAGGCAGACCCCACAATAGTTTATTTTTTAAGAAGGGAAAATATATTCATAGGATGCATTTAGAATTACATGTATATGGACATATATACATGCACATTTACATTTACAAATATACATTTCTGTATGCATAGCTACCCTCAGAAACACAACTCAGTGACTTTAAGCTGTCCAACATTATGCATGGTTCATTCTTAATGGAGGTCACAAACAGTAGCTCATTACAGAGACTGGTCACTGAGTAGACAAGAAATGAAACATTCTGCTCAGATTAACAGTCTCCATTCAAACAGAAGTCATTTGGAAAAGGTACATAAGTTCCCAGCTTCCTTTAGGAAAGTGAAGCATCTCCCAGTGGTGGAGATGGACTTGCATGTAGAAAAGGTGCAGTCACAGAGCTCTCCCACTACCATGCCAGCCGGAGCTGTGTCCCTACTCGATCAGCACTAGTTCCCAGGAAGTCCTGATGGCTCACTGTCCATGGCTACTTACTAATTACTAACCATGTCACAGAGAATAGAACCTAAGATGTCAGAGGTTTCAGAGCTCACCCAGCACACTGAATGCCCAGACTCAAACAGTAACTAGGGAGTCACAGTCTGGCTGGTTACAGTGTAGCCATGAGTCCCAGTCATTTGTGAGCCTTTAATGGCCACCACAGTGACCTTTTGAAAACTCTTTGTTAAAAGATGGAAGTGTATAGGTTTTCAATAATACCCACGGGAAGGCAACTTCCCTGCTATCACAGGGCAGGGGTGTTTACAGAGGGAGCAGGTCCAACTGAACTGCTGGCCATTGAAAACTAACTAGGTCATATTGGGAATGTGTAAGAGGGCAAAGAAGTGAATATCTACTACTCTGGGCCAATCGAGAGAAAGATTTATTTATTTTATTATTATTTTATGCACATGGGTCTTTTGCCTGTGTGTATGTCTGTGCTGTGTGAGTGCCTGGCAGTGGGTGTTGGATGGCTTCAAGTTATATTTACAGATAGTTGTGAGCCCCAGTGTGGGTCCTGGGAATTGAATCTGGGTCAGAAGAACAGCTAGTGCTCTTAACTGCTGAATCATCTCTCCAGTCCCCTAGCAGAAGATTTTAAGCAAAGTCGTGGCTTTTCTTGGGGTCAGGATATGCAAGCAACAGCCACTCACTGAGAATATTCATTTGCTCTCATAGTAAACGCATACTGAGCCCCACTCCAGGTGCTGTGTGGGCACATGGATGCCTTCTCACTGATGGCTTATTCTCCACTACTACAAGCATCGTCTGCAGGATGTTCCTTGTCTCTGCTGTGGGGTTTCTCTGTACCCCTGAGCCACTTTTCTTGTGTTACAATGCATTTCCTCTCAGCAACGTATAGAGAGACCTTCAGTCTCCCATAGATCCACCTGCCACAGTGAGCAGCTGATGGGTCTTAAGTTTTCCTCTCGTGCAAGTATATGGCATGCTTCATTCATAAGGGACCTAGAATCCATGTCAGGTCATTTACTCTCTCTCTCTGGTGGCAAGGGATATTTACAAAACACAAAGACATGCCCTGATGGACCCTGGCTGGCTCCTCACCCCATCCAGCTGAGCTGTACCAGCCTCCTGCTGCTTGCCTACTGGTGAGGTAACTCAATATATCAGTTCCCTTTCTCGTTGATGCCACAAAACACCTGACAAAACAACTGAAGGAGGAAAGCTTTCTGTTAGGTCAGAGCTCAAGGTGTAGTATATCCTAGCAGGGATGTCATGCTAGGTGGAGCCTGACCTCCATATCCAGGAAGCAGTAGGGTGAAGGGTGGTGTTCATCTTAGTTTCAGTTGATGACCCCAGTTCACAGAATGATGGTGCCCAAACTCAGGGAGGTTCTTTAATCCTCCATTAACCCAGTTCAGACATTCTTTCACAGACATGGCCAGAGATTTGTCATCAGGTGATTCTAGAACCTGTCGCACTGATATTCCATATCAGCAATCATGGCCAAGATGAACTTACCCAGGTGAGCACACACTTTGCCCTTCTTCTCCCCAGCCCCCGTTGACAGTTAGCTGATGCTACTTCCAGCTGCCCCTCCCAATAGGTTCATATCCTCTCCCCTGCTCTATGGCTTTTCTGTGTGATCATATTGTAAGCTGTATACTTGACTTATATCTATCTATGTGCCCTTTCCTCTCAGCATAGGGGATGTGCACACACACACACACACACACACACACACACACACGTGAGTGTGTACCTGCATGTGTGTATATGTGTGCAAGTGTGTTTTTTTGTGTGTGTGTGTGTGTGTGTGTGTGTGTGTGTGTGCGCGCATGCATACCTTCTCTGTTCCTGTGTCTCAAGCCTGGTATACAGCAGGAGCCCCAGCAGTGTTCAGTCAGTGTCTATTCCATCAGGTCTTGACTGTGCTGCCAGGAGGATGCACTTAAAGTATTAAGACCACTTTTGCAATATGTCAGTCATGTTTCCATAATTCTGACTGAACCCAGACTGTAGTACAAATCAGTGGCTAATAGACAGAAGCTCCTTCACTCCTTTAGCTCATCCGTGGCTAAACTACAAGCAGAGAACTGAAGTGGAGACAGGAACATGAAATCACTACAGACTATAGTTGTTTGTATTGATTGCCAACAAGGCAGGATCTAGAAACACCTAGGACACAAACATCAGAGCACATCTGTAAGGGGACTTCTGGATTATGTCAAAGTGGGAAGACTCATCCTAAATATCCTATATACAGGAGGTAAGTGGATCAAGTAAACAGGAGAAAGTGAATTGAGAACCAGCATTCATCTGTTTCCTTCCTGAAAATAT
Source organism: Apodemus agrarius (assembly GCA_964023405.1). NCBI lineage: Eukaryota > Metazoa > Chordata > Mammalia > Rodentia > Muridae > Apodemus > Apodemus agrarius. Next base: position 1,742,092 of record OZ030020.1, read on the forward strand.
TGGGTGAGTGGCTGACTTAACACTTTCATCACCATAGTGTTCGTGCCATGATGAACTGTACCTGTGAACTATGACCCCCAATATTTTTGTCAGGTAATTTGCTATGGTAATGGAACAAGCATATGACAAGCACATGTTGCTTCATTTATTTTTTTGACATGGGACAAAATACAGAACCTCCCATGAGTCAGAGCAAACATACTCTCACATCAGAGAGCAGAGACAGTGTGTCCTCCCTGTAGGCAGTTTGGCAGGGAGTTGCCACCTCCCACGGGGACCCCTCCATCTTCCCACACATGGCATGCCCTGGGCACAACAAGGGGCATAATTTTGTCTTTAATGGCTATGCCTTTGATATCCACTTGTTCTTGTGTAAATTCAGTTTCAGGTCTATAAATGATCACAACCCACCTGAGCTATTCTGTGGCACACTGGGCGCAGCCCCTGTAGGTTGTGGGAGGGTATAGCTCTGAAGCAGGTGTCATATCTACTGAGAGGTGTGTGGGGTGCAGAAGCCACAGTGACAGTGGCACTCATATAAGTTTTCCATGCTCTGTGATGGATACAGAAGTGCAGATGTTGTGGTGCAGTGTGGCCATAAATGATGTGTATCAGTGAGATTCAGAGAATGGTTAAATCCAATCTGTTGAGCCTAATGAGATTGACTTTTTATGCATATTTCAGATTGTGTGGTTGTTATTCCATGTACCAAAACATTGTTAGGGTTTTCAGCATGCAAGCTAACTCTCTCTGTAGGGTGGAGCAGAGAGTGAGGCTTGTCAATATGACCCGGACAGGAACTGTCACAGTGTAGACTCACTGGGGCAGTACTGTGTTCCCATGGTCTGTCCACACAGAATCCATGGATAGCTAGAGTCAGCCTCAGACTGACATTATCTTACTCCTGTTCTGAAGGAATGAAGCATTTTTTCTGACTTGAAAAGCTTCAGTGTTAGGGGACAAGTGGAAGAGTCTCACAGGCAAATAGACATAGAGAGCATGCTGAAGTGTGCACGGACAAGGGCACTGAGAACATGGGGCTTTGAGCACCATTCAAACTTTGAGAGTTTGAATAATAATGTCCCACATAGGCTCAGATACTTGAACACTTGATCCCAAGTTTGTGGTGCTGTTTGGGGATGATGTCCAGCCTTACTGCAGGAAGGACATCACAGGGGTTGGGCTTTGAGAGTTTATGGTCTTGCCCCACTTCCAGTCACTTTATATTTGAGGTTGAGATCTTTTCTTTCTCCTCCTGCTGCCATTTCTGCCTCTTATTCATTCACACTCCCTACCACAGTAGACTCACTCCTCTGGAGCCATAAGCTGAAATAAAGTGTTTCTTCTGTGAGTCATTTCCCATAACAGTGTTTTCTCACCACAACAAAAAATAACTAATCCAAGGAACATTGATTAAAAGCAACCACTGGTGATAATAGAATTTTTACGGTTCTAATGTTATCGATCAGTGGTAATGACAGGGTAGGAAGCTGAGTGGCTAAAGGAGGCTAGGAGAATCAACACTCAGAGGTAGTAGCTTGGGGGGCATTGCCCAGACAGCCACATTCCCTGCTGTATGAAAGACATCAGCTAGGCTGGTTGAACCATCCAAATCAGCTAGTGTATTACTACTTTTCTTTTGCTGTGATAAAGCACCGAGATAAAAATCAGGTTAAGAAAAAAGAGTTTATTCTGTAGTGGCTGGAGTCCACCATGGAAGACATGGTAGCAAGCACCATGGTACCATGGGAGCAGGAGCACTGAGCTACAAGATCTCCTCTCAGCAACAAGCAGGAAGCAGAGAGTGAACTGGAAGTAGGTCAAAGCTACATAATCTCAAAGTCCACTCTACGTAACATGCTTCCTTCAGCAAGGATGCACCATCAGATACCTGAGATTATAGGGAAATTCTCATCTGAACCAACATTTAACATCACTCATGTATCTGAAGATCTGGGCCTGCGAACGAACAGCGCCCCGCATAATGTGGACCCAGTACTCAGTGTCTACTTCCACAGTGGCTTCAGCTCATGGCTGTTAGAGGAGGCTTCAGCTATGCCTGTGCTGCCTCTCCGCAGGAATGCTTGAATATCTTGTGTTGGCAATTCCTCCAGGCTCTGCCCAACAGCTACTTAGCAACATCTTGCATAGCTGCTTGCCAGGTGTGAGCCAACCTGGTATATATGAAGGATTGGTCAGCTCACCCAACACTCTCTCTCTCTCTCTCTCTCTCTCTCTCTCTCTCTCTCTCTCTCTCTCTTCTCAGTTACCCCTTTCTCTGCCTCTACCCTTTCTTTCCTTTCCAGGTCCCCTTTCTTTCCCTCAATAAGCTTCCTTTTGTACTAGGGCTGGCCCTTGGCCGGCCAGCTAAGGGGTTCCCTCTTTCCACATTATACTGCAGTTTTATAAAACATAGCATCTGGAGACATACAGCTCCCTCCCTGGAGCAGGTGGGCCAAGTAAGATAGGGCAACAACATGCCTTATGAATAAATGACCTAGTCCTAGATGTGGTAACCACCATTGCACCACCTTCTCTGTGCCACACAGCTATTGCCAGCACAGGACTTCAGCTCCAGGCTTGACTCTCATGCCTCAGGAAGGCTGCCCATTATCTTTCTCTTCTCCATGTGTTCCTGGCTGGCCTCTTCCTCTCCTCTCCTCTCCTTTCCTCTCTTCTCCTCCCTCCTCTTTCCTCTCCTCACCTCTCCTCCCCTCCCTTCTTCTTCTCTCCTCTCCTCTCCTCTCCTCTCCTTTCCTCTCCTCTCCCCTCCCCTCCTCTCCTCTCCCTCTCCTCTCCTCTCTGTTCTTCTCCCTTCTTCCCCTCCCCTCCCCTAATTATCAATCCCATTATAGGTTATGAATAGTCAAGAACTAAGGGAGGGAGATTTAAGTGTTGAGGGAAGTCACATGAGCAACGGCTCCCAGGAAAAGCCTCTGTGCCTTCTGTGTTTCAGATGGGTGAACTATATCTAGTTCACAGCATACTCTGACTTTGGGCAATCCACATGTGAATAACACAGGCTCCCCAGGCACATGTTCTGGAGCTGAGCACCAAGCAGACCCTTGCCAGTTCAGTCAGGCATGTACATGGTTCCTTTCAGTAGCTAGCTATCATTGTGGAAGCTTTAGGTGGGTGAGGGTTAACGATCTAATTCCCCTAACCTCGTAATGTGGTTATAATGAAAGCAAATATTAGACTCAATTAGGCTACATCTGTGAAGCCTATTAAATACACCTTATTAACAAGCAGGTATAAAATTCCGACAACCTGTTCTGTGGGCTTGATGGAGTCCCAGACCTTCCCTTGAAGTGGGATGAGTTTCTGTCTTCACAGCTGAATCTTTCTGAGAGTGCTGGAAGCTCCCTGTAATTGTTCCTAGTTGATATGCATAACCCAGAACTGGCCTGAACACACTAGGAGGCATGACAATGAGAATGGAACTTCTGGAAAAGGCCACAGAGGGCAGGACTGACCCCGAGGCAAAGTGATACTGAACAGGATGTTTAAAATGTGGTTTACTCTTGAATTCATGAACACTAAGTTGAGCTGCTCGCTGTCCTAAGCTGCACAGCTGCTGCTTCTCTACTAAAAAACTGAAGAGAAAAAAACCTACTTTCCCCTGCAAGCAGCAAGGCTGCCTCAGGGCAGCACTGAGGAGCTCACCTCAGCTCACTCAGCCTTTGGGTTTGGAGCTCCAGATTGGGGCATCCATTCACCAGCTAATTCCCAGCTCATTAGCATTCTGCACAGTTCATCTTTGCCAGCCCACAATGGACCAACCAATCCCTTACAGTTGATCTCTCTTTCTCTTCCTGTCCTTGCTCTCTCTCCTCTATTTCCTCCCTTCTTTTCCAGCCCTTCCCTTGTCTTGTCTGGTGATAGGAAGAATTGATTCTGATTCCTTAGGGAATTCTAACTACTCTGTTAACCCACTAAGCAGCTAGAAACCCACCTCATGTACCCAACCAAGTTCAGGGCTGTACTTGGCCTACCCCCTAGATTGTGTATGTGTGGTGGGGGGCATGCAGGCCTCTTTAGTCTACATAATCCTAAGAATAAGTTCTTTCATTAAGGGTAGCCATTGCTAACCCTCTAGTCTGATCAACAATCCACTATTTTGCCAACTTAAACTCCTTTTTGACATGCATAATGCTAATTAGCGCATTTATAGGGTGGCTGAGAAGTCGGTATTGACTTTGAGAGGTGCTGCTGGCCCTCTGGATTTGTGAGGATTCTGACCCTTTCTGTGAAATATACTGTCTAGACTACAGCTATGTGATGACTACCATCTTCATGTTGGCAGTGCCACACAGGAGTCTTCAGCCAGGCCCACCCTGTCTCAGCTGGGTGAGTAAATGTGACTCTCCCCCAAAACAGATTGCCTCATGCTGAGAAAATAGATTTTCTGAAATGAAGTAGTTTCTGTGGTAGAAGCAAGGAGCCGGTTCCCCTGGTCAGCTGCCATTGTTTTGAGGTACAAATCTCACATGCGTACACCCTTTAAGAGATTAAATCTTTCAGGTGCATGTCCCTCAAAGTCAGTCAGTGCAGGTTGACAGGCTGAGTTAACTCCTCAGTAAGATGTGCTTGTCCTAACACCACATCTACAGATGTGATGTCTTTTCTCTACAACGCATCTTTGGAGACACACACAAGTGAAAATGAAGTTGGTTAAAGCAGATTCTAATATGATAAGAATCTTTAGACACAGGGCCACTGGGGCATGTGAACAGGCACAAAGAGAAAAGCAATTGGGAAAATGGTATTTACCTGATGCTCCAGCAGCTAGGAAGACACTGGATTACATTTGATTCAGTCAGGTGAGTCGCAGAAACAATACACCTGATATAAGTAGTTGATGAATTGTTTGAGCCCTGGGTTTCACAGAATTCAGTCCATGGGCAGCTGATTGCTTCCTTAGGCCAATCACTATGACATCTCACCTGGTAGACAGTTCCTATCATGGCAGCCAAGAAGCAGAGAAAACACAAGCAAGGTGCACCCTGGAATAAGATACACCTCATGACCCACTTCTTTCTTCAACCAGGCTTCATTTCCTAATAGCCTAATCCATCAGTGAGGTCAGTATCCTTACAGTACAATTATCTGTTCATAACATGACTACCTGAGGCCCAGGAATTCCACACTCAAGCCTGTGGGAAACACCATGTAAAAATATAGTAAGACCCCTCTACTGCCTCTGAGGAAGGAGACAGAAGCTGACCATATGTGATTCCAACCTTCCCCCCCCCCCCAGCTCATGACTGAGAGGAGAAACTTCTTATTTTAAGACACTATGTTTAAGAGACATTGTTATGGTAGCTAGAATGGACTCTGTCTCATGTCATGTCACTGTGGATATGACAGTAAAAATCAAAATAAGTTAGACTTATCAGTTACAGACACACAGATACATGCTCCTTCATGAGAGAATGATCTACATACGAGTGAATCAGCCTATCACAAAGGACAAATCTTGAGACACGACACATCCAGAACAGCAGGTTCAAGGAGATGGGAATTATGTCTAGGAAGGGGCAGGGCAGGAAACATGACCAATGGGATGGAAATTTTCCATCACCTGGACTGGAGGACATGAAGCTGTCAGCTGCACAGAAACTGGAGACAGTTGCAATGAGAGATTATTTTAAAATCCTGAATTCCATGTTCACTGATGTTCACCTCAAGGTTTCTTCCTTCCTTCTTCCTTCCTTTCTTCTTTCCTTCCTTCTTCCTTCTTTTCTTCTTTCCTTCCTTCTTCCCTCCTTTCCTCCTTCCTTCCTTCCTTCCTTCCTTGCTCCCTCCCTTCCTTCCTTCTTTTCTCCTTCCTTCCTTTCTTTGTTTTTTTTTAAGTTCACAGGTAGGAGACTTTGTATAGTCAAGCCCCCTCCCCATGCTCCTCAGCATAGCTCCCACTGTGCTCAGCTGCAGCAGAGAAAGCATAGTAGAGAGCGGCTCTCCTCAGGACAGCAGGCTCCAGACAGTTCCTGACCTTTGGTTCAAAGTAGCATCTAGCACCAGAGTGCTGCAGCCATTGTGATCGACCCCCAGAATATCCAGCTGAACAGTTCCCTCACTAGGCATCAACTGTGACCTGCAGATGAGACTGGCTAAATTCTTCACTGTGTGCTCTCCAGATGCTAGCAAGTCTTCATCACAGGCACCACACCCTCTTTCCTCTGGTTGATGCTACTTTTCAGAATGGACCATTTTTAAAGACTTGGGTTTGTACTTTGCTGTTACAAGCATTCTGTATAGAAGTGGGAATTCCATAGCTGGTAAGCAAGCCTACCTCTCTTGTGTACCCATCCTGTAACTCTAAGACAATGGTTGTTAGAAGAAGTTCCTGGCTTTCAGAGACTGGAATCCACTTCTCTAGTGGATTCCTGCAAAGCAGCTTGCAAGATTCCAAGCATCAAAGTGACAATCACCAAGTAAGGGAAATGCAAGATGAAGCACATTTGATTCCTGCCTGCAGCCCTACAGCTTGCTGGGCCCCTCTGTGTACCAAGGGATCTGGGCGAGACCTGTAAGCTCCTCCTCTTCCTCTGCAATAAACCCGTCCTCTTCCTCTGCAGTAAGCCCCTCCTCTTTCTCTGCAGTAAGGCCCTCCTCTTCCTCTGAAGTAAGGCCCTCTTCTTCCTCTTCAGTAAGCTCCTCCTCTCCCTCTGCAGTGGAGACTTAGATTAGTCAACCTAGGTTGGGTTCCTGGGGTCTGTCCAATGAACGTCCTCTTTCATTATGCAAAATTACTAAACAGTCATCATGTCATCAGATTAGAGAGGAATGCCCAATAACACTACCAGTCACAGTTGGGTTTAGAATCCTAAATCCAAATTAAATCATGAAATCTCACCCACAAGCGACTCTGAACAGGAACTGGTGGCCCTCTGCTGGCAGAGTGACTGTGGACTCACAGTCATCTGCTGGTGGAGTCCCTAAAAGAATGTAATAACCAGACCTTCTTTGCCAGTGAGAAAACCTAATAAAAAGAGCCCAGAACTCCCCTGGTTGCTCAGAAAATTGGAATCAGAGATGTGCACTAGGGGACAGGCTTGCATTGACCATCCAGTGCAGTTTCTGTGGCAGGTTCTATTCATACAGGAGTTGGGTCAGCTCTGCTCTTGTCTTTCACTCTTCTCTCTCTGAAACTTCGCTGTGCCTGCCAATTTCCTGATGAATGTTAATGTGTAAGTGCTGTTTTTCTAATAGAAAGAAAGAGAGCAAGTCCTAGGGGAGGATCATGGTCACTAGTCATCCAGTGCCACCGTAGTACATCAGCACAATCTGTGGGCTTTTAATTTCTGGCTTTGGGCAAGTACAGAGGTGTTCGTGGGGTGGGGGGCAAGCAGGACTCCACAGCTTGAATACAACTGAAGTGAGAGCCAGGAGGTAGCAGCTGCATGAGAAAGGGTCTCTGGTACATAGAACCTCCCAGGAGAGAACTCCCAGATGAAGCAGCAACTCTTGGGTTCATGCTTCTGAGGTGAGAGGACAGTCTCAGTTTTCCAAGTGGATCAGGGGACGCCAGGCAGGACACTTAACTGAGAAGCCCAGGTCTGCTGGTAGCAGTACCCCTGTTCAAAGAACCTACATGAACCACTGCCACCCCTGCCTTAAGGGATGACTGACTCTTGGCTGTCTGGGTCACCAGGAATCATGTGAACAATCTCATATGATCTGAGATCCTCACATGGCAGCATCTCCGAGCTTCCTTCTCCTGAACTGTTGATTCTTCTAGCCTTGTTTGAGGAAGGACACTGGGAGAACATCTACCTTCTTTCTTTGGCAGGATCACCCCCTACACACACACACACACACACACACACACACACACACAGAGAGAGAGAGAGAGAGAGAGAGAGAGAGGAGGCAGTTCATTCCCTTTATTACCCACTCCATATTTCCTACCCTTCCTTTCAGCCTTTACTTTCGGCCAGTGAACATGTGAAGCCTTTCTGGTCCTAAAATCCTAAATCCTTCTACCTAAGGGCTAAGTCCCACTCTTCCTCCCTTTCAGTGAGGCTTCTGAGCAAAATTTCATAAACTGGATACGTCTTCACTGCCCTGCACACCTGACTTCGCTGCCCAGCACTCCTGACTCCCTGGCCATGGATTCTCCAAGTCCTCATTGTACTCTGCCATCCATTGGGCTAACTATGGTATATGGAGACTGCTGCTGCCTGGAATTCTCTGCTGCGTATGCTACAGCTTTTTAACACTTTTCCATGGCCTTTTTTTTTCTGGAACCATTTTCAGATACTTCTTTCTAAAGACTCTCATGCTTATTAGGTCACATAGTCTATTCTTGAAAAGAGCTGGTAGACCCTCTAGAGATAAGTTTAGGGAGATGTGTATCAGTGTTTGCCTGCACATATGTACATGTACCAAGTACACATCTGGTTCCTATGAAGGCCAGAAAAGGGCTTTGGATCCCCTGGAACTAGAGTAACAGGAGGTTATAGGCTACCATGTGGGTTCGAGGAACTGAACCTTGGTTCTTTGCAAGAGTAGCAAGTGTTCCTAACTGTTGAAGGATCTCTTTGGACTCTTCCTTAGGTTTTTTTAAAATGTTAAGACTGTGATGTCAATCTTTTAAGTATTTATCATAGTACATTTTCCATATATAAAATAGAGATGAGTAGAGGTTTGTGTGTGTGTGTGTGTGTGTGTGTGTGTGTGTGTGTAGTTTGGGTACTGGCATTTTTCTCCTATAAATTATTGTGTGAGCTTAACTGGTTTCAGAAGGGGATCACTACTGGCAAGAGTCTGTTGAGCATTTAGACAATTCTGTGGGTGAATGGCAAGTTGAGAATTTATATATTTAATGCTATGCATGAAAAAGTATTGATAGCAAGCGTAGATATACTTAGCTCTAATGGTCACACTTTGGGTAGGTGCTGAAAGGAATCCTCCATATTCAGTATGAAGTACGTGCCGAATACTGTTGATCACAACTTGCAGATACGGAAAATCCAATGGTATCATTGTGAAACTGATGGCGTGAGAAGTGGCAGCTGCCTAGGGTGTCCGGGATCTGCTCCCCAAAGGACATGGCCCAGGACGCTGAGCTCACTGACTTGGCAAGCCCACATTCTCAAAGTTCTAACATTTGAACAAGAGGTTATTGGTTTTGGGTTTTTTTTTCTGAAGACCTGATCTATTTAATCTTCATAATGCTGATGAGCTTCACTTGAGTCTATGTCAAGAAACCACTTTTAAATGTAGATGTAAAAGTGTATTTTTAGGGAAAAATATGTGGAAGGAAGGAGGTTACAAGATAAAGTGCAGCTGTGGGGGTGATAAAGAATCTGTTCACATTTTCAAATGATGGAGGGAATTTTTACCAGAGTTGAGACCAATGGTAGAAGTGAAGTGGAGGGAGCCAGACTCTCTTAGGGCATACTCTCTCAGGGAAACACTAGGCTGGATCCTTCCAATCTGCCTCCAATCTCATCCACCTTTCTGTATCTTCTACCCCAGATGTCTTCTCCATGGAGATTTCTCTTCTCCAAATGGCATTTTGTAGGTGAAAGTGTGTAGTTGAATTGGGGCCTAATTGTTTAACTGGTCCCTCTCTTCCTCTGCCACAAGTTTCTTTCAACTTGAAAACAATTGCTAGGAGCCCAAAAGAATTGGCTGTGAAACAAAGACAGTGACAGGATTTCCCACTCATTCTGACTCAGCACACACAAAGATATTAACACAGTGTATTCACAGGGTTTTTAGCACAGTTGTATATTTTCCTGTACGCATTTTATGATCAAAGAACAAATTATCTTTTTTTCATGAGTATGCTAGCCGATCTCATTTTAAAAAATACTTCAAAAGACATTTATCATCATAGTGAAATCACAAAAATTAAAACATTTTCCGTAGCATGAGAAATGTCCATTTATCAACCAAGATGTATCAGCTGTGTGGATTAATGGCTTTGCTGGGTGATAACCCCATTCTCAACAAAAGAAGCATTTTAAAGCTGCAAGATGTATGCTAAATTTTCTCTGGATAAAAATCACAGTGAGGTTTAAAATCGTATTCATTCATTCACTCCTTCCAAAGTCTTCCTGGAGAAATGAATTAACAGCATTATTAATATGGTTGGTTTCTGGAGCAACCATTTCCCCTAAGAGGTTAGATTTTTTTTAAAATTTATTTTTAATAAGGGTTTTTAAATGTTCCCACGGTCTCTTTCAGCCTACTACTCATCAAAGGTAGTGGAAAGGAAAGGTTAATAGAGCAAAGGAGGATGTGGACCTAGTTAAAAGTATTTACTGGAGTAAATTTAATCTGTGTTGTCAGGATATCAGCCATTTAGTTTATATGAGTAAGTAGTGGCAGTTCAATATATTTGATTTTTTTATTTTTAATTTTATTTTCTATATTCTTTGTTTACATTCCAAAGGCTTTCCCCTTTCCCAGTCCCCCCCCACGCCCCACATAAGTCCCATAAGTCTTCTCCTCCCCAACTATTCCCCAATCACCCTACCCCCCCATTTCTCTGTTCTGGATCTACAAAACTGGATCCAATCTTTTCAGGCCCAGGGTCCTCTCCTTTCTTCTTCTTGGGAGTCATTTGACTTGCTAATTGTACCTTGAGTATTTAGGGCTTCTGGGCTCATTAATATCCACTTATCAGTGATTGCATTTCATGTGTATTCTTTTGTGATTGGGTTAACTCGCTTAGGATGATATTTTCCAGATCTAACCATTTGCCTACAAATTGCATGAATTCATTATTATTAATTGCTGAGTAGTATTCCATTGTATAAATATACCACATTTTCTGTATCCATTCCTCCTTTGAGGGATATCTGGGCTCCTTCCAACTTCTGGCTATTATAAACAAGGCTGCTATGAACATTGTGGAGCATGTGTCTTTATTGTATGCAGGGGAATCCTCTGGGTATATGCCTAGGAGTGGTATGCCAGGTCCTCTAGAAGTGATATGCCCAATTTTCTGAGGAACCGCCAAATTGATTTCCAGAGCAGTTTTACCATTTTGCAATCCCACCAACAGTGGAGGAGTGTTCCTCTTTCTCCACATGCTTGCCAGCACCTGTTGTCTCTTGAGTTTTTAATCTTAGCCATTCTGACTGGTGTGAGGTGGAATCTCAGGGTTGTTTTGATTTGCATTTCCCTGATAACTAATGATGTTGAACATCTCTTAAGGTGTTTCTCGGCCATTCAAATTTCTTCTGGTGAAAATTCTTTGTTTAGCTCTGTACCCCATTTTTTGATAGGGTTATTTGGTTCTTTGGGATCTAACTTCTTGAGTTCTTTGTATATATTGGATATTAGCCCTCTGTCAGTGGTGGGGTTTGTGAAGATCTTTTCCCACTTTGTTGGTTGCCGTTTTGTCCTTCTGACAGTGTCCTTTGCCTTACAGAAACTTTGTAATTTTATGAGGTCTCATTTGTCAATTCTTGATCTTAGAGCATAAGGTATTGGTTTTCTGTTCAGGAACTTTCCGCCTGTGCCCATGTCCTCCAGGGTCTTCCCAAGTTTCTTTTCTAATAGTTTCAGTGTGTCTGGTTTTATGTGGACGTCCTTGATCCACTTGGAGTTGATCTTAGAACAAGGAGATAAGAATGGGTTGATTCGCATTCTTCTGCATGTTGACCTCCAGTTGAACCAGCACCATTTGTTGAAAAGGCTATCTTTTTTCCACTGGATGGTTGTGGCTCCTTTATCAAAGATCAACTGACCATAAGTCTGTGGGTTCATTTCTGGGTCTTCAATCCTATTCCATTGATCTACTTGCCTGTTGCTGTACCAATACCATGCAGTTTTTAACACAATTGCTCTGTAGTACTGCTTGAGGTCAGGGATATTGATTCCCCTAGAAGTCCTTTTATTGTTTAGAATAGTTTTAGCTATCCTGGGTTTTCTGTTGCTCCAGATGAATTTGAGAATTGCTCTTTCTAGATCTATGAAGAATTGAGTTGGGATTTTGATAGGGATCGCATTGAATCTGTAGATTGCTTTTGGCAAGATGGCCATTTTTACTATATTGATCCTGCCGATCCAGGAACAAGAAATATTTTTCCATCTTCTGAGGTCTTCTTTGATTTCTTTCTTCAAGGACTTGAAGTTCCTCTCATACAGATCTTTAGCTTGTTTGGTTAGAGTTACGCCAAGGTACTTTATGTTGTTTGTGGCTATTGTGAAGGGTGTTATTTCCCTAACTTCTTTCTCAGCCTGCTTATCCTTTGAGTACAGGAAGGCTACTGATTTGCTTGAGTTGATTTTATAACCAGCCACTTTGCTGAAGTTGTTTATCAAGTGTAGAACTTCTCTGGTAGAATTTTTTGGGTCGTTTAAGAAAACTATCATATCGTCTGCAAATAATGATAGTTTGACTTCTTCCTTTCCATTTTCTATCCATTTGACTTCCTTATGTTGTCTAGTTGCTCTCGCTAGAACTTCAAGTACTATATTGAAAAGATATGGAGAGAGAGTGCAGCCTTGTCTAGTCCCTGATTTTAGAGGGATTGCTTCAAGTTTCTCTCCATTTATTTTGATGTTGGCTACTGGTTTGCTGTAGATTGCTTTTACTATGTTTAGGTATGGGCCTTGAATTCCTGCTCTTTCCAAGACTTTTAGCATGAAAGGATGCTGAATTTTGTCGAATGCTTTTTCAGCATCTAATGAGATGACCATGTGGTTTTTTTCTTTTAGTTTGTTTATGTAGTGGATTACATTGATGGATTTCTGTATATTGAACCATCCCTGCATCCCTGGGATGAAGCCTACTTGATCTTGGTGAATGATCGTTTTAATGTGCTCTTGGATTCAGTTGTCAAGAATTTTATTTAGTATTTTTGCATCGATATTCATAAGAGAAATTGGCCTGTAGTTCTCTTTCTAGTAAAAAATCATAGGACAGTTATTAGAAAAACTTCACAGGATGTAACTGAGTCTCTGAAGAAACTACCTCCTTTGGCTTAGATTTTTTAAAACCGTTCAGGGGAAAAATTCCTGAACCGAACACCAATTGCTTATGCTCTAAGAGCAAGAATAGACAAATGGGACCTCATAAAATTACAAAGTTTCTGTAAGGCAAAAGACACTGTCAAAAGAACAAATCGGCAACCAACAAATTGGGAAAAGATCTTCACCAACCCCACATCCGACAGAGGGCTAATATCCAATGTATACAAAGAACCCAAGAGGTTAGACCCCAGAAAACCAAATAACCCTATCCAAAAATGGGGTACAGAGCTAAACAGAGACTTTTCACCTGAAGAAATTCGGATGGCTGAGAAACACCTTAAAAATGTTCAACATCATTAGTCATTAGGGAAATGCAAATTAAAACAACCCTGAGATTTCACCTCACACCAGTCAGAATGGCTAAGATTAAAAACTCAGAAGACATCAGGTGTTGGCGAGGATGTGGAGAAAGAGGAACACTCCTCCACTGCTGGTGGGAATGCAAGCTGGTACAACCACTCTGGAAATCAGTCTGGCAGTTCCTCAGAAACCTGGACATGATACTTCCGGAGGACCCAGCCATACCATTCCTGGGAATATACCCAGAAGATTCCCCAGCATGCAATAAGGATACATGCTCCACTATGTTCATAGCAGCCTTATATATAATAGCCAGAAGCTGGAAAGAACCCAGATGTCCCTCAACGGAAGAATGGATACAAAAATGTGGTATATGTACACAATGGAGTACTATTCAGCCATTAGAAACAATGAATTCATGAAATTCTTAGAGAAATTGATGGAGCTGAAGAACATCATACTAAGTGAGGTGACCCAATCTTAAAAGAATACCCATGGTGTGCAGTCACTGATAAGTGGATATTAGCCTAGAATCTTGGAACACCAAAGACACAAATCACATACCAAATGATGTCTGACAAGAAGAAAGGAGTGGACACTGGTGCTAGAATGGACCAAAGCATCATTGTGGGGTAGTACAAGAACAGGGAGGTGGGGGGGTGGATGAGGGAGCAGGGGGAGGGAAAAGGACATGTGGGACCTTTGGGGGTGGGGAACCAGAAAAAGGGAAATGAATTGTAAATATAGAATATAACCATTAAAAAAAATAAAGTTTAAAAAGTCTAAGCCTACACTTCTCTTTGATTAGGCACATCTGAATCACTCTTTGAGGAATTCCTTTATTTGACCAATTTGTCCAAGTAACTCCAGCCTGGGAAGGCACCAGAACATTGAGGTGGGTCAGGAAGGCCAGCTCCCTCACCTGTGTGGGCAGAACCTGGGATGTACCATATGTCTCCATAGACCCACAGGAGGGATAAAGCTATGGCACTGCCCCACACTACCTCCTACCTTCTTTGGCTCCTCTCTTCATCAACATCCCTTGGCAGCTGCCCTGGGCAAGCCCTCACCCCAAAGTGTATCTAGTTCTCAAAGACCTGACCAGACAGATGTCACAAGTTCAAAGTAATGTTTCTCACCATGACATGGAATTTAATCCTAAGTTGAGATGACTACATCCTTAAGAAATACAAGTGATCAGTCAGGAGGGCCAGCTCATACCCTTCATCCCACCACATAAGGATCTGAAGTATGGGGATTGTCATGAGGTCCAGACCAGCCTGCTATAGCTCTGATAAGCCTAGGCTATAAACATCATCTAAACAGAAAAAAAATGACAAGCTGGAAAATAATTCAAACTTGCTTATCAATATCATGTAAAACATGGCATGTTCTCCCAATGGGGTCATCTGTGGTTATACCAAAGAAAAGTATTTTTTCCTGAAAGATTGTGGGCGGAAGGTTTAGTTGAGGGGCAAAGCCCACTCTAAAATAATGTGGTAGATATTGGCTGTGGTGGTTGAAGGATCCAGAAAGTTTTAGAAAGGAAACCCCCCAGCGGATCGTTTATCCTACTTAGTCATCACCCTCTGCCCAAGGCAGGCCCTGTGCCCTGCCCCACCCTTCCTAAGAAGAAGCTGTTGATAAATAAATCTTCTGAATGTGGCAACTGAGGACTACCTCTAAGCCAGCCTAAGAACTGGGAAAATCAAGGACAAACAAACACACAAAACAGAACTTGGCACTTAATCTGCATTTGTGATGTCAGGAGCTAATATTCCAGCTGATTAATTGATTAGTGAGGGTCCTTGAAAACTGAATTCCCACCCTCAGAAACCCCCTGCATACATGCAGCAGGTAAGGAACTAATGTAGAGACCTTCTCTGTAGGGGTGATTGATTAGGACCTAGGATGTCACAGGGAAGAAAGGGCACCTATCTCCTGATGAACTGTTTTGGATTTTCAGACATAGCTGGACCTTAACAAACTTCAGAAGTGCAAGAGTGCTGGATTTTCACAGTTTACACACTTCATGTTGTATGATACTCTTTTTTTCCCTATATTCTTTGTTTACATTTCAAATGATTTTCCCTTTCCCAGTTCCCCCTTCCCCGTAAGTCCCAAAAGCCCTCTTCCCTCTGCCCATTCTCCAATCAACCTCCTTCCACTTCTCTATCCTGGTAATCCCCTACAATGTTGCATTAAGCCTTTCCAGGACCAGGGTCCTCTCCTTCCTTCTTCTTGGGAATGATTTGATATGTGAGTTGTGTCTTAGGTATTTAGAGTGATGAGGTGAGATGGTTGGCTTTGTCAATGCAGAACAATCTAAAGTTGCCTGAGAAGAGACCCTCAGAGAGGGATTTTCTACATTGGGTTGGACTGTGGGCTTGTTTGTAAAGGATTATCTTAGTTAATGTAAGAAGACCTGGCCCACTGTGGGCAGCCCTGTTCCCTAGGCAGGGGATCCTGAACTGTACAATAGAGAGGAAATTGAGGTGAGCAGAAGCAAGTGAGCATGCACACATCCATTTCCCTTTGCTCTTGACTGTAGATGTGATGTGTCTAGCTGCTTAAAGTACCCACCTTGACTTCCCCACAATTCTAGAATTATAAACTCATATAAACTCTTTTCTCTACTAAGTTGATTTGTGTCATGTCTTAGTGTTTTATTGCTGTGAACAGACACCATGACCAAGGCAACTCTTATAAGGACAATATTTAATTGGGGTTCGTTTATTGAATCTTATAGGCATGGTGCAGGAGGAGCTGAGAGTTCTACATTGTCATATGAAGTCTGCTAGCAGAATGCTGGCTTCTAGGCAGCTAGGATGGGGGTCTCAAAGCCCACACCCACTATGACACACCTACTCTAACAAGGCCACACCTTCTAATAGTGCCACTCCCTGGGCCAGGCATATACAAACCATCATATGTCATGATATTTTATCACAGCAACAGAAATAAAACTAGAATGGCTGGAATCTTAACTGTGATGATCTCCTGGAAACAGTTATTAGTCATCTAGAACATCTTGTGCTATAGTCTTGCATGCTTGTCACTCACAACATACACAGCTCAACACTCTTTGTAGGGCCTTGGGCACTGCTCTTTCTCTTGTCTCATCCTTGTGTCGTGGCCCTATGTGCTGGGCATGTCTACTATAACAGATTTCTGGGATCTTTTCATAGCAAGATCTTTATGCTCCAAGTTAGGTGGTAGTTGTCTTCCTTATCTCCTTGCTACAGTTGTGAACATGTGCTCAAATGTTAACCCAAGGACCAGGAAACCCCCACAGTGGGTGCACTCTATTTATATATGTGCTTGTCTCTATTGAATGTGTGTGTCACCCACAGGGAAGTATAGATGTCACCATGGCTGGCTCTAGATCCCCATGTTGCACCAGGTATCTCCAGAACTGAGGAGTTTTCTAATCCAGGAGGATTCTGGGAAGTTCCCAGGGAATGTGTTTTACTGCACATTCCGTCCCTCTGCATAGTGAGGCTCTTTTCACTCCTTGTGGGCAGAACAAGAGCAAACTGGTCTGGCAGGAAGTTTGAATGTTCCTTCTGGCAACCAACACTGGATGCCTGCTCTGAGCAAATGCACAAGGGTCTGCGGGGACAAAAGGTGAGCCACTGAGCGGGTGGCAAAGATAACACATAGTTTATTACTCTTCAGAATGGTGTGATGGGTGTCAGATAGCCTCTGGGAGTTTCTACAAGACACTTATGAAAGGAGAATAGGTAAATCTGATAACACCAATATTAATTTATTATTTTTAATTAATTAATTATTTAATTAATTAACTTTGCATCCTGGTGTTTCCCCCTCTTCTCTCCCAGTTCTTCCCCTTACTCTCCAATCTCTCCCATCCACACCTAGTCCCTTTCTCTTCAGAAAAGGGGAACCTTCCCATGGAAATCAAGTAGCCTTGGCATGTCAAGTTGCTGAAGACTAGGCACATCTTCTGTGGAGGCTAGAAGAGGCAGCCCAGCAAGGGGAAAGAACCCCAAAGGTAACAGACTTTCTCAGAGTCTCACAGGAAAACCAAGCTATACAGCTGTTATCTGTGTGCAGAGGACCTACACCAGTCCCATGGATGGTCTCTGGTTGGCAGTTCAGTTTGAGACAACATTTCTAAGCTTCCTCAAAACTCTAGTTTTGTGTGGTCTTTTAAGAGTCCTTAACTGCCCAATGGCCAGATATGCTGAGCTAGGAGAAACCCTCAGGAAAGAAAAAGAGCCACATGCACCTGGAAGGATGGCCTGGAGTAAGGAATGGTGGATGGATAAGAGGCAGAGAGAGCCTCAGAGTTTGGTAGCTTGAGGCAGAGCCAGCCTGCATGATGATGCTTCCAGTTTGCACAGCATGATCACCATGTCACATGGGGAAAGTGAGAGGTCCCAAGAAGCTGAGAATTTCAAGTGAGACAGAGACAATGCTGGATGGGTACCAGCAAAAAGTACTCCTCATCAGTAGCTGGAGCCTGCTGATGAAGATCAGCAAAAAGTAAATATGAACTTGGAAGCAGACCAGGTCTGAAGAAGCTCACAGTGTGAGCCTGTGGAGCACCCTGAAAGGTGAACCTGCCCCCAGAGAAGCCTGCAGGGTAGAAGTGGCAGCCAGGACACAGCAACAACAACAGTTTCTTTCCACATCCCAAGAACTCAGTCACTCCTTTTTCTCTCTGTGCTGGTGATTATGCATAGGAAACCACTTCTCATGAAGATCAGAAATAAATGTCCTTATTCGATTAAGAACAGATCAGGTCTAAGCCATGTATTGTTCCAATTAAGCCACCAAATGTCACTGGAGTCCTTTATGTGAGATACAGCTAGGAAATATTATAAGAGAAATTCTTGAAGGCTACAACTGACCACGCACCAGCTGTGTAGGCAGCACTGGGATCAGACTCTGAATACAAGAGACCATGTAGGGGGCCATGGCCTCTACCTTTTGCCAGCAAGCTACTTCTTGTGTTTGTAAGCCACTTCTGTGGTGTCTACACTTTCCCTTCCATGCAAACTATCCATGACACTTGAGAGTTACTGAATTAGATAACCAAATTCAAGTTGGTTTTTATTTATCACAGTGAGTACTGGAAGTGAACCCAACAGTAGTCATGCACATACAAGCCCTGTTGCTTCTCAGAGTGGATAAACCTGCTCTGTGTTTCTGGTAGGTGAGGACATTCCCCTTGCGACTGGGTCATCAGAAGGCAGGCATGTGAGATTCTCAGGGATAGGACCAAGTGTGACACCTCCTGCCTTGTCACATAGATGTCACAGCACCTAAAATAAATGCTAGCACACAGGAAGCTCCATGTAGGTTGATGATAGAGAAAGCACAGTCTTCAGGTACCAATTTAAATTCTGGGGCCAAGAAGAGTCAGCATCTGCCTGAATAGACTGGCTTTCTGATCTGTTTCAGGGAGGTTGTTTCAGTCTCAGTGAAGATTTCTGACTGTCAGACCCTTGCCTTTGACTACAGAAGCCACTAACAGTCACAGCAGAAGACACCCCTTTCAAGTCCTGCCCTTTAGCAGGTGCATGGCTTAGCAAAGCACTTAGTGCTTTAGGCCAGTATGTGGGATTGGTACTACTCTTCTGCTGAGCAGAGAATGTAAGGACAGTGCTGGCTATGGCGAGGCCTGAAGAGGGGAATGGCTCTTCCAAGTCCACACTATGCAGTCAAACTAGGAGCCAACCAAGCCAGTGAGAGTGGAGCTCATTAACAGACCCAAATGCATTTACCTCAGTGTTGAGCTCACCTGTGCATGCTTAGAGAAGCTGTTCTACTGGTAATTATCTCATAAAATGTAATCACACATGACACCATAGCTGCAGAATGAACAGGAGGAAACAAGAGCACTTGGGTGAAACCTACCCCCCTCCTGCGATTCCTCTCACAGTGGACAAGCTCAAGCAATACGTCAGGTCATACTTAACTTCCACTCTGTGTAGTGACCTCTTGTGATTTCAAAGGACTGATGCTAAAATCACTCAAACACAAATAATGGAAATTACCCTTAATGGTTATGCCCATGAGAGACCAAACATGTAGCAATCTCAAGCTGACCTAGTTATTTTCCTCTTCCTTCATTATTTTACTGGAGAAGTTTTAAACAGATCCATCCCTAATTAGACATGCACCAATCAGACAGTACTGGGAAACAGTGGGCCTTTAACATTTGCACTGGTGTCTGCCATCCTCCGATCCTCTCAGATGCAGTGACTGGCCTGGCCTGTGTATGCTCCTGTCTTTCCCACCATCCCTGTGAGTTAACTCTGCTAGGATGCTCTCTATGCATCCTAACCTCTCACAGCAAATGATATACGCTTAATTACCAAGAAAGTGATGCTGAAATCCCAGAGGTCTACATGTTAGCAGCTTCTTTGCAGGAGAGCTGTGTGAAGGACAGATGTGGCAACTATGTTTCCAGACAGGTGTGACAACTATGTTTCAAAATGTTTGAAGAGAATCCAAGAGTCCTGAACACAGCTGAACACAGCACTGGGCTCTCATTTTACCCAGCCAGGGCATTTGTTTGATTCATAAAAACAAGTCCGAGATGACCTGGGCATAGTGTCACACAACTTTTATTACCAGCATGTGGGAGGCTGAGGCAGATGGGTGTCTGTGAATTCCAGGCCAGCCTAGGGCTGTGTAGAAAGACTCTGTCTCAAAAATAAAAAATAAATAATGATAAAGAATATAAACTATTTATAAACTTAAAATAGGAATGTTTCTTCAGCCTCAAATCTCCCTAGAAATGTAGAAGGCAGGGACTCTCTCTACACAGCATCTAGGATTTCTGGTTTTTCTTTCTAGTCACTCATTAAGACATCTGCCAAGCACAATGAGAGAGTAGTAGTGCCCTGGAAGACAGGTTTAATCTTGGGGACTGTATGCAGCATATGTAAATGACATATTTATAAAATGTTGATGAAGCCTGCTTGGGCTTCTTGATTTAAAAGAACTCCCTTCCCTGTTACTTACACTGGTATTTTGTACCATGTGTGCATTGACAGCAAACATTCCCTCCCTGGTATTTAGTTGAAGTGCTTTATTTAACAACAAGAATAACTGGTGTGACAGGGTCTAGTTTTCAAAAACCCCAGCTCCTCCCATGTCTACCTAAGAATGCCAACCACACCACAAATAACAGACCCAGTCTATGAAGCCCACTCCACCTCAGGCAGTGAGTGAGCAAGTCGGTTTCATTAAGACGTCACAGTCATAACTCTCGAGCTCTGGGGGGGGGGCGTCCTGGCCTCAACTCTGTTCAGTGTAGGCACTTATAGTCAAAACACTGGCTGTCAGCCCCCTCAGCCCACCTTTCCCCCTCTGACTTGATTCAGAGGCTGTTCCACTGCAGGGGCCAGAGTGAAATCTTTCAGTTGCCGTGTGCTGTGTGTTTGGTGACTTCTCTGATGAAAGAGAAACAGTAACACACTTTGAAGGACCACACAACACATTAAAGGGAACATGAGGCTTTGAAGGTGCAACCTGTTCCCCTCCCCAGTTCTTATTGCAGAGAAGTGAATGGGGAAGCGGATCACAAGGAGGGAACTGAGGGCATGCACACAGGCAGGCAGGCAGCACAGATGCTGAAGGCAGATGTTCCACATGTCTCAGGACATTAGGACAAGGAGTGGCTCCTTCTGCCCTCAGAACATTTCTCCGCTGTCCTTTTCATGCTCAGAGCTGAGAATACACACCCATCTCCACTGCTTCAGTTACTGACCTCAAAGGCTACTCAAAACTTAAGAAGTAAATCCTAAAGTGGGACAAATGATTACCAGGACCTTCTGCAGACTTACCACAAACTCCGCTTTGATGGGGTCTGCATTGGCAGGCATCTTAGTGAGAAGCCTTTTACACACACACACACACACACACACGCACGCACGCACGCACGCACGCGCCTACCCAGTGGGAATCTGCTGGCAGGATGCAAGCTCTGCGCCCGAGTTCCAGCCGTAATCACAAACACAAGGCAAACCGGGTGTTTATGTGCTTGTTGAACAAGAATGTAAATCTTTTGGAAAGCAAAGCTCACCATAAGGTTTCAGAAGCCAGCCTCCCTCCCTCCCCGCAGTGCCCTGTCTGCTCCAGTCAGTCCTGTGCCAGCCGGAAGGAAACATACTTAGAAGGCATCCAAGCGACTGTGAGCAGCATAACCAGGCTCTGTGGAGGTACAGAAGGCGGCTGGAGGGGGCCTTTCCACACCTGCTCCTTCAGGTCTCCCAGAGATGCAGAGATGCCTGTGTAGACCAAGCCTGTGGTGCAGATGACTCATCTGGGGTCTGTTTGCTTAATCACTGCCACTTCTCACTGAGATTGTAGGATTTTTCCCCTCCACAGGTTGTGCAAAATTCACCTTGAACACAAATTGTGGTGAAGGTAGTTTTTCTCCGAGTGACACCTGCCATCCAACGTGAACACATCGGGTGGCTTTCTAGACCCTAGGTACTGGTTTATTCATATAGAACAAGACCAGATCTCAGTAAATGGAATCCAAAGTTCAGCTGAAAGGCAGGGTTGATAACCAAAGGAGAATCTATCTACATGTGAGCTTCCTGGGCTTGTGTTCTCTGCACATGTAGCCAAACCCTTGACATCCATTGTGAGTGTTAACATCAATTGACCCTCACAATGCATCACTGGAGTCAGTACTCTGAGAATCCTGAGAGACAAAGAAATGAAACCATGCCTACAGGAAGTTGTGTGCAGCCATTGTGTGTACAAGGACCAGAACTGAGTTAGAGTGTTTGCTTATTTATATGGTGTGTTTTCACACCCTGGTCATTCTGAGCACCTGGTAGAGTTCTGAATTTGAAGTGATCTGCTAAGCGGAACCAAATGCCCCACTAACTCAAGGGTGACCATGTTAAAAAGCTGAGACCCAAGAAGTTCTGAGTCCTCACAGCTTACAAGGCACTATTCTCTTGCTCGACAAGACAAGAGATTGACCTAATAGAAATGTCCGTGGATCATTGAAGCCCACAACTGGGCTCCTCTGCCTCTTTCCAGGTACCCTTGTACTCCTGGAGCTGGAGGCAGGCTCTGTCTGTAACACACTTGTGCCTTTCCTCTCTGCTTATTGATTTCTTCTCTGGGCAGCCACTTTTTTTTCTCTTCTCAAGAAGAGCGGTAAAGACCCAAAACCACAGGTGAATTCCTTCCCTATCCAAGGTCCTCAGAGTTAGATTCATAATCATTTATTCTTTCCTGATCCCCTCTTTTCTGGGCAGCTCCTACTGCTTGGCTGGGTAACCTGTAGTGAGTGTTTAAACCTGAAGTCTGATCAAGCAAACTTTTGATTGATGGTAACACACCGTGGCCTGAGAAGCAAGAAGCAATCTCCTCTCTGAGGGTAATTGTTAGATGCTGATCAACAAAACCACACAGGTCAAACATAAGCCTGCCTAGAAACAAAATTGGCAGTTTCCCACTCCCAGGTTATTCCACACTGTGCAATGATTTTTCCCAAGCCTTCTGAAGGAAAAATTGTCCCCAGCTTGAGCAAGGTACCCTTTTAGCATTCAGCCTGGGATTGATAGGACAAATTTAGTCCATTTGCATGGAACAAGAACCTGCAGCTTGTCCTATGGTCGAGAGCCTCGTGTGGTGCATGTAGTCATTTAAAGACCTCACGCTCTGAGTCCCCTAGTTAAACAATTCCAGGGGAGGGAAAGAGTGTAGTTTAATCAAAGGTGATGAGTACCTGCACGTATCCACCACACAGAGGACACTAAAACTACAAAAGGCCATCTCCTCTTCATTGCACTAAGAAGTCCATAAGACAGTGACTGGCTAGTTGCAGGGTGTCTGGAGCTACTTAAGCATACAGGCCAACAGGAAGCATGTGGCAGTCTGTCTAGGAAAAACACAAGTGTTTAGGGCAGACGACTGACTTCAGCCTGGTTTCCCATGCCCTTGAGCCTCTGGCCATGGCTTTGCTTCAAGGTCATAATTCCCTATCAGAGATGAAGACATAAAACCAGCAAGGAGTCTGTGGTGAAGTGATAGTGTCTCAACTCTGCCACTGCTTAGAAGACATCAGGAGAAGACAATTCGGAGGAGAGAGGATAGAGGGTTATGGCAGCTGTCTCCTCCTGGTGCCATAGAGTGGGGCTCAGGAGTAGGCGGTACCCCTATCTCACATCCTGAAGCAGTCCCGAAGGTGAATTCAAGATGGAGAAAGACATTTCCAGAAGTTACTTGGCTCACCTTAAAATGAGCCTAGTGAGTTAAGTTTACCATCCCAGGATGGTGGAAAAGGTAGACAGAGCACAGACAACCTTTTCCATAAAGCACTTTCAGGTTGAGACATGCATCATTGGGCCCTGTTTGGACCATGGCTATCACTAGAGCCCTGTCTTCTGGAGTCCTAGTCCAAAGATCTTTCTGAAACACATGGTAAGGAAGCCAGTCTTCCATTTATGCAAAACACCACAGGTTCCGAGGGCTGGGACCTCATAATGTTTGTGATGTTTGCAGAAATCATTGTGTGTGTAGAATCTCTCCTAAATCTGAATGCCAGTCATTAACTGATTATCCCATCTCTGCAAATGGATGGGATGCGCCCTTGTGTGAAAAGCCATCTGTATTCCTTGGAGCCCTCTGAATACATTCTGGTTCAAGTGGTTGCAGTCTGTATAAGCAGAGATGCCTCCCTGCCCACTGCAGACTCAGACTGGCTGCTTTGTTTATCACTAAAGAGAATGTAGAGTTGTTTTATCCTTGTTCCCCTGCCCATTAAGAGCCAGCAGACTGCTTCGTAGAGCCATAAACAGACAAAGTAAAAATCCATAGCGACATCAATTGCCAGTCAATACTTCTCGTTAAGGGGGGTGCAGGCCCAGTGTCCACCACACCTCGTGCTTTTATTTTTCATTAGCTCTGATTATATAATGAGGCCATTTTCTCTCCTGGCACACTAGTCTTCACCAACAGCAGAGGGTTGGGGGGAAGCTTCTTATCGAGGTAGAGAAGACACTGCCAGCAAATTTACCCCAAAGCTCATCTCAAGCTAAAGGTGGTTGGATCAACACAGGTCAAGGGAACTATAGTTCTCCTCTAAGGAACCCAAGAGAGCAGCCAGTGTCACGCCAGGTGCGACATAAACATAAATCCTCTTTGACATGATCTATGTCTCCACTCACCCTTGTTATCACCCTAGCTCACCTACACACTCCTTCCACACCAGGTGCTTGGTGTTCTGCCCAAGGAGACACTGATATCACCTGACTACTCTGCACTTGGCTAGGTCTTCAATGACGTCTGAAGTGGAGGCTGTAGCTGTGAGGTAGAGAGAGTGACTAGGAGTTGAGGTTGCAGAAAACACAATGTGAAACCAGTGACTCTACTCAGTCACTGCACACGTGTCCACTTCGCGTGGTCTGCAACTCTGTGTCCCATGTTCTACTGTCACCTTGTTGCATGGCTGCATTTTGAAAGGAAGATCTTGTGTTTGCTTTTTGAAACACTTCCCTTGTGCCATACGTTGAGTAACTCAATGGGGAAGATGGGTATGGCTATGTTTTGGTCAGAAGGAACAAGTCCTTAAAGGCTACAGTTGCTCTGGACATGGCAGAGTGCACCTCCATAAGAGCTCCCAGAAGGCAGGCAGGCTGGATACAAACATCTCTTCATCCTGAGACAAGTCTGCAGAAGTCCTCGTGGCCTTTATCCTCCCTACCCAGACCCTCCTGCAGCAGCAGGAGTACCCAGACCAGACCACTAAAGTTCAACCATGAAGCTTCCCTGTCCAGCGACCTATTTCCTGTCATGGTTTCATCTTTGAAGACTCTACATCTCAGTCACTTCCACCACCTTCTCCCTGTGAGGCTGTTCAGCATTCATTCTAAGAAATGCCATTCTGTCTTGAGGCTTCCATATCCCCAGGGGAAGAGACAGGCAATTCGGTCCTCATAATTCAAAGTGGAAGCAGAGGGGAAGACACAGTCTTTAGTGATTTAGTGCATGTGCCTGACTTGGTGTTATAGCCTTGCTGCTGCCATTGGGAGGAGAAAGGAGAACCACAAGCTTTAGAAGTGACAGACCTGAAGATATCCCCGAGGAGAGAAAGATCTGAGGTGCATGCTTCTGTACATGTGTGTATGGTGTAGTGCCCATGTAAATGTATGTTCACATGTGTTGAGGTATGCATGTGTGTGTAAGTATAAATTCATGGCATGTATTCATCAATTACATTACATGTTCATATTGATACATGGTCTCTCAGTCCATCACTTGGGCTAGACTGATGTGTGCCATCCTGTTCTTGGAGTCTCCCCATCTCTACTTCCCAAGTACTAGAATGACTGACAGCCTGCAATGCCTGTCTTTAAGGTAGGTTTGGGGATCTGAACTCCTGTTCTTGTGCTATAAGCATGTTATCCATTCAGCCAAAGCTTTTTTTAAAATCTGACTTGAAAGTCCTCATGACTTCAGCTGACAGAGCTGTGGTTTAGTGATTGTTAGTTTGAACATTCTGAGCAAGGGGCTAACAGTCAGTAGGAAAGAAACTCTCATGAAACTGTGAATCACATGGGATTCCTGAACTGTGGTGTGAAATGTAAGCCTTTTCATCATGTTACTATGGGCTGCCACTTCCAGGATGAGGTCAGGATGGCATGAAACTCACTGTATATCCCAGGCTGCCCTCAGAGTTGTAGCAAACCTCTTTTCAGCCTTCCAAGTGCTACAATGTGAGCTACTATACTAAGGCAGTTTTTATTTCTTTTTGAGTTTATAATTTTTAATTATAACAATTCTTTCTTTTCTCCTCCCTTCAAACTTTCCCACTCACTCTTCCCTGTTCTCTTTCAAATTTGTGGCCTCTTTTTTTTAATTAATTGTTTTTGTGTGCACATATTTTTTAAATATAGCCTTTCAGTACATATAATGCTACCTATGTGTATGTTTTTAGGACTGACTGTTTTGCACTAGAAAACAATTTGTGTGCTTGTCCCTGGGGAAGACCTCCTCTCCTGTTCCCAGCTTTCCTCTTTGTGTAGGGTTCAGGCCTTGTGGGCTTTTCTCTTGCCAGTTCGGCATGTCTGTTGGTGTAGTTCCTCTTCAGCTCACAGTGAGGTAATAGTTTTATGGGAGTAGCTTCTGACATAACTAGGAGACACAATGTTGAGCTGCATGATCCTCTGGCTCTTAGAATCTTTCATCCTCTCTTCCACAGTATCCCCACAGCCTAAGGAGCAGGAGTGCTTTGTAGATGTATCTACTGGGCACAACAACTCTGCATTTTGATTGTTTGTGATTTCAGTAGAGGTTTTCATCTCTTGCCACAGTTTTCACCTCTAAAAATAAAACAACATACGTTCAAAATCAAACATAGTTCTTTACAGTGAGCCCACAGCACACTTTACAGTGAACCCACACCTCTTTACAGTGAGCCCAAACCTCTTTACAGTGAACCCGTACCTCTTTACAGTGAGCACACAGCACTTTACAGTGAGCTCACAACACTTTACAGTGAGCCTACACCTCTTTGCAGTGAGCCTACACCTCTTTGCAGTGAACCCGTACCTCTTTACAGTGAGCCCACAGCACTTTACAGTGAGCCCACAGCACTTTACAGTGAGCCCACAGCACTTTACAGTGAGCCCACAGCACTTTACAGTGAGCTCACAACACTTTACAGTGAACCCACACCTCTTTACAGTGAGCCCAAACCTCTTTACAGTGAACCCGTACCTCTTTACAGTGAGTCCACAGCACTTTACAGTGAACCCACAGTACTTTACAGTGAGCCCACAGCACTTTACAGTGAACCCACGCCTCTTTACAGTGAGCCCAATCCTCTTTACAGTGAGCTCACAGCACTTTACAGTGAGCCCACAGCACTTTACAGTGAGCCCACAGCACTTTACAGTGAGCTCACAACACTTTACAGTGAGTTCGCAGCTCTTTACAGTGAGCTCACAACACTTTACAGTGAGCCCAATCCTCTTTACAGTGAGCCCACAGCACTTTACAGTGAGTTCACAGTACTTTACAGTGAGTTCGCAGCTCTTTACAGTGAACCCACAGTACTTTACAGTGAGCCCACGCCTCTTTACACTGAGCCCACAACTCTTTGCAGTAAGCCCACAGCACTTTACAGTGAGCCCACAGTACTTTACAGTGAGCCCACACCTCTTTGCAGTGAGCCCACACCTCTTTGCAGTGAGCCCACACCTCTTTGCAGTGAGCACACACCTCTTTGCAGTGAGCCCACACCTCTTTGCAGTGAGTCCACACCTCTTTGCAGTGAGCCCACAGCACTTTACAGTGAGCCCACACCTCTTTGCAGTGAGCCCACACCTCTTTGCAGTGAGCCCACACCTCTTTGCAGTGAGTCCATACCTCTTTGCAGTGAGCCCACAGCACATGATCTCTTGGACAAGAGACCTAGGGCACAAAGGGATCCTTTGAGGTTGGTAACAAGATCTGTAAGATGTAAGTATGGGTTTGAGCAGATCATTAGAGGAGGCAATAATGTAATTTCAGAGACTCCACTCCAAGAGTGTCACTTTCTAATGCAAAACACAAAAGAATCTATGCACCTTAATGGTAGAGAGTCTTGCCAAAGTGGTGCAGTTGGGACCTGCCTCACCAGGACAGGGCTTCCACTCTACAACTCTGCTTTTATAAGGATGGTGGCAAGCTACCAGCAGAGACCAAAACAACAGTCCTACCCTGTTGGAGTCAAAAGGTGAAGAGATGTGATCCTTGTCCTGGAGCTGATGTGGAGCTTCTATAGAAAGAAGGCATGGGTGGAATTCATCCATGGCCTCTACCTCTCTGACAGGTTCTCATCCTGGATCTCAGAAACCCCTTTGATAAGGAAAACCTCAACAAGAGGATTTGTGTTATGGATGGAGTGTGTCTCTAGTGGCCTTCACATGTTTTATCCATTGATGTCATGGGGCCTATACACATACAACCTGTGGTCCTCATGTCAGTGTCTTTCTGATCTCTCTCATTTCAGAGGAGCAAGTTAGATGGCAGAGATCAGACCAGGGACCATGTCACAACAGAGTCTGGACTGTCGGACCAACACTCACACTTCAGTCTGACCCTTGCTCTGCTCCATTCCACATTCAGAACCCAGGGCCATGGGCATACTCATGGAATCGTCCTGGGATTCTTCCCAGGCTGCAAAGCAGAAGCCTGCTGGTGGACTCCCAGACTCTGATTTTCAACACACACACACACACACACACACACACACACACACACACACTGGCAGAAGCTCAGATCATCTGGGCCCCACAGGCCCCAGCAAGCCAGCAACAATGCTGTGGAGGTCCTTAACCCTTTGCTTCAGCTGATCTACTTTCTCTGCCCAAGTCCTTCTCTAGCTGAGCAGCCCACTATCCCTGGAGTCTGGCATACCCTGGCCCCTGACTGGTTCACAATGGCTGTCTGTCCATAGGCACCAACTGGGCAAGTCGCATGTCCTCTGAGAGAGCAACCATGTGAAGAGTTTGTGCATAACTCCAGTTTAATAGCTGGACCATCTTAGACTGAAGTTCATCTCACCTAGAGCCTCTTCTTTACTGTGTGAGGTAGACTGCAAGGGCTGCACAGGGATGGGGCAGGGGTAGGGCAGGACTGTGTTAGGGCATGGATGAGGCAGGAGCTGGGATAGGGCAGGGTGAGGCAGGGGCTGGGATGGGACAGGAGTAAGACAGGGGCTAAGGTGGGGCAGGGGTGGGGTAGGGGCTGGGGTGGGGCAGGAGCTGGGATGGGGCAGGGGTGAGGCAGGGGCTGGGATGGGAAGGAGTAAGGCAGGGGCTGGGGTGGGGTAGGGGTAGAGCAGGAGTAAGGCAGGGGCTGGGGTGGGGTAGGGGTGGGGCAGAGGTGGGATGGGGCAGGGGTGTGGCAGGGGCTGGGATGGGTCAGGGATGAGGCAGGGGCTGGGATGGGGCAGGAGTGAGGCAGGGGCATGGGTGGGGCAGGATTAAGGCAGGGGCTGGGGTGGGGCAGGAGTAGGGCAGGGGCTGGGATGGGGCAGGAGTAAGGCAGGGATGAGGCAGGGGTGGGGCAGAAGCTCGGATGGGGCTGGGGTGGGGCAGAAGCTGGGATGGGCAGGAGTGGGGCAAGAGCTGGGATGGGGCAGGGGTGGGGGAGGAGGTGTCACAGGTCAATGAGGGTAAGAGCAAGAAAGTAGCCAACCTGCAAGGCTTCCTGGCTTCCTCAACATGGTTTCCAGGGCTCAGAAGCAGGAGCAGGGGGCACCCTAACAACCCTGGGGAGGCATGGCAGCAGTGTGGTTGATCCCAAGGAGAGAACACACCCTGGTTGAGAATTGGGTGATTACAAATCTTAGATACCCTGACTGCTCGTCCCTCATCTCAGAGGAACTGAAGCTCCAAACATCTTAGTATTTCCAACCTGGAAAAGGGCAGGAGCCCATTGCTCCTAGATGCTTGCTGTTATGTCCCAGCACCACCACCAAAAAGGGGCTAGAATGTACGCATCTCATGCAAAGGCAGACCCTGGACCTGGGATCAGGTAATGTACAGAGTTTTCTTCCCACATTGAAATCTGCATTAGGCTGCTGTGCACTGTGCATGTAAAATTCTGAGACAGACGAGCTCTGATTCCTAACACAAGTCCTCCAGCACCAGGGAGAGAGCCCTTCCACTTTCACACACTGGGTAGCATCTTCTGCTCTGTCAGCCTGCTCTTCATAGCCATCTGGAGTGCAGAAATGCACTCTCACTTGAACTTTAACTGAAATCAAACTGCAGAATTCTTAAAACCCAACAACTGGAAACACTTAGATCTTGCGGTTAAGACTGACCAAGAGAAGGACTGCCCTCTCCCCTGGGCACTTCTTTGTGGACCTTCCTGCTTCGAGCATGTTACACAGAAATTGCTCCTGACCTCTGATCTGAGCAGAGCAAAGCAGAGCCCTGGTAGTGCAGCTGTGGGAAGAAAGGCAGCTGTTCTGTTCCCCGTGCCTGGCACTTCCTGTCATGACAGAGACCAGCCTTCATTTCCTCCAGGCCCAAGATATCTCACCAAGAGGCGGCTCTGCGAGCAGGCAAGGGAAGAAATGGCTGTCTCCAGCACCATGGACTCTGGCCACATTCCCAGGGCAAGTATGCCTTGATTAACGACCAGCTGCTGGGGCTCTGTCAACCGTGACTTGCGCCCATGGCCTGGGTCCCTGGAGCCTTCACTCTAGCTCCATCTCCTTCCCGTCCCAGGCGTCGCCCAGATCAGGTCAAAGCAAAGGCAGCCATGGCTGGGCACTGCAGAGCCAGGGCTGACCGCTGGGAAAACCATAAACCTCGCAGCATGATGATCAACTGAGCAGTAAATTAATTAATCATCATTTTATGCCTCATCAAGCGCTTTGCTGAGACTCTCAACCAGGAGCCGAGAAGCAGCCAATGGGAAGAGGACTGTTGTGTTTAGCTGGGGGAGTCTTCCACAAACAGGGGAGGCTTTGACAAGCTAATAAATATGCCATCCGTCTCTGCCCTGGCAGCGGCTCTGCCCCACCTGCAAAGTAGTGGGGTTCTGCCTGACCTGGTGGGCAGTGAGCGATGGATGGCAGGGATAGCCTGGGAAGGGGAATCAGGGCACAGGGAACGGGAGGGGCGGCAAACTATTGAAGTTCCTAGATGCTTTTGGGAAGAACACCATGCTCCTCGCTGCGTGAACCTCCCACTGTTACTGCTCTAGGAGCAGAAGTTACCCAGACAACTGTTCAAGTTCAGCCTTGACCTTGGCCACACTTGGGCCTTTATGGGCATCCCTCTTTTTCCTCTTCTTAAGCTTCTTGATTCAGGCACTGGATTTTCACTGAGGTTTGAAGGTACCTAGGAAGGACATAGACTGTGTACACATGTGCTCCACCCTCCAACACTGAGAATGTGCCTCAAAGCGGCTGAGGAGACGGCTTCCCAGATAGCTTTGACTTATTGCTATTTTTTAAAAAAAGGCATCAAGAGACAGAACTTTTCTTAAGAAAACTATATTGCTTGAGGTCCATGGTGATGAAATGGTTAAAGGGATGGGCCACTTTATTATTATTATTTTTGGTTGTTGTTTGTTTTTTATTTTGAAGGCAAAATAACAAATATGTTATAGCTAAGGGAGATTCTAGCACCATCCATGAAAAACAGACACCAAAAGAATGTACAGGCTGGCTCCACACAGTTCTGCTAACTGACCTCTGAGGTAGAATTTGGATGACATTAACACTGAGAATACACCAGAGCTGAACCACAAGTGTTGTGGAAAAGGCATGTCCTCATGAAGTAGCATCACCCCAGAACCATGCCATGAGGAGATTGGAAGCACAAAGGTCGGGATGTCAGACTTGTAGAGAGCCCTCTGCTCTGCTGTGCTG
This sequence comes from Apodemus agrarius, assembly GCA_964023405.1. Lineage (NCBI taxonomy): Eukaryota > Metazoa > Chordata > Mammalia > Rodentia > Muridae > Apodemus > Apodemus agrarius. The sequence continues at coordinate 1,773,770 of OZ030020.1, forward strand.
ACTTAATTGGAATCGGATCCTTGCCCACAAATCTAACTCATGTTCAAGCCCCATGCTCTCAGACTACCACTGACCCTGCTGCTCATACAGAGGTAAACATTGACAAGACTCACATTCTAGATTCTCTAGTCATCTAGTCCTGAGGTCCTTCCAAGTGTCTATAACAGTCCTGAGAATGAAAGAGATCCTTCCACAGGAACATTTGCATCCAGTCTTGATCCTGGCCTTGCGATAAGTTGGCCAGGGGAATTGACTTTGTAGCTGCCCTATGCGAGTCTGTTCCAGTTCTCCTACAGAGCCAGGTGGCGATCACCATATTCAAGGTGACAGCCGGCAGGCCTGCAGGAGCTCCCCATCTCTCTTCCTGCTCCAAATCACCATTGAGACGAGGAGATGGCACCGCTTTCCTCTAAAAGGAAGCAAGGTGGGAGATGTCGAAAAGCTGTGCAGTATCAGGAGAGTGGCTTTGAGCTCAGCCACATCACACATAACACACCCTCCCTCTCCCTGTGATCTCACTCAGCCTCGGAGTTTAAGACTGGGTGCTGGAAGTTCTGTGGACCACCACTGTGGTTCTTCTACAGTGCTCTGTGGATTCAGTGTCATGTCAGACTGGGATGCAAGAGCTGAGGCAAGACCTTGATGATTGTAGATTTGTTCTCGGAGTTGAAGCAGGGTGGGCTGAGCTAAATAAAGATAAAACAGAGGCGGGGGCGGGGGCAACGAACTCTACTGCCCTAGAGTTGAACCCCTTTCTTTGAATACTGCCCCTTTTATTTCTATTTGTGTTATCTTTGAGCCCCAGTTCATAGGAAGGAAAGAAATACATATGGGGGCTGAGAAGAAAGTCCAATCTCAAAGAAAGGAGGTTCCCTGACGAGGTTTCAAGCCTCTCTTTGCCTGTTGTCACTACTAGGAATAGTGAAGCATGAAGTCATGTTCTTACATAGGCAGCTCCTCACCTGTCCTGTGACACAGTGACAAAAGTCCCAAACAAAATGGCTTCCATGATGCCAAACCAAGAGACTGCCTTGGTACCTCCTCATCTGGAAACTGCATAGGAGAGCTGGTGAGTCAAGGGATGGAGTCTTCCAGTTTAAGCTGGTCAGATTGGCTTCTCTGTTGAGAGAGGACCAGACATCCCACACAGAACGTACTGCTCACATCCATGTTCCCACGATGCTGGCTGCTTTCAGATGTCTACACAGAGCCTTGATTGGAAAAGTCAAGTTCTTCCCTCTGCAGGTCCTAAGGTCCTATGTTTGAATTGAGTTCTTTCCACCTCTCTCTCTCTCTCTCTCTCTCTCTCTCTCTCTCTCTCTCTCTCTCTCTCTCTCTCTGTGTGTGTGTGTGTGTGTGTGTGTGCATGTGTGTATGTGTGTGTTTAGATAATCTATTGCATGCATTCTCATGAAAATCAACCTTACCTTAAGTAGAGGGGATCTAAATATTTTTGTTTAATATACATGCACACCTATGATTCATTAACAGACATGTCTAATGGTATTGAAAATCACAAGGAAAGTCTTAAGTTTGTTGAAGGCAACAGTGTGAGAAACCAGATTAAGAAACAAATAAGAGCCGGGCGTTGGTGGCACACGCCTTTAATCCCAGCACTTGAGAAGCAGAGGCAGGCGGATTTCTGAGTTCGAGGCCAGCCTGGTCTACAGAGTGAGTTCCAGGACAGCCAGGGCTACACAGAGAAACCCTGTCTTGAAAAAAAGCCAAAAAAAAAAGAAACAAATCAGAAACAAAGACCTTTGTTACAGTGCCTCAGATGCTGTGGTATAGTGAACCTTTGACATGACATTGTGCAGGCACACACACTCATGGGCTGTCGTCTTCCTCAGCTGTTGTGTGCTCACTGCTCGTGTTGTTAAGAATGTTCAGAGCCCCTTGCAGCTTACATGTTTTGTCACTGTGGCTTCTGCTGCCCTCCAGATCCCTTGGATTTGGGGATGACATTTCTTCTCCGATTTCCATTTCTGGGGTGTGCTCGGCTCTAACCTTTATTTGACTCTTCTCTTTTCACTTGATGCTGAAGAGACGTTTGTGTAGAGCTGAAGTGTTGGAGATCCAAGTGGCCACTTTCTGAGTTGTGATGTGGATGCTCAGAACAACTGAATCTAGTGTGGGTGGTGAGGCTCAACCCCCATTTAATTTCTCTTGTTCGCCATACCAAGTTTTTCCCCGTTTCTTTTTGTTAGGCATTCTGATAAAGATTCTTCCCACAGTCTTGCTATGCTATGACTTACAAGCCTCCCAAAGCTATGCCTTGACATGTTAGTGTGCCCTCTCCAATGTGCCTCACACCTGAAAGTTATCATACCCAAATTCTGAATATCTGAATGTCTAAAGGCTACATCAGTTCACTAAAACGGACAACCAATGGATAGTCCAAAATGTAGCTAATATTTTAGTCTTTGATAATTTGCAAGATTTTCTTCCATGGAAATACATCTTGATGCAAACAGATTAAATAAAGGAGCCTGTGTTGGTAAGCATACAGAAACTAAAATTAAATAAATATAAGTAAGTATAGTATAAAAAAATAAATCCAGGGGTTTTGTGCAAACATCTCTAAGAGTCAATCCAAGTCTCCTTCACAGAAGTCTAGTCATTGCTGTACAGTTTTAGATTTCTTTGTTTCAAAAGATAATCTAAAATTATATTTTATATAACTTTTTAATTTTTCAAAATATAATTTAAAATTATTTTGTACCAGTACAACATATTAATTTTACAAATGTAAAGTTTTTGTCGGCTGTTAAAGCATTTGCAAAAACCACATTCTACTTCTGCTTTATTGTGTAATATCTATAAGAAAATATTAATTTTAAATTAAAAGACATAAAAATGCTTTCAATATAGAAGAGACCATCATATTTTAAAGACGATGCTCTTTAAGAATGTCTATCCAGGAAATAACAAACTTTCACAGGATACCAAACTGGATAGATGCTTCAGCAAAATCGGTACAAAGCTGTTTTAAAGCCAGTCTGAGATACTTATTGCAACCTGTATTATCATTCTTCATTGTTTTTGCATATCATGAGTCTGGCTGTGCTCTCCTCTGTCTTTGGATGTGAAACTGCTAGGCTAGTTGTCACCTGGTGGCTACCCTACTCATCTTTCTAATATAGCAATGGCATTGTCTGTCCTGAGTTGCTTAGCCTCACTTCATTGTACTGACAATGAGGATACAATAATCTCCTCTCACCTCAGTCCTGGACCCCAGGAACCTCTCTGTGCATTCAGAGGAGAACCGGGGCAGAAGAGCAGCAGAGAATAGTGATCATGGAGTTTCTTTATGTATATTTAAGTATTGTCAGTTGTTACAACGAGTATGCTTAACTGTAAAACAAAAATAGTTACTAAAACAAACCTAAAACTAAACAAGCTAACATTAAAAACATGAGTCACTGTGATAAGTACTGAAGACCTCTGGAACAAGACAGCTGAAAAAATACACAGCTCAGATGAATTATCCTTTCACCTGCCTTCTGCTGCTGGCCCAGCCTTGCCTCCAGTGGCTTCCCCATGCACCTGCAGCAAAACCACAGGGGCCTGCCACTCTCATGTGACCCACGTTCATTCCCAGCCGCAAGTGCTGCTCCCTTTGAGCCTGCGGCTACACAGGCCTGGACACAGTTTTCAGAAGCTTCTAGAATTCTCTCCATACATTTCAACCCCTGTCAGGCTCACATTGTCTTAGACCGGAAGCACACCAGTGTCTCTACTTGATACTGTGTGCAAGTGTTTGCCTATAGAGTACATACCTGTGCTTATCTGCTTGTTTCTAGACAGTTGGATCAGTGTGTCTTACCTTGTAAGTATGTCAGACTGCCAGGTCTTTGAGAACAGTAGGCCCATGTCCCTAGGTGGAGTCGACACAATGCCACCAGAAAATATTCTTTGTTTTATACTTGGGTTCAGACTATTCCTCAGTACACACTGAATGGGCACATTTATGAATCATTACCACTTATCCACACACAGAGATGAACATATCAAGAATAAGTGTACAGATAAATTCAGCTTTAGTCAGATAAATAATGAATGGGTAGATATATGATATATGATAGACAAACAGACAGATGATAGATAGATAGATAGATAGATAGATAGATAGATAGATAAATGATAAATGATAGATAAATAGATGATGGAGGGATAGGTAGTAGATAAATAGATGATAGATAAAATAGATAGTAGATAGATGATAGATGGACGAGTAGATAAATGAGATAGATAATAGATAAATGATAGATAGATGGTAGATAAATAGATGATAGATAAACGATAGAGAGATAGATAGATAATAGATAAATAGATGATAGATGAGATAGTGGATAGATAGATGAATGAAATAGATCATAGATGATAGATGATAGATTATAGATAGATACATAGATAGATAGATGATACATAGATAGATAGATAGATAGTAGATAGATGATAGATAGACAGATTGATGATAGATAAATAGATAGATAGATAGATAGATAGATAGATAGATAGATAGATAGATAGATAGATGAGACCAGACAGACAGACAGTATATAGAAAGATGACCAGTACATGAAAAATAGATGGTAGAGAGATTCACATTTTGAAGCACATTTTATTGTACAGAAGAATAAAACTACAATTTTAATAAACTTTCCCCAACAGTTATAAACATTTGTGCCCAGGCCACGTGGCATAGTTTGTAGTCCGTGAACAGAAATGGTCAGTGTCTTTATTTTAGACATGAGAAACTTATGTGAAACCTCCACTTTAAGAAAAGACAGGAAACAAGCATTGCAAAGCCAAACCAGTGCAGCCCCCTAGTTGGCATCCTCCCTCCAGCTCCTTTCCAGGGCCGTGGAGGCCGGGGCTCCTTCTCCTCTGCATGTGTCTTCTCTCTTGATTCTGAGTTCACATCACATTTCTATCCAGTGGTTCTGAGGGACGTTTTCAGACATGTAGGGCCCCTGAATTAAGTAGCCCCGACCGTTCTGTCGGCAACAGTTCTGAGGCAGAAGGGCTGCATCTGGCTCAACCTTGTATAAATACTGTTTTCATTTTGCCTAAATGCTTGTAGGCACACTGACTCTCTGAACTTCAAATGGGTCAATCTGCTTAGATAGGGGTCATTCCTACACAGGGACTTCTTCAGTCCAGTGGCCTGCAGTGCAGGACACCCAACTGACAACTGCATTTTCCCCTCTGCTTAAGTTCCCCCCATGCTACCAGTCATTCCAGTCCTCAGGACCGGCTGGGTTTTCCTTCTCTATGTCTTGCTGTTCTTTTCATCATTTCTCTATCTTAAGGATGCTCAAATTGGTCTTTTGTAGCCTGATTTCAGTTTTCATAGTACAAACTCTGCTTCTGGTTTCTTCAAATGCAGGGGAGATTTTTTTCTGACAAAAGTGACATTTAAAACTTTTACATTGATCCTTTGTGAGTTTCACGTCATGTACCCCAGTCCCACTCTTCTCCCTGGCCCCTTGTACCCGCCCTTTACTCTTGCAACCTCACCCCCTAAAAGCACTTGCACACACACATGTGCACACACACACACACACACACACACACACACACACAAAACAGCCTAGAAAACCTCTCATCCTGGAAGCTGTAGCATGTCACAATGTGTCCCATAGTATATCCCTCTGTCCACACATCTTCACTAGCAAATGCTTGTTGTATTGGGTCATTTGGTCTGGTTTGAGATTTCTGGCTTCTGTGACGACCTCAATATCAGTGCCTTATTGCAGTGCCTCCTGAATGTCCTGTTGTTGACCTGTGTCATGGAAATCCTGCCACTATGGATTAGCAGGACTGGCCTTTTCATACACCCCAACAGTTTACAGATGATGTAGATTTTAGGGTGGGCCAACTCAAAGCCCAGGATCTGGGCCTAGATGGAAGCTGAGCTGGTCAACGGGCAGACTCCCCCTTACCTGCGCTACCAGGACAAACACCCCAGCATCTCTCTGGCTAAGCTACCCAATGCCACCCTCAGCAGGTGAGAGGTCAGCGCTCCTGCTCTCCTACCCTCCCGGGCTCCCCTGCACACACCTCCAGAGCCAGCTCTACCGTGCTGCTCATTCAAGACAGATGCATGACCTATTCATACTCCCAAGGGCTGTAGCAGGCAAGGGGCAGGAACAGCTCTCCCTCTCTCATGATGCCAGGCCAGCTGTCCTGACTGCAATAGGTATCCTGGAGCGAGGTGAAGTAGGGCATTACCCTTACCCCAGCTCCACCTCAATGCTAAGGTGTGGCAGGGCACCCACCCTGTGTGTGCTTTCACCATTTAGGCAGGCCCCCTCAGCCCCACCATCAGGGAGAGCTCCGCTGTGCTGACCAGGCAAGGAACAGCACCTGCTCTCCAGAGTGCTGCTGCTGCTGAGGGTCAGGGCCAGCTCACCTGCTGTCATGACCCCTTGGGTCAGCTTTCCTGATTACTGGAGATGGCAGGGGATAGGGGATGGCATGGAGGAAACATGAGCATTTTAATCCTGGAGTGCTGGCACAACCCTGCAGTCCTAGAACTCCAGAGACAGACAAGAAGTTCAACACATGGTTGAAGTTAGCCTGGGTTACACAAGGAGTTCCTAGTCAGTCAGGACTACATAATGAAACTCTGTCTCAAAGAAATGTGTACATTTGTGGGCTAGAGAGACAACTCAGGAGTTAAGAGTGCTGACTGTTTTGACAGAGGATCCAGGTTCGATTCCCAGCACCCATGCAATGGCTCATAACCATCAGAAACTCCATTTTCAGTGTTGCAGGATTTTCCATGTCCAATCATATTAGGACAGTGGAAGGCCTATGATTGGACAGGGAAAGGGAGGCGGAGCTAGGAGTTGTAGGGGACAGAGGTCGCAGAAAGGAGGAACCAAGATGGCTTCAGATGTGGACCTGTGTGGCATTTACTAGCCACAAATAGCAAAGTTAGAAATATTGGGATAAAGCTTTTATCATTATCAATTAGCTCTTAAATTGCTATATTGGCATCTTATAAATTGTGATATTATTGATACATAAATCTGATTGGATAATTAAGCTTTAAGAGTCTTGATTCCACCTGGCGATTAGGTGGTGAAGAGGCAGATCGTGGGGAGGGGTGTGTTGTGTGGTATCCAGAGAAACTCTGGGTCCCTCCATCAGGAGAGATGGCTAATAGAGGGATCACCAAGTGAGATGGCCCAGTGGAGGCCCCATGGCTCTGCAGGGCCAAGAGACCAAGTTTGGGGCCTAGAGACCAGCAGCTCCAGAGAGTTGGCAGCAGCAAGAGCACGGGAGAGTGGGCAGAACCTGCAGAGAGTTGGCAGATCGATTTTTTTAATACTTCCCGCAACATTCCAGGGACTTCGACATCCTCTTCTGACAGGCACGCACGTGGTATGCAGACAAAATACCCATACATACAAAATAAAATAAACATTTTTTAAAAGTGTACATTTTAATTTTCTTTACTCACAAACAACCTTTAAAGGCACCGGAAGCATGCTTCAGTTCCTAGTGTCCCCTTTAAAATGCTGACACTGTTTTCCTTTAAATTTTCCCAAAGAAAGAGAATAACTTCTCTTAACTTCCAATATCTTCCATGATTTCCTGATAGATACTGGGAAGAGTAAGACAAGACAATGCTATGTCAGAGGAACATATCCCAGAGTTCCTTGCAATATGCCTTCACACTTACTCAGAACTTCCCAAACTGGACTGCAGATGCTGTGTTTCATGCATTCCAGGACATCTGGTCCTTCTGATGTAGCCTCAGCCCTGAAGTCTCTCTTCTAGTTAGAATTATTCCCTGAAGCCCCTTCATGTGCTACAAGAAGCAGATACAGGACTGACTGAATGTGTGCTATATTCTTCACATGAGTCTGTCCATGTCTGGGATCCCAGGGCTTCAGACCCATTGGAGCCTGCATGTATGTGTGTGTGTATATATATATACATATATATATATATATGTATATGTATATGTATATATATATATATATATATAGAGAGAGAGAGAGAGAGAGAGAGAGAGGGAGGGAGGGAGGGAGGGAGGGAGGGAGGGAGGGAGGGAGGGAGAGAGGTGCTACTGTTGACCTGACCCCAACTTTTCTGGATATGCATCTGTCATTTTTTCATGACATCACCCAGCCAGACCCAGCCATTCAGGTCATGGCAGCTTGCCCCTCCTTATCCAACAAGAAAAGAAAAGTCAAAACTACTCAGGATACAACTTCCCTCTCTCATATTTCTTACTACACACACACACAAACACACACACACACACACACACACACACACACGCAAAGGTCTCCTCGGGGATCTTCTTCCCATCCCAACTTCCTATACTGTGGGTCACAACTCCAGGCAGGGTTACAAACCAAATGTTCAGGTTGTGAAATTTGGCAGCAGTATAGGATTTCTGAATACATAGCAATGAAAATTTAATTCAAAATCAAATGCTCAGTGAATCCAAGGGGTTTCTGGTGGGGCTGGCTTGTGACTTCACCACAGACTTTACTGCAACCTTGGTCCTGAAGACTGCATGTACACTTGGCAGTGTGCACGCTATCACAGTACATGATGACACTGCCTGGAACACCTCTGCTTAGACCTGAGACTATTGTGTTACTAATTGCAGGGTTTTGTTTGTTTGTTTGTTTGTTTGTTTTTACTGTGCACATGTAGCTTTATGCTCTGACAGAAACAGGATAGCTTAATTGTAGAAAACAAATAATATTCTGCCTTCATTCATTGGCTTGCATAGAGTTATGTTTCCCATAGCTGTGATATAAATACCCTGAAAAAAGCAGCTTAAAGAAGGAAAGAGCTTATTCTGGTTTAAGGATACAATAGAGCAGGGCAGGTAAACCATGGTGCCTGGATCATGGGGAACTGGTCACATGGCATCTGTAGTCAAGAGCAGAGAAAGATGAATGCTTACCTTCTGTTTCATACACAGTCAAGGATACAAACCATACCAAAAGTGAGTCTTCTCATCTTAGTTAAGCTAATTTAGATAATCCCTGCTAGGTATGCCCAGGGACTTGTCTCCCTCGGGTGAGGCTAGAGCCTGTCAATCATAGCGTGTAGGTGTGAATTTATGAGGCCTTTGAGCTGTGCTACGTTAGAGTGAGTTCTAACACTTGCTGTTTAAGTTAATGGAGTTTCAGCTTCATTTTAAAAATGGTCCAATGAATTTGGGGCTGAAATTAGGATGGGATTTCCGACAAGTTCTGAAATGGCCTTGAACATTCTTCTGGCATTTTGTACAAAGTATCTGTGTGAAGTGATACTCTCAGATTCTAAGATTAAAATCCCAATCAACTCTTCAAAACACTGTAGATATTCCATGCCCCATAGTGTCAAATCAAACCAAGATTTTCTTTTTCCCTTAAAAAATGAAGACACCTATTATTCAAATTAGCTTTTTGTCTTTAAGAAATGGTCATATGAATATGAATTGTTTTAAATGGATGTCTTTCTGATTTATTATAAATAAATATTTGATTTATGTACTATTTTATGGTCATGTATACTCTGACTCTTATAAAAATTTCTCTGGTTGAAAAGAGCTCAGAGTTGAAACTTTTAACAAGTCCTGATCTAGGTTGCTATGTTGGGCCTATTCTGGCCCAACCAACCCTCCCTTCTCTGTGCCTGGCTGGGCACCTTGTATATCACACTAACCCCTGGAGGTCCTTTCTGATGCTGGAGGCTAGAGGTTCACCTCTTTAACCTTAATTACCACGATCCACAATTGGTAAGAACTTCTCCTATTTCTGGCTCTAATGGGCTCATGAACTCGACCTGAAGTTGTCAACAAGCAGATGTCTGCCAGGATCAAAAGGAAGTTATAGCTCACACCTGACTCTCGGGGCACTCACCACTCTCACTTTCACAACACCTGTGTTCAGATCTCTTCTAACTATCTACCTGGTGCTTCTCTGTAGAAGGCTGGGCCCAGCTAGTCAGGTGAAAGGGCATATGTGTAGGCAGCTGAATCTTGGGTCTGTTCCAAGGGACACCAGGTCTCTGCTTTCCAGCCAACCTGTGTACTTGGACCTTCCTTCTTAAGGGCCCTGTGGGAGATTCTCAGAAACTGTGCTAAGTCTGATCCTAAGCCTGGAGTGGGAAGCCTCTTAGAAACTTTCAAACAATGAGCAGAAATCCATTACAGGGGAGTGATGTCCCTGGGTGTCCCAGGGTAAATTGTTGGCAGAACAATCTTGGAAGTAGTACTGCTGACCTCAGCCCTGCAGATTTGGTGATTAAGACAGTGGAGTCTTGTTCTAACTTATTCTCACTTGTTCCAAGTCCAGGAAGGAAACTCAACTCTGATCCTGGTAGCTCAAGAGCCCAGGTCCATGAATGAGCTACTTGAGAAGCAGGTGAAGAGACAGTGTGAATCAAGCTTTGACTCTAAGAACATGTGCTTCTGGAAGTTCACCTCACTTTCCTTCCAATGGTCCAGTGCATGGCTGCTGGACACCACTGCCTTCTTTGGGTGATCCCAGCAGTTCAATATCTGTAAGGACCAAGTCATGGCCCTTGGCAGAACTGTTACAAGTTCATACATCATAAAGAGGCTGTGTGGGCCATTCACAGAATACTTACGAGGTAAAGTAGCTTCAGCCAGGGCAGTGGGAGGCACTCTTTCTCTACAGGTAGAGGACATAAACCTTCACCGGCCACTTGCGTCATTGTCAGGAAAACCAGGAAGCTTCCTGGAATTAATTGCTCTGTTGTTTCAGAGCTGGCTACTGCTGTTTACCAAAGTCTTGGGGCCTTTCAAGCAGAATTGTCTTCAAAGAATAAAACTACCTTCACCATGAAGTGAAAAGTGGAAGCTCAGTAGTCTCCTTTCCTCTTCACCTACGTAGTTAAAACCACTTAGTGGGAGAACTTTCCTTCAAGAGTAACTATTCTTAAGTAAATGTTCCTTCTACAGGTAGATAAGAAGGAAGGCAGGCAGCCCTCCGGCACTCTGAGTGGAAGGCCCTAAGCTGGGCTTGCACAGTGTCTCTTGGGATCGTGTGACAGGGAGATTAAGAGAAAAAGTTGAAAAGGAAACAGCAAAAAATCTGGGCAAATCAGGAAGCAGCCCTCTTCTTTCTGACAGCTTAACCAAAAGCAGCCCCCTTGTGGAATACCTACAATGCTACCTTCTTGCTCTCAGAAATGCAGCTGACAAATTACTGTTAACAGATGTCACACAAGGACTGTAGAGGACTCAGCTTTGATTTTAAGCCCTGGATGCTTTCACATTGAAGCAAAGCTTAGCAGATGTGAATCTATGCAAACAGGACCTGTTGGAAGGTGTTGGCAAAGCCAGTGCCAATAGCAACCCACGGCTTCCCAGCTGTCCTGGGGCCATCAGCAGTCGTTGGTCTTCAGGAATTTTCCCAACCCTGTGCCTCTGACTCATTTCCTTTAGGAAGCTCATCTTTCTGTTCACGTCAGTCTGAAACTAGAAACTCCCTGTCATGTCCCCAACAAGTAACAAAGGATGTGGAAGAGTATTCACTTGGCAGCTCTGGTTCTGTCAGTCACCCTATGCAAAAGGTGACAACCAAGCATACATTTCACATGCATGCCAATTCATGGGAGGGAATGGATGCCCTACTCCTTGAGACCAGTAAAATACACAGGTGAGAACTGGGAAGGGAATAGCACTCTGTATGGTTCATCTTTATCAGATCTCAGGGACCATCCTGTTACTAACTCTAGAGTCATTGTCCTGCTGAAGTGAAACTGAGTGTCATGAAGAAGTAACAGATCATCTTTCCACTGGCTATGCTCGTTCCAGACAAAAAGTCCATTCAAGGAGATATTGATACTGTGTGTGTGTGTGTGTGTGTGTGTGTGTGTGTGTGTGTATACATATTCATATGTGTGCATGTAGGCCAAAAAAAGAAAAAAATCTTTGGGTGTTACTCCTTGGGAGCTACCCATCTTGTATTTTGGCGGAGTCTCTTGGAATTTCTTAAGTAGGCAAACTGGCTGTCCAGTGAGTCCCAAGTATGCACCGTTTTGTTTGCAAGCCACCATGCCTACATTTTAAAATGTAGGTTCTGTGGATCAAACCCAAACCTTCACACCGCACAACAAATGATAAACCAACCAACGGAGCCATCTCCCCAGTCCTGTAGGGGAGAGACTGGAATTGTCCCTTGTGCCTGTGGTTATTTGGCCCCATCCCTGGCTCTGTCCCTATACCATGGACATAGTATACTATGTAACACATAGTATACATACTATGTAACACATAGTGACACTAGACAAAGGCTTAGGAAGTAACTTCAGCTCCTGATCACTGTCATTGTTCTTTTCAATAGGATTTGCCTCAAGAGGTGGGGAATTGTGGTCAGCCATTATGGGGACATCAGATACTCGTTTTCCTATCAACCATTGGCATGTACAATGACAACCAGGCTAATCCTCACTAGGGCAACTCTCAAATGCCTAAGAGTCTTTGAACACTGGTAGCCATCTACCATGTCCTCTTCTTCACCAGCAGGACCCAAACCATGCCCCGACATCCAGCCTGTCATCAGGAAGACCAGAAGGACCATACAATACATAGCTGGGGACAGGACCCTACATGCCAAGCACAGAGTTGAAAGTAGAGATCCCAACCTAATGAGGACCCAGGAGAAGCAGTCTGTCCGGCAGTACCACAACCAACCAGAGCTGGAGAGTGGTCTCTGTGTGGTGAGGGTTCCCACTGAGTGGCAGTGCCCGCTGAGTTCTGATGCAGGGAGCTGGTGAACATGGCCTGGCCACAGGCTCATGAGTTTATCTCTCTCATCCACTGTGGCCTAACCTCAAACCCATCACAAAGATGGTACTAGTACCTCAGCAGTACTCAGTACTGAGTACTAGCACTGCTACTAAGTACTAGTACTCAGCCAATGGAGCCTACCTAGATCCATTGACTATGATCTGTATTCTTTCTGGCTATAATTGCAAGAGTTCTTTAATCATACAGAGTTTATTCTAACATTAACAGACTCCCACCCCTAAAGCAATTTATGGCATCCCTTCCTTCATGTAACCAATATTTGCCCCTGAGGTGAGACCTCAAACAATTAGACTCTTGACTTGACTTGGCACATATCAACTGAGGGCAGATGACATTGGGAGACTAGGAGTTAGACAGATTCCCTGGTGGCCAGACAGAAAGGGAGAGGGGCCATGGATAGGTAATAAAGATGATAAATTTCCAAGATGGCTGTTTCTCCCTCACCCTCCTGACCTGAGACAAAAGCCTTGAAGCTTAAAAGGCCTTACAGGTTTTTGTCTCCCACCAGCAGCTTCCTGTTTATGGACTGGCTCAACAAGTTCAAACTCCGATCAGGACATGCTACACACAGTCCTGGACCAATCAACCATGCTAGCTATCTTCAAACTGAACAATTCTAAATTAGTGGAGGAAAGCTCCTCAGAGGCTTTAAAAGCCCTAAGGAAGAGAATATATTCTTTGGCTTCTTGAGTTGTGCATGAGTGTGTGTGTGTGTGTGTGTGTGTGTGTGTGTGTATGTGTGCGCGCACGCGCACATGTACGCTCTTCTCTGTGTGCAATGCATGTGTGTGTACACATGTGTGTGCATGTATTGTGCATGCATGTGCATGTGCATGAGTGTGTCCTTGCCTAATGCATGTGTGCATGTGTATGTGCATGCGTGTGTGTGTGTGTGTGTGTGTGTGTGTGTGTGTGTCCTGGCTTTGCAAAGGATCTTGTTTTTTGTGTGCCTAGATTCATGTGTCTACTTTTTCCACCTCTAATAAGTGCCTTTCTTAACTAATGATTCTGGCTGTGGTGCATGAAATTTCTCTGCTGCTATCTGTTGTAACTTAGATTTTTGCCCCCTTTTAATTCTTTAGCTGGCAAAGAAATCAAACATAATCCAGACGCCTGGACTGCATCAGTAAAAATCCCAATGAGGAGCTTTAAGTTCCACATTCCCCTGTTTTGCTAATTTTAAACTTGTTATAATTATGGAAAACTTTTTCAAACAGTCTATAACAGGCATTTGGGTAAGAATGAGGTTCTGTGTAGCCTGCCACTGACTCTGCATATTCTTCTAAGGCTGAGAACTGGGAGTGACACCAACCAGGACTCTGCAAGAAAGTAGCAAGCATGTGTCACACCTTCTCATTGTGCTACTTTTGTGGCTAGAATCCAGACTGCCAAATTTAGCAATCCTTAACTGAAGCCTATAGAGTCAAACTGTACCTCAATGATGATGAAAAAAAGAAGAAGAAAAAAAAGCCCATTAAAGCTAATCCGATGGCTATCTGGAGTCTGAGCTATGTAGCTGACAGCTTTGAATGAAAGAAGATACATGACTGTACAGTATGAGCACACAAGCACACTCCCTACAGCTCCTTACAAACAGGGACCTCAGATTACATCTTTCCAATAAGCCGGGGTATCATCACCCAACTACCACACAGTGTGGTGCGCCAGACCCTCTCTAATAACTGGGCTAATGAAGATGTGTCAGGTTGGGAGTGGCTGGAGAGGAATATTAGAAATTCACAGGTCAGAACCAGGGTTGTGGGTGAGCTGTGGCAGGCTGTGGCACTGTGTCTCTCTCATCTTCTCTTGTTTTTAAGAGCACAGTGAATCCAGATTTTACAGGGTTAGAAACATGTCCACTAACTAAGTGATTGGGTTTGGGTGAGCCTCAGGTGGTCCCTGGCTCCCTTTTCCAGAAGTATCACACCTGTTGGCAACAAAGTCCGCATCTTTATCTGGCCTCCATCAGAGGTGGGTGCAGAGATAGAGAGATGGGCCCTTCACTGCTTTTGGAGCACCCGATCAGGACTGCCTTGTCAAAATTAATCGTTGTCTAGAATGTTATTAGTGGAAACACTAAATTTGCTCTTAGGGTAAAGTTCTTTCTTAATGAACAGCAAGTCTTGCTAGCATGCCCCCTCCCAGGCATTTCATCAGTGATAACATCAATCCAGGTGCTCTGAGTCTTAAAAACTGTAAATCTTGGCCTGTCACTGGAGGAGGGAGAGAAAAGGTTAAACAAGTTTGTGGAGGAAGATTTCCCAGGTGCTATTTTGCAAGTACAGAGCTAATTGATGGTTGTGCCATAATAGTTACTGTTGATAGCGATCATGTAAACACTCCCTGATTGCCCGAGGAGCATTCTCAGGGTGTCCTGGGGAAGCAGCTCCTGAGATTGAGCTGTTCCGTCACGCACACAGAGCACCTCAGTCTCTTTGGAGGGCCACTTTGATGCAGGCCAGTACTGGAATCCCGTGAGATTCCAGAATGGAGAAATTCCATCCTGCAAACAAAGATCTAAGTAATTAAGTCCCCAGCACCTCGTCAGGAGTGCTCTGTGGAGCTCCAAAACCACAGGGCAACTCTCAAAATCAAGGAACTTATTAGAGAACCATGGAGGGGCCTGAACTTTTTCTGGGGAATTTTCATCTTCTATCAGCTGCCCAAGTTTATGTCTAAATGGCTGAGGTCTCTCCCTCATCAATTTTAAGGCTCATAATTCTTTTGCAAGATGTAAAAGGGACGTCATGGTTCCTCATGGTTACATCCCGGAAGCAGAGAAAAGAATTTGACTGGTGGCCTCTCATCTTATTTTCCAGCTTCCCCGTACTGCCCTGGGCCCTGCATTTGGACCACGGGTAATGTAATTGGATTCCATGGCCAGAGTGAGAGAGGCGATAAAGCTGGGGGAGAGTTCTCACACAAAAGCGCCCAGCCCATTTGCATTTTCATTGGTTTTTCAGAAAGAAAAATATCAGGAGCCAGAAGAGTTGTTCTAATTTCTGCCATCCTTGAAAAAATTACCATTTGCTTGAGAAAGGAGCAGTGAGCTGATACCACCATGTGGTCTGTGGCCTGCAAGGGGCCTGTGGTACCCCAAAATAAAAATTAGAGATTATAATAGTGCTTTCATTTTCTTCCCTCCTATAGTATAGCCTCGTTTGAGCTGCATTTGCCTGGAGATTTTTTTCCTTATGAAAATAGTATTATGTGTGACATCCAGGCTTCCATAAAAAATGATTAAGACTGAAGTGTCTTTGATGATAGTAGTCAGAATCTATAAATAACAGTGACATAAATAAATCCGGAAGCAGCAGTGGCTAGAAATGAGTCACCCCAGGTTTCATTCACTGTTTGGTTAAATTGATTTTTGGTTTTAACATTTGTAAGTTAGGAAGCAAAGGACTCTCTACTTCAGGGAGTGACCTGGGTGCTTGGTCCAGCTACCCCCATCCCCAGAAGGCACAGGAACTCACTATTTGGGATCTTGGAGGATAGAGCCAGCAGCAAAAAGCAGTGCTGATTTTGAGTGGACAGTGTGAGTTCACTGGATAGTCTCTCATTTGCTTCTGAAACACATTGTCCCCTTTATCTGGGCCATCCCAGTCTCCTCATCTGGGCCATCCTAGTCTCCTCATTTTAGTGTAATATAACCCCCTAAAGAGTCATCAACATTTTTAGTTTTTAAAATAATTGAACCTTGTCTTCCTGTTGATAATCTGATTTTCTTGGGGGCAGAATGCGTGCTGCATGAGTTAGACATTTTCTCAAAAATCCACATTTATGTAAAACTGTTCACTAGTAGAGAGCAGGTGCATAGAGAAAGAGGATTTTGGAAAGATCACACAATCAATCTGATGAATTCTACAAGTCATTTCCTGGTAATTACAAGGTCAGATCAGGGAAACCATGCATGGCTTCCAACCAGAGACAAGACCTAGATGAGCTCTCAAAGTCTTTCCTTCCAGAAATAAAATTACAGCCCCCCACCAACAAAGTCATTGGGGTACTGCTCAGTCTTCTGTTGCCCAGGAGAAGAAGCCTAGCAGGGATGCCCAGTCCTCCTCAGCCCAGAACGGGAACTGGAGGGGAGTTGAGTGGAGGGTGAATTGCCAGAGATGAGTTCTGAGTCAGAGCACAATTCGAGGGGCTCGCTGTTGTGCTTTATAAGAAAGAAAGGGAAGCCAGGGATATGTTTGGTAGGGCAAGGTCTGGTGCTAGGGAAGGGGTGCCTCTGTGCTCTGTGGGAGTATGCTGAGGCATCCCTTCCCCCTAGGGTACCAGCCATACAACAGATATAGTATGGAATAGAGTTTATTTAGGGCATGGGGAGGCGAGATGGGAATGAAGTACATAGACACACACACACACACACACACACACACACACACACAGAGAGAGAGAGAGAGAGAGAGAGAGAGAGAGAGAGAGAGAGAGAGAGAGAGAGAGAGATTGGCAGACAGAGAGTGTATGTAGAGTAGTAGAGAAGTAGAGGCTGGTCATAAGCACTTGGAGAGAGGGGGAGGAGATGGGGAAAGGGGTCAGAGAGGGAAGAGAGTAAGAGAGCAAGAGGAGAATAAGTGAGGAGGGGGGCAAACAGCCCCTTTTAAAGTGAGTCAGGCATACCTGGCTGTTGCCAGGTAACTGTGGGGCTGAGCTTAGAAGGAATGCTAACACACCCTCCACCTCTCTCACTCTTCCATTACTGGGCTGGGCTGCATCTGTTGCTCCACAACTGGAAGTTGGTGCCCTCCTGCCCTAGCTAAGGGGATAAGACTTGAGGTGTCTACATGCCCCTTTCCAGATACTACAGCGGAGGCTGTTTGCCTTCTAACTATACATGCCTCTCACTTTTAACTTATTAAATCATTGCCAGACAAAGTTGTGTCCTATGGTAACCAGAAGCATATTCTGTTAGGGAGGATATTTTACAAGGAAATCTCTACTATTAAATTTGACAATGAGACTTGACCCAATTCACAGGGAATAAAAACTCAGGCCCTTGGCCTGATGGAGGAAAGCAGGCCTCTCAAAGGGACCCTGGAGCTCTCTGGGGGAAGTTGCGAGAGGGCAATGGAAGGCAGGGCAAGGCGTGAGCGGATGTCGTTCCAGGGCAGTGGGGAGCTCTTGGCTGCTTTCTTTGGACAGTGGGGATCTTGCACTAAAGCAACAGGAGGGCTGGCCTGAAGCCTGCTCTGCTCTGCTCATCCCTAGCCCCTTGCTTGGCTGAGCAGACCACAGGCCTGCAGTCCACATTCCACTGTAGAAGGGCTTACTCTCAGGACAGAGCAGAACACCCCCATCCAGTGGCCATGCAATTCCTGAGTCAGATCTTACATCTGGCTTTTTTTTTTCACTTTTAGCAGAGGATGGGCCTGATGTCCTATACAGCCCCTCACCCAGGGGTACCAGAGATATGTAAAGATAATTCCAAGCAATCCATCAGTCAATGTATAAGATCCTTGCCACAAGGATCTCAGCCTCCTGGCTGGTTCTAACCCACTAGAAGAATCCTCCTCCTGTCATCTAGCTTTCCCAATTACAGACTCCTTCCTCGCCCACCTTCTACTCCTGTAGCCCCCTACCCTCTCCTACTCAATGAAGGACAGCTCAGGTCATGACCCAGAGCACAGGCTTCCCCTCCCCCCTCTTCCCCCTCCTCCCCTTCCTCCTCTCTGGAGTTCATCTCACACTGTAGATCTCATGCCCCACGTAGTCCTCTGTGCCCTATGGGCCACTGGTCATTTCGCAAACATACACCACAGTCTCATGGGACAATGATCTAAATAAAAGTGCCCCAAAGACTTTGGCTTAAGAACTTTAATAAAGCCAAAATATTTATATTAAAAACAGATCCTCTGGCTTCATAACAAAGCCAGACCCTCAGAACATTTTTTAAGTGGTACAGGCATGCATATAAACTCCTTCTAATTGGCTAGTGTCCAGAAATCACTGATGAATGCAGCCAGCCCCATCCTCTCATGCAAAGAAAACCCATGGCTTCAGCTTTCCAAGGCTGGAACGTGAACGGCACATTGGGGCCACTTCTGAGCCACCTGGATAGGCAGACCAGGGCACACTGCTGCGCTCTAGTTACATACTGTGACTTCGATGTCAACGGATGAGGGGGTGGAGAGCAAGAACGCACTGCTGCAGCTTTTTCCCCCCGTTGGGGTCTGAGGAGAAACATGGCTTTTCAAAATACTATTCAGACTTAGCTTTTTAAAAGCATATATCAATTGCATGATGACATTTTCATACATATAGATCATGTGCATGATGTGTTTTGATCATTCTCACCTCTCCCCCATGTCCACCTTTATCTCCCTCCCACGCGGGCTGATACTGTCTCTCTTCCCAATAGACATATCCTACTTGGCCATCTTTGCTATCTAAATTTACTCCCACTAAAAATTACCAGAAATATAGAAATAGTTTGAATACATTTGTGAGATCATAATTTCTCAACTCTATACAATCACCAAACACCTTGTTTAAATTTAATCCTTAAGAATCCAGAATTCCCTTTCCTATGGGGTGTAGAGGAGACCAGGGACCTTGGGATGAAGGGTGAATGATCAACTTCAGATTTTTAGTTTTTCTGAACAGGGAAGCTTTACGTACTCCTGCCTAAGAAGAAGAAAGCCAAGTTGTCTTTTGAAGTTTTCGAACGGTACTGGCACCCCACACAAACACGGATACAGTGTATTTTCTTTGAGGGACAGACATACATTATTCAGTTTTACTTCCTTCAAAGGATTAACTTGGTCCTTTCTTTGGAACCTATTTTCATAAGACCACAACAAGAGAATTCCACACAGCAGTACAGGACAAAACCCAAATACAGTCTAGCAGTTTGGAAATTCTCGTTTCTACTTCATTTTCTCAGGGTTTAATTTGCATGAAGATGTAGCTGTGAATATATCCTGTTTTCAGGGCAATATGAATTTCTGAGTCACTTGGAAGCAGGGGCTATGAGCCTCTGAGGACTGGTCAGAGATTTATTTTTCTGCAAACCATGCAAGCAAGCCTCAAAGTCTCACGGGGAAAGAGTCCTCCCTCTCCCCACCCTGGGGCCTGCTCTCCAGTCCTGCATTTCTCTCCACCTTGGACAGCTTTGTTCTGGAGTGAGCAGAGGACTGTGTGCTCAATCAAGCAAGTGTTCCTCCACCACGCTGAGAAAGTGTTTCTCTTTTCATAGTCCATCTGTGGAGTAGAAGCTTCCCGTTTAATCACCAGAAGAAGACAAATTGCAGTCTGTGGTTTCGAGTCAGAGTAATATTTCAGTGGTTGTTTCTCTCTAATATGTTTTCTTTATTTTTACAACTGGTCCTATCCTGAGAAGTCTTCAGTGGCAGCAATGAATGAGATGAATAACCCTCGCTTTTCTAAGAGAAGGAAGAAAAGAACCAATTGAGTCATGAGAAGAAAGTTAAAGATCTAATAAACTAGAGTCAGAATGCTACCTGGTACTGCACCAGCAGATCCAGAGTCTGGGAAAAAGGCACTGGACAGGCAACCAATGTCAAAATTGCCACCTGGGGTAAACCAGTGGACCCCAGGAATTTCAACAGCTCCTTTAATCAATAATAGTTATGGATTCAAAGTTGCCCCTGGTTTTGCACATTACTAACTTGTAGCCACATTCCCAAGGAGGAGCTTAGGGGGTGTATACCTTGGGACCCTGTAGTATTAGAATCCATAGTTCAGAACAATGCCAGAAAGGGCAGAGAATCAGAAACAAAGGACAGAGAGACATTCTGTCCTTGAGAGGGGCAGCTTCTGAAGTCACTGTTAGAGTATGGATTGCCCCACAAGTGGTGTTTTGCCTGCCAGAGTGATAAAAATAAAGTGGAATTCCATGCCTCATAGCATACACTAGAAAGTACACATTCGAGATCTTAATTACAATAAGGCAAAGGGCTGAGAGACAGCTTAGTGGTTAAGAGTACTTTCTGGACTTACTGAAGACCAAGTCTAGTTCCCAGTTCTCTTGTCAGACAACTCACAACTGCTCCTAACCCATCCCCAGGGGATCCTCTTCTGGCTTCCCTGGGCACCTTTACTGTGAACAAACCAACACGCATACACATAAACAAACTAAAAACAAACTAAAGCTTTAGAAAATTCTAGAGTGATCAGAAAATAATCTTTAAAAATCAGTGGATGCTGTCTAACCTGAAGTAATGCTAAACTCAAACTGCAGCTGCAAACCCAAAAGCAATAAGATGCTATAAATTTCAATGTGTTTAAGGGTTTTTTTTTTGTTTTTTATTTTTTTGTGGCAGAAAAATCCCCATGTTAGCTGCTCTTTTGCCAACTTGACATACGCTAGAGTTATTTGAGAGGGGAGAAGCTCAACTGAGAAAGGTCCCGTCACGTCAGACTGTCCTGTAGGCAAGCCTGGGGTGTTTTCTTCATTCATGATTAATTTGAGAAGGCCACTCTGCAACAGGCAGGGCCACTCCTGAGTGGGTGGTCCTGGAGTGTATAAGAAAGCAAGCTGAGCAAAACATGGTGAGCAAGCCAGTCAGCACTGTTCCCCCATGACTCCTGCCTCAGTTATGGCTTCCAGGTATCTGCCTTGAGTCCCTACTTTGGCTTCCCTGGTGGACGATAAACTATAAGATTATATAAGCACTTTCTTCCCTTAGTTGCTTTTGACTACAGCCTTTATCACAGCAATAGAAACCAAACTCATTCAAGCCACGATAAGGTCATTTAAAAGCTCAGCGACAAAGGCAGAGAAACAAACTTCTTTTTTCATTTATATCACAAGAAAAGGAGAAATTTTCTGAGTGTGAAAAGATTTAAAAAGAAGAAGAAAAAAGTGTAATAAAGAAAATGGCAAAGGATATTATATGCCCAATTTCACTCTAATTAAAAGTTCATTGCAATGATTATTTCTCGCCAACCAAAGCAGCTCCAGAACTGGGCAATTACTAGCCCCATTAGGAAGGGATGTTCCTTGAGACATTGAATCCAATGGTAAGCATGCACACATCAAATACCTAGGATTTGAATTTGTTAAAAAAAATCAGCTCTCTTTTACTGTCTATATTAGTTATTATTCTTATCTATGAACCTAGATAACTGAAAAAAAGTAGGAAATGACGGCTTGTTTTGGCTCAGATTTGAAGAGGTACAGTCCCTAACTATAGAGGATTTATGGCAGCAGGGATCTCCATGAATGTAGAAATGTGCACAGCTGCTTGCTCACATATCAGAAGACAATGGTGCAGAGACAGGATACAGAACATGAGGCTGGACCAGAAACCTCAAGATCCACCCCACAAAGATCTACTTCCTCCAGCTAGATTCTATCCCCCAAAGACTCCATGAGCCCCCAGAACAGTGCCTGGGTAGGAATCGTGTGAGCATATAGGGGGCACTTCATATCCAAGCCACAACACCCACTTTTGCTTTTAACTTCCAAAGGATTTTTGGATTTTTATGAAGTCATTATTTTCACCAGTAAAGAACTGATTTCTGAGATTCTAAAATGAGAGAAAATAGAATATATTGACATTTTACCAACCACTCTCAGTATTTCCTTTAATAGATCTGCCAGGATTTGGAGACTGTAGAAAATGTCTTCAATTTTTGAAATAACAGGGTTTTGGGTTTTTTTTTTGGTCCCACCAATATGCCCACTGGCACACAAAGAAGGCATTAACCCTGCAGATCTTGAGGCAAAGAAACACCCCACCCTGAACACTCTCATCTGTTGGAGCCCACCTGATCTATTTCACTTACACAACTGCACCTGTTCATCATCTCTTGCACAAAATCTCACAAGATGCATTCCTCGGGTGGAGTTGCATGACTAGGCAGCCAGTGTATACTGTAGAGGCAGGGCCAAGGTACAATGGGAGGTGCACATGAATTCTCAAGGTCCTCTGAAGCTCCTGCCTTTGCCTCTGTTTACCCTGTAGTATTGCCTCTTCCAGTGCTTGCTCACAGATCCCAAGTTTTGTCTGTGTTCCCTCACCAGAGACACTAGGACTCTCTTCAGAGCTCCCTAGGACTGACAGGTAGTCTTTCAGGAACTTCCATGTAGCTACAAGTCTTGCCATGATGCCCACTGTCACTCCTGCTGGACACAAGGGAAGTTTTCACTGCCAGTGCTCTGGCTGGAAGACAAACAAGTCTGCTGCTGCTTTCCCAGCTCTCCACGACAGTCAGTCTTCAGATTCATTTCCTAAGATCTAAAGAACTTCTTCAAATACTTTCATGATCAATAATATCTTGGCCTTTGCCAAAAATGATTTTCTTATTGGGCAGCAGACAAAACTAGAGTCAGAAATTCATGTGCTTCAAGTTAACCACCTCTTTTCTTCTTTTTATATTTTTATTTTATAGTGTGTGTGTGTGTGTGTGTGTGTGTGTGTGTGTGTGTACAGTACCCATAGAGGCCAGAAGATGGCATCAGATCTCCTGGAGCTGAAGTTCCAGATGGTTGTAATCCACATATCATGAGTGCCTAGAAACCAAATTCAGGTCCTCTGGACAAGCAATATTGACTTTTAACCACTCTTTAGGCCCTGTTCTGTACCAGCTATACTCATTTGTTTGTTTTATTTTGTTTTAATCTTTCATATTTATTTTATTATTTTATAGATATGAGTGTTTTGCCTGCATGTGTGTAGGCATACTACATGTGCCTAGTGCAAAGATCAGGAGAGGCCTTCAGATACACTGGAACTAGAGTTACAGACATTTTTGAAAGCTACCATATGGATACTGGAAGTTCAAACATGGATCTTCTATAAAAGCAGCAAGTACTCTTAACTTCTGAGCCAACTTTCCAGCCCTGATGTCCTGGCTACCTTCTGACTTTCAGACAGTTCTGCTTTACAGTGGAAACAAGTCCATCCCAAAACTCACAAGTAATTTGGAAGGTTTTAGTTAGCACAGAGGTGATAAGGTTAAGCATAAAGAAGGTAAGACACTCTCCTCAGGAGATGAACTTCGGCTCAGAAGCCTAGGGAAAGAATAGATACAAGACAAACATGAGACCCTTTGCTTGAAATATTTTTAAAGCCTCGCCTTCTAACTGTGATCATATAGCCTCTTGAGGCTAGTTGGCCTCATATGGCTACTCCTGGCAGAAGTGGGGGGGATCCAATTGTAGAGTCTTTTTTAGATGAAGTAGTTCATAGATGGGTAAGACATCTCAGCAGGATCATCTTTATCTTTGATTGACATCAATTCATTTGCCCCAAAGTTTGGATACCTGAAGACTCTGAGGGAAATAGCTTAACCACAGTCCCTTGACAGCATTCTGAATGAGCTTAAAACAAGTCCATACTGTTGGACACCTGATACTTTCAGATTGCTTTGTTCCACAGAATAACTTATCATCAACTAATCAAAATTGGTATCCCAAGTGGAGTGTGGGAGCACAGAAGTGAACTGTTTGATAAACAGGAGGACAATGTCTTGGACAGTACATGCTACGCCTGGCAAACCTAGTGTCCTATGGAGGAAACAGGTGGCAAACTTGTATCTGCTGGTCATTGTACATGAAAGGCATGTGGGAAACAAGAGCTCATAATGTGTGTGGGGGGAGGGGCTTTCAGAACCAGCAAGTCTAATTCCCTCTCACCAAAGGCATGGGTCCCAGCTCCTTATTAAAAGTTCAAGTGATGAGGGCATCTCATGGAAAAGTCCCTGCAGCTATCATGGGGACAAGAATAAAGTGGTAGCTCAAATCAAAGCCAGGCAGACTCAGTGAAGTGGAAAGACTGATATGCAGACAGAGACAGGCAGAAGAGTGTAAAACAAAGCAAATAGGTTATACAAGCCTGTATCTGCCTTCTAGGAAGAATGAGTTGTAGTGGGGTTTACCCCTGGGATTTAATGTTCCTTTAGCAGCCACCTATTCCCTTTGTGGTGATTTGAATATGTTTAGCCCATGGAAAGTGCTACTGTTAGGAGGTGTGGCCTTGTTGGAGGAAGTACATCACTGTGAGGGTGAGCTTTGAGTTTCTATGCTCAAGCTCTTCCCAGTGTGAGAGAGTGATTCTCCTTCTGGCTGCCTTTGGATCGAGATGGAGAACACTCAACTCTTTCTCCAGCACTATGTCTACCTGGATGCTGCCATGCTTCCCATCATGAAGAAATGTACTGAACCTCTGAAACTGTAAGTCAGCCCCAATTAAATGTTTGCCTTCATAAAAATTGCCTTGGTCATGAAGTCTCTGCACAGCAATGAAACCTAAAGGAAGAAAGCAGACAAAGACAACCTTGTTATCTCCAATTGTGTTACAGAATGGATTTGAGAAGTCCCACACAGGTTCATATGTTTGATCATTTGAATTAATGGTAGCATTTTAGAATGTTGTGGAATTTTTGTGAGGCAGGACCTAGCTGGTATGGGTCCCTTGGTGGTTGGGCCTTTTGGTTTATAGATCTGTGTTTATCTCATCTCTGCTTCCTGATGCCCTGAGAAGCAAACAAGGAGCACACACTCCCACTGCCACAGCTGAGAGCTGCTCTTGCTGTCATAACATTCCTGCCATGAAAGACCCTTAAACTCATACACAGTGACACAGAAATGCACATACACACACACTCACATACACATATCCACATATCCACATCCACACACACATACACACAGACACAGACACATGCACTCATGCACATACACACACATATACACACATGTGCACACACACTCACATACACATATACACATATTCACATCTACATCCACACATACACATGCATGCATGCACACACATATACATGTACACAGACACAGGCACTCATGCACACACACACATACATATACACACATGTGCACACACACTCACATACACATATACACATATATATCCATACACATGCATGCATGCACACATATACACATGTACACAGACACAGGTACTCATGCACATATACACACATATACATACACATGTGCATACACACTCACATACACACATACACATATACACATCCACATCCACCTATACATATGCATGCACACACAGTCACATGCACTCATGCACATACATACACATATATACACATGTGCACACACACATACACATCTACACACATACATATATACAATATGGTATACACACATATTCAACATGCATACCAATTCCTACACATACACATGCATTCATACACATATAAACACATGCACACACATATGCATGCATACACACACAACAATGCATGCATGCATGCGCACACACATACATACACGGGCACATGTACTCACACATATACATATAAACACATATACATACATGTACACACATTACCTTTCTTAGGGTAATTTTTCTTGGGCACTTGTTCACAGTGAAAAGTAATAATCACTCATTACTAATCAGGTTAAGAGAATAAAGTTAGAATCTTTAAAGAGAAACTGAGAAGATGAGTCTAGAATTGCTTTGTGGAGCTGATAAGACTGAGACACTTAACAATTTGTGTTTTGTTTTTGATTTGGTTATGCATGTAAATAATACCATTTCAGCCACTTTAAAGCCCCATAGTTGAGCCACATCAAGAACAGATACACTGATCATTATCTCTTGAACCTCTTTATTTCTTAAAAGTTAAACTTCATTCCCATACAATGAGCTCTCCATTCTATCCCCCTCTTGTCCACAGTGGTCACCAGTCAGGGTTTCTATTCCTGCATGAAACATGACCAAGAAGCAAGTTGGGTAGGAAAGGGTTTATTCATTCAGCTTACCCTTCCACATTGCTGTTCATCATCAAAAGAAGTCAGGACAGGAACTCACTCAGGGTAGGAACCTGGAGGCTGGAATGGGTGCAGAAGCCATGGAGGGGTGGCTTGCTTCCCCTGGCTTGCTCAGTTTGCTTTCTTATAGGAACACAGGGCTACCAGCCCAGGGAAGACACTTCCCACAATGGCTCCCCCCATCCCTGATCACTAACTGAGAAATGCCTTGCTCTGGTGTCATGGCAATGCAGTGGACAGAACACTGGAATGATAAAGAGCTGGGTCTGTGGTGGCAGAACTATGGCTGTTAACGTTCCCTCTGAGATGCCAATCACCACTCCTTCCTGCAGCAGACCCATGTGGTCTTGGAAAGTGCCAGAGTACATAGGTTGGGGAAGGTTAGCTGGGGATGTAGCCTTTCTAGGGACCAAGCTTTTGTGAGACATCACCTGTGCTGAGATGGATACTTCAGTGATGCAGACACCTCTGACTCTTGCTTCTTCTTGTCAGAGGTTCAAACTCACTGCTTCACTAAGCTAGACTTGGATGGAGCCCTGTCTTTGGTCTACAGGTGTTCTTTCTGTGTAGATATTCCTTTACCTCTTTCCAGGAGAAACTTGTCACACAGATCATATGGTCTTTATCCTTTGGAGACTGGCTTATTTCACTTATTTACATTTGCATATTTTGTGGTATGGATTAGAACCTCCTTGCCTTTCAAAGGTGATATTCCACTGTATTTTTGCCATAGCTGGTCTGTCCACTCATCTGTTAATATAAAGAGGTTTCTTCCTCTGTCTATTGTAATTAATGTTTCTATGAACAAAAAAAAATGCATGCTTTATTTCCATATTGAATACTTTTTCATATAATCCAGGAATTGGATGGCTGGATCATGTGTTAGTTCTAATAGTTTGAACAGTCACCATGTTGTGATGGTGGCTACTCCACTTTGCAGTCTGCCCAGAGGGTTACAGTCTCCTGCTTTCTATTCTTTCCCTAGTATTTACCCTGATGGTTATGTGGTAGGAACTCCATGTGGTTTTGGCTTGAATTTCCTGGTACTCAGCAGTTTTGAACATCTTTCCATGTGATTCGTGGTCATCTCTAGATTGTAGAAATGAAGACAATCTCTTTCTCATTTTGAAAGTCAAGTTCTTGAGGCATCATAGGGATTCTCTCTGTATTCCACATGGGAACCCTTTGCAGTTGTCTTTTCCGAGTGCCATTCTGTAGGAGCTGGGCTGTTCTCACCCCTTTCATCCTACCTTGTCTGCACAGTAGGCACCAGCATTCCTAAGTCACCCATGGAATGGTATGGCAAGCAGTACATGGGAGATGGAAAGGCTGAGGAACCTGATGTGACTGTGATACTCCGCCATTACAGAGCAGGACGTTGATTCTGCCACAAATCTCTGTAGGACACGGAATGAGACAAAATAGTCTATCTCACAACAGCTCTGAGCACTGACAAAAACACCAAACTAAGAATTAAGCAAGACCAGGTGAGGAGCAACCCAATCAAGCCCCATATCTTGTGTTAGGATGGGCCCCTGGTGGCCCATCCTCCTCTTATGAACTACACCACACTTATAAACCACACTAGAGTGTGGAAGCAGCATCGTGTCCACTTAGGGACTCAAGGCAGGCAGTGCTACAGGTGAGCTCATCCAGTTATTGCTGGAAGATAGCTCGGTGCAACGTAGAACAAAAGCATTGGTGTACCCAACTCAGAGCTCTGTTTCTGACTTGTGCCCCAATTCTTAAATAATAAAAAGCTGTGATGGAGCAGCTGGAAGGTCTAAGAAATGGCACACCCTTGGAAATTCAGACCAAAAATGTGCAGTCTAACCTCTTGCACTATTTCAGGTTGCACAATGCCCAGGGTGCATACATTACAGAGAGCAAATCCACTCTGTTCAATTGACTCAACACAGCAGTAACCAAAAGCCCTAAAAAGAATAAGGCCAGTGCTAAAGAAGCTGGCTCATCTGCCATGATATTCTAGAGACAGGTGGCATGAGGAGATCCAAGCAGAAGGATGGACAGTGGAAACTGGCCACGGATTACCAGGAAAGGTTGTCACTTGGAAAATCTTTCTGGAATCAACTATGTCACCCATTTGCACTCAGCTTATAACAGTTAGGAGCAGATTTGGCAAGGTTCATTTTTTTAATTAGCTCCACCTTAAGGTTAAACAAGAAAAATGTCACTAAATAGTATATATCCCTGAGATCAGAATGCTGGCTCCCACAGGGTCACTTGGACTCCAGCAGTGGGGGGTGTAAAGGAGGTTTTCTGTGTATAAAACATGAGAGCAAGGGATTTGAAGATGGCCACCAGCCACAAGGAATGTTGGCAATATGCAATGGGGATTGTATTATTTTTATTTTTGTATCTGTGTGTGTGTGTGTGTGTGTGTGTGTGTGTGTAAGAGAGTAGTTGAGTCTTTTAAATGAACTATAATAAATATTTTAATTAGCATCTGAGAAACATTAAAAATTTTTAACCAGTTTTAGAGCAAATAAATGGAAGTTTGGTCCAAGCACTTGTGACCTGGATGAGACCAACAGATTATGGGGGTGAGAGCAGAAAGAAGTCCTTGCCCCACCCCAGGATAAAGACTTCAGACTTCAGAGTCCTGGGCCCAACTCACTTGTCTATTAACTCATTCAGGCTGTAGAAAATAAAACCATCTACCTAGGCATTTGCTCCTCTTTCCGTGGACATATGTGTATATATTGGAGGAGAGGGGGCATTCACTATGTTCATTCATTCCAGACACAGGAGTGAAGCATTCCATGAAAGAAGTCAGGGATGGAACTCCCAATGAATGGAAATAGAGTAAGCATGATGCTTCGAGAAAATGGAGATCACCAACACAAAGGCACAGCCCCCGGTGTCACATGAGGCTAGGACTTATGCTTGTGGAACACACTCTTCAGGCACAGGACCTGGACAATGAGTACATTGTAGACATGGAAGCCAGAGAGAACTGATGCTTGAGTCAAGAAGGTGGGGCTACCATCCTGACACGCCTTCCCTTTATCCTTCAAACGATTTGGCCAGGTACTGAACCACTGCAGGCAGACACTAAAGCAAACTCCCCTGAGACCATGGCACCTGCTTTGAACCCATTTGTGCATGTCCCAGCTTCTCTTGACTAGAAGAGGAGAATGAGGAAAACTGTCACATGCAGGAGATAGTGCTGCCAGGGAATGTGAGCATGCCAAACTGGAGTCACAGAGTGCCAAGCAATCTGGGGCCTCTTAGACGTCACTTCATTCAGGCTCCACATTCTCTTCACTGGCTTTCACAGTAACCAAAACAGAAGTGATGGACCTTAGAAGATACTGGCTCTCATCACCCAGGATTGCCCAGAGTAAAGCTAATAGAGATCTCCATCCTAAGCCTGAGTGTGGGGCCAGTATGGCTCCTATATCCACTAAAGAGATTTCTGTCTGAGCAGATCTTTTTCTAGAGAAATAGAACACCACATTGCTAGAGAACTCTGGAATATTATTCATCTACAGAGGATCTTATTCTTGGGAAGTCCTAAACCAAGTCTTCCTTCATACTTAGAGGCAGCGTGGCAGCCAGGCACAATAGTTCTTATAATCTTTCATTCACCACTGGAAAGTATAAGCTGATGTTGGGTGAAGTCAAAGCTGTGTGGACGTCAAACACTCTTGGCTTCAATCCCAGATATACTCTCTCACCTCCTTCAAATGATGCTCATGTGACTTGAAAAGATGTTTATCACGTTTAAGGAACAGGATAGGACCTAGCTAAATAAACAGTAATTTCTATTTTACACACTTTATTTTAAAATTTAGGACTTAAAAATACATACCTGAAAAGAGATTAAAATCACTTTTTTAATTATAAAATTGTTACTCATTCATCAAACAGGGGCTAAGTAGATGTTCCCATTAATAAAGTGGCTGCTAAGCAAGCATAAGGATCCAAGTTCTGATCCCTAGAATCTATGTTAAATAGGTAGGCAGCAGGCTTGTCTCTACTATCATAATATTGAGGAGGTGGAGCCAGGTGAATCTCTGGAACTCACTGGTCAGCCTTAATCAGTGAGCTCTAGATTAAGACCTTGTCTTTAAAGGGTAGAGGGGAAAATGAAGAAATCTTCATGTTGATCACTGGACTCCAGAAGAACACACATATGCAACACACACACGCATACACACACACATACACACACACACACTCAAACACGTGCAATTACCCACTCACATATATACTCACACACATATACACACTAACACACACTCATACACACTCACACACTTACACACTCATGCAGACACTCACACACATGGTCATACACACTCACACACATATTCACACACTCACAGGTACACTCACACTCATATACACACTCACACATACGTAGTACACACTTGTTCATATACTCACACATACTCATACACACTCTCATTCACACACACTCATATACACTAACACACACACTTGCACACACTTATACACTCATGCACACTAACACACATTTACACAGTTATACAGACTCACACACATTCACACACTCAGGCAGAAACACTCATACATACACTCACACTCATTCATATACTCACACATATCCATACACACACACTCTTATCCACACTCTCATATACACACTCATATGCACATGCACACACACACACACACACACACACACACACACACACGCAGAGACAGAATGAGAAAGAGATATGGAGGGAGGGAGAAAGAAATCTTATAAAAGTGGATCAAACCAGCCCTCCTTTGATCTCCAACACTGCGAAACATTGAACAGGAGACAAAACCTATTTAATAATAACAGCAGCAACATAGACAGTCATGGTGACCCCTTTCTAGGTCTTCACATGTTTTCCACGTGATTGCACCCCATCCTGAGTTCTACCAGACTCCACCCAATAGGTGAACATTTATAAGTCTAAAATGGAGTTTTCCTTCTCATATCTAGCATTCTCTTCCCTAAGGAAGGTTCCAAGTTCTGATGGGCCTCCACAGGAATTAAAATGGTAACTAAAGTGCCTTCTCTCTTCAGGCTTGTGGGTAAATACCATTCAATTTGGGAAAGCAGGGCGATCAAGGAGAAAGGAGACTGAATGAAGGCAAAGCAGCCCCCCAGTCCCAGCATACAACCATGGATCTCACAAAGAAGGACAACCTTATAAGTTAAGGGTCCTTCCATTACACTCTCCATCAGTGTATGTGTGTGTTGGGGCTTCCTCTAGAGTTAGGTAAACCATGAAGCCAACTTGGGAAGAGCCTCTGAATGAGCATGCATCCTCCCGGAACCCACAATCGGGGGGCAGTGGTGCTGAGTCTGTCAGAACTGTCAGAACTCCCACTGCTCACCTCTTCCCATTCTGCTTTTGTGGAACTCAATTAAAATGTGCTATGATGTGGTCTCTGCAGGTTCTGGGACTCACCCCCAGATACTCATTGGAGTTGGAGAGCAGGGGTGAGGTCATGGAATATTTGAAAAGTGGAACCTAATGGAAAGGGAGTTATGCATGGAGTTAGAGTTACAAGAGACTAAGGCA
Organism: Apodemus agrarius; assembly: GCA_964023405.1. Classification (NCBI taxonomy): domain Eukaryota; kingdom Metazoa; phylum Chordata; class Mammalia; order Rodentia; family Muridae; genus Apodemus; species Apodemus agrarius. Next base: position 1,805,847 of record OZ030020.1, read on the forward strand.
TCTCTTACAAGTCCTGAGAATGGGTTGTTACAGGAGCCTGGAACTTCTCCTGAATCCTCCTTCATATTCCTCACCTGCCTCCTCCTCACCAAGTCCACCATGATTGAATCTGCCAAGAGGCCCCTACCAGAGCCAGGAAGTGTCTGGTGCCAACAAAACTATTTACTTTGAGAGTTAAGCAGCCTCAGCACACAGACTGGGACACCATGCAAATCTGGAGACTGTCCCCTAGAATTCGATGTACACACTTCTCAAATGGTGTCTCAGGCAGGATTAGTGTCTTTCATGGTGGCAAACAGATTCCACATTTCCCCCTCAGAGAGTACTGACCTGAGAGCTTCTGAGCACAGGTTATTCCAGCTCCTCAACCCAAATCTGCTCTTATTCCTCTTGCCAGGGTGTAAAGGCTGTGCTTGCCTCAGGCCAGTGAGCTGGATGCTAATATGCAGACATGAATATGGCTCATCCGAGATAAAGTCACAAAATACACCTGTGTGGAAGTCTTCAGCCACGAGCCCCAGCCCAGGCTGGTCATTACGCCAACCATGCTATCACCCCGACTGATAAAAAGAAAAGTTAACACTAATGCTTGTTTACTTGTTTAAACACCGTGTGGAAAGTGTGGGGCTCCGCCATGCTGTTTAATTGCTACCAAAATATTTGTCTGTCAAGTAAACAGCTATAGATAAAAGAAAGATGTTGTTCAGAAAATGGATTAATTAGTATTTAATTGCTATAACTCACAATTAATCCATTAATATTAGGAATGAAGACTTGTAACAAATTAGACAGGCACAAGGGAAACCAGCTAAGAACTAAGGGCAGTCAGATGGGTAGCCCATGAGAACCTCAGCCTCCTGCAGCCATGAACCAAGGAGGTGGTGAGAATCCTTCAGGCACCTCCTTGGGTTTGAACCCCAATGTCCCTTTTCAACCTGCAGTCTTTTAAAGCTTTAACTGTCTGAGGAGCTTCTAGTAGGTGGCGGATGACTCAGCTAGAGGTGATAGGAATGTTTCGTTGGCAGGAAGGCCTTCCTGCAATTGAGAGTACATCTAAAAATAATTGCTTTGCAGGAGGGAGGCTGCAGGAGTGGGCTAGTAAACTGAGTGCTTGGAAGGACTGGGGCCCAACTGTTCTGGATGGATGTTTCCAGCCAACCTGAGCACTCAGCTCAAGCCAGGCGTGGCTCACCTAACATCCCCCAACCCTCAAACAGGCTTCAGTTGAGGCCACCCGAGTGTGGACTGTTTTAATCTATTCTGACTTGCTCCAGAGTGGGTATCTACCCTCCCCACCAACATCACCAGGCCAGCTTGGGAGTGCCCTCAGGGTGAGTACATTCCCGGTGCCCACGCCTGGCAGGGCCCAAGAGACTAGGGTGGGACCCCAACCGAAAGTGTACAGGAGCCTTCCCCCCCCCAACACCAGGCCTTGCTTAGAGCTACCCTGCCCACGCACACCAGGGAGCTGCTAATTAGAAAACAAGACCCCCCAGACAATGGGGTTTCAGGGCAGCCCAGCTCTCTCCCTCCCACTCCCTTCCACCCACAGTCAGCTCCTAAAGACCTCTCTGAATGGTTTGCTGTCAGCAAAACAAGCATGAGCCCCTGGGTCCCACAGACAACAAAGCTAGGCAGCGGCATTGCAGGCAGGTGAGGTCACCCAGGTAAAATTGCACTGACAAGCTTTTAATTAAAGTTTTCCCACACATCTTTCCGCAGGTCCCTGGAGCGATTTATTCATGATGTGCCGAATGCAGCCAATTGTGAGCAGGGGGGGAAATGTTTTATTTTCAAAGCTCTTGCTGACAGCTAGAGAACACTTTGTTATACAATCTGTTTATGTTTTTCACACATAGACACACTCACACCCCATCTTGCTAAAGGGGAAATGGCTGTGGAGGGTGTTTAGCTTGTGTAGCAATAATTAAGTACATCTGCTGCTGATGTCATGAGGGGGGGCAGAATGCCCTCTATAAACAGTCCCCCACTCTTCATGCCCCTCCCTAGCTTGTCAGAATGTGGTGGCTCTAGGCAAGCATGGGTTCTACCTGGTACAGGGAACCCACGAACAGTGACTCCCATGACAAGGACAAATATCAAAACAGAAGCTATCTCATGGGCTCATGAGAAGGACTCAGCAGCGCCCAAGATGTCTTCCCGTGCTCCTGTCTCTGCCTCTTAAGGAAAATTACACATTGCTGGGACAGAGCAAGCTTCAGCTAGACCAGGTGTCCCCGGTTGCAATCTCTGCTCTAAGGAACCAGAACCTCATCACAGAAAAGACAGCAAAGGGGAGGGACAGTAGTCATCCTGGAACTCCAACCTTGAGTGTGCCTGTGTCCATTGTCAAGGTGACCTTCAAACTGGGCCTTACTTTGTACCTCTGCAGCTTCTGAGTGTGTACCAATAGTGTGACTTCTTTAGCCTCAGTTACCCTAGCAGAAGGAAGACAGGTGGTGGGAGGGGTTACGGCAAACTCCAGAAAGTGTGCAAAATATTTTCGAGATGCTTTGCTAGGGGAATGGAGACCCTTGCTGTACAGGGCTGAAAATGGAGCAAAACTGTTGCCTGTGAGAATGTAGAAAATGTACTCTAGAAATTGATTCTGCTCATGGGATTTTTGGAGCTGAATATTAAAAGTCTCAGCTGGCTTCTTGATCATTGGAAGGTGAAGATGAAGAGGCCTGACCCATGGAGTAAATGCTGTTTCCAGCAGAACTTAAAGGGTGTGTTGACAGCAGGACATGCTGATTTTTTTAAAATCAGACTTTCTCGTGTCTCCAAACTCTTGATAGAAAGACTCAAAAAGACATAGGGACATTGCTTCAGGACCCCACATGGGCTGCGTCTAGGAGACTCTAGGATCCTTTGACCTACTCTGCCCTCTGTGAGTTCAAACATAAAAAATACAAAGGAGACCCATGGGGCATTGGAAATAATTCTAGCAACCTACTGAGAAAACTGTTGAAATTGACGTTAGCCTTTTGTAGCTAAGATGGGTGATCCCAGGTAGCAGGAAGAGAAGAACATTCAGCTAGAGTGAGAATCTTTTCTAACAAAGAGGAAAGCTGTTGTGGCTCACTGGTGAGTGCCAACAGGCACAGTCAGCGGCATCAGTGAGCAACACCAAGGCTGAAGGAAATGGAACCCCAGAGTCTGACTCACTATCGTCCAGTGGTCCAGATGTACCTTCTCTTACCCACCATGACCATCTCTCATGGTCTTTTCTGAGGTGACTATACTAGTTCTCCACAGAGACTGTGGAGATCAAGTAACAAGAAATATAATGGGGAAGTATGATGTCACCAGTTAGCTGGTTCACAGCTGACAGATATGTGGCAGTGGGAGACATGGGCTCTCCTCCTGCTCACTTCCTGAGTCTTGGAGGCTTGGGATGATTTTAACTAGTACAGAGGAAGAAGCATCTATGATTCTTGGCACAGTTCACAAGGTGTACTCCTGGAACCCATGCACTAGCCACTTTCCTTGTCGCAGTGATGAAATGCCTGGCAAAGGCATCTTAGGAACAAGGGACTTATTTTGGCTCACAGTTCCAGAGTATAGTCCACCATGACATGCAAGAGAGAGTGGGCAGAGCACGGGGCAACTGTTCGCATTGACTCTGCTGTTACATGAAGAAAGGAACGAACACTGCTTGGTTCCTAACTCACTCTTTTTACTCAGTCCAGGGTGCCAGCCCAAGGGATGGTTAGCATGGGTCTTCCTACCTCAATTTAACCTAGTCTAGAAAGCTCCTCACAGACATGCCCAGAGATGTGTTTCCTTGGTGGTTAAAAACCTGTTGAAGTGATCACCAATATTAACCATCACACCCAGGATCCCTGAGACAGCATATGGGCAGCTCTCCTTCCCCAAGCAGCTGAGCTGTGAAGAACCCAGGTCACTATAAAAACCACAGCTCCCTTGTCTGATTGTCAAGAGAAGAGGAAGCCACACCTTCCTGCTCTCCACTGTCAGCCTTGTTCTACAGAGAAGTGAGAGGAAACCATACAAAGAAATACATTGTAAAATCTGGCCTGTGCTGTGTGAGGGGGGAACTGGGGGAAATGGAGGGAGGGCTGTGATTGGGATGGGATGTAAAGTAAATAATAAATAAATACGTGGAAAAAACTTGCCTATGCAGCTGGGTGCTGCAAGTTTGAAGCTCATGGAGTAGTAAATAGACTGGCACCTGTCTATGGGGATCCTGGTGGTGGGTCCACTCCCTTGCTAGGAAGCATCAGTTTTCCTCTTCAGTCTTTTCCACCACCAATGAGGTGAGGATCACTCCACATCAGCTGAGAGAAGATGCTGCTCAAAGCTAGAGTAGTGATGGAAAGATCCACCCGGATTGGTCTAAAGATGCCACCAGTTCTGCAGCTCAGTCCAAGTGGCACCTCAGAGTGACATCTCACATACACACACACACACACACACACACACACACACACACACACACACAGCCTGGCTCAGCTGGTTTGCCTCCCTGAGAAGAGAGAAGTCCCTTACGGATGTTTGGGAAACCCTTTCCCATGGACTCCATGAGTCTATCTCAGGGCTAGCACACAACTTCAGGGGGGAGTGTTGTTACTGTGGAGGAATAATAACAAGTAGTGCAGGAAGAGAGGGTTTTCCACCTTGGCCCAGCTCCGACCTACCAGAAAACCCACCAATAGAAAACCACAATGTCTTTCCCTACTCCTGCCTGGGCCGAGCAGTTCCCGTACCTTCAGGTCTGTAGGGAGGGCATGTGACAGGCAGGCATAAGATATTGTGCCTCTGAATTGTGGCATGTGTCTGAGTCTGAGGCAAATGGAAGGGAAGAGATCATAACTCTCTATAAACCTACTGCCACTTAGAGACTGAGTTAATTTGGGGGTGGGGGAAATCATAGAATCCATGAATAAGAACGTCACCAACCAGGTGTTCCACACATTCTAGCCCAAGCATCTGGCAGGAGCTCCAGAGTCTGCTAGGCCGATAGTATGGAAGGGGATTTAGGAGGAGGGTAGCAAAGGAGGAGAAACTGGAGAGTGTTTCAGGTCCCTGGTTGCAGGGAATCTCTGGTTCCATATCATAGAAGCCTCAAGTGGCATTCCTAACAAGCTGACATGAGTGTGGAGACAATAGTGAATCCATAAACTATGTCTGCCACTTAGACCTCAGACCTCTAAACACCACTTCATGCAGGTAGTGGGGGAGAGTGAAGGAAGGAGAAAGGGAGAAGAAGAAACAGAGAGAGAGAGAGAGAGAGAGAGAGAGAGAGAGAGAGAGAGAGGACATCACTGTCCTGTGGGAGAGAAGCTCTTCTAACAAGACGACAGTGGCTGGAGTGATGTAGCTGTGGCCACATATGTAGCCACCAGCTGCTGGCAAGGGCTACAAAATCCCCACCCTCAATGTGCAGAAGAAGCGCTGTCCAGATCTCCATATTGGAATTGCGCCTCCAACATAGAAGACAACATATTCCTACTGCTGTAAGCACAGTGCTTGTTCTCTTGCCACAGCAGCCACCAGGAACAAGCACCGACGTCCTCTACCAAGAATGATGGGCACAGAGGCTAAAGAGATGCTTATGTTAAGATTCCTTGCTGTTCTTCCAGAGGACCCCAATTTGGTTCGCCACACTCACGTCAAATTGCTCATAATCATTGGTAACTCCAGCTCCAGAGGATCTGAGTCCCTCTTTTGAACTCTTTAGGCACTTGTACTCATGTGTACCTACACATGACACACACACACACACACACACACACACACACACACACACAAAGATATAATGTTACATTTTTTAACCATAAGGACAAACTGTTCCACATAGCCTTAAGGTGACATGGTGACACCATTTGCAAAACCAGTCATCACTGTAACTTTAAGTCTCCAGGACTCCATAGTATCACACTGAGACATATGTGACATGGATGTGAAGGGACATCTTGGGAAGTGTTGGGGGGCACAGGAGCAAGTCAGAGAGTGGGATCCTGACCAGCATCTGAATCATCTGCCTCTCTAGGTCTGAGAAAACCCTTAGCAAGAGTCCTCAAGATGCATGCTAGCATCTGGCTGAAGTAGAATCAACAGTGCAAGAAGAAGGAAGGTTGGCAAGACCTGTACCTGCTGCCTGCTGTGAATACAGAGGTAGATGCCTGCACTGAGAATAAATACCAGCAGGTGGTTCCTGCAGAAGGACCTCATCCACAAGCCAGCATCTCTCCTCTGTCAGCAGGTGGCAATGGGTGGAGGTCTAAATAAATACTGTATCATGGAAAGCTCTGCTAAGCTGTTAACCTGCCCTCAGCTGTATGAGGATCAGTGTAACAACTGGTTATCCCTTTGTCATACCTCTCCCCTGCCCCCAATTTCCTACTTAACTTAGTCTAATCTAGAACTGTCTAGTCTCCTGCCTACATCTCCAGACAGCCCAGCTCACAGACACATGCCATCAAGTCTGCCCTCTCCCTTTCTTTTTGAACATGCTTCAGAGCTCTGGGAACTTGGTTCTGTTCTATTTTGCTTTCCAGGGATAGCTCTCACTCTGGGCTCAAAATGGCATAGAAGTTACTCAACGTCATGGTGATTCTCCTGCTTCAGCTTCTCTGAGTGCCTAGATTACAGGTGTGTGCTTCCAGGCCTGGCACCTGTGTCTTTCTTTCTGGAGCACTGGGAGCTCCAGAGAGCAGAATGGGAGGCACTCTCCTGAGAGCCAGACCTCCTCCTTGCTCATCTTTGTGTCTGGTCTTTGCTGTGTTTCTATGACTGCACTCCCTGACATGTTGCCCACATAGTGGGTCTGTCTCTCTGTCCTTTACCAATACTTGCTAGGATATACCACCAGGTAAGACAGTCCAAGGCAGCTCTGCCTGCTACAGACATCACTTACAGAAAGCCACAGAAGTATCCAGAAGGGACCAGAGCTGTGGGAAGCAAACTGCCTGGCCTTGCCTCCTTGCCTGGAAGAATCCTGAGGATGAGTAAGCCTATAGATGTTGGAGGACCATGTCCATCACCCTCCAGAGAAGATGGACATGGTACAAGGACCAGTCTGCTTCTTAAGACCTTCTCTAAGTTAACATATTTCTTTCTGGGAGGATGAGACACAGGATAGAGGCCCAGATGATCACACAGCCCTTAACTCTGCCACCTATGGGTGCAATTGTCCATAAAACAGACCCTACAGATGCTTCACTTCCTCCACCCTCGGGTCAAAGGAACTGCTCAAGAAGACTCCAACATGGATATTCTCAATACTGAGTCCCCCCCCCCCCACCCTGCTCCGGCTCTATACCCCTGGGTTCACCATTGCCACAATTGCCTGACTTCTGGTTCCCATGTGAATCTGAGAATCCTGAAGGACCCTTCCCCAGGAGAATCAGGCCTCAGCCTGAGTGCCTACCTGGTATGACTACAGATGTTCCACTTTAACTAACCCAAGACATCAGATTTGGACCTGGTGAGAATCTCTGTTCCACACTGGTGAGCAGTAAGGAATGTGCTCTCTCACAAGGACAGTTTCCTTTTAAGTTTGTTCCTTGCAGGGTGAGGAGAGCTCTTTTCTCTTGCTTTGTGTCACCATGAATACTAGATGTCAAAAGTGTCCATTTTGGGGCTGATGCATTGCTTATCATTAAGGTACTATAAAGGTTCCTTCAGGTCCCAGATACTGCAAGTATACTCCACCCTAGGTGACACACCTCTGGCATACTCTGCTGTTCTCTTGTGAATTGTCTCAGAGAAGCTAATACATTTACCAGGAACACCCAGCACTCTGCTGTCCTGCCTTTGAAGACTGGGAAATTTAGATCATGTGGCTGGTGCTTTTATTTCATGCTTCAGAAGAGGAGACTGACCTGGAAAAATAGGAATTTTTTGAAAATTTATTGGCAGAACTTGTTGCTTCTCTCAGTGAGGTTTCTACAGATCATCTTCCCTTTGCAATCTGGTTTGCATCTTCTTGGTTATCAAAGCCCCACACATCTGCCAGCTACACGAGCATGAAGGAACACACATGGCTGTGCTCTCCTCCCCCATGACGGTCTGGCATGATATGCATAAGCTCTCTCTCCTTCCATCTTATTTGTCAGAACTGCAGAATCTTGGATGAGAAGTTGCTGAACTAACAAGAAAGGCTCAAGATGGAGGTGATGGAGTTCCCCGTTCCTACCAGTGCTAAACTGTCCTTGGGCTGACCCCTCTGGCGAACTGTATGGGGCTGGGGTAAGAGCATCCTCCTCTAGGTTTCTTACCTTCTTCATATATCCTCAGGCCCCACCATTTCTGTTTGACTTCCTACAAGTGTCTTGTCATCTGTTCCTTTTCTCTGTCTTGTTATAGGGCTAGGCACCCATGGCCCATCTTCCAGCAACTTGGAAGGCCTGTTCTAGCTGCCCTGACTTGGGATGTCATTCTCACACTGCTTGGTATTTAAGGACAAGACTTACTCATAAACAACACACAAACCCAAACACAGCTGCTTTTGCAATCCAGTATCCATGCACAGCACAAAATGAGAAAAGTGGATCTCCTCACACCATAAGCAAAGGAATAACATCACAGACTTGTCTCACAAGACATGACTCTCCTTATGTCCAGGGAATGTGGCATAAGTCCATCCCTGGCAGGACCAAACTTGTCCAGCTGATACTGACCTTTTCATGCTACAGTTGCCCTGGGCCAGAATGCCTCTGCCTGTGATACGATGGTGAATTACAGGTATCAACTTGATCAAATGAAGGAACCAAATGGGACCAGGGTATCGTGTGTGTGTGTGTGTGTGTGTGTGTGTGTGTGTGTGAGTCCAAAAGATGGTGACATTCACCAGTAGGTGAATCTGCAAGGACCAATTAGTTTGTGATGGTAATCTTATCAACTTGACAGGATTTAAAATCACCATGGAAACATACCTCGGGGTATGATTATGAGGGTGTTTCTAGAAAATTTAATGAAAGAGAGAAGACATACTTTGAATGTAGGTGGTGCCATTCCATGGGCTGGGGTCTCAGACTGAATGAACACTAGTGTCTTAGTCAGGGTTTCTATTCCTGCACCAACATCACGACCAAGAAACAAGTTGGGGAGGAAAGGGTTTATTCAGCTTACACCTCCACATTGCTGTTCATCACCAAATTAAGTCAGGACTGGAACTCAAGCAGGTCAGGAAGCAGGAGCTGATGCAGACGCCATGGAGGGATGATCCTTACTGGCTTGCTTCCCTGGCTTGCTCAGCCTACTCTCTTATAGAACCCAAGACTACCAGCCCAGAGATGCTACCACCTACAAGGGGCCCTCCCCTCCTTGATCACTAATTAAGAAAATGCCCCACAGCTATATTTCATGGAGGCACCTCCCTAACTAAAACTCCTTTCTCTGTGATAACTCCAGCCTGTATCAAGTTAACACACAAAACCAGCCAGTACAACTAGGGAGAAAGCAAGCTGAGGACCAGCATTCTTCTCTCAGCCTACTGGCTGATGATACAATGTGATGTCTGCCCCACACTCTTAGCTATCAGCCTTTCCTGCCATGATGGGCTGTACCCTCTAACTATGGACCAAGGGGAGCTCTTCTTTCATTAAATTGCTTCCCTCAGAGGTTTTGTTACAGGGACAAGTTAAATACCCAGCCTTCTGGGGGCCTGGAAAGAGAGATATAGCAAGTGAGGGTATCTCTTGTCAAGGCTGGGACACTCATCTTCTCCCAAAAGCATCTTAGGTTCACACCTGTGACCCCATCCCTGGACTTCAGCCTCCCAATGAGGTCAGCCCCATTCCTAAGCTTCAGACATGGCCTGAGTGTAACCATGGGCATTATAGGGGCTTCTGCCTCCACAGGCCTTCCAGGACTCTACAGCAGATATTCTAATAACCCTCTCACATGAAGTTATGTGTGCCCCTGTCAGTCCTGCTATTCTGGACAACCCTGGCTAATATGGATGACTTGGTACATGTCTGTTCCTGAGGAGATACAAGATGTATTACAAGTGAAACTAAGGCCCCAGAATTATCACAGAAGAGCATACAGATTCTATTATTATTATTATTATTATTATTATTATTATTATTATCGATTCTAACTTTAAACAAGAGGATGATGAAGCACAGAAAGACCAAGGACAATCCTTAGCCTTTGTTAGAACAAATCTGCTTTCCCCACATGACACAAGAAAACATGTAGTTAATAACAATAGTTAGCACACTAAACATACCCCTTATCTCAGGAAATTCTGAGAATCTCAAGTTCTCATGAAAGAAAAAAATTAAAGTCCCAAGAAAATTTTAAAACAATATCCATATAAAAATTTGTCTTGAGAGGATCAGCCTTCGACCATGGGTTTTGAACGAGAATCAGAGTTTGTACTAAACATAAAAATCCACAGGTAGATGTTACTGATGTGTCCCCAGGAAAGATTTGTCAGAGGAGCCCTAGAGGAGAACAGGCAAGATCATCTTCACATGCCAAGAGACTGTATGACATTCGGCACTGAGATCACACTCAAACATGACCTAGTGATGTCTTATCAGGGGAGCTGATGAAAATTCTTCTGAAGATGTATGCATTTAGACCTCAAGGGTGGCTTATCTGAAATACAGAACTTTGCGGGTAAATTAAGATTCTCAAGAGGAGCTTGTGCTGTGGTCTTGTAGTGGTTTAAGTGAGAGATGTCTCCCATAGTCTCGGGCATTTGAACCTTCAGTTCCCAGTTGGTGGTTCTGTTTGGGAGCGGTTTGAGTGGTACAGCCTTGCTGCGGGAGGTTTGTCACTGCAGGCAGGCACTGAGAGTAGAAATTTCACATGCTTCTAATTGTCTTTCTGCTTAGTGCAGGTGGTTCAAGGTGTAAGCTCAACGCATCTTGCTTCTGCTGTCAGGTCTGATACCTGTGGCCATGCATCCCTGCTGCAGTAGACTCCGACCTTCTGAAACTGTAAGCAAAAATAAAATTTCTTCTGAAAATTGCCTTGGTCATGGTGCCTTATGAGAACAACATAAAAGCAATTATGGACTCTAAATCTAAGTCAGCAAAGGGATCAGGGAAGTAGGTGAGGTATGAATCCAAGATAAGAGTGAGATATCCTCATGCCAAGATTTTCAAAGAGAACCCTCATCCTCCAGAATGAAGCAATGGGCCAAACTGACTTTGGACCTCAGCCCTATCAGGCAGGGATATTGTCTGAATCTGACTCCAGGAAGCACAGACTTACCCCAGAAAGGGCAACTATGGAAGAAACAGAATGAGCCTGGATCCCAGACTTCTTATGCCTGCTGGCTCCTCAGAAAGCTTTGCATCTTCTCTGCATGACACAGATTCTAGCAAACCTTCCTCACCTTCTACCCATGCCCTGTACACATTGTGTCTACAGTGCTTGTGGTGGTCTGAATATATGCTTGGCCCAAAGAGCGGCACTATTAGGAGATGTGGCCTTGTTGGAGTAGATGTGGCCTTGTTGGAGGAAGTGTGTCACTGTGGGGAGACTCCCAGTGTGGAGTCTCCTTTTGTTGACATCGGATCAAGATGTAGAACTCTCAGCTACTCCAGCACCATGCCTACCTGGATGCTGCCATGGTCCCACCTTGATGGTACTGGACTGAACCTCTGAACCTGTATGCCAGTCCTGATTAAATGTTCTTCATAAGAGTTGCCATGGTCATGGTGACTCTTCACAGTAATGAAACCCTGACTAAGACAGTGCTGTATGCTCACTAGTTCAGTCTGTGTTCTCATGAACCACCAACAAAAACAGACCCAATCCTGCTCTATATGGGCCCACAGAAAGCTGCCAGAGGCCCCTTTATTACCTAAAAACTCAGAACGCTGTTCTGTCCTGTGGGTTTTCATTCATATATTTATTCTTTCTCTCTTTGGTGGGATGCACTGAGCCTTGTCTGCCCTCCTGGACACTCAGAACAGAGTGTCAGTCTGGGGAGGCACTTTCCACTTCTCAGAGCCAGGGTATGGCACTTTCAAGGTGAACATAAGTCTCATGTCTTCCCTGTCAAAATTTGTAGATCTCAGAAACATGCCTTACTGAGGAGGAAAAGCTGTTTGTGCACATGATGGTCTGGTGAACTTCAGAAATTCAGATTCGGCTCCTGAACCCAGGATTTGTGAAAATAATCCAGACTGGAGATCCTCTCCGATGTGTATTCACAGCCACTCTGATCTTTCGAACATGCACCCCTGCTGGAGGCTCCAGTAGCCACAAGGCCCAGAAAATCTTTATTCCTGTTTCTATGGACATCGTGGGTGAGATAGTGAAAAGGACCTTGTCCCCAGGAGTGGGTCTGAACAGCTCTGCGCACACCAGTAGGTAGAGAGTTTGAACTGGACCATAAGATGCCAGGTCCTGTGGTCATCAGGGAGGAGAGATGACAACTGTCTACCTATACATCCCAATGAGCCCCAGCATCATCCTATCCAAAAGGCAGAAGATGCCCATTTCTGAGGCAAGTGGAAATGTTTCCAGAGTGCCACAGAATTACACCAGATGGATCTGCAAGGGAGTCCAGAATGCCTCCTGGGAAACCTTTTTATTCCCCTTACATGACTCTGAGTTATGGCACTCTCTCCAGGGACCAAGCCATGAACTGCATGTTATTGAAGTCATGACTCTGCCCAGGTAGTGGCACTGAAAGTTGATAGAGCTGTCAGGAACTGGAGCCATAGGGGGAGCTCTTAGTCCTCTATGGACTCTGAAAGAGACTGTGGGTCTCTCGTCTCTCCCCTATTCTTCCCATTGTTTCCGGGCAGGGGTGGGGGTAACTCTTTGGATCCTCTCTATATTCTGGACACAAGGTGTTACTCCATAGGCCTAAAGAAGCAGGGCGCATAGATAGATCTGTGCCAAACCCTCCCAAACTTCCAGCCAGAAGAAAACATTTTGCAAGCTAGTGATCTTCGGTGTTTTTATTAGAAAATTGCATAGTGCTGACTTCTCAGACTCCTGAAGATGTTCACCCCCTCTCCTCTCTCACCAGGCTGTTACTATGGAGGTCTAGGTCTTCAGGTATGCCTCTTCTCTGGCCAGATTTGGGCCCTCAAACAGCATATTCTTGCTGTAAGAGAGGTTCAGTCACTGAGCAACCAGACTCTGCCGCCTCCTGTCTGCATGCCACTCAGGGAACTGGGATGTTCATCAGGACCAATTAGGATCTCCATACTGAGGTCAACTGAGGGGCACATGGCTGCCAGGGCTCTCCCAAGATAGTGCTCAGTCTGCTGCCCCTATGTCAGGGTTTTAAGTATAGCGGACATATACAGAAACTTGGGAGTCTAGCTCTCTGTCCTTGTGAAAGCCATCTACAACCCCTGGCATCATCTGGCATCTGGACAGAGCCTGGCTTTAGAATCAGCGGAATTCTGCAGCAAGGCATCCCAGACTGGGGAGCTGAGGCCCAGCTGTGGGGTCCTTGTAGATGAGGTACACAGGCACCCCTTTGGGGACCATACTTGGCACTCAGCCGTGAGGGCCGTTCCACCCCATTGCCTACTGAAGCAGTGAAAATAATAATAATTTCTGGGACTTTCAGATTCAGCCTTCCAAAGTACTTTTCCAGGGACACACTCTGAAAGAACGCCATAGAAAATATGGTCTTGGTGACACAAAGCTTCAGACAGCCTCCTGATTTAGGGGGCGAGACTGCTAAGGGGTTTCTGGGAGTATTTTTGTTGTTATTGCTGAAATATCAGAAGTATAATATCTGTCTTTGAGCTGGAGCTCGGTCACTGGCACATAGAATTCCACATGAGCTTGGCTTTGTTTGTGTCTGTCTTGAGAACTGAGGGAGTTTAAAGTGAAGGTCTGTGCCATGTGCCCCACTATGAGGGGTCTGTTCTGTAGGTGGCATCAAAACTATGTCTTATGTGATTTCTACAAAGCACGAGAGACAACATTCTAGAAGGGTATCTGTGACCGAGTACTGAGGTGGTTGTTCCTGAATGAGTATACAGGCTTTCCATTAGAGCATACAGTCAGCCAAACCTGTCACTGGGAATGGAGCCTTTGTCAAGTACCTACTATGTGCTTGATACATACTAGGTTCTGAGAAAGGGAGTGGGACAGAGCCTCTGTCCTCACCTGCTCATAGATTTTGCAGCAGGTATAGAGCTCTGTACTGAGGTGCATGCCATCTTCAAGTAATTTTCCCACTCCAGCAGGGGATTCATGTGCACAGACCTGTCTAGTCTGGCATGGTCTAGACCTTATGGAAATCTTGCCCTAAAGAACAGAAGCTCTGCTCTCCCACTGAAATCCTGAATGCCCAAGTTTGCTTCAGATATTGCTCATGAAACTGAAGAATATAAGCTACGAGATCAACATCTTCCCTGAATACAGTCATAGGTCAACAATCTCACATTATAGTAATGTCCCCATAAACAGGGAGGTCTCAGACTAATCCAAACTCTCCTATTCAACCAGGACCCCTGATAGCTCAAACAGAATCTATGCCCTTACCACCTTCCACCAGTGTTCCTGGAAGTTCAGGGGTGAAGAAATAAAGTGTAATGTGGTTTTATTTCCAGGAAATCGAGAAGGATGTGTTCAAGTGACCAGCATCCCTGCGTGGGAGAGAGGCAGCATTCTCACAGGTCCAGATGGGCAGATGGCGCTGGGACCTGGTGTGCTCTGCAGGGTGGGGGACATGCTCTTTCCCCCCAGATGGTCCTCCAGAGGGTTCCTGAAGCCAGGGTAACTAATGGCTGGTGGATGAATCTCCGAGGCGTCTGTTTAGAGTGCACTGACGCTTCATTGAAGACCTGCCAGGGCCTGATGACAGTTATACTATATCTTACGGGGAAGGAGACAGGACGATGTGCTAGATTAATACTTTGCCTTTTTAATCTATTAATCTACCACCTTTGGGACATGATTTTAAATCCACTCCGGAGCAAAGTGACTGAAAATCATTTTAGTCTGACAGCTTTAAAAGATCACAAGCGAAAGACGTTAAGAAGGTCTCAACCCATTGATACCCAACAAGGGCAGCTATTTGGGATTTGCCTCTCCCTGGTGAAAGCTCTCACTACTCCCAGTGAGAGGACTTGAGGCAGGCATCACACGCCAAAAGGAAAACGCCCTAACATATGGAGTTGGAGGGAGTGAGGTCTGTGTTGCAGGGGTGCCTGGCTACATTTATCACTGATGGAACCGGAGGCCCTCAGAGTCGCTAGAGAGAATCACTTTGGTGTCACAGACAGCAGCAAGGAGGGGGGCAGGGATGCTGGTGACAGAATACTCAAAGTGTGCAGCTGACAAGGCCTGGAGTTCATTTGTCCAAAAGCTTAAAGTTGGGTGTCACAGAAGCAAACATTTGTATTTTCAAAGCACGTCATTAGGTCCTGATATTCCTGGCGCATCTGTCACTGAGCTATGACCAGTGCTAGAGCTATTGACAAGGCTTGGCATTCATCTCGTCTGTGATAGCCCAGGTTCAGAAATTGGATATGTAGCTTAAGGGTCCTTACAGACCAGAAAATGGTGGGCTGGTAACTTAGAGGCCACTCAACTGTGCCAGTGTGTCCTCTTAGCCCAGATCTCCATAGATAGAAGTATAAACAGACCCTTAGGGAGGGAGAGTATCCCAGCATGTTTGGAAAAAGGATCCAGAGATTAAGATCCTCTAATTATTAGGTTAAAATGTATACATGGTAGCCTGGGGTCCCAGTGTGAAAACTGAAGCCAATCTGCTCCTGAAACCAGAGTCTCAGGAGAGACACCAAAGACTGTCCTGATGCCCTAAGGGTTTCTAAGAGGGTCTGGCAATTCATTAGTGTGCTTGATCCTAACGATCTGCCCCTCCTGGCCTTTGGTATCACTTCCCTCCCAAACCTACTTTCTCCAAATCCTTTACAGAAGCCACCCTGGAGCTATAGATAAGAGAGTTTAAGGCAAAAATATAGAAATACAAAGTTGTTATCAAACCATGTTGTCAGAAACAAATAAAAACATGGTTAGAACTGACTTGTGGATGAAGGAGTGTGTAGGAGGTTGAGAGGGTAGTAATCAAGGTAAGAACCAGAGTCCAGAAAAAAATAAGTGGTATGATGAAAATAGGTAAGAAGGAATTATGACCAGGAAAGGCTAAGCCAGTGAATACGCTGGGTTAACTGGCCAGGAATCCCAGTCCTTCTGTAGGGACATCAGGCAGTGCTGAGCTTGGATCTTTTGTTTTGCAGAGTGGGTCCAGTGCCTTGCTCCTTCTCTTCCTGCAAGTCTCCATGAAAAGAAGTCAATGGTTGCTGATCATGTCTCCCACCCTGGATGTTTCCCCTAACTAATTTGCTGTTTTAGTTAGAAAAGAACTATTCAGCCTCTGCATCGTTACCCCTACCATGAGGTCCTCTGGTTGTAGAACTGGAAAAGAGAAGCCACAGGAATACAGCTGGATGAAAAACACCTAGAGTCCTTCTGATGTGGGCTTGGAAACTTCCTGTATGCCTATGATCTCTATGCATGACCCCTGACATTCCCTCAGAGGGGTCCATTGGCAGGGAGATATGAAGACTCCAAACTTTGACAAATCCATTCACCTTTGGCTACATGTCAGGTGATTGGCCTTCCTCCTGCCCCTGGCATTTCTCTCCTGTAGGCAGCCACTCCAGGGTGGCCCTGTGTTTTTACCTATTGTACTATTGAGGACTTCTCAGGCCATGTAGGTGAGGGTCTACATCTCTCCACGCGTTTCTTCTCACCTGAAGAACTTTCTTCTACTTCTGTTTAGAAAACCAACTCTCTGGTGACCTACACTTCAAGAAGATGCCCCTCTGTGAGGCAGCTGTCTATGTGAACCAAGAGTTCTAGAAGACTTCTCAGGATGAGGCTCCATGGGCCCAGCCTGACCTAAAGGGTTGGCTCTGTGACTTTTAGGTGAGTGGTTTTTTTAGAGGATGCTGAAGGGGCTCCCCATGCACCTAATGCAACTTGTCACTCTGAATGATGCTTGTGGAGATCCAGGACCAAGGCTCAAGCTTCTCCTAGGAGGCCCTAGCACTGTCCCCTCACCCCATCTTCTCATTAACACCAGGTCTCTGGTTACTCATGGACACTTACCTCTGTGTCCCCCATCATGTGGTATGACCCATGTGAAGATGCATCCACAGCCATACTTCTCTGCTTTCTAAGTCCAAGTGTTTTTCTCAAGTCCAGCCCATGAAGACCTTGGAGGAGTTGTCAAAGTGAATCTCCAAAGTCCTAATTCTTGGTAACAGAAACATACTATTCAGGACTGAGAGCCTTGGCCCTGGATTCCCCCGAGAATCCACATTCTTCAGTCTGACCCCACTCAAGGCGACTCATCATACCCCTCATTCTGAAATATCAGAAGTTTTGGTGGTTTTTCCCTGTGCTCTCTACACTACAGACCTTCACTCCTATAGTCTCTAGGCTCTACTGTCAGCTACCACAGCCCTGGAGATGGCCAGAGTCTCTACAGGATCTAAATGGCTGTCTTCCACAGACCTGCCTACAGCGTATTCTGGTCATACACTTTCTCCTCTGGAACTTAGTTTTGAACTGTTCCCACCATGCTCCTACAGTTTCAAGAATGGTAGAATGATTCTGTAATTGACAAATAAAGCTACCAGCAATGTGAAAAGCATCATTCATAAAACCATAAAGCTAAGTACACAATAAAATAGCCAAAAACACCTCTCAGAAGTAACTGTATTGCACAATTATGACTGTGGATGGAGGGTGATGGAGACATGGGCTTATACACATCTATGCTGTGCTCCAGGAAACCACAGGCTAGTGTCTATGTCATTACAATTCTGTCCTTTCATGTGTGTCTCTCTAATTCCTCTTTTCTTCTCTTTCACACGGATGCTTGTCCTGATCTCAGGACCCAGACAGGTGCTGCTGAACAGCCACGCCATCTCAAGGTTCCCCACTCATTTGTTTCTGCCAAAACCCCTTTCCAGGTGAGGTACCCAATATAGCCTGGTGGTTGGATTGTGAGTGTTTCATGGGGGCTGCCATCAAGGCCTCCAGAATCTAACATTCTGAGTATCTTGCTATGGCCATAAATTCTTTGGTTATATGTGGTACCATGGTTACACCACCATCACTGTGAAGCCAGTTCCTTGAAGTAAGCCTCAGAGCCAACAAGTCAGAAGCCCTTACACTCCTCTTTTTTGAAATAAGTATATTTATCAATTCCTTGAGAGTTCTATGTGATATATTTGGTCATATTCAACCCCAATTCTTCCCACATATATAACCTCTGTAACCCCTTTAGAGTCCCCTCTTTTTTTTAATAACCCACTGACTTCAGAAGTAAATGTGCTACTGTTATTTTCCTAACTGTACATAGTATCAGACTATACACTTCTATATCCATAGATTAGTACAATTCTCAGGGCTCATCAGAGAAGTGTCTTTCTACCATGGATACAAGTTAATACAAAAGATTTCTACACTCTTGACACACATCCCAAACTATCCCAGTTGTGTGTGTGCATTTATGCATGTAAAGGCAATTTGTGATTTTCTGTAAAATTCTATTTTGTTCTTTACCCACTGTTTTCCTAATATTTTAGTTGGTCTTTTTTTTTAATGACTGATAAAATACATCCACATAAATTGAAACTTTTTTCATGATTAACAAAAATATCTACATAAATTAAAATTTTGGGCCATTAAATTGATAAATTGTTAATATTTGTCAGTTGGCTATTGGCTTTGTTTAAGACAACTTCTGGTGGAAGGCACACAAATATTTGCATATTGTTATGCTTGTAACCTGTTTGTTTTTGTTTTGTTTGTTTTGCACCTTTATTTGAGCTTCTCTTGGAAGATTTTCCCAAGTTAGCATAAGGAGGAATTTGTTTGTGGGTTTCTTTGATGGAGTTGGGGATTCATTAAGTAATTAGTCAACTAATTAATTTTAGATGCAGAATTCAGACCCATCTCAAGTTTGTTCTGTTATTTTAAGTGAGATGAGTCAATTTTTGTTCCTTCAAAAACCATAACTGATTACTCATAATGCTATGCGCCTCTGCCAGGATGGCCTGAAATGGATCCTGTAATGGTGGGTCTTCACTATTAATGTGACTGGATTTAGAATACCCACCACAGAAGACACAACTCTGAATTTGTCTGTGAGGGCAACTTCCAGAGAGGTGTAAATGATGAGAGACCATTTATAGCAGAGTGTATTAGGATATACAGTTTCAGATGGTTAGAATCCATGACCATTATGGTAAGGCAAAAGACAGCAGGCAAGCAGGCATGGTGTTGGAGCAGTTGATGAAAGATTACCTGAGGCAGAGAAAGATAACTAAAAATGCCATGGGCTTCCAAAAGAAAATAAGGGGACTATAGTGAAGGAATATTGGACCAAGGCAAGACTGAAACCCAGCATGACAAACTTCAAACTCTGTAGATCCATGTCTGATATGAATGGGCTTAGAGAGCTCCATCCTTCCAGCTTTGTAGACTGCAACACTCTTCTCGCTCTGGTTTCACTTCTTGTATGTGGTATCCCTTGCCATACATCCATAGCTCTGGCTTTTGCAAAAACTTGGGAGTTTCAATCACAATCCAGGCTTCACTTTTTGCAGCTTCAAACAACAGCCTTTCTGGGACTCCATGTAGAGACTCGCCTGCCACATGTCTGGCCTCAGCAGCTTGCCAGTACCTGAGATTCCATGGCCCCTTTACTCCTGTGTCCTTGAATCTAAAGCCAGAACCATTTGGTTGATATCACCAAGTTCTGCTGGAAATACTTGGCATGAAAGCTGGTTCTGTCCTTGGACTAGATCTGCATAAGTTTTTATTCTTTAGGAACTAACTGGTAATCTCTTGGTCCCTGTCTTTTCCCAGGTTGAAGGACTAGTTAGGGGTCTTGCCCTGAGGGAACCACACCCTACATTCCATCTCTCCCTTATCTCAGCAAAACCCACAACTCCGACCTTGCATTTCTTGATGTTTCCTACTCAGACAACTTTTTATGCTTCTTTTGGTTCCCTTCACTCTCTTTCATTGTAGATCCTATTTTAGAACTTGCAGCATCTGTTCTTTAAGTGCTTGGATTATAGGCATGTGCCTGACATTGATCAGGGATTCTCTTCCATGATTAATTTTCAGTGAAACACACTTAGGGTATGTTACCTCTTCATGCCTAGGGCAGTCCAGGGTAGACTGTGATTCCCTCCACCTCCACTACTCCCACAACCATAACTCCTCTCTACCTCCTCTTCCTGGGTCTCCCCTCTCACTTCCTCTCTTTTTTGGTATCTGCACTGAACTTGTGTGAGATTTATGCTAACTTAGTGAGACATAGACTAGTTACCATAGACATCTTCCTGTCCAAGATCAACAAATGCTTTTAGTGTGCAGCATGCCACCAAGTAACCCTTGGAAAGTCCGCTAAAGTTTCTCACATAGATTTTCTTTTTGGACAGTACATCAAGTTTCTTGGGAATTCTGTTTTCAGTTGATACTTTCTAAGATTTGTTATGACCACACGAGAAGGCAGTGACATTGTATGTGAGCTTTGTAGCCCACTACAAGTCCCTTAAAGCACATTTTCTTTGTTTACACAGCTTCTTTAGACCTCAGGGTCCCATGGGTAAGTGGAATAAATGTCGCTTCTTTTTCCTTCCACTACAAACATACAGGGATGGTATATGAAAAGTCTTGTGTTTATATGTATGGCCACCCATCAAAGCAAGCAAAGAGAAACTTTTGAGCCCAGAATTTGGGCAGACTCTGTAGCAGGTAGAGCTGATGAATGACTATAATAGACCACTGAACCACAAAGTGCAGCACATGGCTTGGTTGTGCAAAATTTACCTTGTGTTCAGGAATGGAAAGCTGCCCACCTCATTTTGGGATAGCCTCTGGGCCACTATGAGGAAATGAACACTCACCTGGCCTGTAATTGCCCTAGAATGAGGAACTGCATCATTGTCAACTGAGTCCCCACCCCAGCCCCAAAGGATGGCTATGGGATTACCTGGAGCTAGGGTTGATCATCTCAAGCCCTATTCTGCAGCAGAGGAATACATGAAGACACATCCCCACACATACAAAGATGCTGCCATATACAGCCCTCTTTCTGTCCTCAGGAGACCTACTAGGCTTTCTCAGACATCTGTGCTGAATAGTTCTCCAGGGCTGATGACTCTCCCTCTCTTTCTCTCTGGCTCACTTTTACCATACAGACCAGGAACTAAGAATTTCCTGGAGCCCCTTTGCATACTGGTACCCTTACAGCAGCTGAGTTCTTACCTCATCTCCCTGAGGGCAGACATAACAGGCGCTGTGAGTATCATCTTGCCTTCGGTGCTAGTTCTGGTTCCCAGGGTCCTGTTGTGCTAGAGGAGGAGGCTCAGACTCTTCTAGAATGCCTGCAAGCATATCCAGGGAAGATGGTTCACTCAGAGACTACCTGGGTTCTATGTCAGAGGTCACCAGCTGCCGGTAAGCACCTGGGACAAAGCTGGCTGTGTTGAAGTGGCCTGGCCTCAGGCTGGGATGCTGCTGTGGGACACTGCACAGGACAGCAGATGTAAGGCAAAGGTCAAGAGGCTCCCAAGCACCCACTGAGGAGGAAAATGAGCTCTAACAGCACACACCTGGTCCAAAGAAACACACCTGGCCTGGGCCCAGAAAAATGTGAGGCAGCCCCCTCTCCAGCTGTTTTGGGACCACTCTTTGCTTGTGTCTCCACTGAATGTCTCTTCAAGTCCAGAAGCCTGGCCCTTTTATACAGGATACTAACAGGGACCAACACAGAAACTCAGTGAACTGAGGACACAACTGACTGGTGAAATTCCTAGAGGAGAAAACCTGTCTAAGCCTCAACCCCCTCATCAGCAGGCCTGTACCTCTGTGAGATCTGAACCACCACTCCTGTACAACACACAAGAACTAAAGAGGTAAGGAGGCAGACTCACTACTTGGCATCCTGAAGTTATAGAGGACCATTGCAGATTCAAAGCACTTCTTTTGTATCATCTGAGGATGAGAAGGAAAGTCTTTTTAAAAGTAGAAAACCTTTGAAGCTAGTTTTAAGAGGGAAAATAAACTCATCTTTAGAATTTAGCATGTCTTTCTCCTGAAAGAGAAGTGCATTCATGTATACCTTAAGCAAACCCAAGTTCTCCTGGCTTTCTGTGCTGAATTCACCCTTTCAGAGCACCCGAGTCACTCCCACCCAGCACCCTGTTGAGCTAACAGTGGCAAGGAGGTAACTTCCTTCAGCATCTCATGAATGAGTCCACCTTGTTACTCAACCAGAGGCTAGCATTTCTGTCCCAGGCTGAGGCAGAGGTGGCCTTCCTGCCGTTGCCCAAACTTTTGTCATGGGCTCAGCTTGACAGGGTGCCATCTTACCTCACTGCTTCTCAGCTCTGGCTCAGGGACTGAGCCAGTTAGAGTCATGGACATTGACTATGTGAGCAAATGCTTCCTTGGCTTTAGTGTTGCCCTCCCCTGGGCATCTCTCCTTTTCCCCCTGTCTCTCCTTGACTACCCTTGCTTCAGATTGCTATAACCCAGTTCTCTCACTTACCAGTCAATGACACAGGAATGGCTCACAAGGCCTGAAGCTCAGATCTTGGAAATACTGGTACCAGATCCAAATGGATGACTTGACCTGAGAGATCGAAGTGCACCTTGATAGCCCTGATTCTTAAACCACCTGCCTTCTCCCCATTTGACCTTTTTTTGCTTGGGCCCCTCATTCTAGGTGATAGTCCCTTCCTTTAGTCTTCCTTCCTGGCTTCTTCCTCTGCTTGAGAGAAATGTCACCCACCACCCATTGCAACTCAGCTCCAAAACAGCAAGTCTCTTGACCAGCAAACCAAACCCATGGATCCCAGGTGAAGATGTTCTGGTCATTGAATTTGGCACCAGAGACCCCACAGTGCTTATCTTCCTGCTTCCTTGAAATCTTCAAAGTAGGAGTCTAAAATTTCACCCTCGATCTTCTTATCTGTCACCTCCTCCTCTATGACCCCAGTCACTCTGTTGTTGTTGAGTGTCTCCCCCAACCCCAAGACAGCCCACATATCCTGGTCTGTAGCCGCAGGATCCCCAAGCCTCAACAATGTCATTGGCATATTATGGGAGAGAAAAACATCCATGTAGGAGATATTAAACACTTGGAGAAAGCCTGGTACAAGATAATACTGTCATATTTAGAATGAATGTGTCTAGAATGTTCAGGCAGCCATCCCTCACCACTCTGTAGTGAATGAAGAAGAACCATCAAAGCTCAGGGATGGCTCAACAGGCAAAGCAAGTACTAAGCATGAGGACCTGAGTTTGGATCCACATCACCCATGCAAATTCTGGAGAAGCATGCATGGCATCCCACCTAAAATCCTACTGCTCAAGAACAGAGGCAAAGGATCCCCTTGTGCAAACTGGCTATCCAGGTTAGACCAATCATTGATTTCTGAGATCTACTGAAAGACCCTGTCTTAACCAGTAAAGTGAAGCACTAGGGGAAGTAGAGGCAGGAGTATCCCTATGAGTCAGAGGCCAGTCTGGTGTACACAAATGGTTCTAGATCAGTCAGGGCAACATAGTGAGAACATTTTCAATAAACGAAATGGAGAGCAATTTACAAGTATGTTCCCTGTCAATCTCTGACCTCCCCATGCATGCATACAGATGTGCATAATCATACACATACATGCATATGCACACAAATGGGCATGTACATACATGCATGCACATCACACACATACATGCACATAACACACATGGGCAATACACACACATGCACACTACACATACATGCACATACATTCATACAAGCACATACACACATGCACACCACACACACACATACATATATACACATGGGCATATATACACGTGCATGCACACCACACACATACATGCATATACACTCATTGGTACATACACATATGCATGTACACTATGAACATACATGCACATACGCATACATGGGTACATACACACACAAATACACACCACACAAATACATGTGAATATACACACATGGGCACATACACACATACATGCACACCACACACACAAACATGCATATATAAAGATTAAATAAGATGAAAGACCATGGAAGGCAGAAAGGCGAGAAGAGAGCTCCTGGAATCTATTCCAGGACATGATGCTCAAGTTGAGGATCCACTTCTAACTTCAGTGTTATTTGAAAGTTTAAAATAACGAAGTGTTTTTAAAAATCCATATATATTCTAACAAGTCACTTTCCAATTCTAAATGCATCAAGGCAGCCAGAACCTGCTGCATTCAAGGTATTAAAATTGAAGCCGATGGTGGCTCCACATTAGTCATTACATCAAATGGAGATGCCTTTAAATTTATATTAAATTCAATTTAAATGCCATCAAAACCATGGTTGACAAAGTACTGACAGATGAATATTTTAGAATGACTCAATAGCAGTAAACTTTATTTTCCTACCTTGAGGCAAGGCGAAGAGGTTCTGTGTGCAATGGGTTGAATGGGGTCTGCAGTAACATGGCTCATGATTTCCATAAAGGGAAAATTTATCTTTAAAAAGTGATTTTAAAGGCTTTAAGTCTTGAACTCTGAAAACATTTCTCCAGGCTTCTTTCTGGCCCTGCTCATTATTTCATGCTATGAAATCTAATCCTTATCCCACTCTCAAATACCTCCTGATTTGGAATGGACAATTAGTTACTTTAAAGGTTTTATGTTTCATCTTGGTAGCCAGTAATATTTCAGTCTGGTTTTTTTTTCACTTGAAGTTTTTGGTTGTAAGGAGAAAAGACTCTCTCATAGTATTTCCCCTCTGGTTGTGGTGGAGAGAGTAAATTTTTAGCCCAGTGGACAAAAGACTCAATTAATTAGTTAACGAGTCTTTGCAATGGCTTCCAATAAGTCTTTACCTGCCCTAGGGTAGGCCTTGGTATGAAACCTATAAGCCTCCTAAGAATGACGCAGCCATGCTGAATAAAGAAGTACTGGAGAGAAATATCAGACATACTGATGATAGATAGACAAATAATAGACAGACAGACAGACAGATAGATAGAAAGAAAGATAAATAGATGATAGATATAGATGATGAAGAAGATAGACAGATGATACAGATACTGATAGAGACAGACAGACAGATAGATATGGATGTTGATACAGAGATAGATAGATATTGTCGTTGAGAGAGGGGGGAGAGAGAAGAGAGAAAGAAGTTGAATTATATGGACAAATGGGAGGATGGGTAGATGTGTGGCCAGGCAGATTAAATGGAGGGAGGGAGGGATGGATGAGTGGGTCGGTGGATGAATAGAAGGATGGATCAATGGATGAATGGATGGATGGATGGCATATTGATCTAAAGAAATAGACAACTTCCTCTAGCTGCTCCAACTGTTCTCATAGATGGCTTTATAGTTCAAAAACTATCTTTCTCCAGACATATTTTCCAGAATCATAGACGTTTTTTCATCTGCTGTCCATCTTGGAGGTTTATTTACCTTGGTATAAAGGTCCTGCATTCTTCAGTGTTTCCTGATGTTTTCTCTTTAGCATAATACATCTCTAAATCCTATTCTTGATTCTTACCAGGTCTGTGGCTTGCTCCTCCCTAGCTCCAAGCTCCAGTCCGTAAAGAAGGAGTTACTTTGTTGGGACTTTAAAGCATAGCCAGCCAGATTTGGGAGACAAGAATCCCACAAGAAAGAGAGATGGACTTTACTGAGCTCCCATGTTACCCTTCCAATGCCATAGGCCAGAAAAGGACCCCAGTGAGCTGAGCACAGGCACAGTGAAGCTGTTCCCACTATCAGAGGGAGGAAGTTCTGGAGTGAGATAGTGTACAGCTCCTCCAGCCATAGGGTATTGAGCCAGCCAGACTCCCCACATTACTATCTCTCATCACAAGATCTTTTTCCTGCTTCCTGCCTTTCCTGGATGGTTCCATAGCTGCCTGGTCATTTCCCTGGTGCCCACAATAGCCATTAAATGGTACAGGAACAAGAGGCAACCCAGAGCATCCTGGAGGTGACCAAGACACAGGCAGGATAAGTAATTCTCCTTGGTCTTGGTGCTGCTGAGAACTGTGTTACCCCATGGAGATACCATGTGTACCAACCGCTATATAACCACTGAATTTCAGATTACAGGGATGCCTTCTGCAAATAGCCTCACTGACCCTGGAATTCACATTGCCCAGTGCTTCACCTTGAGAAAGGGAGTAGTGGACACTGCTTCTCTGAGCAGTGTTCAGTTCTGAAGTGCTTCCATCAGTCTACAGCAAGTCTGTGTTACTACCTAGAGGGACAAAAGCCACTGAGAACAGAGCCTTAGAGACATGGAGCTGGGACTGAAGAAATGGAAGTCCTTTTGGCCCTCTTTCCCACATAGGCAGGTTAGAGGTCTCTTTGAACTGCCAAGAAAGCTGCCCCTATGACCTTGTCTTTGTGTTTCTGCCCTAACTGGGGAGGACTCCTCTCACACACAATAATCTGGCAGCACATTAGTGCCCTGAAGAGATGTTCTGGTATGCTCCAGGCCTTTCCCTATAGCCTGACAATTACTCACAATGAGGAGACTCAGGTGTGACTAAACTGAGGGCCACTTCCAGGAAGAATCCTTGGGGCATTCAGAATGTTTTATAAGAGTCTTCTAGCTGAACTAAGAAGGGAGGCTGCAAACCCCCATCTTGTCCTTCTGTTTGCTTCCCCCAAAAAAACTTATAATAAATATAGACACCTAAAGCTCCCCACAAGTATCAGCAGTAAGCCCCAATGTCCATATGGAAATATGTTTACTTCGGTGAAGAAATAAAACCTGTTGTCTCTGGCTGAAAAGCAAAGAGATTTGACCCTCAACAGCAATGTTAAGAGAACAACCCAGAACAGCTTTGCCTGCTCTTTGACCTTGCAGTACAAAACACAGGTAATTGCACAGATGAAGAATCACACTGATGACCTTTGACATTAATAATTTAGGATAAAATCCCTGTGGTTACATGAATACACAATACATGTCAACTGCCAATACAGAAAAGTCAAATAGATTTGTATGAGAAGTATTATTCTTTTTTTATCCCTTTACAGTTATGAGATGTGTTCTGAACTTCACTTTATAACTTTGGAATTGTCCCAGCATCCTGTAGCTGTGGAAGGATGCTAAAACTCTTCAGAGAATAGGTCTGACACTACATTTAAACATAGAAGCCATTGCAGTGTCTAAGTTTTGCTTCATTGCAAGTAAGAGCATAGAAGGAACTGAGACAATTGTGTATGGGCTGACGGGACTCTCAAGGTCATGATGGAATCCCCTTGATAGCTACTTTGGCCATGGCTCCTGACAACCTCCCAGGTGGACCCACTCAAAGCAGTGATGTTATTTGCCTCAGTTCTGTTTTTCCAGCCTGAAGAGGGCATCCTTACTCTGAGGGGTTCCTCAGGACCTGGCACAGTTGTAGGGAACGGGGAGGCAAGAAACAGTGTGCCTAAACAGGAAGTTCATATGCTCTGGGAAAATATCATGATACTTCAGGTGGGATAACCTCTCTCCACTCACATGCAAGGGTCTCATACCCATACTTCAGGTGAGCCATTTCTGCTGACTGGCATAAATGGCCTGGGTGACCAACCATGGGAGAGTCCTAGGTTCAAGAGCCAAATCAGTGATGGTCATAATAGAAAGACTGGAATCCAATGCAGCACAGTCTCCCCATGGCCACAGTGACTGTCCAAGGAAGATACCATGAATGCTGGCCCATTTCCAAGCTAGGATAGTGTTTTCTTTCTCCTCCTCTCTGAACTCCCACAAAAACTTCTCCCTAGTACATGAAAGTGACACTGGATAGGGGGAACTCTGGAGCTGAGGGAAGGCCCATTTTGCAGAGCAAGATTATAAATTCAACTTTCTTCCTCCAGTGAGTGGGACAGGTATCCAGAGATGGGGTGGTACAAGACTTCACCCACCCCCAGAGGAGAGGAAGAGAGCCTGGGTTGTTACCTGCATAGTTTCCTCCATAGCAGTCAAGGTTGCATGCCTAGGAATCAGGCAGAAGACTGGAGACAGAACCCCACAGGGCCTGCCATCTGCTCCTGACTGTGTCCTGTTTGATCCTGGATGTGTCCTCTACCCCAAACCCCATAGGGCCAGAGACTACCAGGGTCCCCACTGGTCATCCGAGTCATTGATAATACTAGTGGAGAGCTTTGGGTACCTATATTTATTGTTAATTTTGGGGGGAAACAGAAAGACAAAATAGAGGCTCACGACTGCCCTTTTCTGTCCAGCCTGAAGACTCTCACCACAGACTCGGAGGGCCCCGAGGAATCTTCCTGAGAGAAGTTCCTCACTTTAATCATTTTGAGTCTTCTCAATGGAAATACTGGGATGTAGTGTCCACACTACACAGCAGAATGGCCTGTGGGGCAATAACATTGCTGAGATTCTGGGAATAAGAAGAGCCCTCCTGAGTTAGGGGAGAACCTGCAAGCAGGACTCTTCATAGTACTTCACAGTGACTCCTATCTGTGAATGAAAGAGGACTGAAGTAGGCTTTACCTGTAAAAAATCACTTGGCTCGCAGTCCCCTGGGAGTCCTCTGATACAGCCAACCCCTCCTAGGTCCACAGTACACCAGAGATGCCAAGCTTAGCTCTCGATAGCAATGGCTCTATCGACTTAAATAAATAAGAAGTTGCTGTGCACTGTATTTTAGGTTGCCTGGGAAACTGGGGTTTCAGGATTACATGTGGTCACAGAGAAAAAAAGGTAGGGAATGAAAAATCTCTGAGAAGTCTTCATCCCCAAGTAAGAATTAGCAAGACAGATTTACAAGTGTCAGCTAATTATGCCGGTTCATTCATGATACCCAGAACTCTGGAGACTAATACAGATAATCCTAAATTCTGGTCTTGGCTACTTAGAAGTTTGGATAAGACTTAGTGTAGAACGCTTGTTTCTAGCATACATGAGACCCCAGATTGATGTCTAGCATGTAAAAAACAAACAAACAAACAAACAAGAATTACAAGTGACTTTTAGAGACTGAGTGTGTGGATGTGGAGACAGCCCTAAAGTGGAAACTTTTGGTTTCTTTGGAGACTCAGTTGTGTCATGTAAAGCTTGTTCTGGATACTGTCTTTTGAGAGGATGATTTTGCTGAAGCAGACAAGTGGGAAGACATTTTGCTAAACAGACACATGGTGTATTTCTGGAGGCAGCCTGAAAACAGGAAATGTGATGTTTTGTTAGAGTGGATGCTTGAGGGAACACATGGTTCTTAGAAAAGATATAAATATAGCCCAACAGACAGTAGACCATGCTAGATTGTATTGGTATGCCTTGCCACTCTTTGCTGGTCATCATTGGGCCTTGCTGATGCTGGTCTTCGCCGATGATAATAGGTATGGGCACACCTCACTATTCTTTGTTGGTCATTGTTTGTCATTATTTCATAAAGAGAAATGCACCAAAAATCTCTGGTGGAGTTCTAGCATCTTCTTGCTAGTTCCACGGACTTGGGCCGATTGGCAGAGCCTTTCTAGATTGAATGGTGTTTGCAAGTAGATCAAGCTGCCACTGCTGGTTCCTGTGAACTAAACTTCCATGTGCAAACTAAAATCTTATCAGCGCAAATTAGATTTACTCCAAAAAATATTTCTAACAGGTCCACATCCTCCTTTGTTCTATTAACCTTTCCTCGCCACTAGAAAGAATGGTGGGATAGAAAAGATGTTAAAACGTTTAAAAAACCCCTATTAAAAATAAGTTTAAAAAAAAAAAACCCTAAGCCTACACAGTCCACCCAGGCAGCCATGCCCATGACACGTTGCTATGGTTTCTGGCACCTATTGTGTTGCTGAGTCAAGACCCTCAGGCTTTAAAAGGGTTGGACAGTTGACAGAATAAAGGCTTGGCTTGTGGAATGTCCACAATTTCCAAAACACCGGCCATGAGCAAAATCCACCAGAGCACGTCAAATGTTAAGCAATGGTCTCACAGCCTCTCTTAGATTCAGATTCTGGATTAGGAAAAGCATTATAGTAGTGAAATTAGGCAGTTGAACCTCAGAGAGCATCAGGACAGATATACAGGAATTATATCTCTACTTTTCAACACCCTCTTCTGGAGCAAATGGCAGGAAACAACTGGCCAGAACTTCTGGGTGGCTTAATGAAGAACAGTGTTCTTTGATCAGATTTAGTGATTAAATGGTATCAAAATAATATTCCCTGTTGGATTTCTTGAAATAATCTCACTTTGAGAATCCCTAGGGTCCACTCTTCCATTCTCCTATCCTAAAGTGGCAAGAAATGAGGTTTAAGGACAAAGTGTGGGGGTTCCCTCCATGGTTCGTGGCAGCCAGAAGACTGCTCACATCATCAGAGCTGGTTCTGTTGAACTCTTGTGATAAGGTCAGCAATACTGCTGTCACTCAGGCTACTCTGCAGATTCTGGCCTTGTCTCCAGACCACTGTGCATCAACACATCAAATGAGCCCTACTTTCAGAAAAATCACCAGTCTGTTGCAAGCTGGTGGAGAAGTCAAACCCATGCAACCTGTCTTCTGTGTTGGATGAGGCTGGATTGGAAACAAGGAGCTAGATACAGCCCCAGGGAAGTTGATCTAAGACTTAGGAATTAAAAATCACCTGGGAGGGCCCATATGCAATGCAGGAAAGTGAGAAGCGAGTCTCACACTCACATGTGGCAGGACCTTCTTCCTTTGTAACATTCATAGCCCCTGTCATCACCATCGTTGACTGAGAAGAATTGTTAATGGGAGTTTTTTAACTATCCTGTTCAAACAGAATCAGGATCAGAGTGTTGGCTGACTGTTGTCACACAACCAAGCTCTGGCATCTTTCTAGCAAAGAACTTTCACTCTACAAATGCTTAACTCTTCCTGCCTCACTGCCTGCTGTCAATACCAACATCACCTCCAAGTTCCAGAGTCCCATGTTTGCAATGTACCTTTCTTACAGCTGCCCTGCTGCACTTCTGACATAGCAAACCAGTCCCCCAATCATACTCTTTGTTCCTTCACAACCATAGATTCAGCATGCCCAGTGCCCACGTGACTCTACAGGTTCTCATGGGATATCATCAGGCTGACACCAGCATAGATAAAATATAAAGACTCCATGTCATAATCTCTGGGACTCTTTCTAGAGCACATGGTTTCTGTGTCATCTCATTCCTGCTTTTTTCCACTGCTGTACATAAGCATATTTACATTTGCAGACTGTCTTGGACTATATCAACCAGGATCTCCATGGTCAGAAAAGGCTGTTTTGCCCACATACTGGAAAAACATGAAGGGTCATGCAAATAGAAATTCAACTAATGGAACACCCTGTGCATGACCATGTGAATGCCCAATCCTTGTTGCTTGTGATTTCCCCTGTGTACATGACACTTGTGACTTCAGCATATCTCCCCTCAGGTAATGATGTAGCTACAAAAGCCAACTGTCCACAGCACCTTTGCTGCCACTAGCACAGGTCCTGTGTCCATGGCACACATACACTCACTTCTTCCCTTTCTAGAAAGCTGTTTTCTGCATCTCTTCCCTTCCAGTCATTCCCGGATCACACTCCCTCTTATTCTAGCTTCTTGGTGGGCTTGAGTAATCTTTATGAGCAATATACATATCACTTATCGACACCCATGCTAAGCTCTTTTGAAAGAGTAGTAGATTTGATGATATTTGATTAATTAGATGATAGATTAATGATTTTTATAGCTTCTGGCAGCATCATGAAAACCTCCAATTTCGGTGTTCTGTGTATGTATTCTAATCATAGCCTCAGAAATTATCTGAAGTTTGTTGCCTCCACTATCAGTCTGAAACTATAAAAGTCTGCTGCACAACTCAACTAACGTTCTGGATAATCAATATATCACTATGTTGGATACTTCAAAAGTTTGCTGAAAGCACCTAGTGGTCTTGCCTGACAAAAGGAACTGAGTCCCAGTGTCTGTGTGTACAGACATAGAAAATATTTTGGACACTGCTCATCAGTACGAGAGAGGCAGCAAGACCAGGGCCACTGGAGACTCAGTCCTTCAGAAGAATCTGGGTGCAGATTACTGGCCTCCTTCCTCCTCATCTCAGGCTACATGGTACATGATAAGAATATGTTAAGATCCACATGTGAAGCTCCAAGTCTGGCAATTTCTTGATAATACACCAGGAAACATAAAGCTAAACAAAGGCAGTTCTGTCCCAGACTCCCACCCAGCAACAGTGACAACAGACCTGCAGAAATACTCACTGTGTGATCAACAGTGACCACAGGGACTTTCTGGAGACCCAGGAACTCCACTGAGGGAGGAGTCCAGATTTGTGTAGATGCTCATACCACAGACCAGAAGAGGAGCAGAAAGGCCCTGGAGGAAAGTCCTCTCTTGTCTCTCATCCTCTGACAGAACCATTTCTTCCCTGCACCTGAGTACACTGTAACATTTTGAACTGCTTGTTTGTGACTGGCAGTGTGTGTCTGTGCAAACCAGAAAAGCCCTTGCTCAGCCCATGATATTTTTGAAAGCAACAGCTTCTGAAAGAAGGGAAGTGCTGTGTATGCCTGCAGTCTCATTGCTGTGGGAGAGAGCATCAGGCCACTGATGGCAATGATTGACAACCCCTACGCTCTTTTAGGTGCTCAGCCAACTTTCTGTTCCCAGGCTAAGTTATGTAGACACAACTCCTGCTCCAAAATGAGACATGCAGGTGAGCAGAAAGGTGAAGGTTTGAAAATGAAGTGTGATAGGGGGACTGTGATCTTCAGAATGGGACTGGACTGTGTGTACGTGTGTGTGTGTGTGTGTGTGTGTGTGTGTGTGTGTGTGTATGCATGTGTGTGTGAGAGTTTCAGTGTTTTTATACAGTATGTCCCCATACATATGTGTAGTGTGTGTGGTATGTGTACTTGATTGTGTGGTTGTGGGCAGAGGGTAAGACGGTAATATCCCTGTGTGCGTGTAGGTGTGTCCATGAGTGTGTTTATCCTAGTGTTAGTGTGCAGTGTGTCCCCATATGTGCTTGTCCATGATTGTGTTTATTTGTGAGTGTCCATGAGAGAGAAAGAGAGAGAGAGAGAGAGAGAGAGAGAGAGAGAGAGAAAGAGAGAGAGAATAACCAAAAATCAAAGATTCATATTTTTAAGGTTTCAAGAATTTAAAATAATGTTCAGTCTGAGAAATTCCAGCAGAGATAGGAGAAGGAAGGATTAAGGTCAGAGTCAGGATTAGGATTAGAAGAGTGGTTTTCTTTTCTTTCCTTTTTTTAATTTAATTTTTTACTTATTCAGTTTACATCCCACTCACTGCCCCTCCCATAATCCTTCCCCATTCCCCCTCCACTTATTCTCTGAGCTGGTGGGAGCCCTTTTGGGTATCTCCCCCACTGTAGCACTTCAAGACTCTGAGAGGCTAGGCATTTTCTCTCCCACTGAGGTAGAACAGTGGTTTTCAAACTCCTAATGCTATGATCCTTTATACAGTTTCTCATGCTGTGGTGACCTCCAATGATATAAATATTTTCATTGCTACTTCATAACTGTAACTTTGCTACTATGATTATGAATTTTACTGTAAATATCTCTTTTCTGATAGTCAGTCTTATTTAAGAGTTATTTGGCCTCCAAAGTGTTTGTGACACACAAGCTGAGAAATATTGGCTTGGAGGGATAGGGTTAGGCTTGACAGAAAGTGCAGAAAATATGATGTGTTGCCGTAGGCTCGTGGACCACCTTGAGCCTGTCTGTGTTCCTTCATCAATTCTCCCACCATGATAGCTCACCTGTGTATGCTTAGATTTTTAAAAACCTACTTTTAATAAGGGTTTTAGAACCCCCTTATTAAAAAAAGTGTGTCAACCCCACTTCTAGCCCACCATCCAAAGGCAGATGAGAAAAGATGGTAAATAAAACAAGGAGATGTGGACCTGTTTAGAGGTAGTTCTTTGAAGCAATTACAATCTCCATCTATCAGGATATCAGAAGTCCAATTCAGTAGTGTCAGAAACCAAACATGAATCAGCAATGGTGGTAGTATCCAGCAGAAACCACCAGGCCTCTCCACAAATTGGCATGAGTTGGCAAAAGCAACCAGAATCAGGATGCCAGGAGAAGTTCTCTGCCATGCCTCTCCCAGTGAAGTGAAGATCAGTGAAGACTAAGACTCTAGACCAACCAAGCATTGAAAAGCTAGCAATACAAGTGCACTGCCACTGTCTATTGAATCCTATTTATACTATCTCCAAAGGTCATGTGTCCTCCCTCAGGTCTTGCCACAGCAAAATGATACATGGGTCTGCACAAGCAAAACACCACTTGAGTCTGCATCACATCACATATCCAGAAACTTCCTTCCACTTTACACCTGCATTACCTGAAGACCGGGTGAGTAGGAAGCCAGTCCAAGACTTCTGATAGGCACTGAGTGTTTT
Organism: Apodemus agrarius; assembly: GCA_964023405.1. Taxonomy (NCBI): domain Eukaryota; kingdom Metazoa; phylum Chordata; class Mammalia; order Rodentia; family Muridae; genus Apodemus; species Apodemus agrarius. Next base: position 1,840,243 of record OZ030020.1, read on the forward strand.
ATTTTCCTTCCACACTCTCTTCTACTTGCAGAAGTTGGGGATTCATGAGATAATAATAGGCATAAGTAAGAGATGGATATAAATACATAAAATGCAGAAAATTTAGTCATAGAAAACACAGAGAAACTGATGTAGAAATTCAGAAAACTTTGATATTGGGATACACACACACACACACACACACACACACAATTAATATAAATGTTGAATCAAGAACACATGGTCTCACAAAAGAAAACCCAGAACTGGCCCTTTAGCTTCAGATGTAGAAGCCAAGACCAGAGTGCATGTGTAAATGTTATGTTGAGCTGGACACACAGATGTGTACCCATATGTGTTCATATCTTATGAAAGAGAGGGGGAGGAGAGAGGAAGGGGGAAGGGGAGGGACAGGGACAGGGAGAAGGAAAGGGAAAGGAAGAGGGAGAAGGGAGGGGGAGAAGGGAGTGTTGTATGGGCATGAAAGTGTGAATCCATGATGTCTCTTGTGAGCCTGCACCATGACACATGCTGTCCAACATCAGAGAAAGCATGTGACCAGACCTGGGCACTAAGGATGGATGCTCACCCTCCTTTACCAGCTTCTTTCATAGTATTACAGCACCCTGGCATTGGATTCTGATAACGCAGTTTACAGAAATGTATGCTCTGTGGCTTTTCATCTGATTAATTTAGGAAATTAGCATCCACTAGCAGCAGCTAGTAAAACAGCAAGTACTCTCAGCCTTGCCAGTTCATGGACAGAAATGCTAATTTATGGTTAGTCTCTGCTGTATGTATCTAAGTCTGCTGCCTGGATGGGAGACAGGAACCCACAGTGATGGGGCAGTTATCAGTGTCCTGAGCCACTCTTTACTTCCCCAGGGTGATTATTTGTAACAGGGCTAGTAAGGGGAAACAAGGCCAGGGAGAGGGAGCTACTGAAAGCAGGTAACACAGGGCAGGAGACACCAGCCTGGAAGAGGAGGCTTTGGGGAGAGACATAAGGAGGTAGGTCACTTATGGAACATGGGGATGATCCTTTCTGGAACTTAATGCAGGGCAAACTCTCACCTGGGTTGAATCTTGGGAGTTACAAGTTTCAGGAATCCCATCCCTGCTGTTCTGCAGCCTTGTGATGAACAATAACAAAGGGAGAATATTTCACAAATGGCAGCAGTAGAGTCTCCACACTGTCACTCAGCACTCAGCACCCTCACTCAGCACTCAGCATCCTCACTCAGTACTCAGCATCCTCACTCAGCACTCAATACACTCACTCAGCAAGCACCATCACTCAGCACCCTCACATAGCACTTAGCACCCTCCTGTGTAGAATGTGTAAAGAATAGCCTGTCCTGCAAACACCTGAGAGTACACACAGTTTTTAAATAAGATGTTGCTGCTGAGGTGCAGGGCAGAAGCTCACTGCTGGCTTCTGAGGGAACCCTATATCAAGACCAGTCAAACCCGTTACACCAACATGTGGCTGCCGCCTTTCCAAGGGGCAACTTGCACATAGGACGTCACTTTTTCTTCACAGTGCTGCTCAATAACCTGAATCTACAGTTTACCTGGGAGTTGCAGAATTTTCTGGCTCCACTCTGGCCACAAAGACACGTTCATATTGAAGGGAACTCTTCTGGTTCCAGAAAACATGACCCTTAGAGGGACCACCTGTGCTCAGCATCACACAAACCTGTGGCTACACAAATCTTGCCACCTTCCCTGACAGAAGTTAGTCAAATCCAGTCTTGGGAGACTCCTCCCCTTATATCTTAAGTCAAAGGGCCTATGGTCAGCTCTTAGATGTAGCACCCATGAGGGCTAAGTCCTGGTCTGCAGCTGCTAAATCCTGTTTTGTGTTTGCTACAGGACTGAACTGCTGCCGAAGAAGATCAAGCTCGCCCCCAAAGAACTACTGCTGAACAGGTCCACTCCCTGCCCCCCATATCCTAATAACTTGTCTCTTCCACTGGCTTTGCTGGGTGGTGGCAAGAGGAGAGGTTCAACCCTTATTAAAAGTAGGCTGCAAAAATTTATGCCTACCATTTCTCTTATGCCAGCACTGAGTTCTGCTTCCAGACACTAGGCCCTGGATCTCTGAGGCAGGAGCAGCCTCCAGCTCTGTCTATAAAGCCTCCAATTCTACTCTCCACAGCCTGCATGTGATGACCCTGGCTGCAAGCAGGAGTGGATCGGGCACTAGCAGATACTGGGCATGGAATTGAGTCTTAGGCTTGAGATCGTCAGCATATACTTGGTTCATCTAGCAGTCCCTGTGTGGGATAGGTATGTGGTCTGCAGTGTGCTTGGGATGATATTTGGGGGCTGGGTACAGCATAGCTTGTGAAGACACTATGGAGAAGAGTATGCCAGCACAGAAAGAGTTAACAAGAGCACTGAAGAGCTATGGGTTTTGTGATTTAACCTCCTATCCAATCCTCAAAACTGAGGTCTGCCATCCATGCAACCCACCCACCACATTGCTCCCTCCACATAGAACTTGTATTGCCTCTTCAGAGGATGACAATCTCTGAACAAATCTGATGTCCTCCTGTAGATCTAGAGGAATGAGGCAGTTATCAGAATACCATCACACAGTGCTGGGCACAAGCATGGGCTGAGCTGTGCTAATGGTGATAGCCATCAATTTGACACAGCCCAAAGTCACCTAGGAAGAGTGTCCTAATAAAGAATCATCTAGATCTTGTTGGCCTGGGGGCATGTCTTTGTGGACTGTCTTACTTATTAATTGATATAGAAAGACCCGTTGGGCAGTGGTGGTGCACGCCTGTAATCCCAGCACTCTGGGAGGCAGAGGCAGGCAGATTTCTGAGTTCTAGACCAGCCTGGTCTACAGAGTGCTTGCCAGGACAGCCAGGGCTATACAGAGAAACCCTGTCTCAAAAAAACCGAATCCAAAAGAAAAAAGAAAAAAAAGAATGAAAGAGAAAGAAAGAAAGAAAGAAAGAAAGAAAGAAAGAAAGAAAGAAAGACCCCACCCATTGTGAGCATTGCCATTCCCTAGTAAGATGGCTCCTAAACAGTGTGAAAGAGAAATCTGGCTGAGAACAAGCAAGGATGAGTTTGTTCTCTCTCCACTCTTGACTATAAACATAATGTGACAAGCTGCTTTCCTTCACATCCTGACTTCCCAGAAATGATGGGCTGTGACTTGGAATTGTAAGGAAAAGAAACATTTTCTTCCCTTAATAATTGCTTTTTGTCAAGAGTTAGTCACAGCAACGCAACTGAAATGAAACTAATGTTGCAACACAGTAGAACCTCATAAGGATCCTAAAACCCAGTCATCATGCCCCACTGGAGGCTGCAGCTAAACTCAAGGTGGTCAATGAAAGAGCCTCTGTTCCAGCAGCATCCCCCATTTCACACCACTTCACCCCCACAAAAGTCATAGGATGACCAGACTCCAGGTTTTGATGAAAACCCACATGTCACTTTGATTATGTTAAATTGTTTCCCAACCTCTGTCTCTGAACATTTAAAAACACACTCTGCTCATGACCCAATGAATCTATGCACTTCTGCCACATGTATTGTCAGTGTAAATCATGAAAGCATGGAAGACATGGTGGCAGGTAAGAAGTAATTGGTCAACTTGCATCCATAGTCAGGAAAGAGGAAGATGTGAATTCTGATGCTTACCTCCTTTTCTTATTTCCTGTTTTACTTAGTCTTAAACCCCAACCCGTGAAATGATGCCAAGCACATTCAGTGTGTGCCTTCTCTCCTCAGTCATACCCTTACAGACATCCCTAGGGGTTTGCTTTAGGTGGTTCCACTGAAGATTAACCAGCAGATTATTCACACTTAGCTCAAAATGAACACTGCTCAGTCTGGTGACTCTGAAATCTAATCGGCTACGGTACCCTCAGATTAAAACATGAGGGTCTAGAGAGATGACTCAGTGGCTAAAAGCACTGACTGCTCTTCCAGAGGTCCTAAGTTCAATTCCCAGCAACCACATGGTGGCTCACAACCATCTGTAATGGAATCCAGTGTCCTCTTCTTGTATGTCTGAAGACAGCTACAGTGTACTCATATACATTAAATAAATGAATCTTGAAAAACAAAGACATGAAACAATTTCCAATAAATGAAATAAGTTGCAGAGGGACTACCAGTAAAGCATTGTTCATGGAGAAAACATTGTTGAGTTAGAGTGTGGACCTGGGAACAAAGACGTCATTTAAGGAAAGCCTTCATAGACAGAAAGAAGACAGCTAGAAGACTAAGGAACTAACACAGACAAAGGCAGGATCATAGACTTTCTAGAACAGTGTTGGCCTACTTCTCAATATATCATAGGCGATTCTGCCTAACCAAGCATCACAATGACCTCCATCTGCATCCTTAACAATTTCTTTTGGGCAAGATCAGTCAAGTGACTTTAGTTGTGTGTATCTCAGTTCTCCCCACCGTACAACTGTGCTCTAAGGCATATGAGTAAAAAGAAAATCTCAATTGACAAGTGTTTATTCAATACTTATTATCAGTATTAGGGTTACTTGTCCACAGGCTCATATACTGAATACTTGATCTCCAACTAGTACAGCTCTTTAGAAGTGACTGGGTCCTGAGGGCATCAATGTCATCAATAGATTAAGTTATTGATTTGTTGACAGATGAATGGGAGTTTGGGCATACTCGTAGGCCACTGGCAGTATGCCTATGAAGGTGATATGTATTAGTTGCTTTCTATTGTTGTCATAAAACACATAACCAAGGCAACTTCTAGAAGTGTTTACTAGGGCTTATGATTCTAGAGGACAAGTGTCCATCATAGTGGGGAAACTTGGCAGCAAGCAGCAGGTGTGGCTCCAGGAACTGGAACCTGAGGACTCTCATCTTCCACCACAAGCAAGAAGCAGAGGGAGAGAACCAGAAATAAAGCCGAGGCTTTAAATCCCCAGTGCCTGCCTCCAGCTCCATAATTCCTTCAGCAAGGATGTGCTTCTTAAACCTCTCCAGACAGCACCAACTGTGTACTAAGCATTCAAAGGCTGGAATCTATGGAAGACTTTCTCAGACAAACCACAACAGGATATCCCCCTCCCCCAGACCTGGCTGCCATGACAGTTCACCTCCTTTCTGCACTCACTCTTAGGATATTCTGACTCTTCTCAGGCTCCAAGCCTTGGACTGAATGAAACTTTGAAATAATGAACCTTGAACTTGCTTTCCTTGGGTGTTTTGTCCAGATGATAGGAAACTGAGAAATGAGATGTGAGAGTTTATAGATTGAAAATAGAGGATGTCCTGTCAAACTGTAACTCACAGAGCTCACAGAGCATTTTAAAGTCTGAAATAAACACATAGTTACATACTGATGATCCAAAAGTATCCATTGTACATCTAAACATCCCTATTGTCCTCTGCAACTTTGTTGTCTATGGGCCTTTATAGATTCCTGTTTGAATATTCTTGCTATTCCTGTAGATCTTCAGGTATACTTTTATTACATGCACATGTGAAGTGCTATGAATTGAGAAACAGTCTGTTCTGTGCTAGAGAAATTGAAAATGAATTCTGATATGACACAGAGATTTTAATTGGTAACAATGTACCTGTATTGGTTTCTCATTGTATGCCATGTCCCCCTTATTGCAAAATAATAAAATGGAAACTGAGGCAGCAGAAAGATGCCCCGGAGATTAGCATCTGTGGTGCAAATTTCCAGTAAGTCTCAAAACAATAAAAACCTATTTAAAAACCAAGTGTACAATATGCGCACCCACTAAATCATCTGATTTTTTTAAACACATATTTAACAGAATCCTGTGTGTGGAGCCAGAAAGAAGCAGAGCAGGGCTGACATCTGGGAAACCTGTATAGCAGCATATAATAATAAGCCCCTGGTGAAATGGCAGGCAAGTACCAGTGCTCAGCAATTGAGATTTAAAGACAGAACTCAGAAGTCTTGACTATTGTAGAAGGAGCTTCAAAATCTAGCTGCTTTGCATGTGGCTTTAAGGAAGTGGGAGTGGGAACTGGTGGCCTTCAATGAGAGGTCCCTCCATGTTTGCATTGTGTCAGATGTTAACCTGACACAAACCTAGGAGTCACCTGAGAAAAGAGAACTGCAGTTGAAGAATTGCCCCTGTCTGATTGGCCAGTGACCATGTCTATGGGGAATTTTCCTGCTTTCTAATTAATGTAGATGGGCCCAGTACACTGTGAGAGGTGAGGTGACATCCTTAGGCAGGTGTTCTGGGCAGTTTAAGAACAATATATTAGCTGGAGGGGGTGGCTCCAATAAGCAGCCTTTTTTCTGTGGTTTCTGCTTCAAGATGCTGTCTTGAGCTCTTGTCCTGACTTCTCTCAATGATGAACTGTAATCTGTAATATGAAATAAGCCCTTTCCTCCCCTGGTAACTTTTGGCCACAGTGTTTTTCACGGCAACAAAAAGCATTATAGGTCAATGCCCTTCTCCACACAAACCCTCACCCAGACCCAGATCCTGACCCTAACCTTAGCCCTGACTCCACCCATTTTCCTTGATCATTATTTTAGTCTTTCTGCTCCTTGGTCTCTATGCTAATCAGTTCTCTGGACTATGACAAGACACTTGAAATCCTCTATTAATAAGGTTGAAAGGGTAACTTAGACCCATAGCTTTTGAGCTTTCAGTAAATGATCAAGTAGCCAGTTACTCTGGGTGTGCATTGTGTCAGAGAACACATGATGGAGAGACTGTTCCCCTGTGACCATTCACACACAGCCCACGGAAGAAAGAACTGTCCTTCTGTCCTCAAGGGCATGCCTCACTGAACCAGGGTTCTACCTATTTCCATCCACACCAGGCCGAGAACAAGGTTTTAGCAGGGGAGTCTTGGGGGAGACTCATCAGATCCAAACCACAACTGCCTCCTACGATTGAACTGTCTTGTCACACCTCAGGCCAGGCCCACTTATTTCTAGGCTTATTGGAGTCCTCAGTTAGCCTGCAAACCAGCCTATCATTTAATATTCTCCAAACTCTTTAAAGGTTGTTGTGTCCCCAGCACACACAGATGCATAGAACAAGTCCCCACAATGACAGTTCAAATTCTCTCTGGAGGCTGGCTGCCAGACTGAGATCTGAACCTGGGTATCCCAAACATGTGCTCTTTCCTCAATTCTTTTGCCCCTCTGATGGAAATGGATTTTACCTGCTGAGATATCTTGCCAGTCCTGTTATAAGGGAAGATGTATCTGAAAGATGTTGAATATGATTCTGTTTTTTAGACCACTCTTGCAAACAAATCATGAATTATGCCAAAACATTTAATTACTGTCAAGTGTGAAATGTAAGTACATTGTAACAAAACCAAAAGCAGACTGGGCAAGGTAGCACATGTCTTTAATCCCAGCACTCAAAAGGCAGAGAGGCAAGTGGATCGCTGTGATTCAAGGTCACCGTGATCTCTATAGAGAGTTCTAGGCTTGCTAGCAGTTATATCATGAGACCCCCCCATCATTTGGGTGGAGTTCCTCATCCATCCAAAAGAGAGAAGAAATCAGAAAAGAAAGAAGAAAGAGAAAAGAAAAGAGAAAAAGAAAGAGCAGACAGGATAGACATGGTATGTAAGTCAGGGATTTTGCTTTCGTTCTTTCTTTAACCACACATGCAAGCACAATGACTTCATTAGCTGGCCCTACCAGGCAGGTGACCAAAAAAGGCCCATCTTCTTGGGCAGCTTCATGGCTCCTGGCTTCATCACCAGAAACATTTCCAAAGATTTAGAACAAAGCACACTCTGAGGAATACTGCCCAAGCCCATTCCCGAAAAGTCTGATCTCAAATAATGCATAGTTTGGGCCTCATTTTTCCCATCCTCATGGGCATCACTGGTTGTTGGTCACTCTTAGTAATATCTGTGGACCAGAGTAGGCAGGTAGACAGCTCATTGTGCAGGTAAGGGGACCCCAACAAAAAATCAGCCTGGACTGAGACCTCTCTGTGACCCCTGAGAGCTCCTTTCCACAGTGTGGAGCCTGGTGACTGTTCCTTTACTTTTTGTCTTTGAGATAAGATCTCATGTAGCCTAGGCTTCTCTTGAACCCACTATGTATGTGAGGATGACCTTGAACTTCTGATCCTACAGCCTCTACCTCTAGAGCAGCTGGATTACAGGTATGCATTATCATGCTCTATTTGAATGAGTGTTGAGGACCCATGGTGTATGCTACCCATGCACCCTACTGAACTGTATTGATGGTCACCTTGAATTTTATGAGGAAGAGAAGCTGGTATGCAAGCGTGACAAATGCCCCTGTATGCCTTCTGGTGTGGCTCAGTATACAAGCAGAGCACCTGCAGGAACCAAGCTGGGAAAAGAGAGGCCATAGTGAGAAGTCTTGAGTGCTGTCCTCCCTTCCAAGATCCTGCTCAGCAGGACCCTGACCTCAGAGGACCTCCCTTGCAGTGCTTCAGGTAATGTCAAAACACAGGGGCCTGCCTGGACTGTGCAGAAGAGACATCCTCTCAGTACAAGGATATATTCAGGCTCAGGCTCAAGTCAAATACACTCAAGGACTCACTGCAGGAGCCAGCAGTTGCCTTTAACACCCAGAGAACTTTAGGGCTACTATACTTCCCTACCCTGGTAGGTTCTTGACACAGGGTTCCCAACTTCAGTGAACAACAGCCAGACTAAGGATGACTGGCCACAGGGGGGCCATCTTACTACCAGCTATTAGAGTGCAGTGTATGTGGTTTTAATAGTGTCTGAAAGAGAGAAAGCAGGAATTAAACTGCATGAATCTGCTTGAAGGTGCTGAAGTTAGGAGGACAGAGTTGATTCAGTGTAACTCATCAGAGGGTCTATGTCCTGACAATGTCTGTTTACCCACAGCAGCACTCCCTTACCTAACTCCTTCCTTCACAGCAAGCCACACAGAAATAGCAGGAAACTGTAAAATAACCCTCCTTTGCCACAGGCCTGGAGTCTGGGACCTCCCTATTTCCACTTCCTTGCCTCAGCACACTCTCAAGGAGCTGGATGGGCCTTGGTTCCTCCTGTTTATGTCTGGGCCCATTATCAGGGAGGGCACTTTAGTTGAGGGGTTGAGTATCATATAATCATTATAAAACAAATCGTTTTTTTTTTTTCACTGTGTGAGAGCCAGGGAGAAGAAACCAAGACCTGCCACACACTCCTATTTAAACAAACTAATGTCACTCTGGAGGCCAAAAGGAGCCTGCTCTGCCACCCACCCCCACAGAGGCTATGGCTGGGCTGTCAGGCTTGGCCTCCCTGTTGTGGAGGTGGGGTTGGGGTTGGGGTTGGGGCAATAGCAGCAGGGTAGTCCACTATCTAATGGGTGTTGTGAGGATCTCCAGGGTGCAGTTCCCCTGGCTACCCCAGGGTGAGGAGGATTAAAGGGAGGTCCCATGGTGGATACCATTCCATCCCCCAGACTCCACTGAGTCTACTAAAGAAAGACGACAAAGTACAGCTTTCTGCTGTCTAGATCTAACCTCTACCTCAGTGTCTAACACACATACACACCAAGGCCTTCTGGCATGGAGTGGGGGTGCTGCATCTTCCTGTAATTCCAGTAAATCTTGAGGACTGTCTCCCCCACTTTGGGGAGGGAGCTGATAAGCAGTTTTTGACTGGAAACTGAGCTAGTCACTATCAGGTCCCCAAAGAAAGGATTCTACTAAGGAAAGGTAAACATGGGCTCAGAACTCCCAGTTAGAATAGCTGGAAGGTATCTGAAGACCTGAATTGCTCTCTGGCGCCCCCATCTTGACCAATACCATTTGCAGGGAAGCCTCCTCCCGGGTTCCTAAGGAGGAGCAAGAGAAGGGTGCTGAGTATTTCTGGGTAACTAAATCACCGGCTCTCCTATTTCTTTGCAAAAGCTCGTAGAAATGTCTCAGACCTATGCCTGCAGGCAGGCAGTGGAGCAGAGCCGCGCACTCCTGCCCTCTCTAAGATCCTTCAGGGTGGATTGAAGGTGCTTCCTGAGGGCCAGAGGCGAACGTGGGGCACCACGGGCTCTCTCCCATTTGTGGCTCCCTGCATTGGACTCCAGCACGCAGCGGCTCTACTCTGGGCCCCACCCTTCGGTGGATCAGGGAGCGCTGGGTCCCCATAGATTATAGGAGGATCTAGTTCTGTGCAGAGCGGACAGGGACCTGTGCTAGGAAGGAATCAGAGAAATGCTAAGAGAGCGGGGGCGAGGACACTCCTGTGGTCTTGGGGAAACTGATCGCTGTTTCTCTTCACAGCAGCTCCGGATCGCTCTGAACCAGAGGTGCTTTCGATTTGCGCAGCTTTTGCCCAAGGCTCAGCAGCACAGCACCCTCAACTGCGCGATCGGGACAAGCTGGGCGGGTTGGCTGCTTCCTGGGGATAAGGAGATTGAGGGCTGAGAGGGAGGGAGAACACGAAGACCGGAAGGGATGGGGTCCTCAGTGGGGGGAGCCAGGGGAGCCCCGGAATAGGGCCTCTCGGCGAGCCGGATGGGTCCTGTGGCCGCATCCTCTGTGGAGTCTTCGAAGCTTTATACTATAACTGTCTTCCCGGGAGGACATGAGTCCTGGCAACAGGGCAAGTTGTGTTGCCCAGGCCGTGGGTGCCTGACCCCATTCTGCAGGGCGTGCAGGCTGATTCTGAGGGTCCGATGGGACCTTTTCCCTCCACGCCCGCCATGTCCGGATGCCCTCGACCCTGACTCTACCCGACTACTATTCGGCAAGCCCTGAAAATCTGTCGGGAGGAGACTCTGGGAACTCTCCTGCTGGCAGTGGCCTTATAGGACCTAGATGTGATAATTAAGAGCACACGTGGCTAAAGCTCTGTTTTAATAGATAGAATAGAAAGGGACCTGGAGAAGTCGGCCAGAGGACTCCATCTCGGCTGGTATGATTCTAGGGGTGGGTGCGGGTTGATGGAGAGCTTTTTAACAAAACGATTGCAGGGCAAAAAGCTGTGCTTGGGACAGACCCTGGCTAATATTTTCAAAACGCACTTCAGAACACGCCACCCCGACCCCTCCACACACTCAAGACGCGCCCATAAACCAGGATCCCTGTAGTGAACGAAGCATCCCGGATCGGGGAGCAGCCCCAGCTCTGGGAACAGAGAAATCGGTGTCCCAGCCCAGCCCAGCTCAAGCCATTAGCCTGAGACTGTCTTGGTCAGTGCAGGGCGATCTCTAGGATGGTAAAAAGGTCCCGGCCGGCCACCTTGCCCCGCTGTCCTTAGGCATGCTGCTCAGCAGAAGTGCAGCGCCTAGACTGCATAGGCAACTCTTGCCGCCTGCTGGGTTTGGGGCTTCCCTCTATTCATCACTCTTAATCTGATTGAACTCCTGTTCGGGGTTTGGAGTTTCTCCTAGCTTGCCCTTCTCCCTGGTTGAGTGGGGAACCTGAACCCGCGCAGGGCGAAAAGTGCAGCGGCAGGCCCCCTGTGTATCCAGAACCGGCAAGGTCTCCAAGGAAATGTCCTTAGGCCAGACCATCTCCTCCAGCCTCGTTCGGGTTAACCGAATGCAGTCCCTGCCCTTGATCTTGCAGGGCTAAGACCACAGCGGCGGGCACTCTGAGCGCTCAGACCTGCCTAGCTTTGGCAGCCCAGCCCCACATCCTTTGATCGGCCTTATTCATTCCAGCTGCGCCCTATTTGTCTGTCATTTTCCCCCTTTCCTCCAGAATCATTATTTATGGCAGAAAAATAAAAGGTGCTCCCTGGAAAGAACCAAGACAAGGAGTAAATTTCTGAGAAACAAGAGAGTGAATGTGTTTCCTTTTAAAGGTCACCAAAAAGGAGGGGGAGGGAAGGAGAGAAGGGGAGGGGAGAAGGGAAGGATGAGGGTCTGATCAGTGCTTCCTGGAACTCATTAAGGGAGAGCATTAACTAATCACCAGATCAGAGCCACGAAAAGGCAAATATTTTTTAAAATAACTGATGGTAATTATAACCCTGTTGTTGACACTAACGATTAATAATTGATCAGGAGTTACACACAATAAATTGTCAATTTATCTCCTCATAAAATATGCTTGCTAGTGTAGTTGGGTTTCCTCCGCTGGGCATGTCCTACGGATCCACTCCGCGTGTACATGCTGCCTGGATCCCACAGTCAGTCCTAGAAGAATATTAGACTTAACTTCTTTTCAGCTTCAAATAGAACAAAATTATGTTGGGCACCTTTTGAAAGCCCTTTCCTTATGAGCTCGGGGCCAGATTTAAACAAACAAGCTTTCTTCCTCCTCCTTCTACCTGGGATTCCAAGAGAACAGACAGGGTGTTTCATAACTGTTTTAGCAGTATTATCAGTATTGTCTTCCCAAATAATGTCTTCATTTTTCTTAGAAAAGACAGCACTCTACCCACTCCCGGTACTGAGAGCCAATTCTCTGCTGGGAGTTTGGAGGAGAAAGAACTGTTCTGAGAGACTGAAAAAAGTACTGGTGAAGGCACGCAGTAAACCTACAAACGGTGCCATTTGACCCCTACAAGTTGGGGTTAGCTGAGTTTTCTCCTTCACTTAGCAGTGGCTGAGGGCTGTGGTAGTCAGTAGGCTGGGAACATTTTCATAATGACCAATAGGAAGGGGGAAATTATATTGTCATAGATTAGTTCTTAAAATAAGCCTTTAAAATATTGGTAGGGATTTGTCACTTGCATAGAGGTTTGAGACTACATCAAAGAGCCATGTCCCCCTTGGGATCTGTGGAAATTTAAATGACGTTAACATAACATTCACATAGGACAGGCAGCTGTGTGTTGTTTCCAAGATCCACTTAGGTTAACATCCTTGAAATGCTATTTTCACAAAGGCTATTTTAAAATATATTTAATATATCTATAGATTTTATTTGGGGGTCTAAGCGAATGTTTTCTTCAGATTTTGATGGGTGGTTAACTAAAATTTTTAAATGGTGGCAATGGTTAGTATGTGGCTAATTGGGGTGAACTTTGTAGCAATTCGGTGCATTTAAAATTTTAAAAAGGCTTTTCTAACTCCCTAAATTGGTCTGAAGTGATTTTTTTTTTAAAGACTAATGTCTGTGAAACTACTCCCTCCCTCGCGGTGCTAGTTTAGTAGTTTCAAGAGGGCACACTTTGCCTTTCGCCCCTTCGACTGTACTTGACCCTAAAAGGCTTGGGCCTTTGGTGCCATCCAGTTAGTCTGAACCAGGTGGAAACTCGGGGAGTCTGCAGTGTTCAGGTCCACACACCTCTGCAGACTTTTCTCTCTATGCAGTTATAGCCTTTCTCCCACCTCCAGAAGGAACACAGACCTTCTGGAGGTTGCTCAAAGAGGGTGCTTGGGAGACTCACCCCAATCCCTGCAAGGCCGCTGGTTGTTCCTGCCCCCTTATTCTCTCTTCCCCGCCCCTCCTGACTTTCAGACAAAGGTGGGTGAAGTTCTTTTCAAGTTTCAAAGGCAGTTGCTAGGCAGCTCTGCTGAGACAATAACTCTTTTATTGGGAACAAATGTTGACATTTGACGGGCGCAGGAGGCAGCACCCGAACCGGCCGCCCGGCAAGCGCCCCCCGGTGCTCTCTCGGCAGTGCCCTGGCCCCCGGGCCCACCTGAGATTAAAGCGCGAATTCTGATAAATCAGCTATAATGAAACCCGGTCTGTGAAGGGCCTTCTGCCCTTCTGGCTGTAGCAGCCAGACCCTGTGAGTGCGGGGGCCGCCCAGTTGTCAGCAGTGTGCCCGCCCAGGCATGCAGGCAATCTGCAACCCAGTGTGGCTGCCCTGCCTGAGCTCCGGGCTCAAGGGCTCATTTCTCCACGGAAGTCACTTCCCTACACGGGGATTCTCATTTTCATCTCTCTCTCTCTCTCTCTCTCTCTCTCTCTCTCTCTCTCTCTCATCACTTTATGTTTCGGAAAAAAAAGTCCACCTAAACACACTTGCAATTTTATGTTCCCCGTGTTTATTTAAAAATCAAGTTCTCCAGTAAGATATTCAGGTCGGGAGGGAGGTGGATAAGCTATGGAAATCTCTGATAATTTGTTGGGCACATAAACATCAAAGCAGCTTCATTAGTTTTGGCTAATCTCCTGAGGCCTCCAAGATGTCACCAAGAGAAACTTGCTAGTCCTCTGGAAGGGGGTGGGAGTCTGGAGGCCTTGTGCTGCAAAAGGGACCCAGTAAGTCCAGGTAATAAAATTTTCCTGCGACCCACGCTGTCCACTATACCAGCTTTCTAATTCTGGGTACATGCAGGAAGGACATTTTGGGCTTGAGATTTTTCCCAGTCTCACTGTAGCCAAACTTCTGCTTACTATTCATTAGAGTTATCTCGGGCATTTTGTTTGTTAGCTATTGTTAATTTTCATGCTTTTCCCCTAAAATTGTCAAAAGACTCAACTCACAACATTACATGTGACAGAGATACTGTCACTCAGCCTGTTTAGTTCCCTGCTGATTTGTGAACATGGCCGACACCAATAAAGAACGGCCGTTTGTTGCCTTACTGTAGAGTAAAGTGGATCTGGAAGGAGAGACAGTTATCTTTGTAAATCCTAAGAAACTGAAACAAACAAACAACAAACAAATAAAAAGACAACCAAAGTACCCTCTGATAACTCCCCAGCCCAGACTAGCAAGGGTCTCATTCATATATATATATATATATATATATATATATATATATGAATGAATGATTATATATATAATCATTCTCTTTTGGTGCCAAGGGCTCAGCTTGAAACATCTCCATTTCCATCCCCAGGGAGACAGGAAAGAAAAGTATCTCATAGCCAGAAACTGACTTTAGGTTTGAACTCTGAGTGCCCATGCATTTCAAACCAATCCCTAAAGCCCAAGCAGCCTTCATTTTCCCCTCCATAGGCACCGACTTAGTTCCTCCCCAGGCCAGCCTGCTGGGGCTTTGCTTCAAGTACCTAAGATGACTTTCCAATACCCTTTCTAACAAGACCCCAGCAAGAGGCCACTAATTTCTATAGCACAAAAAGCCACTGGAGAGAGATCCTTTTGTCAATATCAACTGGCCTACAATTTCCCATCCTCAGCCACATCAGCCTATCGGAGCTGGCAGATGTTTAGACAAGATTTTATAAATCGTTCAATCTCAGCCCATAATGAACCCCAACTGACCATTCCAGAGCAGCCCAAAGCACCAGAGACCTCCCCCGCTGGGCTGCAATAACGCTCCCCTGCCGCACTGTTATTAATCATGGGATGAAATAGGTGAGCCTCTTGAAAAATAAGTGTATGATTGATTAAAGGGCAATCTAAGGAGCCATTATTCTTGCTTTATAAACGTAAGTTATATTCACTCAATTTATCTTTGCAGAGGAAATAAATGATTGTTCGTTTCTTCACAGAAATTTTATTATATGGGTATCTACATAATTTGAGAAAAGCTGAAGTGACAGAGTGCTTTTATGATACTAATCAAAGGGGCTGGGTTATTTGGCTGCAAATTCCAGGCTGGTCCTGTAATTAGGAGGTGAGTAGACAATAAAGAGACAATGTCTGAGGATGTTTAAACTTTTCTTTTCCCTGAGGGTAAGGGTAAGCAGAGTGCCACAGTTAAAGAATCTACTTCCCGCCCCCTCCTGTTAGTGGGAGCTAAACAGAAAGAAAAAGTACAGGGTTCTTCAATAAATGTGCATGATCTATGTCAATTGAGACACTGTGGGTTGAGGAAAACAAGTGTTCCCATCAGTCATTTCTTGTGGGAGGACTCTCCAACATTAGTGGGAGGACCCTTCTCCAGCACCACAAAAGAAGATGAAATGCAGAGAGGTGGCATATTCTTTTATTTTTTTCCATGTTTTAGAAATGTACACTAAGAAGGGATTTGCATATTCAGAGAACAAAAACCTGAATTACTTTCTCAAAACACATTTGTAGGTAAATAAACTAGAACTATAGATATCTTCCTGTTGTACATTAATCTCTTTCAGGTCTGCAATTTTCAAAAAAAGCTCAAGAAGGAACTTTATTTCATGGGGCTCTTCACTTAAAAGGTAAGCTAGGACCACCTTCGGGGCAGGAACAAGGGCCACCACTGGAGCTTCTACCCAAATGGGTCTCCAGTAAAAATGAGCCCCAAACACCATTTTCTTGTAGGCGCATCTGTTTTTATTTACAGTTTTAGATATAAATTAGTAGAGAATTCATGTTAAACAACCAACAGAGATTGTATAATCAGCAATGTTCAAATAAAAACCAGGCAGAATTTATTTACAAAAGTTTTAGATTTCATTGCAATACAACTTGCATAAATTACTAGAAGCTTTATATCATTATAAAAATAAATATCAAATTTGTTTCCACTTCTGAAGGACTCAAGTTCTTCAATCACGTTAGTTCTACTGTGTACATTTTTTTTTTTTACAAATAAATTTTACAGCAAGTCCTATCACACCTATAGAATATATACCGTGGCAATGAAGTGATGAAGATATCCTGAGAAAAAACAGATTGTTTCCAAAAGTCACACAAACATAGGGAAGCTATACTATGCCAACAAGTTCTCATATGCCCAAACAATGTGTGTCCAGTCCTTAGAGTCTGTGGGTTGACAGTGCAGTGTATATCCTCTTATACAGTGGCACAAAATGTGGTCCGGATTTCCACATCTGGGGTTTGTATCTGTGTATTTATGAGCTTAGGAAGGGAGAATGGCCTCCTGACTTTTTTCCAAAGCAATTGTGACACCTACCTGTGGACCAAGGAAAAGACCAAATTATCCCAAATTCTTCAGTTCCACATCACCACATCACAACACACAAGCTTCTGTCTACTGGCTCTGCCTCTTTGCCCTCTTTAGTGGCTAGAACTAGTAATGTTGTCCAGCTGTAAAAAATTTTTTAACAGCTCTGGGCTAGAAGAACTAAAGAGTCCTCTGTGTCCATGTGAATACTGGAGACCAAGTAGCAGGCCCATGAAAGACCAGGCCCCCTGGTGTCTCTTTAATCTTCTGAAAACAATATCCATTACAGGTTATATGCCCAGGTTTCTGCACAACTTACTCATCAGACAAGGTGTCCTTTATGTGTTTAAAAACAGTTTTGAAGCACACACAGATGCCCAAATCTTTTAAACACCATCAACCAACAACACAGTGGTGGTAGTGTGTGTGTGTGTTTGTGTGTGTGTGTGTGTGTGTGTGTGTGTTCCGTTTAGAGAAGTGATTCTCCAAAGCAGAACTTGATCAGAAAAGGAAAAAAAATCCTTTTTTTTCCCACAGAAGGCAAAGAGGCTAGAAGAAACCCATACTCTATTTTCTAGCCCCAAGAGGCAAAACCACACCACACTATACAGGACAAGGGCTTGGGGCTGAAGGATGCAGAGGGAACCCACTTACTTGCACTGCTGACCTTGGCCCTCCTATAGGTAGGGCTGGACGCCTGCACCAACAACTGCACAGCCCTCACTGGGATCTGTCAGGGGAGGGGCAGTTAGTGAGGATGGGCTGCAGCCCCCAGCAGCTAAGCACCAACCAGCTCTTACCCAGCCAGGGACACTCCCAGGGAATCTAAGATGCATTTCACTTATGCTCCCTCCTTCCCCTTCCTTTCTTCCTCTCCTTGAGCCCCAGGCTCAGGGATGTAGAGTTGGGAACAATGGAGGCAGTGTAAGAAAATAAGGCCTCCAAGGGTTCTCGGGAACCTGTGCTTTCCTTGAGCCAAAAGCAGACAGATAGAATCCCACTAAGCTCTGCTTTTAACCAACACCACAGAAGAAAGACTACACCCACCAGGGAGACAAGCACAGATCGCGTTTCCTGCCAATAAGTTTGCCAAAACAAAATAGTTACGATGATAATATTAACAGTAAATTAAATAAAGAGTAAACAAAGCAGGATAGACCTGAAAAGGAGGGCTAGCCCTATTTGCCTTCACTCTTCAACTGCCCCCCCCCGCACCCCTACTGGTTTCCCAAATTCTGGGTCTGACAAGAGGCTAAGTTAGCCCAAAGGTCTCACACTCCCGGCGCCCTTTCCCAGGTTTCTAGCTAGTTCTGACTCACCAGAATCCCTCCCCACGGGCCTCAGGCAGCCTACCTTTCTTGGGCTCGTAGCCGCCGCCCGGAGGCCTGTAGTGGGACTCCAGCGAATGAGAGACCGACTTGCCCGTGTCGCTGGCCGCTTTGGGCATTGCGTGCAGTGTCTCGCCTGGTGAGGAGGCCGTGGTATTGTACCGCAGAAGGCCCTGGCCTTGCAGTGCTGCGTTTAAGTTCCCGTAGTTTGTGTAGTTGCCATAGAAAGGGGACGTGTAATAGAGGTGGCGGCCCAGCAGTGGTGAAGCAGAGTAGGGCGAGCCTCCCGGAGGGGCCCCAGACGAGGCAGGCGCGGCGGCAGCGGGCAGCCCCGGAGGCCCGCAACCCGGGCCCAAGCTTGGTTGCTTGAGGTCCGACGTGGCTATCTCCGCCAGCGACCACAGCTTGGGCTTGCTGGCGGGCGGCGGCGCTCCAGGCGACGTCCGGCTGCCTAGGGGCGTCTTGCCACCGTTGCCACCGCGCGGCGCGGCTTCGGGCGCCGGGCTCAGCAGGGGTGCCTCCACGCCAGTGAGAGGCGAGGAGGTTACGGGCTTGGGCGGCGCCAGGTCCCGCTCGCACTCGTCTTCGTCGTCCTCCTCATCCTCCAGGTCTTCAAACTTGTCCTTACACTCTGAGCCGGATTCGCACAAGGGATCCCCGGCGCGGCAGGGCAATTTCTCCCCATCTGACTCTGCCGAGCAGGAATGGTCCGTGAGCGAGTCGACGTGTAGACTGATCCCTGCGGGGACGCGTGTATGGTGGGCGAAAAGCTGGGCCAGCAGAGCACCCGTACCCCCAAACTCTCACGACCCCGCACCTCACCCCGAGGGAGCATTAAACTCGGCCCAGCATCTCCGCAGAGCATGGGGACTTTCCAACCCAAATCCATTTTCTAGGCCCGGGCCCCCGCATGACAGGTGCGTAGTGTCCGCCCCAACCACAGCCCGCCTGGGAAGAAAGCTCCCTGAGCCTTCGCACCGACTGCAGCCCCGCTCACCTTCGTCCTCCGCAGAGGTCTCTGTGCCGTCCTGCGCCTTGTCCGGACTCTCCTCCTTGCTTCTGGAAGCATCTCCCTCATCCTCGTCCTCATCTTCGCTTTTGTTCCTCGGGGCCCAGGTCATTTTGTTCTCCTTTTTGAGGCGCCGGCGCGCGTTGGCGAACCAGGTGGAGACCTGCGTGAGGGTCATCTTGGTGATGATGGCCAGCATGATCTTCTCTCCTTTGGTGGGGTACGGGTTCTTCCGGTGTTCGTTGAGCCAGGCTTTCAGTGTGGCAGTGGCGTCCCGCGTGGCGTTCTTGCGGTACGCGGGGTCATTAAGCTGGTATGGGTAGGCCGCGCTGCCATATGGGTGATAGCTGATGGCGCCAGTCATTCCGGTGGTGTGCGTGTCGTATGGCGAGCCCTGGAACCCACAACAGCCTGTGAGTGGAGGGTGCATGGGCCCCTCAGGCGTCACCCTCAAGGCGACCCTTCGTCGGCCCCCTGCTGTCTTTCCTGCTAGGCTTCTCTGGGTTGGAAACCTTTCTTCAGGCAGAGAACCAGAGAAATACAAGACTAGCTGTTGGAAAACAAAACTATTGCCATTTGATTCAATAATTTTGTTTTAACACCTTACTTTTTCTAAAAAACGACATAGTTTCCCGAGTAGCACGAACAATGTCTGCAAACATATTTGGATAGTCCCGCACTTCTGCAAGCAGTTTCTTTATATCTAAATTTCATCAGAGGCTTCCCACATTGCTCCCTCCCTCCCTTCCCTCCTTTATGTAGCTTAAAAAAAAAATACTCCGGAACCCCACTCCGCTATTCACCCTCTAAAGCAGAGTAAATCCAATTTGCAACCCAGATGCCAGTCAGCGTTTCCAATTCTTCAACTACGTAGTAATTAGCATTTTAATTCATCCTTTAACGTTTAACTACGAGACGTTTGTAACCTTCTCCCAAGACCTGGTTCCTACCCAGGGAATTCCACCTAGATCAGACTCCCTCCCCCATACACAATGTCTTCACCCGCCCCCAAAACTGCCACCGACCCGCTCTGGCGGGGCCCATTCTCAGTACTCAGAGATGCTCAGGCAGTTTTCAGGTCTCTGGAGCTGGAGCCCATAGGGGAAGTATGAACTCTGGCAGCACTTAGCGGGTCCCAAAACCGTTAACACATTATTTTTTTTTCCCTGAAAAAGCCGGGTCGGCGAGACAGAAAAGGCCAGGACTAAAGAACTTCGGCCTGGGTCTAGGGAGGCAGCCAGAGGCTCGGTTTCTCTCCCCCCCCCACCCCCCCACCCCCGTCTTCCTCTCCCGGTGACCCCGCCACTACGAGTCTGGCTAAGAAACCCAAACCTTGCAGCATTGGCCCTATAGGCCTGGGCAGCGGCGGCCCTCGGCATGGAACCATGCGGAGAGCTGCCGACTGATTCCTCAGCCCCAACAATCCGCACGCGCGGATTAGAAATAACTCGTGGCCCGGGCACCGGTAGAGTAGCACTTCGCACGAGCTCAAGGGAAATCAGCCTACGGAGCTCTGCAGGTCAGTTCTGTCCCTTGTTTAGTGCGGCAGCGGGTACTGGTGACTTTGGAGCCGCCGCCCGCGTCGCGTTCCCAGCACCCAGCTCAACCCACGCCCCGGTCCGGTATCACCAGCCCCCACCCCAAAGCGGTTACCATGTAGGACGGGAAGCCGGCAGCGGCAGCCGCGGCGGCGTCGGCCGAGTACTGCAGCGGGCTGCCGAAGCCAGTTGCCGCCTGCGGTGTGAAGGCCGCCGAGCCAGGGTACGGGCTGAACGCGGAGCCCGACGCCGAGCGCGCCAGCTCCTCGCTGCGCGGCGCCGCCAGAGCGGACGCGCCGTACGCGGGGCACGAGTAGAGCGCCAGCGAGCCGGGCGCTTGGTACAGGTAGCCCTGCGGGTAGGACATGGTGGGCGCGGGACGCGGGGCCCGCGTCACACGGAGCAGCGGGCAACGCGCGCGGCGCCCTCCATCCACGCCCGGCCGGGGCGCACGGGGCCGCGGGCCGGGGCGGGCTGAGCTGGTGGGCGCTAGGCTGGGCGCGGGGCTGGCGGATCGGCGGGGCGGCGGCGGCAGCACGGAGCCGGTGGGCGCAACCGCGCGCCAGGCCGGCGGTCGGGATTTGGGGGAGTCTGCAGTCAGGAGTGAGGAGTTGAGAAAGGAGCGCTCGAGTTTCCGAGGGACATTGGAACGCCGAGCTGCCCGTCACACCCTCATCTGCATATTCTGGTGCCCGCCCCTCCCCTGCTCCGCCCGCCACCCAGGCCCTGCTGAGGCCGGGGGAGGGGCAAAGAGCGGAGGGGAGGGAAGTGGAGGGGAAGGCGGAGGAGTGGCAGCCAGAGGCTGGAGGGAGGGACGTGCAGGCTTTGTCGCGCAGCCGCCTCTCTCTGCTCCCGCCCCGGCCCGCAGCCTGCAGCGGTGAAGCCCGGCCTGGCCAAACTGGGCGTAGCGCTCACCCCCTCCCACTGGCACGTCCTCTCAGCCACGTCCGCGCACCCCACCGCCGGCTCCCGCCTCGGCTCAGCCACCCTTTTCCCTCCCGGGGGCCCCCCATCCGGGCACTGCTGGCGCTCTTGCTCTCCCAGCACTGGTCAGCAAAGACCTCCTGCAGTCTGGCCAGGTCCGATCCACCTGGGGAACGTACGGATCGGGCACCCCTCATCACCCTGAAGATAGCGGCCCAGGTTGCATCCCGTGTCCAGTGCAGACACCGAAGGGAGCTGGAGGGCAGTGTGGAGACACCTGCAGAGTTGCCGGGCCGTCCCACTTCTACAATCCTCTGTCCTCCTGTCCTCAAGGCTGAGGCTGCCCGCGTGGCCTCCGGTCCAGTCTCGTGCTTCTGGCGCCCGGGCTGCTAAGCGTCCACCCGGAATCTGAGCGTTTCGGTTTGAAGCTGTGGGAGGCCCCGAGGTGAGGCTTCTGTCCAAGTCCACAGAGAAGATTTCAGGACGTGTTAGGAACATCATGTCTGTTAACGTCTGGAACACGTCAGTGAGTGACTCGCCTCAACAAACGCCACTCTGGCCCCCGAAGAGTTTTTGTTTTCTTTTGTTAAGTTGAATGCGTGTTCGAATGGGGGGGGGGGTGATCTGCCAGGAGAGCTAACTGACTTTGCTAGAGATATCCACTGCCACTTCTCTCCTTGAAGGGACATGGGCCAGCTGGTGAGGTGGTGCAGTCGTGAGGTGGTTCAGGTAACCTGAGGTCCAGGAGGCCCTTAGGACCCAGCCCCTAAACTTTCTCGCTTTCACCTGCTCCCATTCCCCAAGTGAGGGG